>CM073579.1:80653063-81256963 GCA_037074715.1 Magnolia kwangsiensis
GGGCGGGTAAGGCCGCACCCCCTTCCAACTGACCACGACATAGTGGAGAGCGCAACCGTCTAGTAATCGGCACTCAACGCTCATCTACCCATTCGGTCTAGACGTTGGAGCAACCTCTTGGTACCATAAGGGTTTAGGGACTTTCACCCAGGGATATGTATAGCACCCCATGTAGAATAAGATTTTCGGTATCCAATCCTGCCAACCACGATGCGTCTGTGTTGGCTATGACCCCGATATCGCTAGGGCGTACAGTAACCATATCACACGATGCGAGATGCATGAATCACACTATCCAATCATGCAGTAAATCCTTGCACGTATTGTGCGCTCATGCAGGACAACACCGCCTAATCGGGGTCCCATAAACAATCTGTCCGAAGGCATATGCTATGATCAGTCACTCTCATATCAAGCATACATATGATGCGTATGATCATGAGTCATGAAGCTATACTAAACATGTTATAATGAGATGAATTACCCTTACAATGCAGATGGGCCTGGGCTGCCTATACACAATAAGTACGGGCTTAATAATGGGCCCTAAGGAGAGTCGTAATGTGGACATCCAACCAGCATTACACTCAAAATGTGGACGTCAAACCAACTTTGCTTCCAAGGCACGATCGTCATAAATATCGCTCATATTTTGTGTTAGGATCACACATTGCAATGGACCTTAGGTCCATCCCATTGGGCCTTAAATACATCAAATGGGCCATGTCATATGGGCCTTTTATTTTTCAATTGAGCCACATAAATGGGCCATACCAATGGGCCTTATGTGCATTGCAATGGGTCATAACCCGTGGGCCTTAAACTACATCAATTGGCTCTCGACCCATGGGCCTTAGACTACATCAATCGGGCATAAATCATAGGCCTTATATAGATCAAGTGGGCCTAAACCCATAGGCCTTAACTAAATCAAATGGGCCTAATCCCGAGGGCCTTGGAATACTTCATAATGGGCCCAATCTCATGGGCCTTATAATGCTTCAAAATGGGCCCAATCCCATGTGCCTTTTATAAATCAAAGGGGCCTAACTCATGGGATTTTTTTTTTTTTAATTCAAATGGGCCTAAACCCATATGCCTTTTGTAAATAAAATGGGCCTAACCCATAGGCCTCTTACAAAATCAAATGGGTCCAATCCCATGGGCCTTAAATACACTCTTCCCAAGTGGATGGACGGTCTAGATGCAACACATGCATCATGGTGGGTCCCACTGTCCAGTGGACAGTGGACAGGGCACATACATCACGAAGGGCTCCACCGTCCGCTGGACGGTGGAAGCATAATACATTAGGGTGAGTACCACCGTCCACCTGGACGGTGGACTTTAAATCACATACATCATTGTGGGTCCCATGTGGGACCCACTGTAATATTTATTTGGCATCCAACCTGTTGATAAGGTCAAACAGACCTGGTTGAAGGAAAAACACAAATTTCAGCTTGATTCAAAACTTCCATGGGCCAAAAAAAATGGTTTTAATGGTAGGCTTTTAGCCACCACTGTTTCCTCTGATGTGGACCACCTGAGCCTTGGATGGGCCTGAATTTTGATAGGGGCCCACTTCAGGAGGTGGCCCACCTCATGAGCAGATTGGATTGCAAATAAACATCACTGTGGGGCCCATGTGCAGGGCCGTGGGTGGCTGACGTCCGCCCGTCCCAGACGCTGCACGCAACAGCGTGCAGCTGCTGCTGCTGCATGTCAGAGGGCAGAGGCAGAGCCTCTGCCTTGTTTTCAAATTTTGTAAAAACCCATTTTTCTGGGTTTTTTTGAGTGTGGGGCCCGCTCAAGATGATCCACCCCGTCCATTGAGCTCAGTGGCTCAAAACAAGCCCAATGAGTCCAAGGTTCGAGATTTTTGGATGCATAGACTTATCAGGAAGTGTCTTTAAGGGTAACCACCCAAGTTTCTGATATTATGGCCCACTGGATGATCACGTCAGCCTCATTCTTTGGCTCAACGGTTAAAATGTCCCAAGGAATGTGGCGGATGGCGTGAATTGAATATATACATCAAGGTGGGGCCTATGCAGGTGGCTCCCCCCAAAGCTCTCTTTTTCTTTTTTTCTTTTTTTTTTCTTTCTTTGTATAGGGACGTCCAGCGTCCCAGACGCTGGACAGTTCAGTCCAAATTACATTGTGGTGGGCCCTGTTGAAGTGGGCCACCACTGATGGATGATGTGGGTACAACATATAAGGTGGGCCCCACTTAAAGAAAACTTCGACAAAATAAATGCTCCAAGGTGGGGTCCATTCAAGTGGCCACACAAACACAATATGATCTAAAAAAAAAGAAAAAGAAGTAGAGAGAGAGAGAGATAGAGGGTGGGACACGCTTGATGGAGGGACCCCGACATTATGGGCCCTCCCTTGCAATGAATCATGCATCAAGTGGGCCCTAAAGCAAGTGGAACTACCAAAATCTACAAATCAACGGTGGAGATCCTTTCCCCACCAATATGGACGGTCTAGATGACCTTTTGTAATGAAATAAACATCATGATGGGGTCCATGGAGAATGGTCCCATCATGGAATGATCATGATGATCCTAATGGACCATTGGCCACATCTTAGGGTCCCAAGTGAGATCCAAACCATTGATCGGTTGGCCTCACTTGGTCTATCTCAAAAATAAGGAAAAATACTATAATCAAGCACCCACCGTCCGATCTTCTTGCTCCTAGGGGTTCCTTAGCTCCTTAGCTTTGATTTCAATGGGTGAGATGAGGAATGGATGGCTAGGATGGGAGATAATGGGGTAGGAAAGTGGGCCACCTTTGTTGCCTGGGAAGAGCTTGGAGAGCTCATACGTATGGAGGTGTTTGGGATTTTTTTTTGAGTTTGAAATGAGAAAGAGAAAGAGAGAGTTGTAAAAGGAGAGAGAGAGAGTGATGGATGGATGTGGTGAGTGATGGTTGTGTAAGAAAACCTTGACTTTTGTGGCCTTTTGTACAAGAAAGGCATGAGAGGTGTAAGAACTTTTTGACTTTAGAGGCTTTTTGTGTAAGAGAGGTATGGGTCTTGTAAGAAATTCTTGACTTTTATGGTTGCTTGAGAATAGGTAAAAGGTGATGTGTACTTGACATGTACTTGACATGTGATGGGTTGATTGATTGATGGATTGATGGGATTGATGTGACACATCGTAGAGATTTCCTTGAGTTTTGCAACCCGCGGTATTTTTCTCGCACCGAACGTCGGCCTACAACTCTTGACCAGGGTATCACCTCGGCGCGCGAGTCGCGGCATCGGAACCGCAGCGACAGCGCGGTCGCTAGGGTATTGGTCTTGGGTTGAGTCGATACAGGTTGACGGCATATGAATCAGGGTCGCGCGTCGATATCGGTTAAGGGTCGAAGGTTGCCGGAATTCGACCGGTAAGACCGCGGAAGTCTATGGAATGGTACGGACTAAGATACGAGTCTTACAGCTCGACCCCTGGTCGGACCTTTAAGCATACAACTAATTTTGTGTGGGAGCCCACCGTGATGTATTTGTTTATCCATGCCGTCCATCCTTTTTCTAAGATCATGTTAAGGTATGGGCCAAAAAATGAGATATATCCAATGCACTAGTGGACCACACCAAGTAGTAATCTTGGGTTGCATTAAATGCATAAAGCATTAAATGCAAGATGCATTAAATGTAAGAGTCATCTTGGTGTGGTCCAGTAGAGCATTGGATTTACCTTATTTTTGCCACATACCTTAACATGATCTTAGAAAAGGGATGGGTGGCATGGATAAACAAATACACTACGGTGGGCCCCCCCACAAATTTGGTCAGACGCAATCCACATCCGATGGGTAGTGGACTTTGAGGGGGCCCACATAAACGATAATTAACATTGATGGTGAGTCCCACATGATGGATCACCCACATTAAGGTAGGCCCCTGATGATGAATGCTCCACATCCAAGATGGGCCTTGCATGATGGATGGCCCACTTTGAAGGTTTGGCTCACATGATGAACGGTCCACATCAAAGGTGGGCTCCATATATGATGGATGATCCACATCCAATATCCAAAATAATGGATGCTCCAAAGTTCTTAAAACATGAAGATTATACGTAGCCATCCCGTCTTTTGCCATTTGGGGCACGGTCCTTCTATTATGAGATCCATCAAAACAACCATCTGAATTGCTTTTACAATGAAGCTTTTGTAATCTTTAAAAATGACATCAACTACCCTTAAAAAAAACACTTACTAGACATGCTTATTTCGGTTTTGAAAAAGTAATTTGATCAAACAAGCTCATTTAAAATAAGAGCTAGAACAAAAAGAGCTTATTAGAGTAGCTCTTATTGAATTAGAGTAAAGATGCCAAACAAGCCCCTAATTAATATGGAATAAACATTCGGATGCCATTTTCAAATTTTTTTTTATTAAACCTACCTTATTAATTGATATAATTATTATTCCACTGTCTCTTGTCATGGCCCTTCCATCATGGTTACTATGTAAGTAAATGGATAGGTAGCTTAGGTGGGCCCTATCATGATGTTATGTAAAATCCTCCTCAACCACTAGGTGTGTCAACTAATGTTAGGCTGGGGGCTAAAAAATAGTGTACTGGGCAACGCTTGCCCTCTAAAATATTTTCGTTGGTGTGACCTACTTAAATCATGATTGGGTATGATTTTTGGGCCACAAGTCTAATTTTTGTGTGAAATCCAATGGTTGGAGTGAATTTTATATAATTATCATGGTAGGTCCTATAAAAATCAAGGGTGAACTTCTCTCTCCTAATGGTTTCCGTTGGTGTGACCCACTAGAAGCCCAGGTTAGTATGACTTTTGCCACTATTCCTAATATGGGACTAAATATTTAATGGTTGGAGTGGATCTTACATAGAAATCATGGTGGGCCCCATCAAAATCAAGAGTCACGTCTAATGCAATTCTCTCTCTCTCTCTAAATGATTTCTCCTTGTAGTTGGAGAGGAACTTTGGAACTTGATTTTTGGCCATCGACTTTGGAACTTGATTTTTGGTCGTGCCTACCGTTATGTGTATACAAAATATATTTAACTTCAATTATTAATCCCATTTTAGGCCCAGAGGTAAAGAACCGGGCTGACTTATTTTTTACATGGGCTACAACAAAGAAAACGGTTAGGAGAGAGATGGGTATCCTTGATTTTTTATGGGGCTCATTGTGATGATTATATGAAATCTACTTAAAGCATTAGATGCCACATCAAAATTTAAGCTTGGGGCCTAAATATCAGGCCCATCCCTAATTTAGATGGACTACTAAAAGAAATAATTTGGAGGGTGGTCGTTGCCTTGTACACTATTTCCTATAATGTGGTCCACATGAAATATGGATGGGGTATTTTTTGGCCCTTGGCCTAACATGAGGTGATGCACCTAGTGAATGGGGGAATTTTTCATAAACATAACGATGGGGCCCACCTAAGTAGCCGAGCTTTTTCTTGCATGCCCATCCAACACAAGGTAGTGGAATGATAACTATATGAATTAATGGGGTAGCTTTTTGAAAATCTCTTTGAAAGAAGAACGCCAATGTAAATTTTGTATTACTTAGATTTTATTTTTTTTGTAAAATTTCCTTTATTTTTAGATGGTACAAATTTGACGTATTTATAAGTCAAGTCCAAGTGGGTTGCATGTGGGCAACTTAAATAGGTTTAAGACTCAAACGCAACCCATTTTATAATCTAGCTATATTTTTGACCTAGACCTTACTTAGTTGTCCAATTTCAAAATCATAATTGGTTCAATACCATGTTTGGTCAGGGGTCAGGGGTCTAGGTTTTAAAGTTTTCAGTCAAATGATCTGTTAATCTGACTCATTTTCATTGAAGAATGTTATGATTCTTAGTGTTTAATAGCCTAACATGATGCATTCCATTGGTTCTAGGGCTTCTGGTTTATTGGTTAGGCTCTTAACAATTTGCATTAGAGCCAACACCATGTCTTGTGTTTAGGTCATGATAAGGGGTGACCTGTAGAAAGGGCAACCTAGATTTGAGTGAAAGCCGTGATGACATGGAGAGAGATACCTAGACAACCAAACTGCAACTGCCAGGTTTGGAAAGGACTACATGAAATAGAGGTCAGAGTGAGTGTCCTCACATAGTTGGCTACTGCGAACATCAGCCACTAAGCGTGGTGAAAATGTTACAATCCTTTAAGGGCCCGTTTGGACGGGTGGATTGAATGGGAGTCGGACGGCTTCGTCTGGATTGAAGCGTCAAATCCATTTGCGACCGTACGCTAGCCTGTTTGGGCGGCAGATGGATAAGCACGAGAGGGTTTTTGACGGATATTTCGCTGGATTTCCCGAATCCAAAGGGTTTTCAATGGATATTTCACTGGATTTCCCGAATACTTCTCGAGCCCAACCCAGTCTCTCCCCAATCCAGCGTACGGACTGAGGGATGGGATTGGAGATGGAGCAGTCATGGCGGGAGGCATGGCGCGAGTCTTGGTTTTCGCTTGAAATCTTCCTATAAGTAAGTTGCAAACTGATCGCGATGGCCATTTTCATCCGCCACCGTTCCCATCGCGATCTCACGGATTGTCAGTGGGCTAAGGTAGATCTCCTTCCTCGCTAGCCCTTTGAAACGCCATGAAAATGCTTGGACTTGTTCATGCACGTTGTTTTACCACTGTATTTGTTGTCATTTCTGAGAGGCCGAGTAGGGTTTCTTCATGACACTGATATACACCTCTTATCACAGGGCAATGACCCTCCCAATTGCATGTGTGTTGTCTGGTTTGAATGTCATGCCTTCCGATTTCTACATTTTAGGAGTGCATGTTGGATTTTACTATTAGACCTCATTTATACTTCGTATATGTACTCTACATCCGCTTTAATCCTGTTGTAGGAGTATGGCCGTTCGGGATTTCAGATATTTTCTATTACGGCTTCGATTATTTTGGATTTCTGGAAAATAGGGGTTTCTTCTGAAAATGGGGCTTTTGGGTTATGTGAAAATTGTTCTTCATTCTGTATATGGGTTTTCTTCGTTTTATTATTCATGGATTTTATTTACTCATATGAGAGTTAAAGGCTTAGAAGGTATGTGTCGATTCTCTAGCTTGCAAAGGGAGTGGGTTTTTTCAAATATATCTGTAGCTTGGATGATGGTTAGTGTTTGCATCTTGTGATGATGGTTTGTTTATTGCTGATATATTGGTATGGATTTCCAAATGAATACCTTTGTTTACAACAAGTTTAATAAATTCAATGATTCATGCGTAATACATGGTCATAACAAATTGACTCCATTTAAATGGATGACCATGATCTGATTGCACTGGAATTAGGAATAAATTTGTTGTTTGTCTGTATGTTACTTGGGCATCTACCATGGACTTGAAGCTGACAAGCAATTACCTCCTAGTTTTAATGAGATTTTAACCTATACTGTATGTGTCGATTGTAGAATGAACCATTGTTAATGCTAATGAATCATGCTATCATCCTGAAATTGTTGGTTTGTTGGCCTCTATGGATCTCTGGGATGGGCTAAGCCATGAAATCTTGCTATCATCCAGAGACATCATGTTTGGCGTGAGTGTACCAGTTTTCTCATTGCAAATTACAGTAGTGCAGTCCAGGGTCTCCATCGATGCTAAAGACCTTGAAATATCATTCATTCGTGCCATTCTTTTTGTCCCAAGAGCCAAGCACCTAATTGAATAATGAAAATTCCAATTCTGAACATATGAAACCATGAAAATGCTGTATTGTAATCCAATAAAATTGTAACTCTGCTATAACATACAAACCGTGATCCACTGACCACAAAAAAGGAGTTCATATTTGTCACTAAGGGCAGTTTTTAGCTATAGCCCAAAATGTCATATATATATAAGCTTATAGCAGAGACACAAATAATTCCCCTTAATTAACATATGCATAATTTTAGTCAGAATACATTTATATTAGACGAAGTGCTGATTCTGAATGTGCATATGAATTTGTTTTAGGAAATACCTAGATATGATAAGCATATTTTTTGAAGACATAAAGGTCACAACTATTAAATCTGAAGGTGTTATGGGATAAGCACAAGACTTTTCTGTGATACTTTAACCATGACCAAGTAGAAATTGAATTTTCTGTACTGGAAATTGAACACGTTGACAGGATAGGTGTTGATTTCAAGTATGGTAGGATTTGACAATTCCACAGATAAAGGATCATGAGAATTTTTTGAAAGGCTTAAAGATATTGAAAAACTAAATACACTCTGAGATGTATTACTACTCTGAAATGCATTCTAAATGAGATTTGTCCAATTCTATTGTTATTTTCTTATCGGTTTCTTTACGCATTGAAAATGGAATATCCATTACTTATACTACTATTACTTGGATGGAAAATATGAAATTTGTTGTTTTGCAAATGTAATATCAATTCAGGATGATATTCTATTCTTTTGGTGAAACATTGTCCAGGACCTGTCAATGTTGTCAGGCCTTTTGGCTTCCAAATACATATGTGCAGTTGGAAACCATCTTTATACTTCAACTACATTGAGTATATATGCCTAACGTTATTAAGCTTTTGGTGAAAATCTCTTGGGACCATTGCAGCATGGTCGCAGTGAATTGAAGGTCACTGATCTCTTCAATTTGTTTTCAGACAGATCTCAGGTATGGTCACTATCATCTATTTTTCTTTACTATTTCTCAAAGTGTCATATAACCTACAAATTTCTAAGAACTTGCTCGGATTTTTTTGATTATATTTTTCTCTACTACCTTGTTGAGTTATTTGGGTGATAAATGTGGCTTGGCAACTGGAATCTCCTTACTAGTAATCTCCTAATTTAGAAGCCAGTTTGACGACCTTCAGTTTACAAATTGAATCGCTTTATTAGGCTCGGTGCATCGTGGATGCTACTTGTGAAATCTGAATCTATGCAATTGGATTCTATTACATAGTATTGGTTATACTTGGTTGCCAATTCTGAATATCTGTCATTGTAAATGGATTCTCCTTACTAGTCATCTCCTTAGTTGAATGCAAGTTTTGAAATCAAGTTCAATTTTTTATTTTTTACTTTTATTTTTACCATCGTGGATGTTTGTAGGACATATCATGGTATGGATAGCAAAAAACACTACCACCACCACTGTTTCTTGTAATATGGTCAAGATGAAATTAAGATCTTCTCCATTTTTAGGCTTCTGCATTTTTAGGATTCTGCGCATGGACACCATGGATATAGAATACACACACCAAGGTGAGCCATCTTAAGGGTGGCAGTGTCTTTGGTGAGGCTCCAGCCAATGCATAAGTGTCCGACCTCAGTAGAATAGCTATATTACAGCAGCATCTGTTCTAACCCAACAAGCACCTCTACTTGGAAACTCACATGCCAAAATAGTCACCATGGTTTACAAAACCTGGCCTCAAAACCACACCACTCAAGCAATCAAATCACCAAATATGCAATTGAAAAAAAAAAAGGTGGGTGGTGCATGAAATGAAGAAATTTCAAGCAATCGATATTCAACATATGTTACAGCTAGATCGATTAATGGACAGACCTCACCATCCCAATGCAAGGACCTGCTTGTGCATGTCTCAGATGTACCCACACAACTAAGGTTGGCATATGTAGACGAGTATATACTCTTAAAAAAAGAAAAGTTGCTGACTTTGAATAATGATGATTCCTCATTTGAAGACAAGTACTGTACACAAGTGTCCCTCCAGGCTTCACTAATCTATAAATGCAATAATGTCAATGTAAAAATCTAGTAGGCACCATTCTTTAGCAAAAATCTTAAAACACTGCAGTATTATGGGATATACATTAGCTTGTTATAATATCTTTGGCAATCTAATATTGTACTTTGTGGTTCTTGGAAAAAATAAAAACAGTAATGGTTAGAGCAGCTCCTGCTATAATATAGCTATCCTGCTGTAACCCTTGTGCAATCTACATTAGCAGAAGCTACATGTAAGGTTGAAAAAGTAACTCTTACTTTCATGTCTACAATTGATTTATGCCCATTGGAACTATTTAAATAGTTCATATACACTATCTAGATAAAGTTGAATCTAACAGAGCTGGGTTGATTTTATGCACAAACAGATGTAACAATTTACCGGCATTTCTACTTGCATATTTTTCTTGAATGGGTGGCAAAGTCTGCGTCACCTATCATTTATGAATATATCCACGTGACCCTGAGAGTTCGTGTCACCTTGATAGTCCATTTATAGAATGACATGATTGTACATCAACATCCCACTGGAAACCATCCTAGACATTTTCTTCAACTTGGTACCAGCTGAGTTCTTTTGTGCCCACTGCTTATCTTGCAACTTGATGGGCACGTGGGAAATTGCTTACATCCACAAAATTTCAAGTTCTACTACTCCATAACCAAATGCAAAACTCTTGTTTAAAATATCCGGCATTCAATGTTTTCTAACTCACATAGCCAGCTCATTATAGAAAAATCCAAATAGCAGAGTTTCAGAGTGTGAGAAGCATGAGTACCGAACCTGGGTGAGTGGGTCACCCAACTCCCATTTCAGTCCTGTATCAGTCTTCTTTCAGCCCCATATCGGCCCAGTGACACATTTGTTGTGGACCAAAATAGTATGACTCAAATTCGATTGAGTCATACTAGATAATAGTTAGAACCATGCTTCTACACGCTGGAATGTGTGGGAACCAGTATTTGCCTAGCCCACCCGATGTGTGGATGGTTCCAAGTTTCTCTTTGTTATTTGTACCAACTGTTATTTGCAATGTATATTTATGAGAAATACACACGTTATAGTGTAGGTTATCAGTTGACGATGGATTCTTCAGATGAGGGCTCGCCGGATAGTATAATTGTGTTTCAAGCAGTGACAGCTTACGTACAAGCTGTTAGGGAATATTTCCGTACGTACATGTTCAAGCAACTGGCACGTCATAGGGATGATGAGCGAGCAAGGTTCATCAATTCTATTATTCGGGCTAGCAACGGAGATTGTGTAGATCAGCTTAGGATAAATCGAGAATCATTTTTTGAACTATATACACTGTTACACGAGAAGACACGACTCCGTGATACACGTAATGTTAGTCTTGAAGAACAAGTAGTGATTTTCCTTCACACGTTGGGGCACAATGTTCGTAACCCGGTCATAGGTCACGGATTTATTCGATCGGGTGAGACAGTTAGTCGGCACTTTCACTGTGTGTTAGAGGCAATTATATCAATGTACCCTGATTTAGTTAAACCGGCCGACACCGAGACGCCATCAGAGATCCAAACAAATCTAAATTGGTCTGCTTACTTTCAGGTATATTTGCAATAGGTGTGTTTTCTAAGGCTGTAATTTTTTACTTCCCTCCAATGTACGCTCGCTTTATGGGTGTTGATTCTTCAAGTTTAGAATTGCGTCGGTGTAATTGATGGTACCCACATTCCAGCGCATGTGTTGGCAGTTGACCACGCGAGCTTCCGCAATCGCAAAGGGGTGCTCTCCTAAAATGTACTGGCAGCGTGTTCTTTCAATATGAAATTTACATATATATTGGCTGGTTGGGAGGGTTCTGCTTCAGATGCGAGAGTGCTACATAATGCATTGACCCGATCAGATGATCCCTTGCTTGTGTCAAATGGTACTGTATATCTGTTATGAAAGTGGCCATCTAATTGTTAACTATGACTGTATCTAGTTTCTCACTTACTATAACGTTGATTCGAATGTATAGAAAAATATTATGTTGTCGACGCTCGATATGCTTATTCACCTGGATTTATGGCTCCATACCAGGGCGTTCGGTATCACTTACAAGAGTATCGAACCGGGAGAGCTCCTGCGAACATGAAGGAGCTGTTTAATTACCGACATGCAAAATTACGCAATGCAATCGAGAGATGTTTTGGTTTATTGAAAGGTAGATTTTTCATCTTGAAGAGCGCTATGCAGTACGAATTTCAAACACAAGTCCAGATTGTGATAGCTTGTTGTTACCTATACAACTATATACGTGGCCAAACTAAGTCTCCACAAGACAGTGATTTCGCTGCTACATTTGGTGCCGATGTGGAGGGTGTCCCGACGCCACAAGAGCTATCAAGTATGGACGAGCGGCGATGGTTACTTTAAGTAACGCAGCGTGAAAAAGATGCTTGGAATCGAATACGCAATGACATTGTAGCCAGAATGAGGGCAGATGCTCAACAAAATAGTAGAAGTAGATGATGATACTTTCTATTTCATTTTCATATAACAGTTGTCGATGCTATATTTAAGGTTTATTAGACTTTGAAAAATAGTGAATGGTCATCAAGTTACAAACTTGGTGGTTTGTTGGATAGTTATAAGGAGCAATGAATTTATTGTTATATAAGCCTATCTTTATATTTTCTTTTTTAACGATTATAGCTGCAATTTGTAAAAAAAAAATCATACAAATTTCATATTCAGGTAAAATGACAGACGCTTTTAATGATACATCTACACCGACCCAGTCACCAGAAAAAACACCGCCGGTAGCCACCCGATGTTCACCACGTGCTAAAACCATGAAATCTCTCGCGAAGCCTTCATCTAGAGCGTCGAAGATCAAATGGACAATTGCTATGGACCAGATACTGTTCGACACATTTCTTGAACAGGTCGCACTAGGTCGTAAGGCTGATAACAGATTCAAGAGGGAGGCGTACTAGAATGCGGCCGACGAGGTTACAAAGCATACTGACGTAATTGTCACATGGCAAAACGTGTCCAATCGATTCAGATGTTACAAACAAGAGTACACTGCAGTGAAGGACATGCTGACAGCGAGTGGATTCGGTTGGGACTCTGAGAGGATGGTTGTGACAGCTCCTGATGAAGTCTGGGAGCAATATCTAAGGGTACGTTTTACTGATTTTAAATTATCTATCATCCATCTATATGTATTATTTACCCATTATTACATCTATCTTATTCCTCTGGCAGTCTCACCCAAATGCTATAAGACTCCGTGGTAAACGAATTGACAAGATGGATGACCTCGCAGTGTTATGCAGATCCGACCAGGCCACGGGCCGCTCTGTACGAGGTAGCAGGATTATGGCCACGTCAGCATCTTCTTCTCGTCTGCAGTAAGACCTTAATGAAACATGAAATTCTGTTGATGACGATATGAATGATATGATAGATCTATCAGAGGATTACGTGATAGATTCCACAAGGACCATTCTATTACCATCGAACAGTCCTGCAATGGGACATCACGGGTCCCGTGGCACTCCCATGCACACCCCTGATTCCGATGGTACTCACGGAGGGATAGTAACAAGGAAACAATCGCGCCTAGCTTGTCCATGTGATGTACTCGGGGCGTCATTAAATACCGTTACCGAGTCAATGATGAAATTTGGGCTTGACAAACAGGTTAATCGTACTAGCAAAGTACTTGATGTGCTCGAGGAGGTGAAAAGCCTGACCACCAAAGAATTTACTATTGTTGGTGAGATCCTGAGTAAGGACAAGTTGTTGGCGGGGTTCTTTATTAGTCTTCGACCCGAGCACTGAATGAAGTGGTTAAAGGAAAAACTACATGATCACTTCGGTGATGGAGGTGTTGGTTCTGTCTGACAGGGTGTGGTTATTGGGGTTTGTTTTGGTTTCCATTTTCGTGGCATGTAATAACTTATACTATTGTGATGTTTGGTTCCGTATACGCTCACATTATTTTGTTTTTAATATTTTGGATTTTTGTGTGCTGGTATATATGCCTAATGTATACCATGATGACTGCTGTTTGAATGACTAAATATATTTTGGAGGTTCTTCATGTATATCTACTCACATTTTATTTTGCATTACACACATTTAGTCGGATTGGAGTAGACAGTTCATGTAATGGAGGAAGGGTACGTATATACAGTTTTGATATTCAGAAAATAATATTAGAATTGATTATTTGAATTACAGATGTTGATTTTTTGATATATCAGAAAAATAATCCATGCATGCCATCACAGATGGGTAAAAACAAGTTCTACGTTGTCCTTGTCAGACGTCGCCCTGGGATATATCACACTCGGGATGAGGCACAAGTAGAAGTTGAGGGATATAGTGGCGGCAGGCACCGCGCATTTCGTAGCTAGAAGGAGGCCGTAGCATGCTAGGACAATTTTTTCCTTAAGGCATGTGAGCCATCTATACCACTGCCAGAGTCTTCGTGTTTTCAGGTTGCCGTTGCATCTGTTGAGATCGAGATCCAGCATGCTATGACTGGGTCTACCCATCAGTCGACCCAGACGAGGTAGGAGGTGGTGGAGAGGGCGACATCGATCGATGATCTTGCTCCAATGGATAGCGAGAAAGTCGTTGCGATTTTCGTGGGCCTGGTGGTTCTTTTTTTTGCATTACTTATTATTATTAAGTTTTAAATATGGTGGCTGTAACTTTGATTATTTCTTTCGACTTATGTTTTGGGATGGTGTTGTAAATGAGATTATTACTTTTGCATTTTAGGGTTGGTGTGGTCTATGACGTTGGTTTCACATTTGCACCACACATAACTTCAGTGTGGTACAGTGGATATATGGACGTGCTTAAATTGCTGGAATATATATTTATTTGGATTCTATGGGCCCGATGAATGGCGTGGATGAGAGAAGTACATTGGGCCCCATACATCTTACCCTACCACCGTAGGTGGGGCATGCAAGAACATGGCTAAGATCATCCATGTCGTCCATCTATTTTTCCACTTCATTTTATGGTAGAAGAAAAAAAAAAAAGAGATAGGAAAAAGTCTCAGGTGGACCACATCACACGAAAACGTGTTGAATGAGCGTCGACCTTTTTGGGGGGGGGCTT
The DNA here is from genome assembly GCA_037074715.1 of Magnolia kwangsiensis. Lineage (NCBI taxonomy): Eukaryota > Viridiplantae > Streptophyta > Magnoliopsida > Magnoliales > Magnoliaceae > Magnolia > Magnolia kwangsiensis. The sequence goes on from CM073579.1 coordinate 80,667,914, forward strand.
TTCGAATTGCAGCATGTTTTTTCCTTCATGTTGGCCTGTATGACCTAAACAGTGTCTTGATGTAAAATTTTAAACACAACCTTCATAGGAATTTAACAGTGGATATCCAATCTCTATTGTTCTCTCATGGTGGGGTCTACCAGAGATTCATCACATCAAATGTATTTTTGGTATAAACTCCTAAAATGATCGGTAAAGGGAAGCAGGCCCCGTTCTAAACACTCCAGCCGTTGGATGCACACGTTCGGGCATTCCGTTTCGACGCATGTGTGAACTTCCCAAACCCCCCAGTCGTTGGAATGAATGGGATTGCATGCAATCCCCTGACCGCCCAAACAGGACATCCATCACGTATCCTGAGATTCACCTGCCCGTCCAAACAAACAGCACCATAGGACGCTGGATCATGGTAAACAGCGGGGCGGGAGACAATCCACTGACTTGGCATTAATGCCATTGGTTTCTGTGCAATCCACCCAGATACGTCTGATTCCCATTCAATCCACCCATCCAAACGGGCCCTAATAGCCTACCTGGATGTGTTACAGGGCTTTTAGTGTATTGGTTAGTTTCTTAATAAAGAATTGGTCCACAATGCACATCGAACCAAGAATAGGCCCACACGAGTCGATGAAAAAAAAACATGTAGCGATACTTATGCTTCCTAGGATAAAAGAATAGAGTTTGACAAACCTTAAATTCTTTTTAAAATTTGAGGCTTCTCTTGTTGTAATGAAAATCCTGCTAAAAATAAAAGTTTTAGAAAAATAATTATTTTAAATTTATGAATAATTTTATATTTTTAATTATATAATGATATAATTATTTAGTTAAAATTATGTTAATATCTGGATAATTTCATATTAAAATCGCCAACAACAAAAATTGCTGCTAATGTGAAAACCCCATAGTTTTATCATGATAGTATAGTTTAGCTTATTTATAATCAAAACATGGTGGGATTTTCATAATCTTGGCAATTAGCATAAAAATGGATTTTGTCCAAAATGACGGTATGGTCAAACGCCCCCAAAGGCAAACATTTCTAAAATATTAATTCGATAGCTCTCCAACCATTTTTAAAAGTTTTTGGGATGAAATTGCCCATACTTGGAGCCATGCGCTTGGGTTGTAATGATGAAGGGAGCGAGTTTTTTTTTTTTAACACACGCACACTGTAAGACCCGTATCCTAGGCCGTACCATTCCGTAAGCTTCCTCAGTCCTCCCGGTCGAATTTCGGACCCACAATCTGTTATCGGCATTGGCGCGCGATCTTGAGTCGTGTCCCATATACCTGAGTCGACTCGACCCGAGACTTGTACCTGTGCAATCGTGCCGTCGGCGCGGTTCCGATGCCGCATCTCGATTGCCGAGGCGATACCCTGCCCAGAAGATATGGGCCCGCGTTCAATTCGAGAAAAACGCTGTGCGTTGCAAAACTCAAGAGAACATCACATCAAATCCCATCAATCGAGAACACATCACCTCACATGTCAAAGTACAACCCCATTCCCCAAATAACCCCTAAAGTCAACACTCTCTTACGCAAGTATACATCACCCATCACACCCATCTCTCTCTCTCTTACCCCTCTCTCTCTCCTCTCTCTTTCTCATTATCCCAAGCAACCTATGGGAGCACATCGTCCAAGCTCCATGAGAGAAGCTTGGCATGACCCACTCCCTACCACCCAATCCCACCCTCTAAAAACAATCTCAACCATTAGATCACGATCCTTGGAGCTATAGAACGCGTTGTTGGATGAAGGACGAAGAGATCTAAGGTGGGTGCTCCTCCATCCTGTCCATTTTCTCTTTCTCTCTCTATCTCCATTGTTTCTTTTCTTTGTGTATGATGGCTTGTGGCCCACCTGATGCATGACCTTATCCACGCCGTCCATTGATGTGGATCCCACTGTCTTCATGGCTGGTAAGTGCCATGGGAAAAACACAAATATAAGACTGATCCAAACATGTGGGCCATGTGGGACCCACCTTGATGAGGTGTACATCCACACGGTCCGTCCAGGCGGACACACCAGTGGATGGTGGCTGACAGTGAAGTGATTAACTGACAGTGAGTGTAGCTAACAGTGGGTGTAGCTGCAGTGGAGTGTGTATGAACAGTGGGGTCCATAGAACCCATCTACATCCTCCACCCTTGATTTGGGCCACGCCATTGATGTATGTGTTCTATCCAAATCGTCCACCGTTCTGGACGGTGGACCATGTCCGTGTGGGGCCCACTTCCACGCCCATGCCCATAGCTCACTGGTAGGCTGAGCGGAGTTACCTCATTGCGACACTGAGGTCTTGGCATCCATCCCTAAGTCGTGGTGGCAGCAGTGCAGTGCAAGATAGCGTAGGGTCTATGGGACCCACCCATGTCATTCATCCATTTTGGGTGGTGCTGGTATACCTGGACAAGGTCAGAGCAGTGCTGGTCCTCTCTGATGTGCCATGAGCCCTATGGATTTAGTGTATGATGATACATGTTATGATGGCCTGACTAAAGAGGAGTCGGCTTGGCCCCACCTGTGTGTTGTTGTTGGCCAGGTCAGCTCGGCTCGGCCCACCTTTGTGTTGTTGTTCGCTCAGGTCGGCTCGGCCCACCTGTGTGTCGTTGTTCGGCCAGCTCGGCTCAGCCCACCTGTGTGTTGTTGTTCGCCAGGTCAGCTCGGCTCGGCTCACCTGTGTGTTGTTGTTCGCTCAGGTCGGCTCGGCCCACCTGTGTGTTGTTGTTTGGTCAGCTCGGCTCGGCCCACCTGTGTGTTGTTGTTCGCCAGGTCAGATCGGCTCGGCCCACCTGTGTGTTGTTGTTCGCCAGGTCAGCTCGGCTCAGCTCACCTGTGTGTCGTTGTTCGCCAGCTCGGCTCGGCCCACCTGTGTGTTGTTGTTCGCCAGGTCAGCTTGGCTCGGCTCGGCTTACCTGTATGTTGTCGTTCACTCAGGTCAGCTCGGCCCACCTATGTGTTGTTGTTCGGCCAGCTCAGCTCGGCCCACCTGTGTGTTGTTGTTCGTCAGGTCAGCTCGGCTCGGCTCACCTGTGTCGTTGTTCGGCTAGCTCGGCTCGGCCCAGCTGTGTGTTGTTGTTCGCCAGATCAGCTCAGCTCGGCTCACCTGTGTGTTGTCCTTTGCTCAGGTCGGCTCGGCCCACCCGTGTGTTGTTGTTCGCCAGGTCAGCTCGGCTTGGGTCACCTGTGTGTTGTTGTTCAGTCAGGTCAGCTCGGCCCACTTGTGTGTTGTTGCTCGTCAAGTCAGCTCAGCTCGGCTCACCTGTGTGTTGTTGTTCGGCCAGGTCGGCTCGGCCCACCTGTGTGTTGTTGTTCACTCAGGTCAGCTTGGCCCACCTGTGTATTGTTGTTCGCTCAGGTCGGCTCGGCCCACCTGTGTGTTGTTGTTCATCAGGCCAGCTCGGCTCGGACTACCTGTGTGTTGTTGTTCTCTCAGGACGGCTCGGCCCACCTGTGTGCTGTTGTTCTGCCAGCTCGGCTCGGCTCACCTGAGGTTGTTGTTCGGTCAGGTCGGCTCGGCTCGGCCCACCTGATGTTGATTGTTCGGTCAGGTCGGCTCGGCCCACCTAATGGTGTTGTTCGGTCAGGTTGGCTTCCCCCTTATGGTATTGTCAGACCATATAGTATGGTCCATTTATTGTATATATAAGGCCACATGTGAGACCCATTTGACTCGGCCAATTGTATCAACCATTTGACTCGGCCAAGTGATTCAACCCAACTGATTCGTCCCATTTGAGTCGGCCAAGTGATTCGACCCATTGACTCGGCCAATTGTATCTGCCCATTTAATTAGCCCAATTGACCTTGCCCATTTGAGTCAGCCCCTTTGTCTCAGCCCATTTGTATCAGTCTATTTGATCGGCCTAATTGATTTGGCTCCTTTGTACCGACCCTTTTGATTTGGTCTATTTTGTTCGACCCATTGATACGACCGACGTTATGTACGTTGGCCCATGAGTGAGGTCTAATGTGATGTGTATATGCCCCATGAGTGAGGCCCATGATGATGTGTTTTAAACCCTTGTATAAGACCGTTGATCCATTATACGATTGACCCTATGAGCGTCATTCCTTAGGAGCAATGTGGTTAAACGTCCACATTGTTGTTAAGGCTCGTTGTTGAGGCCCTCCTTGATGTGTATGAGGCCCATTGATGAGGGCCTCCTTGATGTGTATGAGGCTCGTTGATGAGGCCCTCCTTGATGTGTATGAGGCCCGTTGTTGAGGCCCGACTTAATGTGTATGAGGCCCGTTGTTGAGGCCCACCTTGATGTGTATGAGGCCCGTTGTTGAGGCCCACCTGTTGTATATATTTGAGGCCCACCTGTTGTATATATTTAAGGCCCATGTGTAGGGCCCACCTATTGTGTATTTAAAGCCCATGGGCTGTGGCCATAGTGATGTATATTAGGCCTATGTGATGTAGCCCATACTGATGTGTATTAGACCCAGGTATGTGGCCTACTCGCGAAGTATATTTGAAGCCCACTTGCGATGTATTCGAGGCCCATGGGCGAGGCCCAATGTGATGTGTACGAGGCCCAGGGGCAAGGCCTGATGTGATGTATATGTGGCTCATTGAGATTGTATGAGGCCTATGGGTAAGGCCCATTGTGATATGTATTAGGCCCATGAGCAGGGCCCACTTGTTGTGTATATTTGGCCCTTGTATGAGGCCATGTGCCCATTATGTGTTTGCCTCTATGTGGGCTAGTCCTTGGGGGACAATGTTGGTTAAATGTCCACATTGTCGATGTCGATTGTCAATGCCGGTTATTGATACCGATATGAGCATGTGACTGCATAGCATCATGATACATGCCCATACGCATCATCTGCATGTTTGTTATGAGACGCGATTGACCATTGCATATGTCATTGGGCAGGATGATATAAGACTCCCTGATAGGCGGAGGTTATCTCACATGAGCACACGACATGCGCAGGATTGATGCATGATTGGATTGTATGACTCATGCATCTTGCATTGTGTTGTGATTACTGTACTCCCTAGTGACATCAGGGCCGTATCCTCTACAGGCATATCGTGGATGGCCGATGGGACACCAAAAATCTGTTCTACATAGGGTGCTATAGATATCCTTGGTTGAAAGTCCCAGAACCCTCTTGGTTCCAGAGGTTGCTCCAACATCTGTACCGAGTGGGTAGATGAGCACCGAGTGCCGATTACCAGATGGCTGCGCTCTCTACTGTGTCGTGGTCGGTTGGAAGGGGGTACGGCCTTACCTGCCTGAGAGGAGGGGGCAATGCTAAGCTGAGTCTGACCAGCTCAAGGAATGGGTCCGCTATCGACGAGCTGAGCCCGATATTGGCAGGCGGATAGTGAGGTCTCTTCCACTTATCTTGTTGTGCGCAATGGGGCGGTAATCTGGTTTGGAGTGTAATAGACCCCGGTGATTTTTCAGAGAGAAACCGTACTGATATGTGGACCTATTGAGTAGGAGTTGCATGCTCATTCATCCATTCATTCACTATCCACTCGGACTGGTGGTGCGTAACTAATTATTATGTACCTTCGTTATGGAAAGAATTTCGGTTGGGCGTGGGACTAACCTGAGATCAGGAGTCTACTACATTGAGTCTGACTATCCAAATTTAGGTATGGAACTGGTTTGGATAGAAGTCCCTTGTGATAGACCCCATAGCCTGTGATACTACGTACTATCATCCCGACGTCACTTTAGCTTGGTCATTTCATTCGCACCGCATATTACGTTGCATCTGCATTATTTAGTATTTTGGGTTGCCATGTTTTTGCATTAATATGGTCGATAGTACTCATGCCTAACATCGCATCGCCCTGGTACGGATGATCGCACTTATAGACTTATCAGTATATTTCTGATTATTTTAATATTTTATGATTTATGGCATTGTATCCTCGGCATCTAATATTTAGCTCGCTTTGACTCTTCATTTGCATAACTGATTTTGACTGTGTACCCTGATATTGTATGACTCATGGACTTGTCAGTACTTCTACTTACTCTGATTACTCTAATATTGCTTACTTGACATTTACCTTGTGCACACACTTTCACCATCCACTAAACTTTCTATAAGCTTATGCATGATAAATGCGTGCAGGTGGCATTAGGTTGCAACAGCATTGAGCTTGGAGTGTGCGGTGGTCTTCTGGAGCTTGATTCTCTATTTATGTATTTCCCTTCTAGTATTGTATTCAAATATTTATATTAGTGGATATGTGATAATGATATTGCTGTTGTGAATTGGGTAATCTTGTGGTTATACTTATTACTAGTTAAATGTACATTTCAAAAAAAAAATCTTCCTTGTAGGATTCCAGGATCGGAATCTGATATATGAATGCTAGGAGCCGAGAATGGGGTACTACGGAGGTTATCGACACCGGATTCGGCGATCGGAATTCGTATGAATCCAATCTCCGGGTTTGGGGTGTGACACACACACACCACCACACACTCATGCCATGGTGGGATGTCACCACATATGGGTACTTGAACCCTCAACCAGGTGTCGAAACTCCTGAGAGTCTACCACTGGTGTAAGAGTAAGGGACCCAAAGGGAGCGAGTTTGGCTACGTAGTGCATAACTCATTATTCACAAAGTATTGAGTGATGTTGTGGGGCCCATTGTGATTCAAATCTTTGGTCTACTTCGTCCATCCATTTTACATGATCATTTTAATATAGGACCCCAAAACTGAAGCGTATCTAAAGACGAAGGGGACCACCTCACAAGAAACAATGTGAATTGCACATTACCGTTGAAAACTTCTTCATGGGCCATAGGCATTTTAGATAATTATGATATTTATGTTTTCCCTTCATCCATGCCTCTATGATATTATGAACATGTTAGATGACATATAAACATCACTATGGGTCCCACAGAGCCTAGCATGCATGATTGTTGGTTAATTGTAAGTCGGTACAAACGTTGCTTGCATCCGTGAGAAGTTTAAAATGAAACTCTTCTTGATGCATGTTCAGGGTCGAATATTGCATATTAGATCATAGTTATTACCTGTTTTTTCAAACATGATACTGTTTAATGACATATTTTAATCATATTTATGCTGCAAGGTGAATTTAGGAGTTTGGACTGCAAAAGGGTACTAAAAGCATGTAATTAATGCTCTGAAATCACCAATGTAAGGGACGGACTCCAGGGGACTGAGATCGAAGAAAGTACATGCCAGAAATCAGAGGAAATCAGGCCATTCATGTTACATGGGCCTGAAAAGCGTCAAGAATACAAAATTACAGGTTTTCCACCATCCGATCAGTTCAAAACTTCATATTTGGCTTGAGAACCATAAATTAACCGTACACATAAAATTTCAGCCGTTAGATCCTTGTGAAAGTGGCCCATAGGACAGATTAGCCCATAAAACTCTGATTCGGGGCCGGCCTAATACCTGGATATGCTTCAAATTTTGGTCTCAACCCTTTAAAATAGGTGGCAAAGTGAATGGATGGAATAGATGTTTCCTGAACATTACAGAGGACGCCACCTTAGGTCGTTTGTGCACGTAACACACGTGAAGGTGCTATGCATTGAACCAGCTAAACTGGTCAAACCGCCTATTGACCGATGAGTTTGAAAAGGAATTTAAAATTCCATCTTCTCCCGCTGCGTAATGTAAAACAGAGTCTTACGTTTGATTTTAGATGGACCATCATCTCGGCCTAAAAGATTAATTCGGACCGTCCATTAGATTTCAACGATCCGGATGATCAGAACCTAGAAGAAGTCTTACAAAGTAGCGGTGAGAACTACTCCTAAAGCTACAATAATGATGATAAATGGTTACAAGAATGAGTGCGTGGGCCGCACCGAATCGGAGCCAAAATAGACCATACCCGGCTGTTTTTTCGAGAAGAATCTAGTGGACGACGTGGATTTTGGAAAGGACAGCCGAAGTGGACCCCATCGACCTCAACAGAAAATGGAAACCACATGCGTTACGCATGTTCGAGAGATCCGGTGATCGTGAGATCTCGTGGCCCATTATCGAAGATCGGATGGCCGATCTAGATCGTTCACAGGCTGCATAAGGTGGGGATGACAAAAGCTATGAAGCTAAATAAGAGTTGAGACGCTCAGCCATCCCAAAAACACAATCAAACGTGTAAGACCCGTATCCTAGCCTTACTATTTCATAGGCTTTCACGGTCCTCCCGGTCAAATTTCGTGACCCGCGATCTTTTATCGGCATTTGCGCGCGATCCTGAATCGTGTCCCATATTCTAGAATCGACTCAACTCGAGACTTGTACCTTTGCGACCACGCCATCGCCGCAGTTCTGACGCCGCGTATTACGTGCTGAGGCGATACCCGGGCTAGGAGATGTGTGCCTGCGTTCAGTTCGAGGAAAACGCCGTGCTTTGCAAATACTGAGGGAATCTCTACGGCACATCACATCAATTCATCATTTCATAAGTCAACTACACCACCCATGCTCCATGCCACCTCACCCCTCACAAGTCAACTCTCTCTCTCCCCACCCATACCTTTTTAACGCCTTTTTCAAATTAACCCATACCTCCCCTTTCCCATCTCTTGCAACAACCACACCTTATCAATCCATCCCATCCTCTCTCTCTCTCTCTCTCTCTCTCATTTTTCTTCATTTTACAAGCAAGCAATCCCTCCATGGAGCAACCCACGTCTATGGCTCCCATGAGAGAGCCAGTGTGGCCCACCTCCGTATCTCCCATCTCCACCATCCAATGATCATCAGGTAAAATAAGGGTCAGGATATATATTTTACATACATCCAATGAATGCTTTCATCCCCACTGTCCATCAGGGATGTATGTCTTGTCCATGCTGTCCAGCAACGGTAGGAGCCCACCACGATGTAGGTTTTAATCCACACCATCCACCGTCCATCAGGGACAGTAGGATCCACCGTGATTTATGTATTTTATCCCCGCTGTTCATCTAGATCATGGGAACCTGCAACGTTGTATGTGTTTTATCCACACCACCCAAAATGTCTAGACAGTGCTGGACAATTAGTGGAGAGTGTTATGGACTCCACCGTGTTATATGTGTTCCATCCACACCGTCCATAATGCTTGGACGATGTTGGACGATGTATGGGAGGTGCTGATTTCCATGGGTAATGTTTGGCAGTGCCGAATGACATGGACAATTGTTAGACTGTTGATTTGCACATCCAATGTTGGACAATTCTGATCATCATTTGTGGCCATGTGCCCCATAGAATGACAGTGTACAATGATACACGTGTTATACCTGCAACTAGTGAAATGATTTTTGATGTGGTCCAAGCCCATTTGAGGCCCATTGGTGCGGCCCATCCATGAGGCCCATTATGATGTATTTTTAGCCCATGTACGGGGCCTGCCTATTTTTTATTTTGAGACCCATGTGATAGGTCCCACCTGCCATGTATTTAAGGCCCATAAGATGGGGCCTACTCTTGAATCTGAGGCCCATGGGCAAGGCCCATTGTAATATATATTAGGCCCAGATACGTGGCCCATTTAATACATATGAGACCCATGTGTGAGGCCCACATGTTATGTATTTGAGACCCATGAGCAGGGCCCACCTATTGTGTATGAGAGGCCCATTGATGTGGCCCGTTGAATGTATTTGGAGCCCATAGTTGAGGCCCATTGTGATGTATTTAGAGCCCATGGGTTGAGGCCCATTGTGATGTATATGTGACTCATATGATACGGCCCACCTGATGTATGAGAGGCCCATGGACATGACCTATCGTGATATATATTAGGCCCTTATGTGAGGCCATGGGTCCACTATATGTCTGGCCCTATGTGGGCCACTCCTTGGGAGCAATGTTGGTTAAATGGCCACATTGATGGGCAATGATGTTTTAATGTCCACATTGTGACCTTCCTATAGGCTGATTCTGATGATCGAGGCTGATTATTATGATTGATTTGCCGATTCCAATTGTCGATTACCGCGTTAGATTATCAGGGTCGAGGCCTATTCCAATTGCAGATTACCGATTCCGATTATCGAGGGTCGAGGCCGATTCTGATTATCGAGGGTCGAGGCCGATTCTGATTGCCGATTACCGATTCTGATTATTGAGGCCGATTCTGATTATCGAGGCCGACTCCGATTGTCGAGGCCAATTACCAAGACCCATTGTAATGTATATACGGTTCGTATTTAAGGCCCATTTTGATGAGCATTAGACCTCGGATTGATGCATTTGAGACCTATGTAATGTATGTGAGGCTTATGTGATGATGCCCATTATGGTGCATTTGAGGGCCAAGCGATGAAGCTCATTGTGATGTATGTTAGGTCCATGTGAAAGGTCCATTGTGATGTGTATTAAACTCTTGAGTGAGGCCCATAGTGTTGTATATTTGGCCCTTGTGTGAGGTCATAAGTCTACGGTATGTTAGGCTCTATATAGGCCATTCCTTGGGGGGGCAATGTTGGTTAAATATCCACATTATCGAGGCTGATTGTTGATGCTGGTTATTGATACTGATTATGAGTATATGACAGCATAGCATCATGATACATGCCCATACGCATCATCTGCATGTTTATTGTGAGATGTGATTGATCATTGCATACATCATAGTACAGATGATTTATGAGACTCCCTGATAGGTGGAGTTATCCCACATGACCGGATGGTATACACAGGATTAATGCATGATTGGACTACATGATTTATGCATCTTGCATTATGTGATAGTGATTACTATATACCCTAGTGACAACAGGGCTATGACCTCCACAGACATGTCGTGGATGACTAGATGGGATACCAAAAATGTTTGGTTCTAGTATCTGGGTACTTTGGATGTCCGTGGGTGAAAGTCCCTAAACCTCCAAGGTCAGAAGACGCCCCAACTTCGAGACCGAGTGGATACATGAGTGCTCGAGTGTCAAATACTAGGAGGCCGTGTCTCCTACTGTGTCATGGTCGGTTGAGAGGGGGTGTGGTCTTACTTGCCCGAGAGTAGGGGGCATAACTAGGCTGAGTTTGACCAGCTTGTGAATGGGTCAGCTATTGACGTGTCGGGTAGATATTGGCTGACTACTGGCCAGGCAGATAGTGAGGTCTCTTCCACTTGCATGGTCGCGAGTCAGTGGGCTGCGATTCGCATGTAGAGTGTACTGGACCCCGGTGATGATCTAGAGTTGTACAGTACTGATTTGTGAACCAGGAGTTGCATACTTATTCACTCATTCACTATCCACTCGGGCTGGTGGTGCGCAACTATTTGTTACGTGTACCTTCACAATGGCTAGATTTCAGTTGAGGTGCACAACTAACCTGAGATCAGGAGTTTACTACATTGAGTCTAACTATCCAAATTTAGATATGAGACTGGTTTGGATAGAAGTCCTTGTGGTGGACCCCGTAGCTTGCGATACCACGTACTATCATCCTGACTTCAAACTCCAGCATGGTCATCTCATTTGCACCACATATTGTATTACATTCGCGGCATATGACATTTTGAGTTAACGTGTTTCTACATTTATATGATCTAGATATGGCTGACTCCTCATTTGCATAGCTGATCTGTATTGCGTACTCTATTATTATTTGACTCATGGACTTGTCAATATTTCTGCTTACTCTGATATCGTATGATTCATGATCTTACCAGCATTTCTGATATTGTAGGATTATAACATTATATTGAATACTTAGCACTTACCTTGTGCACACACTTACACTACCCTCTAAGCTTTCTATAAGCTTATGAATGATAGATGCGTGCAAGTAACGATAGGTTGCAGCAGCGTGGAGCTTGGAGCATGTAGCTGACTTCTGGTTGACACATGTATTTTCTTTTCAGTATTGTACTCAAATGATTATATTAGTGATATGTGGTGATGATGTTTTTCTTATAATTTAGGTATACTTGTGGTTATGCTTCTTATGAGATAAATTCATGTTGAAAATCCTCCTTGTAGGATCTCAGGATCGAAAATCTGGCATATAAGTGCTGAGAGCAGAGAATGGAGTACTACGGAGGCTGTCGGCACTGAATTTGGTGATTAAAATTCCTGTGAATCTGATTTTTGGGTTTAGGGCATGATAGAAGTTGGTATAAGAGCATAACTTGGGAATACCTGAGGATAACATCGCATATCTACTGATAGATACCCTACACTCTATGATTGTCGAGAACTTAGAATGATTAGGTCTCGATTTCGAATAACTTTGCGATCTTCTGTTATAGACTTTTAACATGCGTGCCTTCAAGAGTTCTCAAGGTTGATAGGCGCCTTTGTTCTTCCCTATAGGACATGCCGCCCAGGAGAGAGATTCAAGCGACTTCCGCTCCACCACCTGTGTCCCCTGTTCCCCAGCCTGAGGATGTCGCTCCTCTACCTAAAACTGGTGTGGATCCAACCGTACCCATGAGTGCCTCCCATTTACAGTAGATGTTGCAGGCTATGATGACTGCCCTCTAGAGGCAGGGTAGGCGCTCAGTTGTTTCTCCATCCCAGGCAGAGCAGGAGCGCACGAGCGCCCTTCTTCGAGAGTTCAAATAGCTCGATCCTTTGCGTTTCCAGGGCGAGCCAGATCCGACTACATTCGAGAGATGATGCTCCGATGTGGAAAAGATTTTTGATAATATGGCATGTACGACCCAATAGCGAGTCCGGTTGGTAGTATTTCTTCTCCAGGGTGAGGCCGAGCACAAGTGGACCTCCGTTACCCATATTGTAGGGCCTGATTTTGTCTAGAAATGGGAGGATTTTATTGATTGATTCGTGCAGCAGTATTTCCCCGACCATATTCTTCAGCAACGAGCGTTAGAGTTCGAGACCTTGGTACAGGGAGATATGTCTGTGGCACAGTATGTGACTCGTTTTGTGACGCTATCAAGGCTTGCGCCGTATTTGGTTAATGATGAGCAGCGAAAGTCCCGCCGTTTTGAGAACGGCTTATGTTTTGGCCTCAGGAGCCGTGTCGTCGGACACATACTCCTGACCTTTGAGTAGGTAATTCAGAGGGCCCAAATTTACGAGGCAGAATGGATTGATTCACAGAGAGTTTGTGACCACAGAGGAGACCGGAAGAGGAAGATCCCCTCTGGTAGTTTCCAGCATCAACAACGTCGATGGCTGTAGAGGCACAAGAACTATCCATCCTTTCGAGCGCTAGTAGCATCTTCAGCATCACCAAAGAGATCGTTTACGGGCGTCTGCTTCATATGTAGTGAGACGGGGCATCGTAAGTGTGAGTGCCCCTATTTTCTGCAGCAACGACCTCTTTAGGGAGAACATTCACCTCTCCAGCAGAATTAGAGCAGGTTTTATGCAATTCTGCAGGACCCTCAATCGTCAGGAGTCGTCGACGATTTGCGCAACGAGGCATTAAGACCACCTTGTTAGATTAGTCATTAGTGAGATGGTGAAGTTACAAGGTATCCTAGTTTCGATCATTTCTGATCCAGGATCTGAGGTTTAGTAGGGGTCATCACAGTATTGGTGAGGCGTCTTGGGAGTGCAAGGTTGAGATTAGAGAGCGTTATCCCCATTCTTATGTAAATTGATTGTGCCTTAACTTATATATGATGTTTTCTCTTCCCTTATATGTTCTGTAAATTTTGAGGACGAAATTTTTATTTGGAGGGGAGAGTTGTAAGACTCATATCGTAGCCTGTACTATTTCATAAGCTTCTGCGGTCCTCCTGGTTGAATTTTGATAACTTACAATCTTTTATTAACATTTGCATGCGATTCTTAATCGTGTCTCGTATTCCAAAATTGGCTAGACCCGAGACTTGTACCTTTGCGACCGCGCAGTCGCAGTGGTTCCAACGCCGCGTATTACGTGCTGAGGCGATACCTAAGCTAGGAGATGTGTGCCTGCGTTCAGTTCAAGGAAAATGCCACGCGCTGTAAATACTGATGGAATCTCTACAATACATCACATCAATCTATCATTTCACAAGTCAAGTACACCACCCATGCTCCATGCCACCTCACCCCTCACAAGTTAACTCTTTCTCTCCCCACCCATACCTTTTTTACACAATTTTCAAATTAACCTATACCTCCCCTTTCCCATCTCTTACAACAACCATACCTTATCAATCCATCCCATCCTCTCTCTCTCTCTCTCTCTCTCTCATTTTTCTCCATTTTACAAGCAAGCAAACCCTCCATGGAGCAACCCACGTCCATGGCTCCCATGAGAGAGTTAGTGTGGCCCACCTGCCTATCTCCCATCTCCACCATCTAATGATCATCTCCACCGTTGAAATTATTTTTTTGAGACTCTATCACGCATTAACGGAAGAAGGAAGAAGAGATCTCGAGTCGAGTGATCTTATATTTTAATTTTTGTGATTTAAGGGTTCATTTATGATGGGACCCATCTTGATGTATTCATGTATAGGGAGGGCCCATGGCGGGTCCCTCCCCTCCCCCCCCCCTCTCTCTCTCTCTCCCTCTCCCTCTTAATGTGCGGCCCACCTAGTGCATGTGACATATCCACTCTTACACGTAGGGCCCACTTCGCTGATGTCTAGCGGACAGGCCACTGCCTGTCTGCCCGGACAAATCTGAATGAAGGAAAAACATAAATATCAGTTTCATTCTAAAGTTGTGGTGGGCAATACGTGTGGACCCACCATTGACATGTGCATTTCACCCATGTGGCATGGGCCAGCCATGGTCCGGCCATGGTCCAGCCGTCCATCAGGACGAGTGGACCCCATCTTAAGACGTGGTTTATATCCACACCGTCCCTTCATGGGACCTTTGATGTATGAGTCCTATATCAATGTTGTCCGTCCATTCTCGGGCTGGCATGGAACCCACTCTACACGTGTTGCACGTGTGGAGGTGGGGCCCACATATGTATGCTTTGTATATCTCGTGGAGGATGTACTGTACGTGGAGGATGCACTGTACATCCCAGCCGTCCAACACTCATGGACGCTGGATCAGTGGGATATTTAAATAATATATATATATATATATATATATATATACACACACACACACACACACACACACACACACACACACACATCTGTATGCTATGGTGGCCACATGTGGGACCCAGGGGGTGGGACCCATCTTGCTATATGTATCTGGTATGCTGTGTGGAGCCCTCCTTGATGTGTAGCTCCCCACCGTCCAGCGTTTATGGACGGTGGTACCTACCTCACGCATGTATTGTATGTACGCCACCCATCCGTTGTATGGTGTGGGCCCACCCCACACATATGACACGTGTGGGCAGGTGGGACTCACCTTCTGTATATATGATAACCACATCGTCCCTCCACTTAGTTGGGACGGGCAGGAGCTTTGAATAGCCACCTTGATGTATGGTTTAATCCAAGCCGTCCACCTAGTGACGCATGCACCTATAGCAACATCAGCGGCTGTAGCTGACGTCAACAGGTCTGTGGGTCCACCTTGATGAATGCTTTCATCCCCACCATCCACATGGACAGTGGGGGCCAGCCGTGATGTATGTCTTGTCTACGCTGTCCAGTAGCGGTAGGAGCCCACCACGATGTAGGTTTTGATCCACACAATCCACCGTCCATCAAGGACAGCGGGATCCACCGTGATTTATGTATTTTATCCCTGTCGTTCATCTGGACCGTTGGAACCTGCAAGTTGTATGTGTTTCATCCACACCGCCCAAAATGTCTAGACGGTGCTGGATAATTCATGGACAGTGCTATGGACTCCACTATATGTGTTCCATCCAAACCGTCCATAATGCTTGGACGTGGGAGGTGCTGATTTCCATCGGTAATGTTTGGCGGTGCCGAATGACATGGACAATTGTTGGAAGGTGTCGATTTGCACATCCAATGTTGGAGAGTGCTGATCATCATCTGTGGCCATGTGCCCCATAGAATGGAAGTGTACAGTGATATACATGTTATACCTGCAACTATTGAAATGATTTTTGATGTGGTTCAAGCCTATTTGAGGCCCATTGGTGGGTCCCATCCATAGGGCCCACCATGATGTATTTTTGGCCCATGTACGGGGCCCGCCTATTTTGTATTTTGAGACCCATGTGATAGGTCCCACCAGCCTTGTATTTAAGGCCCATATGATGGGGCCCATGCTTGAATCTGAGGCCTATGGGCAAGGCCCATTGTAATATATATTAGGCCCAGATACGTGGCCCATTTAATGCATATGAGACCCATGTGTAAGGCCCACATGTTATGTATTTGAGACTCATGAGCAGGGTCCACCTGTTGTGTATGAGAGGCCCATTGATGCGGCCCGTTGAATGTATTTGGGGCCCATAGTTGAGGCCCATTGTGATGTATTTAGAGCCCATGGGTTGAGGCCAATTGTGAAGTATATGTGACCTATATGATATGGCCCACCTGATGTATGAGAGGCCTATGGATGTTACCCATCGTGATATATATTAGGCCCTTGTGTGAGGCCATGGGTCCACTATGTGTTTGGCCCTGCGCGGGCCACTCTTTGGGAGCAATGTTGGTTAAATGGCCACATTGATGGGCAATGATGGTTTAATGTCCACATTATGACCTTCCTATAGGTCAATTCCGATGATCGAGGCTGATTATTATGACTGATTTGCTGATTCCGATTGCCGATTACCGATTTCGATTATCGGGGTCGACGCCTATTCCGATTGTCGATTACCGATTAGATTATTGGGATGGAGGCCTATTCCAATTGCCGATTACCGCTTTCGATTATTGGGGTCGAGGCTTATTCCGATTGCTAATTACCGATTTTGATTATCTAGGGTCGAGGCCGATTCCGATTGTCGATTATGAATTTCGATTATCGGGGTCGAGACCGATTTCGATTGCTGATCACCAATTTTGATTATTGAGATCGATTCTAATTATCGAGGCTGACTCCGATTGTTAAGGCCAATTGTCGAGGCCGGATATCGAGGCCAATTGTCAAGGCCCATTGTGATGTATATGCGGTCCGTATTTGAGGCCCATTCTAATGAGCATTTGACCTTAGATTGATGCATTTGAGACCTATGTAATGTATGTGAGGCTTAT
Organism: Magnolia kwangsiensis; assembly: GCA_037074715.1. NCBI lineage: Eukaryota > Viridiplantae > Streptophyta > Magnoliopsida > Magnoliales > Magnoliaceae > Magnolia > Magnolia kwangsiensis. The sequence goes on from CM073579.1 coordinate 80,684,969, forward strand.
GTGATGATCCACATTATGGTGCATTTGAGGGCCAGGCGATGGAGCCCTTTGTGATGTATGTTAGGCTCATGTGAAAGGTCCATCGTGATGTGTATTAAACTTTTGAGTGAGGCATATAGTGTTGTATATTTGACCCTTGTGTGAGGCCATGGGTCTACGGGCTCTATATGGGTCATTCCTTGGGGGGGCAATGTTGGTTAAATATCCACATTATCGAGGCTGATTGTTGATGCCGGTTATTGATACCAATTATGAGTTTATAACAGCATATCATCATGATACATGCCCATACACATCATTTGCATGTTCATTGTGAGATGTGATTGATCATTGCATACTTCATAGTACAGATGATTTATGAGACTCCCTGATAGGTGGAGTTATCCCATATGAGCACACGGTATACACAACATTGATGCATGATTGGACTATATGACTCATGCATCTTGCATTATGTGATAGTGATTACTATATGCCCTAGCGACATCAGGGCTGTGACCTCCACAGACATGTCGTGGATGACTAGATGGGACACCGAAAATGTTTGTTCAAGCATCTGGGTACTTTGGACGTTCATGGGTGAAAGTCTCTAAACCTCTGAGGCTAAGAGACGCCCCAAAGTCAAGACCGAGTGGATACATGAGTGCTCGAGTGTCAAATGCTAGGAGGCCGTATCTCCTACTGTGTCGTGGTCGGTTGGGAGGGGGTGTGGCCTTACCCGTCTGAGAGTAGGGGGCATAACTAGGCTGAGTTTGACCAGCTTGTGAATGGGTCCGCTATTGACGTGTCGGGTAGATATTGACTGACTATTGGTTAGGTGGATAGTGAGGTCTCTTCCACTTGCATGGTCGCGCGTCAGTGTGCGTCGGTGGGTGGCGATTCGCATGTAGAGTGTACTGAACCCCGATGATGATCCCAGAGTTGTACAATACTAATTTGTAGAGCAGGAATTGCATACTCATTCACTCATTCACTATCTACTCGGGCTGGTGGTGCCCAACTATTTTTTACGTGTATCTTCGCAATGGCTAGCATTTCGGTTGGGGTGCACGACTAATCTGAGATTAGGAGTTTACCACATTGAGTTTGACTATCCAAATTTAGGTATGAGACTGGTTTGGATAGAAGTCCTTGTGGTGGACCTCGTATCTTGCGATACCACATACTATTATCCTGACTTCACACTCCAGCATGGTCATCCCATTTGCATTGCATATTGCATTACATTCACGGCATATGACATTTTGGGTTACCGTGTTTCTGCATTTATATGATCTAGATACGGCTGACGGTCTTCGTCAACCCATCAGGAATTGTATGTTGCATTGCATCCTCGGTATCTGATATTTGGCTCTTTATGACTCCTCATTTGCATAGCTGATCTGTATTGCGTACTCTGATATTATTTGACTCATGAACTTATCAGTATTTCCGCTTACTCTGATATCGTATGATTCATGATCTTACTAGTATTTTTGATATTGTAGGATTATGGCATTATATTGAATACTTAGCACTTATCTTGTGCACACACTTACACCGCCCTCTAAGCTTTCTATAAGCTTATGCACAGTAGATGCATGCAGGTGATGATGGGTTGCAGCAGCGTAGAGCTTGGAGCATGTAGCTAACTTCTGGAGGTTTGATTTTGACACATGTATTTTTTTTTCAGTATTGTACTCAAATGATTATATTAGAGGATATGTGGTAATGATGTTGTTCTTATGATTTGGATATACTTGTGGTTATGCTTCTTATGAAACAAATTCATGTTGAAAATCCTCCTTATAGGATCTCAGGATCGAAAATCTGGCGTATGAGTGTTGGGAGCCGAGAATGGGGTATTACGGAGGCTGTCGGCACCGAATTCGATGATCAGGATTCCTGTGAATCCGATTTTCAGATTTGGGGCGTGACAAAACGCAAGATGGCCTTTGCATTTTCTTCTACACACATGGATTGCTACGTAAGACGCCAGCTGCCAATTCTTCTTATTATGCACTCTGACTTCCCTACTGCCTATAAAAGAGAGGGAAAGAAGGATGTGAGGGGATTATCCTATGGACGTGGAATAGGCAGCCGTGGAGGCATGGGGTGGGCCAACAACAAGCGTTTTCCTTTTTCCTTTTCCTTCTCCTTTTCCTTTTGATTTTCTTTCCTTCTCCTTTTCCTTTTGATTTTGTTTTAGCTTTAATGTTTTTCCTAGCCTCATCATATTTATGATGGGCTAAGCCTCTTAGCTAGGGTTAAGAGGTGAAGCTTGTAGCGTGATTAAGAAGATGACTTTGCTTTGATTCATGGTTATTGAACTCTTAAGGATTTTAGTTTGATTATTAAGGAATACTTTTAGTTTTTAATAGTTTATTGTGACTCAAATTACAATAGATCTGCAATAGCTTTGAGTATATTCTTTTCATTATGAGATTGTGAACTTAGGAGGCCCTGTTGTTCACCATTGTCTCCTGAGCATGGTTGGGTGACGGAATCACTCTTAACTTTCACAATTCTCTTATGATTAGCTGTGAGGTTGGTAAATTGCTATTGTTTGCCATAGTCTCCTCGGCATGGTTTAATGACGGATTCACTTCCAAATCTTCACCATTTTTATCCATTGATAATTAGATCTATGAGAAGTTCAGAGATCTGAAAAATTTCTTCTTGCCAGTTGAATAAGATGAGACTCTAATTCCATTTATGTCCTTGAATCATTGCAAGGTAATTTCTCAATTGTTACAAGTGGATCCTTGGCACCCTAGTTTCCTACCTTTGATTTCTCTAAGTTTTAAATAAATATTTCACCATTATTCCCTCTATTCATTCGATTTAGATTTCATCTTAGTATAGTTCTAGTTCTACTTAATTTCAGATTATGTACAGGTTTCAATCTCTTGGGATTCGAACTCGGTCTCACCGAGTTTATTACTACATCACAACCCTATACTTGGGGTGTGAACAAGTTTTTGGCGCCGTTGATAGGGATTAACGGTTACGTTTTTTAAAGCTTAACTAGATTTAAGATTAGTTTAAGATTAGGATTTTTCTAACTTTTGGTTAGAATTTTTTCTGTTTGATTTTTAGAAACTAACCTATTTTCCTGTTTTGTAGGATCCTGACATAAACGTCTAATTTGGTAATCCCTTTCTAAATTCTCTACTTTTTCTAATTTTAAAATTAGGATTTTTGTTTTAGAAATTTTTCCTTTTTAGAAATAACTCATCTTTCCTTTACTTTTATATTTTTAGTAACTTTCTAATTCTATAATTTCTTCTATTTTTAGAAACTAACATACTTTCTAATTTTAGGTTTAAAAACTCTCCTTTTTAGAAACTAACTTGTTTTTAAAAACTTTCTATTTTTAGAATTTCTTTTTAGGAATTAGCTTATTTTTAGAAACATTCTAAATTTTGGTCTTCTTTTTATAAAGAAACTCATCTTTTTATTTTTTTAGAACTTTCTAGCTTTAGGATTTCTATTTGTAGAAACAAATTTCTTTTATTTGCTTTTGCAGGATTTTAACATAGGAACTCCAATCTGGTAACTTCTTTCTAACTTTTCCTATTATTTTCCAAACTGTAATAGAATCTTTTCTTTTATTTTTCTTAGAATTAGATTTAGAGTTAGGGTTTCACCATGGAAGAGTCGGTACGTCACTATGTTGAGATGGATAAGAGATATTGGGGAGGGATGTACAATGATTACGATGTAATTCAACTTATATCTCAAGATTTTTCTGAAAGTATCATCGAGAACCGACTGGAATATTATACTTCATCGGTTAATAAGTCCTTACACGATCATAATTATGGGTATGAGGACTATTATTAACCATCATATTCTCCCACATATGATCAGTATGACTATAACCAGTAGAAACATCAAAATTGGGATGATGAACTAATAATATGTTATAATGATTATTCTCTTGGATACCGTACCTTTGAGATCCAACAAAAAACGATCAAAGAAGATTCATTTTAGCTTAACATGGACTGTCTTGCGAAAATTAGAAAAATGTTAAAAGCGCTTAATTCGCGCTTCGATAAGATAGAGGAAATTCGTTCATCCCAACCATAATCTAATCCAAAAATACAATGCAAGGAAAGTGATACTAACTCATTTTTGAAGAACTCTAGAATTTAGAATGAAGAGTTGGATTCCGTTAACGAGCATATGGTTCAATTTTTTGAAGAGTCGATCTCGATGATGGTTCAAAAGAATGATAAAAAGATGTGGGTGTCTTTCAAATATAATAATGATGAAGCACTTCACTCATGTCACGCTCCAAATTCAGGGATGGATAGCTTTCGTGATGTCCCAAATCCGACACTTGACTTCCATACACAAAGTCCCAAGTTCGGCGCACCACAAGGAAGATTTTTGATTAAATTTTTTGAATCTAATAATACTTGAGCATGAAGATCCATGATCAAAATACCAAGCAACACTCTCCATTATAAATCCTGATGTTACAAGTACAATGCTTTTAAAAAGGTACACAATGTCAACATTCCTAAATCCACTTAGGCAAGTATGTCTTCCAAGCTACTCTAGCCCAGAAAAAAGAAAAATAATAAGCTTAGGCAAAAAGCCTAGTGAGTACATTTGTGTGTGCAGTGTGTCCTACATACAAACAAGATAAATATGCCACAAAAAAATCATGTATGGTGAAAAGGCGTGTAGTATATAAAGTATGATGTCAATACCAATGCAATGCATATGCAACATAGGAACACTCCGAGTCAATGCTACCGGCATCACTAAGTCATATTACATGCATCCGTAATTACATCATCATCATCATATTGTCATGCTATAATCATACATATTAGAAATACTAACAAGATCATGAATCATACGATATCAGAGTAAGTGAAAATACTGACAAGTCCATGAGTTATACAATATCAGAGTACGCAATACAGATTAACTATGCAAATGAGGAGTTATAAAGAGTCAAATATCAGATGCCAGCAATATACAATTCCTGATGAGTTCACGAATACTGTTAGCCATATCTAGACCATATAAATGCAGAAACACAGTAACCTAAAATGTCATATACCGTGGATATAATGCAATACGCGGTGTGAATGGAATGACTATGCTAGAGCTTGAAGCTGGGATGATAGTATGTAGTATCGCAGGTTATGGGGTCCATCACAAGGGACTTCTATCCAAACCAGTCTCATACTTAAATTTGGATAGTCATATTTAATGTGGTAAACTCCTAATCTCAGGTTAGTCGTGCGGTCCAATCAAAATCTTACCCATTGCAAAGGTACATGTAATAAATAGTTGCACACCACCAGCTCGAGTGGATAGTGAATGAATGAATGAGTATGCAACTTGTACTTAATAAGTCCACATATCAGTATTATTCATCTCTGGGATCATCACCAGGGTCTAGTCAATCTATACCAGCTTGCCACCCCATCAAGTGCATGACTGGGTAAGTGGAAGGGACATCACTATCTGCCTGGGTAGTAGTCAGCCAATATCTACCCGATATGTTGATAGCAGACACATTCACGAGCTGATCAAACTCAGCCTAACTATGCCTACTTCCTCAGGCGGGTAAGGCCACACTCCCTCCCAAGCGACCACGGCACAGTGGAAGATGTGGCCTACTGGTATACAACTCTCATGTGCTCATATATATCCACTCGGTCTCGATGTTTGGGCGTCATCTAGTACTAAGAAGGTTTAAAAATTTTCACCCAAGGCCATCTATGACAGCACGATGCTAGTAATAGATTTTCGGTGTCCCATTTGGCCGTCCACAATATGTATGTGGAGGCTATGACCCTTATGTCGCTAGGGCATATAATACACAATGCATGAGTCATACATTCTAGCCATGCATTAATCCTGCGCATATAGTGCGTTCATGTGAGACAATCTCTGCCTATCAGGGAGTCTCATAACAATCTGCCTAATGACATATGCAATGGTTAACCACATCTCATAATAAACACGCGATGATGCATATGGGCATGCACATGATGCTATGCTGTCACATACTCATAATCGGTATCGACAATCAACATCGATAATCGGCCTAACAAAGGGCCTAAGGAAATGTAACACCCTGAAAATCGGGGGTCGTGTATAAACTCAACTCCCGAGTTCCAGACCGTCACTTATGCAACAAAAATGGTTATGATTCAATGTTGTCTGACTTAAAGCATTCACATGAGTAAAAGTATACCAAAACTGCAATTCATACTTCAGATCCAGTGATAAAAGCAAGCGGAAGACTAAACAATGTATATATCACTGTATGGAAAAACAAAGTAATCTCATCTGTCTCCAAAGTATGACTACATCTCTGAGTCTCATATACATGTAAATAAACAAAAGAATAAAGTTCAAAATAGTCCCACTGAAGTCCCCTCGATCCAGGTCACCTACGGGAAGCCGTCGTGATACTGCATATACGAGAACTCATCCTGGTCCTCGTCAATCTCCGGCTCCACCTCCTGGATCTCGTCCTCACCTGCAGCTACAACAGGGTCTGGTGGGTGTTGCAAACACCATCCCGTAACGTGGGAATGAGTGATCAACTCAGTGGAATCATAGAGCAAAGATTAGCATGTTCACAATTCAATCACGCGATAATAGTAAAGCAGTAAATCAGACAATCCTAATACTGTTGTTAATGCAAGATGATATGACGTGATGTATGCCCTCACCGACGATCACCCTCATGCGGCAACATCTTACGACCGCGGCATGCCACACTCCCTAGAGTGCTCCACATCTTCCAGGCACATGCAATGCTATGGTGATATGATTACCAAGTTGTTATTAGTCCATTCAAACAGCAGGATTGGGAAACTAAGGTACTTCCCTTGTATCAATCCCAACACAGATCCTGTCTAGGGTCGTCACTCCTAGAAATCTCATACGATGTATATTTCGTAGGTCACTGCAAGGGCTGCCAGGGCTGTTGCTCGCACTCGTTGCACCGCTCCCCCATCACCTTATTAATACAGGCCTACCGTACTCTACTGCAACGGAAGGGTCGTCGCCTCCCGTGGACACAGAATACGCTCGCGGTCACTACAAAGGGCTCGTCGCCTGATCAGTGTAGGCCGACAGCTAGATATAGTGTCCCATACCACCATAATCTGCTCACGAGTCAAGGTGCTCACTGGTCACTACGGGGAGGTTTGTGGCCCCAGCGTAGGCCGACAGCTCGACCACGGTGTCCCATACCACCATGTCCGGCTCATGAGTCTTCGTGGATCAAGGTACCACGGTTAATAGGGTTTACAATGGTAAGTTCAGTACCCTAGGTTCAAGCAGTTATGATACATACAAGGTGAACAAACATCGGCCAGTCGGGTTACTTGACGGGCTCGACTAACGCGATCGCATCTCAAGTTGAACGACATGAAGTGCGTAAAACACTTCGCGTGGCCTAACCACTGCCGCCAACTCTCAACACGAATCACGTTCATCGACGCGTCGTTCGTGGCTATGACCAGTCAGCCACGAATTCACTCGGTTACCGACTGCCTAGACTAAGTCAAGTCCCACACATCTATAGAATTACATTAACACTATATACAAAGGTATTGGAATTGAAATACATCATGTGAGCATGTTAGCACATGTTATAACATTCAACTTAAGCAAATCTTCAAGGCATACCTTCCATGCATATTCAACTTAAGCAAATCTTCAAGGCATACTTCCTATGCATGTAATGCAATCATGCATAAGGTCAACATGTAGGAAATCATTTAGGTCAGCATTTTAATCATGAAATCAATCTCAAACTACTACATAACATCATTTAATTCAATACATACTAATACGAGCATTTACACAAACACATACACTACACTCTTAAGTCCACATATAGTATGTCGACCCAAAGTGCGCAACTTGGCGAATCTCTTCGCCAAACTGATTGTGCAAACATTCCTAACTCTCTAATACGGCGACAAACCATGGCAATCACGTCAGCAAAATATGCATGTAGACCGTACTTCCTACAAATGACTAAAATGCCCTAAATCTCATATTCTTCGTTAATTTACGAAACAGGAAACGGAGAGCATGTTGTACATGTCAAACGGCGATGCCGTCGATAATCTACTATTAAACGACATTGAAAGCGTTGTAAACCGTCAATCAAAGCGTCTAAAATCCTCACCTAGTCTCTTACGGTTGCAGGATTTTGAACGGAGCGTGTACGCTTCGTCTACGGCTGTAAGAGAACCTGATTTATGGATTACGTTAGCTAACATGCCATGAATCTACGTAAGCCCTAAATCAGCAAGTTTTTGGGGTTATTCTATATCTGAAAAAGTGTAGAAATCACCAGCCAGGTGATTGGAAGGAAGTGCTGAAGCAGCAACTGTCAGGGGCTCGGAAGCGGGAAAAATCTCCTCTTCCCTTTCTCTCAAACTCTCTCTCTTTTCTTCCTAGGGTTTGTGAATTTCGGATGGGAAGGAGAAATGAGGGTTTCAACCCCTTTTATAAGCCTGAAATTGCCGGAATTAGGCTCCGGGACGAAGTTTACTTGATGCCTATCCATTTCGGGGCTGTTTCGGTCCAAAAATTGCTTTCTGGTGGTCCCCTGGTCGATTGCGATCAGACTTAAGCTCATGGGTACCAGATGTACCTCGTATTAAGTTTTCAGTCTGGCAGGGTTCGCAGATCGCACGTGGCGGACCAGTTTCAGTTCAGCGGTCACCGCACATAGATCAGGGCTGAAAGTCTCATGATAATAAATAGAAATTTTTCCTGATCCGAGGGTGTAATCTGGATGAATTTTGACGGTCAGAATGCTTAATACTGACGCGTCAATTCGTGTGCCAGATTTGAATTTGAAATTCCAAATTCGTCCCTATTCGCGGTCGCTTCAGTCCGGGTTCAACGAAATAGTCTGTGATTATCGGTTTGACTTGATTTTCGAAATGATTGTCAAGTCCAGCTGGGCGGTCCTAACGGTCTAAGATAGGAGGTATCGGACCTTCGAGGCGCGGTCTAAATCCAATACAAAAGTTCAACGTGGTCCAGAGGACAAACCCGCTTAGAGTTTGATCTGAGGTTATAGAGTATTGTAGAGTTGTCTGTTCTACTCGATTTGGGTCTTGCAGAACATATTCAAAGTGATCAGGGACTATTTCTCAGCTACTCTAGCGTTGCGCTAGCTAACTTACGCTTAATTTCCATGGAAATTATTCCTACGCGATTTCGGGTCAAATCGGTACTCGAGCCCAAGTACGGATTTTTCATGGGCGTTACAGGAAAGGTCATAATGTAGACATTTAACCATCATTGCCCATCAATGTGGACATTTAACCAACATCGCTCCCAAAGAGTGACCCACATAGAGCCAAACGTATAGTTGGCCAATAGCCTCACACAATGGCCTAATGTACATCACGTTGGGCCTCACTCAAGGGCCTAATACACATCATGACAGACCAAATACATGGGCTTAATATACATCACCATGGGCCATGACCCCATGGTCCTCAATATACATCATAATGGGCTACGACCCATGAGCCTCAATATACATCATAATGGGCCACATCTCATGGGCCACATAATCATCACATCGGGCCTCGTCAAATGGGCCGCAAATACATCATATGGGCCTCGACACATGGACCATAAACACTAATGGGCCTCATATACGTCAAGTGAACTACATCAATGGGCCGCACTAATGGGGTAACCGCTTTACTTAAAATAATCAGGCGGCCAGTACCACAATTTCACATAGTTTAGTATGTATATGATTACTATCATGATATAGTGTCCACATTTCAAAATTTCTAAACATAGTTGAGCAATCATAATCCTACATATAAATACAAGGCTACACCAATTATGATAAGTCTTATACTATAACCACTTCACCCGTCACATAGTTAATGACTCATATTTGGTGTCGCATGGTTAAGGGCCAAGGGCCACATTTCATCATAACATTTACGGTTTAGAGATCACATCGCATAGAATCCAGGACCTTTATAGCATTAGCTTGGGTAACATAACCCTACATCACATTCGGTCTAGTGTACAATTTGGTCATACGTGATTCAAGTGGCAGTGTCTATATCATTAAACACAAACCTGCATTGTTGAATGGCCATCAATGCCACTTGATTTCATACAGTTAGGTGGCCTTGTGCATATTTCACATTTATACAGTTAGATGATTACATATACTCCACCATTGCCTATGATTAGCTGGTCATACATACGTCACATGCCCATATGATTAAAGTGCCAAACACTTATAAGGCACCCTCGCATAACTAGAGTCTATACATTTGTTATAATTGAACATGTTTAAGGGTTTAAACACATATCATATGATATTACTACTTAAGGCTGCACTCTAACCAAAGTACGAAGCAGTCAAGGGCTGTCCACTCATTATATAATTATCTAATCTAGGGTAGTAACCCAATCCCACATAAATTAGCGTAGATAGCACATCACATGATCATGTGGTGGTAGACCACTCATGGCACACAATTTCATGTGGTTTAAGACATTATATACATTACAATTTCATATGGCTTAGAGGTTGCCTGAGCATTATTGACTTTCATGGTTAGGGACCGTAAGTTCACATGTTAGTGGTCACCTAAGCAGCACATAATCATAGGATTTAGGCTATGCATTCATCACAATTGTATTAATTTTAGGCTATTCACACACCACATAATCACATGATTGTACACTGACAATATATAGTAATTTTAACAAGTATTCGAGCCATTCGCATATCACATTGCAAATAATCCAATTTGCATAATTAATAGGCCGCCAATCCATGGTGGGTCTAGGGCTTAAAATCAAGTTTATCTGTGGCTCGTGTGGGCCATATCACACATACAAGTTGAGAGGGTTACCATCCATTAAACATTTGTTGGGTCAAGGCGTGGTTCACAAATCCAGCCCATGTGTTAGTCTAAGTTTCAGAAGCATCCAATTTTCAGGTGGACCCCAGCAAGTGATTCTATATATATTCATGCTCCAAGTTGTACTAAAGGTTCAAGGAGATCAAAGTTACATGGGTCCCAAAGTGATGTATTTATTATATATACACAATTCATCTATTTTTATTTTTATTTACTTAAGATTATTTTATAGCATTATCCAAAAATGAATCATATCCAAAGATTATCTAGACCTCACCACAAACAGTAGTGGAGATAATGATTTCACCATTAAATAATTTACAAGGCCCACCATAATGTTTATTTCCCATTCAATCTGTTCATAAGGTCACAATGACCTGAATTAATAGGAAAAACAAATTTCATGTTGGTCCAAAACTTCTATGACTTAAAAAGGGTTTCAATGGCAGACGATTCAATCCCCCACTACTTTTTGTAGTGTGGACCACCTGATAGTTAGATCTGTCTTATTTTTCTTCTCAAGCCTAAAGACAACTCGCCAAATGGATGGATGGTTTGGATATAAGACATACCTCATGAACAGAACAGACCCACAAATCTGCGGATCTATCCAGCTTCAAAATTTATTTATTATTATTATTGTTATTATTTTTATGGTGTGGGCCACCTGAGTTCCGTGTACGACTGATTTTTGGGGGTGACCCATTTTTAAAGGGAACCCATCAAATGCACGACATAGATGGTTGACTTGCATCATGGTGGGACCAGTGGTGGGACCCATCGTCCCTGCCCTCTCAAGCAACGTCCTCTGGACGCTGGCAGCAACAACGTCTAGTGTTGTTGTTATTATTATTATTTTTTTGTTATCTCATAGATTTGCATAGGTGGGGCCCACATCAAGACGATCCACTTCGTCTACCGAGTTTCCTAGCTCGTGATAGGCCAAATGAGCCCAATATTCAATATGTTTTGACACACAGAAACATCATAATAGGCCCTAACAGTCTATCACTATTAAAATAATCCTTTTGATGGTGTGGCCTACCAGAGATTTGGATTAGCTTTATTTTTTTGGCTCAATGCCTAAAATGAACAGAGGAATCAGATGGATGGCATAGATTAAATATATACATCATGGGTGGGCCACGTTGTGGACCCACACCCTAGCCCCTTTGAACTCAAGCAGCAGGGACTGCTTGTTGTAGCGTCTCTTGGATGCTGGCAGCAACGTCCACTCCCCCTATTTTTTTATTCATTTATTTATTTATTTATTTATTATTATTATTATTATTTTATGGTGTGGTGCATGAGTGTGTGTGTGTGTGGCCAGCCTAATGGGCCACACACGACTGTTTGGATGGCTTACAAAGGTTCTGGTGGGGTCCACAATCAATGGGTCCCACATAAAATTTATAATGAATTACCATATTATTATTATTTTGTATGAATCCTCTTATGCATCCACACCATTAATCACATCATTATCATCATATCATCACCACTATTAATCATCTCTTTATGTGTATTCTCCTATGCATCCACACCATTGATCACATCATTATCATCAAATCATCACCACTATAATCATACAAATAATTAAAAAGAAAACAAACCAAGAGTGGAGTGGGTGTACTCACTTTGATGAATTAGATGGATGGTTAAGATGGATGTGATCGATGTAGTTGATAACCCACTAAGATCACTCATCTCTCTCTCTCTCTTTCTCTCTCTCTCTCTCTATCCTTGTGTAGAAAAATGGTGAAATGCTAAGGGATGAAAGACTATTTGTAGAAAAATTATTAAAATGTGGTTAGGTTCAATTAATGTGATCTTGACTAACTTAGATTAGGATTATGACAATTAATTCATGATTTGTAATTAATGGTGGATTAAAGGAGCATGGGATGACATGGTGTGATGATGTCATACACAGGGTATGGAATGGAGAGAAGTTGACTTTGGGGAGCACATGAGAGAGGGGAGGTATGGGTGTGTGACATCACACACATGGGTAGAGATTCTCTCACCCATGTGTGGCAAGTGCATGTGTGCATGGCATGTGTTGTGCACATGTGTGGAATGGAGTTTATGACACCTTGTGCACATGATATACTAATGATTCTTCACAGCATATCTCCCTAACGGAGTATCATACAGACGCATGGGTTGTACCTACATGATCGCGGTGATGGGGTGATAAATATGAAATAGGTTTCAAGGTCTTGGGGTTCCGGTCAGTTGGGTGTGCACTATGAACGGCCAATCTAGGTCTAGCTAAGGGTGTCGATCATCGTGCACATATGCATAGAAAATGGTATGGAATGGATGAGGTCGTATAACTCACATGACACACTAGGTTTCGATTTAGATTTCATCTTAGTCTAGTTCTAGTTTTACTTAATTTCAGATTACGTACAGGTTTCAGTCCCTTGAGATTCGACCTCAGTCTCACCGAGTTTATTACTACATCACAACCCTATACTTGGGGTGTGAACAATGCACAATGTTGCATCCATTTGATCACGAGGCCCATCGAAAGGTAGATTCAATCTGTTGGTAATGTCTATGATATAGGATTTCTTTAGGAAGTTGTTATATGCACGCTGTTATGAGCTATCTTTGGCCCATAACGAGAAAAAATCTTAACGGTGGCCGAAACAATACTTACTGTTTCATTGTGGTGTGGCCCACCTGATCAGAAGATGCTAGTCATTCTCTGGACAATTTCCTTCATTAAAATTGTAGTTGGAATGGACTATGTGGATTCGACTGAAAGGAAAAGATGGGACATACAAACGGTGTACAGAGGACTATTATGTAGGCCAAAGCCAACCAATGGCCCTATTTTCAATCTTGACCTCGACCCCACCTCTACCTTTCGAAGCTTCTTTGCTAGGACCCACCACCACCTCGTCCGACACCATTTTTCAACATCGTAGTCTACAGAATCATTTTCTCTGGCATTAACTTTGGCCAAAAAATGCAATCTTTCACAATCGAATTCTGTACAAATGGCCACCCCAGGTAGATGGATAATTTTGTTATCTTTTGTTATTTTTGAAGACTATTTTGTTATAGTTGTTTTTAGTTGTAAATGTTATGGTTGTTTTTGCAGGTCGATGTGATTTTGCTATGGTTGTGGGTTGTGAATGTGAAAATGATGTGTTTCACTTCAGATGACAATTTGGACCACTTCAGAATAGTAACCTTGACCCATTCATCACCATTGTTTCACTACAGAGTGTAGGGGTCAAGGTTATCATGAAATTTAAATCGAAAAAGTCGCAGCTGTAAGGGTCTAGGTTGTCATACACGAAGGGTCGAGGTTATTAATATGTTTGGATGACAACCTCAACCCTTAATAGATGATAACCTCAACCCATCCTAACATTTTGTCAACCTCAAACCTTAGTAGATAACAACCTCGACCCATCATGACATTTTTTCAACCTCAAACTTTAATTGATGATAACCTCGACCCTTTATGAATGACAACCTCGAACCTTAATTGATGATAACCTCGACCCTTACACACTAATTGTCAACCTCGTCCCTTAATGAATGATAACCTTGACCCTTAATGGATGATTCTTTGCTTAGACCAATGTACTGCAGGTCCAAAGAATCAAGGACTACATGCTTGGACTACGAGAATGCAATCGTTTCTCCGAAGTGCTCTTTTCAGTTTTTAAAGGATTAGATGTTGGATAATTTTGTTATATGTCCTATTAGAAAAGAGATGTTTAGGAAGACTTATTTTGGATATCTGTTGGATTTATCTGTGGATGGGTGGGTGGCCTACGGTTAAATAATCCATTCTCTCATACAGATGCATATTACTGACTTGACTTTTAATATTCAGGGCACCATCATGAAAATGAACAAGATGGACTTTGCCCTCATCATGGGATCGAGGTGTGGACCTGTTAGATCAAATGAGTCTAAAGTGGGGTCAAGATGGGTCAAAGGAGTTTGAAGTGGGTCAAAGAATTGAGGAAAAATAAAAGGGAATTAGGGAAACTTATTTGCTAAAAGGAACTGTAAAGAATGAGCATTTGAAAGAAGCTTTTCTCTCACTCTGTGGGAAAAATAAACATGAGAATGCATTGAAGCTAATACTTTTGATTTTTGTCAAGAATTTGGTAGTTGCAGAAGAATAGTTGTGTAAATAAGTACATAGAAACAATCAATAACTTTAATAGTTTCCTTAGGGCACTGTGGGGTACCAATATTTGAAAGACCAAGCTAATTTTTCACTAAAGGTTGATGAGAACAACGACTATCCCCCTTCATACAACATATGCGGATACGCACATACGCTACATGTAACTTATTGTTGTCTCTATTCATGAAGGGTGTGTTTTTTTTCCCCTTATGTTTTAACCATGTAATACATGTCCTAACTAATGTGTAATGATTTTTTTGGTTAAACAAATATGGGCATACAAGTAATTACCTCAACTATAGATCGATAAGGGATGGGTTGTAAAAAGAAATCCCATATGAATTCCCCGAATCCTCAATTGGAGGCCAGTATCCAGCCATATCAAGGGTATTCATAACTATGTCAGTAAGGGCGATTCATTATTATTGCATGATAGTAATGTATCACGGTTATAACTTATAACTAATAGATCATTATTGCTCCTACAAATTGAGATTACCAGGGAGCTTACACACCCCAAGGAGAAAGATGAGAAAAACATCATTAAATTTGTCAGATATGATACCTATACAAAAGATAAGACTTTGCGGAAGCGTGAGAGGAAAGAGGAGTCAGTGGAAGAGGTTGTGAAGAAATATACGACTAGGCAAAAGTTGGAGAGGAAAGAAGTGAGAGAGAAGTTGAAGAAGCTAGTGAAGAAGAAGTTGGAGAGGAAAGAAGTGACAGATGAAGTGAGAGAGAAAGCGAGAGGGGAAAGAAGTGAAACAGTGAAACTAGATGCGGATTTTGGTGCCTCACTCGAGGAATTGTGAGAAAAGTATTTAGTAAAAATCAGAAAACTATTTTAAAAAAAAAATGACTATAAAATTGAGAACATCACACTGAATGTAGAGGAATTGAGATAAGAAATGGAGTATGTGGAGGAATTGAGAGATGAAATGAAGTGTCTAAAGGAAGAAAATGTGTTAGTACGTAAAGAGATGAAACTCTTGAGGGTGGAGTTTTATGCTAGTAAGTTATGTAAAATTATATTTGGTTTAATGCTCAAGAACACATTATGAAATTACATATCTAACATGTGAATCAATACAATCTATCAATACATCGACTCGACCTATGGAGGAGGCTCCTACCCAGCTCATAGTCACGGATAATGCTGTTGGGTAGCCTACATATGTGGACGAGGAGGGTGGAAGCCCGTGAACACGGACGAGGCGGGTGGGCAGTCCACAGATATGGATGGGGTGGGTGGGTAGCCTAAATATATGGATGAGATGAGTGGGCAACCCACAGATGTGGATGAGGTTGTTGGTCAGCTTGCAAATATGAATGAGGTGGGTGGGCAACTCACGTACATAGATGAGGCTTCTGGTCTCCTTGTAGATATGGATGAGGCAAGTGGGCAGCCGTACACATAGATGAGGAGGATAGTTAGCATATTGATGTTGATGAGGCGGGTGGTAGCCCTGTGGATGTGGATGCGGCCGAGTTATGTATTACTCTGATTGCGGTTGATGGGAGGCCCCACCGCAATACATTCCCATCGAAATTATCTCACATTTCACTACACGACTCCATATACTTCTCCTATTGACATCATTGATTCTCTTGTGGGATATAGATCCACATAGATCCTTGACACCTGATGATTATGAGGATTTGAAGTGATCACGATATCTATTGGATGAGAACATCGACCCTTCCATAACATGATAACCTCAAACCGAAATGGATGGAGCAACCACAATATCTACTAGAGTATGTATCGATTGAGTTGGTGATCCAAGAATATCTTTATATTCTTCATTGACCATAAAGCCTACATTTAGGTTAATAGACGACGAAACGAACTAAAAGGATGGTATCTCACAATCATCGAGTCTTTGATCATTTAATGGATCATTGCTTGAATTGTCAAGAATATTTATCACATCCTCACTACCTAACAATCGAAATGATGGTATCTTACAATCATCGAGTCTATGATCATGCCATGGATCATTACTTGAAGTGCTAGGAATATTTGTTGCATCCTCACTACCTAAAAATTAAAATGACGATATCTCACAGTCGTTGAGTCTACGATAATGGCACATGTCATTGCTTGAAGTGCCATGAATATTTGTCTATTCCTCACTATTCAACAATCGAAACGACGTTATCTCACAATCGTTGAGTCTTCGATTATGGCATGGATCATTGCTCGAAGTGCTATGAATATCTGTCACATCCTCACTACCTAGCAATTGAAACGACGGTATCTTATAATCATCGAGTCTTCGATCATGGCATAGATCATTGCTTGAAAGGCCGAGAATATCTGTAGCTTCCTCACTATCCAGTCTCGCGCTAAATTCAGGATCCACTAATGGCCATTGTTTGCGAATTCATGAACGGGAGTAGGATCAGTGATACTCTGAACAACAAGTTGAATATTGGGACATGGTCTTTGAATATATTAGAGGGTGTGGGCCCTTACTTAAACAATAGGTGTACGTCTCACTTTCTCTACATACAATTGTATATGAGAAGATGAACTCTTATCACAAAAGAGCATAATTTTGAGTAAATCTTCATCGTCTTTGATTGTATGTGGAGGGAGTAATACATGTACACAACATTCATTCTCAAATCATATTTATTTGGTATTGTCTTTGTAATCTCATGCATTTTATCTATGAGCTTCTTGTATGTAATTTCATTCATCACAAGAAGACCTTTTGAGTCGCCACCCACGTACGAAGAACTCCACTTTTTGTATACACACTCCCTATCATAATAGCATAGAATGAGCTGGAGAGCCATAATGTATCTACAATAAAAAGTGGACGGTATATTATTATGCTTACAACATAAAGGGTCCAAGTTGTGATATCTTAAGGGTCAAGGTTGACATATGTTAAATGTCTATATTGGCATCTATTAAGGGTGAGTTGAGATTATCAACTTGTTCAGTAAGGATCGAGGTTATCATTCATTATGAGCTGATCTTATCATCTAGATAGGTTGCCAATCTCGACCCTTAATGGATGATAACCTCAACCCTTATTGAACATGTTGACAATCTCAACCCTTGCTAAACAGGTCCACAGTCTCGACCCGTAATGGATGATAACCTCTACTCTTGTAAATATTGCGTTTATATTAGTGATAACCTTGACCCTTAATGAATGATAACCTTGACCGTTGCACATATTGTTGTTTGCAATGCATGATAACCTAGACCCTTAATACATGCCGACCTGGACACTAAACACATCACAACTTAGACCTTAACACATGATAACATCGATCAAAGATTTAAGGTTTTACCTTCAATAATGACTAAAACTGTAGTTCACTAGGATGATAGGACATCGAAGAATGGAACAAAGAGGATCATCTCATTGGAAAATATAATGTACGATTATGATAGTGGAAGTGGTGGATGAAGCTTTAAAGAAGAGTTTTCTTACGAACACTAGAGAATGTTGGATAATCAAATGCCATAGTATGCCGGATAATCGAAAGCCGAAAAGAAACATCGAAGAGACATCAGAGAGAAACGCCTAATAGACGCCAGATAGATGCTGTAGAGAAATGCCAATGGAGAGTGGCAGTGGGTCCCACGATTGTAAATTTTCCAAGATAGAAGAAAGGCCCTCTTCAACATTTGAAAAGGCAATGGTTAACTATATCTTTGGGAGTTCGTACATAGTCTGTGAATCTCACCATTACTTATGTGTGAAATCTACTCCAACCATTATCCTCAAAATTTCAAAGAAGGATATGGTTGGAAGAATGACTAACATCCACCGGTCATATGAACCACATCACATAAACAATAATTAGTGAATAAACATTGTTATAGATTATCAGATTTTATAGGCCACACATAAACCATGTGAGGTTATTATCTTCCCATATATATAGAGGGCCACAAAAAAATAAATAGGTTGGGTGTACCTTCCAGTAAAACTAATGACAAGTCTCATGCCTCGAGATGAGTGTTACATGGCCTTTCCCCATTACAAAAGCCGTACCAGTGTTGGATCCAAAGAAGGGATAACTTTGTCCCAAAAGTTTGAAAAAGCTGTAATGAGCAATAAGAGATTAATTATTTTTTTAATCATGCTTTTGTAGTTGTTTGACATTACCATGAAGCTACTTTAGTCAAAAATCCCGCATAAAAAATACCGGAGTGGAATTGGCGGGTAACACTATAGTAGGTGTTTTGCTAGTGTGGGGCCACCTTGATGTGTGTGGGCCACCTTGATGTGTGTTGTATATCCACTATGTCCATTGGTTTTTACGGATCATTTAATATTACAGTTGCAAAGATGAAGCACAACCAAATCTCAAGTGAACCATACCACAATAAACAATAGTCATTTAACCATTAAAAACTTCCTAAGACCCACATTAATGTTTATTTGCCATCCAACCGGTTGATAAGGTCCGATGAAGGGCTTGATCCAAACCTTTTGTGGCCCACAAGAAGGTTTTAATGGTCAATAGCCATTGTTTCCTTTGGAGTTGGATCTGCTTTATCTTTGGCATCATACCTTATAATGAGCTGGAAAAACGGGTGAGCGGTGTGGATGGACCCACGGTCAGGGAAACACCCACTGCGGTGTTACCCGGGTGACACCTTATTTGTGTTATCCTTATCGTGGAGGGCCCACCTTGATTAATGTATTGTATATCCACGCCACCCATCGATTTTTGGATCATTTTATGAATTTATTAAAAAAAATTTAAGAAGATCCAAGTCTCCGATGTACCACACCACTGGACGCCACAAGTTTTGGATCAAGCTAATCCTTGTATTTTACCTTCATCCAGGTTTGATTGATCTCATCAAGGGGTTCGATGGCAAATAAACAATAGATCTACTTATGGTGGGCCCCAGGATTTTTTAAATGGTAGGGTTCAATCACCACTGTTTCCTGCGGTGGTCCACATGTGACTGATCTGCTTAGTTTTTGGGCATACGTCCTAAAATGGGCTGGAAAAACGGATGCACGGCATGGATATACACTACATCATCGAGGTGGGCCTCACGATAAGGGTAACGCCGAATCCGCTCCTGATGGAGAGTTTTTATAATGGCCTCCACAGCAGCTAGGGCTGTCAACGGGCCGCCCGCCTCTGACTAAAACATATTTCAGGTCCAGAGCCCGGCCCATTGACTCCCCTAACAGGGGCACTTATTCGTACTACCGCACATTCGCGCCTTACAGTAAACGTGATCAAGGGTTATGTGTACACGATCCAAGCCGCTAATTACTCTGTCCCAATATGGAGATGGACATGTGAAGAAAATTTAAAATAAAAAATAATGGGGCATTCCGAGAATTGAACTCGGGACCTCTTGCACCCTAAGCGAGAATCATGCCACTAGACCAAATGCCTATACGTTGATTTTATCATCGACATTTTATTAATTATAGATAAATTAAACTCGTCCACTATCAGGCATTGACCACATGAAACTCGATGGTATCCACCGGCTGAAGTTATTAGCATTATTATTATTTTTTGGGTTCGGCCCTTTTTATCCGAATGGTTATTTTGATGTTGTTTTTGAGTGATCTTGACCGGTGAAGTGAATAGGTCCCATGGGACTGCGATCCCATCTTCTCCTCATTTGTGAATATCATCTTGAGATACGTGTCGGCAGAGACTTGGGAGATGTCTGGTAGCTCCACCGGACTTACCTAAATATCCACCAATATCCACCTTCATGCTGACACGTGTAGGAATTGAACCGTGTGTATCAGTTAGGACCCAGCTAGATCTTTCGGTCCAAAATCTCAGGCTGGTCAACCGTATAATCTTGATCAGGCCAATATAAAAGGATGGTCTTTCATAGTCACCGACGCCCAAACTTCACAAAATCTACAAGACGTTGTTCATTTATGGCGTGAGATCCAAATCTCAAGTGGGCCACACCACAGGAAACAGTAGTGATTGAATGCCCACCATAAAAAAAATTTCTTGTGGGGTACAAATGTCTTGGGTGAAGCTAATATTAATATTTTCCTTTCATCCAAGTCTATGTCTATGTGACCTTACCAACAGGTTGGATGGCAAATAAACATACAGTGAGCCCCGGGAAGGTTTCAACGGTGGGTGTTATTGTCCCCACCGTTTCTTGTGTTATGGTCCACCTAAGCGTTGGATCTGCTTCGTTTTTTGGTTCAAGCCTTAAAATGAGCTGGCAAAACACATAAATCAGGGTAGGCTCCACGGCTCACACATCACCGCTGGGGTTGGTGTTGAACTTGGCCACACCACCTAATCCGCATCTCCGGAATTTTCAGCTTATCAAAGTGGGCCCACATCACCCAGTGATCCACACCATTGACTTTATGGACCCCAGCTGGAAATGTAGAAACTCTTTCAACTGGTGGTTAAAAGGAAACACAGCAATGGTAAAAAAACAAAATTTTCACAATCTAACGCATAGGCCACCCATGGTGAGTCCCATCACATCAATGTTTTGGATCGCAAAACCAAGGGCCCACTTGGACAGATTGAAAACTCGAACATACTTCACAATCTAACGAAGGCAGAAGCATGATGAAGTGGCCACCACACATTAAACAGGAGGCATATGATCCTCAACACGAGAGGAATGCGAGCCATGGTCCAATGATCTAGATCTTTGGCTCGATGGGTCCACGCTACGGACATACAGCGCCCTAGAAATCTCCTGGAGAGAACAGACCAAACCCTGCCCCTAGCTTCCTACATACTGACATTAGGTTGGGTGGTGATGAATTGGGCGTTGTGGGGCCCACTGTTGGTGTATGTGTTCTATATCCACGCCATCCATCCTTTTTGATAACTCATTTTAGGGAAAGGACCCAAACACGAAATAGATCCGAATCTCAAGTGGACCACACCATAGGAAATAGTGGAGATGTCTATTTGCCATCCAACCTGTTGATAAGGTCACACATTCCACAAATATCAGCTTGATCCAAAACTTTCATAGCCCCCAAGAAGTTTTTAATGGTGGGCGTTCAATCCCCATCTTTTCCTGTGTGGTCCACTTGAGCTTCAGATCTACTTTGTTTTTGGGTTCATGCCCTAAAACGAGCTGGCAAAACGAACACACATCAATATGAAGGGTGGTGTTGGCAGCACCACCTGATCGGCATCCATTGATATTGATGGCGGAGACTGGCAAGTGGCAATACACCAAAGGTCTTCATTCAACTTTAAAAAGAGTAAGATTAGATCGCTGGGATCCACTGATCTGGGAGTTTTCTTTTAGGCGTGGATTATTCGGTGGGGCCCACCACCATTCACAGTTAAGGCATTGTATACTGCATCTTTCAACATGACTATTTATAAAAAGAATGAAGGGAGCGTTTGCTTGGCATCAAATATCACGAAATTTGTTTATGAATAATCAATCTAATTTAGGTAAAATTTTCATGAAACCAAAGTAATTTTTATTTTTATTTTTAAATAAAGTGTTTACCGGTAACATACACCCGGGGGTGGGTGTGGTGGGGGCAATAAGCTGGTAAATATAAAAACCAGCAAACAAACAACTCCGAACAAAAGGGAAGAAGAAAGAGAAAAATAAACCAGGCCACGGTTTAAGGTTTCGAGTATGATTCTACAGGGCTAAAATCGTGTAACAGGAACCATATATGTATCAGATAGTTACATGAACGAGCATCTTTACATATTGGATGGCATAAAATTTCCGTATAAAACAATATCGAAGCTCACAAGACATGTTCACAATAATTTCTGAATACTCATTTCCCATGTATATGATCTCATAAATTAGTGTAGTTTTTGGAGTGATTCGCTCCTATCATTTTCCAACCAAATAATGGGATCCTTGATCCTTCTTGAGTTGGTTCTATGATGCCTTGGACAATATGGTGGGTAGACCATACCCGATACCTTGGACAATCAGCTGCCTGTGCATATACAGGGTTACGGACAATCACGGCAACAGTCTACATTCGATACCAATGAGTCTTCACTACATGGACCGCATCCTCTAATCTGGAAGTCATTTCTGTCATGGTCCCTCCACGGTGGGGTCATCGCACTAACAGTCCGGATCATGCCAATCACTGCCCCCACTCGTTCTGTCACCAGGGATTGTATAATTACTCGGGACTGGAATCCAGACTATAAAAGGGTTGCATAAAAAATTCAACATAGATCCCACAAGAAGAAATCATATAGCTCCATGGACCATAATATTTTGAAACAGTGGGCCAAAACCATAAGTTTGGGTGCACTACTATGAGATTCTATTCATAAGAAACAACAACTAAACATGGATAAGATACAGATAACACGTGAATATAAGAGAAGTTAATGCCAAGGGTGCAGAGTTTCACCTGATCAAGTAGGCGAAAACACCGCTCTCCTCAACGGTCTGTTAAAATGCCAAATCACCTATGTCAGGTGCCTAAACAAGGATGGTAAAGAAGAAGACGATCTATATGTATATATATTAGAAAATCCATAAGCTATCTAATCATGAAAGATCTACAATAATCCATCTGTCAACCCATGAGAAAGAACCCACTTGCAAATGGACCAGAGTCCCACGATCGGCTGTTCTCCCGTTTCAAGAGCACTTTGGGGGCTTTGGCTGTTGGGGCCTAAGAAAGAACCAGCAAGCACTCCTCATTTCCATGTACTTTCACATGGAGCTCCACGAAAGCTCCTGCAAACTACTGGCTGCGAAATGACAGACCCACCCCCTATGATTTCACTTTGAGGTTTTATGAAAGAAAGAAGGCGGCACCGCTGCTGGGTCAAGTTCGACACAGCCTTTCAGCTTCCCGCCTCTCTCCTTTGTTAGGCGGAAAGCAGGAACCTGATGGGAGAATCTCAGCATGCGATCCCGTGCTATCTCCATTGTGACACAAATTCCTTTAAAAACGGAGTTGAATCCGTTAACCTTCTCCAAAATCGAAACACATAACTTAGGACCAGAATCTTCGAGGACTTCTGCCATGAAATATTTGCAGTTCTTCAGGTCAGTACGGGTCCATTCAGTGCTGATATCCTTGTATAATGCCCAGATCTCACCTTTCCTAGGATAGATGTTGAACCTGCCCTTCCTCGAAGTGGGCCCTGCATGCACCTGATGAGAAAACACTGAAGTTTCTGAATACATCTCGGTTTCGCGTGTAAGCTTAAACATTCCACAGCTGACAGGTAGTTCATCGTTGGCCCACTGCATCTCCCCCTCTAACGTGGAGCACGGTTCTAGCCATGTTATATGCACTTCAAATCCTGCTGATTGAACTTTCTTTATCTGAGCATAGAACTTGGGCAATGTATCTATGTCACTGTACAGTGCCCATATTTGACCAGGCTGAAACTCATCTCTGGATTTATTTTTCTCAAAGTCATGGAACTCAGGAGCTGGGTACACAATCTGGTCACTTAGAGGTGGTGCAGGAGAGTAATTAGGGCGTTCTGCAGCGTCACAAGGACTGGTGTTTCCCCCATCTAAATGCTTGTCCTTCTTATCTGCCTGACGTTTGGTTGCATTTGCTTCACCGTGTTTAGCATTGGGAAAGTCATTGAGGATGCCTTTCTTCCCACTATTTACATTCTTCTCTTTCTTATCATGGGCCCCATTCACCCCCCTGGGAGAACGGACTGAACAATCCGGATTCTCCTTTTCCAGGGGATTCTTCATGTCTGGCTCTACCTTCATCTTGGGGGTCTTGCATTTGTCAGACCCAGTGGCAGGCACCTCCTTTTCAGTTGAAGATTTAGACTCTTGGGTGACATGAGGCACTGAAGCTGGATCAAGTTCCAAAGACCCGTCCGGGACACCTCCTCTTTCGCCTCCTGTCATTCTGTGATGAGGAATCCTGTGGGAAAATCGGAGAATCTCATTTGGGGGTATTTGAAATGGTTTCTTTTCCCTGTTTGTACATCGCCGAAACAGGCTTACGAACCCTTTCAACTTGACCACATGTATAACTTCAACGCCAGTCTCATCTGAATAATCAGAAAGGACTTCGACAATTTCAAATTTATTTGATCGGTGCAGATACGGATCAGAGCTCCAGTTGATATTCCATCCCTTGAAGAGAGCCCAAACTTCACCCTTTTTAGGATATATCTTGTATGTACCTCTAGCCATGCCCTTCTCGCAAGAAGCCAAATGGGAGAAGATACCACGCTCATCAGTCACTTCAGTCCTCCCGAGTCTGAAGTTCCCACAAGCGACAGGCAATTCCTCTTCAAACCAATTGACCTCATTTTGGTCTTCGGGGTTGGGAAGGGCTTCTAGCCATGTGATCCGCAACTTGAACTCTGGCGAGAAGACTTTCCTGATACGAGCATATAATCTTGGCAAGCCTTCTGAATCATCATAGAGTGCCCAGATCTGATCGACAGCAAAATTGCCTTCCATTCTATCATTCTCGAAGTCATTGAATTCATGTGCCGAGTAGGGAATAGAGTTGGAAGTTGATGTGGCCTTGGGTCTTGAATCGATGGTAGGGTTTGCTTCAGAATTGTCTTTAGGCTTGGAACTCTCCTCGTTACCAACCTCAGTTTGTTCCTTCTCAGTTTTCTTAAGCTTTCCTGACCGTTCTTTTCCGTTCAGTAAGCTTTCCTCAGAAGGTACACTTCCTTTGCGTTTGGCTTCTTTCTCATCTTCGAAGGAAGCCTCATCTTTTGAAGAAGCCTCATCATTTGAAGAAGCCTCATCACTCTGATCATTCGCACCAGCTGAGGATCCACCACCCCTTGACCTTTTAGAACTAGGAGGGTTCACAAAGTCGTCATCATCACTCCTATCTTCCTTGTAAGTAACATGTTGCTTTTGCCTCGTTGATCGGCGTGGATAACGGCTACTTGTGACTTCAACATTCTGCACCTCTTCTTCTAAATCTTCTACATCTGTGGTGCTATCAGAATCACAGCTCTCACTGGACTCTTCTACCACCATCCTTCTTCCCCTCTTCCGGCTTGCATTTTCAGATGGTTTCCCCATATGTGCCCTCCTATTCATTTCCCCATCTTCTGTCGCCTTGTTTTGGGCTCCACCACCAAAGTCAGCATTGGATCCTCGTTTTGAGAAGGGTTCTGATGCTGCATGAAACCCCATGCCGGAAGCGTTCCCAGCATTACCTTGCCACCCCATATTATGAGCACCCTGATTAGGGACCTCATTTGGCTGAGGATTTGCAGATTGGTTCCATGCATATCCTGGGTTAGCTCCTGGTGCTGTGCCTTGGACATTAATATCGTAAGCAATAAACGACTGCTGGCAATTTTGGCAACGGAGAGCTCGATTCACAATAGTTCGGTAATATTGATACCTAATACCACAAAAAGGACAGAGTGTCCAGAATGTTGGGACACTTTGTCCTTGCTGCTGATTTGCGCCCGAAAAATTTGAAGTGGCATGATTCGTAGAATTGTTCTGAGCACCTTGTTGTCTCCTAGGATAAGAGTTCCTATTCATATGTGGAGGAGGCTGCCTAGCTGCAGCTGTCCTAACATTGGCTCTTCTCTTAATGTCATACAAGGACCGTTTTGCTTGGTCTGTAAGGATTCTATGTGCTTCCCCGATCAGCTTAAAGGCAGCCTCTGCACCTGAAAACTTGTTTTTATCAGGATGAAGTAGAAGAGCGAGCTTTCGGTACTGCTTCTTGATGGATGTTTCATCTGCTGTCTGATCTAATTGGAGAATCCCATACCAATCCATCTCTGACCCTGAGACCTTGACCTCAGCAGAGCAATGGACATTGCAGACAGTGAGCATCTGAGAGATGTTCTCAAGTTCCGGATAGAGCTGTTGGGCCTTAATGGCAACCTTCCGAGCACCCACAAAATCCTTATTTTGCATCTTCTTTTCGGCAATTCCCTTAGCTCTAACAGCCTCTTCCTTGTTGCACTCCATTTCTGATTCGGGATCGAAGAAATGCCAGACCCCAACTGCCCAATATACAATTGCCTCATGTGAAGAACGTAAGCCTTAGAAGGCTACCCTTTTGCCACATGTTTGCTTTGATTCATAGGCCCTAGGTGAAAGAGCAATACATGACTCGTTCTCCACCAAAAGTGTTGAACCCACTGCAACCAGATTTTAACTCAGCATTCACACAAGCCCAAAAATGCCGAATATTTCTTCCATCAAATTATAGACCTATCCATAGAAAAGAGATATTTTAAAATTACACCAATCAATAAAGATATTAGGCATGTTTGGACATACCCTCAAATCACCACAAATAATATATTCACGGTAGAACAGTGTAAACATCCATTTGGCATCCTTTTTGGGTGGAATGTTCATTGAAGAAGGCATGTGAAAAAGAAGCTTTTGGTTCCGGTTTTCCATCCAGGTTACTTCAAGTCAGATTTGGAGTTATCCAAATGGAGAACTTGGTGAAGAGCACTGCCCGTCCCAAAAAGCAGGAATACCAAAACTAACCCTTGAAAAGCCAAAAAGGAACTGGAGAATCCAAAAAGCAGGAATACCCAAACAAACCCTTAAAAGCAAAAAAAGGAACCGGAGAAACAGGAGAATGAAGGTTCTAAACTCAACCATAATAATTTCTTCTTTTTTATTGTTGAAGGGTAATCATTACAATTTCAAAATTCTTCAGCCGATAGAAAACTTTGCTAAGGAAATGAGATTTTATATGACAGCATAGACAAAAATCAGCAAGTTATAAAATACCTTAGTCCTTTACAGGTGGTGCCAAAAATTACCACAAAAATCCGTAAATCCAAACTCAAGCAAAAATGATTTTGAACCAATTATAAATGCAAAACACAAAAACCAATGATATAGTGGGTCTTGAGGCCAGGGTTCAAAATATTGGAATGTGTCATATGATTCATACCATATTTTCCATATTGGGAATGAGCCATAATAAATTATTGGGCAGTATGATGCAATTGTTTCTATAAAGATATGGGCAATATATTGGAAAGCATTGTTTGTATCATCATCACACTCCGATACAAACACATAGTATACGAATGTATCATTGACACGTTATTCCCAAATAAGTTTAGTGAAATTCAACATCATACCAAGATTGATAACATTGGAATGCATCATACTGGAAATGCGTGCACTAGAACCATATCGTGATATGATACACTTAAATAATAATTTGAACAATGCTTTAGACCATTGTGATAACCACCATTATCAATCATTCCACCATACATGTTGATATGCTCGTCAACACTCATCATAGATGGGTCATCATCATCATCATCATCATCATCTAAGCCTTATCCAACTATATGTGGTCAGCTACACAATCTTGTTTTACCATTCCACTATCACAAACCATATTCTCAATCAAACCATAGGTCCTCAATCCTTTTCTCACCACCTTCACCCATGTCCTTGAACCAACACAACCCTTCTAACCGGTGAAGTTCTTGATCTCCTTTGGACATGGCCAAACTATCTAAGTCTACCTTCCCCCATCTTATTACCCAATGGTGCTACTCCTAAGGGGCTGTTAAAGGGCTGTTAAATGGTATTTGAGGTGTGTTTTGATGAAATTAAATGCATGCAAATGAAATGAAATGGGAGTAAATGTGCATGTAAATGAAATCCTCTATATGAGAGAGGATTTAGAAGTAAATAGGGGGTGAAATGCCTTTTTGAGCTAACTTGGAGAGTCGCACTTCTAAACAAAGGTGCTGCTACGCACATGTCCATCATACACGTGTCACACTAATGATACTCCAAAACAAAGCAAATATTGCCTACATCACTATAATCACACCAAAAGAATGATCCACACTGTCCAAAGGATGGCCATCTAAATGGATGGTTGAAAAATGTTGGCAAGTTTGTGGCCTACCCGAGACTCAAAATTTCCTCATTTTTGGCTAAGGTGTATATTTCAATGGGCTTATTACAATCCTTCTATTAAATACTGCATACGTACACTAAGTTGGGATATTTAAGCTGATTTGGGAATATATTGAAAAATTCAAATGCATTCCAATTCCTTCCATTTACTCCCATCCAAACATAATATTTTGATCCCAAATGCATTTCATATACTCTTGTCCAAACACAACTTTGTAAGCCATTTACTCCCAATTCATTTACCTCCAAACCCATTTCCCATTTACTTCCATTTACAAGCTCCCGATTGATCCCTAAGTTCCCTTGAATGCATTCATTTCTAATTTTATCGTTGTGCTGCCATTCATCCATCTTAACATCCTCATTTCAGCTATACTCATACCATGAGCATGTTGTCCCTTAACTGCCCAACATTCCATCTCATAAAGCATGGCTCGTCCCACAAACTCAATGATCCAGACCTATATTGATCAAGAGTTGAATCCAATGGCAATATTAAGATGCTATAAAGAAGTCTCAAGCCAAAGTGCAAACTTTGGGAAAATTGAGATGATAAACATGATTGTGAAAGAAAATTTGCAAGAAGAGATAGCAAACATCATCATAGACAAAGTGGGTCATTGCCCAAAAATTGCACCAATCAGACAATCCCAATCATAATTGATACTTGGATACTGCTACATCTTGGTTTTTGTTTTGTTGGACACTTAGGACACTCGTCAATATGGCATGACACTTAAAAAAACTATGGACAAAATGTCCTAATGATGTCATTGGCAAGAGCCATGTGTTGGACGCTTTCAGTTAAGGGTCTATTCAAGTTCTCCATGCATTTTTCTTCTTCTTCTTCTTCCTCTTCTCTCTCTCTCTCTCTCTCTCTCTCTCTCTCTCTCTCTCTCTCTCTCTCTCTCTCTCTCTTTGTTATATAAATTTCTTTTGTCAAGCCAAATATTTCTCTTTCCCTCAAGCTTGCATCCGTTCTCTTAATGCTGAAGAAACTACCCATGCAGACTCCCACTAACAATCTATTGTTCTTTTTTATTCTATTTTCTGGATTTCTTTGAATCTTCTGGGAGAGCAAATGTGATGTTCATTGTATTATTCATACTAATATTTCTTAAGATGACTATTGAAAGATTTTTTAATGGTTGTTAATTGATTATGTTTTATTTCAGTCCACTAACCGATTTTTAAATTTTCTTTGATCTTTCTATCTGAAAAAGGTTCATGTTTGCTCTCTATGTTTTCATCGTTTTTCCCAAAATTTTTTACTTTATTAAAAAAATATTTCTTTACAAAAAGTTTATCTATTTGTGTTTGGAAGTATCCCCATGTTTGCTTTTATTTTGGAGTTCACAGTGCAAAACACTTTAGAGCATGTTTGTGATGCATGACAATTAACCACTTGCTCTAAAAGCTCGAATTGTTAGAGCATGGTGAATTAATCCCTTTATCTCATAGCCCAGGCCCCACATCTCATGAGTTAGGAGTTAGGACCTCAGCTGAACCCCCTCGTAGGCAACGGGCCGCCCACCCCTGAGTGTGTCCCCGCATCCCACAGCCTACCCCACTTGAGCCCAGTGTGAAATGTGCATCAATCACCTTCGGTGACAAGTCTCGAACACGAGACCTCCCCCGTGGGCCCAGCTCACCCCGAGTGTGCCCCTACATCCTATAGGCGACCCCACTTGAGCTCGGTGTGAAAATGCCCCTGCATTAATCACCCCAGGTGCGGAGTCTCGAACACGAGACCTCCCTCTTTGATACCAATTTGATGCAGGACAATTAACCACTTGCTCTAAAAGCTTGAACTGTTACAGCATGACGAATTAATCCTTTTATCTCATAGCCCAGGCCCCACATCTCATGAGTTAGGACCTCGGCCGAACCTCCCTCGTGGGCAACGGGCAACCCACCTCGAGTGTGTCCCCGCATCCCACAAGCTACCCCACTTGAGCCTGGTGTGAAATGTGCATTAATCACCTTCGGTGAGGAGTCTCGAACACTAGACCTCCCTCGTGGGCCCCGCCCACCCCGAGTGTGGCCCTGCATCCTACAGGTGACCCCACTCGAGCCCAGTGTGAAAATGCCCATGCATTACTTTGCTTCATCAATTACATTAGTAAAAGAACTGGGTAATGATTATAAATTACTTTACCTGCCTGGTTACATCAGCTGAATTTGACTACAATGATGGCAATGCTTACCTTGTAAATTTTATCTAGGTAAAATTGTAAAGAAGGCAATGATTACAAATTCCTTTACCCCGTCTCCTATTACATATGCATTTAACCCTCAAACTATGTGCCATAATACTTGTTTAAATAACAATTGTGAAATATCAATGATGGCTTATTTACATTACATTACCATGGAAATCAGTGAAACAAACAGGCCGTTAGGGAACTTTGATACTATCAGCCTGTACCATGTGTACAGATGACACTGTCAGCCATAAATCAGTAGAGCCTAAAACTAGACTGTCAGGAAGAGAAGCAAAATGAACCACATTAAAATCTTTTAGTAGGACAGTTAAGTTCATCTGATCGGAGAAAATTTCCATGCTACATCCCATCCGCGGTAAGCCCAACAATTTGGATGATATTGATGACATAATTAATCCCGCTTCATCATCACCCAAAATACAAAACCCTAAATTTTCATCTACACCACTATATCATCACCAAAAAAAAAAAAACCTAGGTTTCCATCTAGACCACTATTTCATCACCTAAAACACAAAACCCTAGATATTCATCTACACTACATCATCACTCAAAACACAAAACCTTGGATTTCCGAGACCCACAACACTTCAATAGTCTCATGAAGATAAAAAATGATTCTGACATGCAGAAATCTTGCCAGCACGCATTCCACAAAAAGACTCTAATATTCGAACGGATTTTACTATCTACCACCTAAAAACCTAAATATCCAAATTTAAATCAGGGAAAAAAGAAATGCCCGAATCATCAAAACAACAACGACTACCCAAACCAATATAAGCTGGAAAAATCGAACTTCACACATTAATTCATCAATGAAATTATTCTACTACCGAAACAAAACAAAATAACAGAAGCCCTAGTTCTCTCAAAATCGTAAAAGAAATCCCAACCACCAAAATAAAACTCAAAACCCTAGTCGTGGACCGAAATGCGTGAATCCTGATGCATGCAGAAACAGGAACCGAGGAAAACACGAAAAACAGAATGCTAATTCAAATCTCCCAAACATAACAAAAGCGGCAAAAAATGAAAACCCTAGAATGAAAAAAGAAAGAAAGAAAGAAATTACTTTCAGAAAGTCGAGGGAGAGATAGAGAGAGAGAATGTAGAGAGAAAGAGTAGAGATTTGAAGAAAGAGAGAGAATGCAAAAGTAGAAGAAAAAGATGCAGGAGAACATACACGTTTGTTTCTGTGTATCGACCTTTGAGCGGTTTTTTTTTTTTTTTTTAAGAGGGAGAGAAAAATCCCCCAGGAGAGAGAAAGCCCACCGGGATCCAGAGCGAAACCGAGAATTGAGTATTTTCATTCGTCTCTCAAAAAAAGGATTGTAATGTGCATCGTCGCTGCATTTAACTTGCATGCAGTACCGTCCTCGCACTACAGATGGCATGCATGTGATGATCAGAACTGTTATTATGGTGGACCATCATATGAATATGTGAGGATTCTCTTAGGAATCCGATAGGCGACTTGATAAATAAATGGTCGTATAAGCGGTACAAATAATCTCGAAATAATTGGAGGTTTAAAATTGTTTAAACATTTTTAAATTTAATATATATTTAATCAACTCCATAAGCCATAATATCAACGTTTCAGATCAGTACATACTCGTTATTTGGAGTTTGAAGAGGAAACTGTACCGAAGTCTTATGCAACAGCGCTGCATGCTAATATTCCTCCTGTCTAAACAAGACACTTCATTGAGGGATAGACTCCTACGTTAGGTTACCACCATCTATGAAATGGTGGTGACACTACAACCGAAATCTAGACCGTCAAAATCTCTGAGTATGCCGTGGATGGAGCGTAAACCGAAAAATGAACTGAAAATATAATATCGTCCATCCTATTTTCTGTTGAAATTTGGACCACTCACTCTCTTACTTACAGCCAACCATTTGATAGGCATCAGGTGGATAGTCATGATTACTTGGCCAGTGTTATTTTATATATCGAATCCATCCACAATGTGACTCGCAGTTTAGACGGTCTGGATATATTTCATTCACTACCACATATGAGACGGGTAAGTCACCACCATTTTAAAATGGTGGTCAAATATCATTCGAGTTATGACCTCCTTTAAAATGTGGGGAAATGACATGATGGATCCGTATATATATCGTAATATGATAGAGCCATTCAACTACCTTCCACATGCTATAGTAAACGGAAGATCGGAACCATACAAATACGGTACTTTATTGTAGATGGCCCATATTTTAAAATGTAGCTAAAATGGACGTTTCCTAACTTTTTATTGGGGGCTTCAAGTGGGCGGTGTATTCCAAAATAACTCAACGGTTGTAACAAATTGCAAGGTTGAGAGGAAGGGATGGATTAGTGTGGTTATGAACAAGTGGCCATAATAAGAGTCTACTGGTTGGACGATCCTGATTTTTACTATCTATCCTTCCACGTGGACAGTCGAAGGTGGGTGTGTCGTATCACGAAAGAGACGGCTCCGTCATATCATTTCCCTTGAATGCGTGTGCTTGTTCGTAGTAAACCGCTTTAATTAACATCTAAAATTTGTTTAGTCGCTCGCACGAGATAATGAGATCGATAGAAGCTATGCGGCGCACGTGCTGACGTGAGACACGGATGCAAGGCTCGAGTCGCTCTTCGTCAAGTACGACGCATCTTTGGCATGATCTGGACCAAAATCTATCCGGGTTTGCTAGTGGCTGCGGGACACGGATCGCCTGTGCCCACATGAATTCCCTTAGTGGGAATATGTGTGGGTCCACAGAGATGCCCGTGAAAAATCCACCCCGTCCATCAGTTTTTCAATACCACAGTTGTATACGAATCCAAAAATCCGGGAAATCTTAAACTCAGGTGGAACACACCAAGCGAAACAGTGGGAACTGAAACGTCCACCGTTAAAACCTCCCTGGAGCTGACCATGATATTTATATGCCATCCAAACCGTTCGTGGGCTTATTACCACTCAGATAAACTGCACGCACAAATATTATCGTGATACAAAACTTCTGTGGCCCCCACGAAGTTTCCAATGGTGGGGGTTCAATCACCGCTGTTTCGTGTGGTATGGCCCACGTGAGTTTTGGATCTGACTATTTTTAAAGTTCTATCATATTGAGCTTCAATTGCCAGATTAAGATTGGCCCCTTGATCTTTATAAAGTATCGTTTGGCTGAATTTACATCCTGCATTTGGTTCGATGGTGCACCATAAACTTTCGATGTTCTAAGGAAGAAAAGAAGTGCCCGCTAGTGAAGAAAAAAGCCGAAATATTACAAATAACAAATAATAAAAATAATATTTGAGACGGGTGATAGTTGTTATCTTAAATGCAGATTTGAGCCGGTAATGAAGAGCCTTAATGCACCAAGTCTCAAAAACTTTGTGTCCAGTATGTATAACAACTCAGGAGTTGAGGAGTGTGCGAGAGAAAACAAAAGTGCCCAATATTAAAGGCACGCTATACCGACTCGGGAGATGAGGAGTGTGCGAGAGAAAACATGTGTGCTTGACATCCCAGCACTTATAGTCGTCTACTTCGATAATTTTATCACAAAACACTTAATATTACAAATATATATTCTGTTATAAGATACACATCTTTAATATAGAAGCTGCCCTTGACGTCTCTATAGCTTGTAATCTTCAACTCATAACTAATGATGCTTAACTGATACTCTTCCTTTGAAATACACATATAGTTTTCCATTCATTCATTCCATACATTCTCTCCCATACTATATAGCACTGCATATTACTAGCCCATCATTTTCTCCCCCTTTTTATCACAATTTGACAAAGGAAGAATAGTATAAATAATATGAAGATCAAAGTATAAAATGAGCATGTAGGAAGATCAGGATAATCATATGAAATAGTTAACCATATTATCTAAAATAGGCAACTGTCAGCAAACACATAATCAAGGTGTCCAAAGTATGAAAACAAGTCACAAAATAAGTTTTAAGTACATAACCAACATAAGTCTGAAAAATAAATAAATCTAGCTTAATTCGACCCAAAAGAAGATAGTGTAAGCTTCGAAGGATCATTTAGCCACAAACTCCGATCGAGGCGATGGAAGTACTTTTTCATATATTTCATTGTAAACTGTTGGGTTTGGACTAATGAAACCTGTGATACATGCAAAGATTTCACTTTCTCCTCCAATGTAGATAGTCTCTCATCAAACTGAGAGGGATAGTAGTCAGAATCAGCTAGATCATTTGAATCATCCAACTCATTAAAAATATCATCCATTGTTGTGTCTTCAGCAGGCTGCGCTTCCTCTTCTTCTTCACTTTGTCCAGGAAGAGGAGTGAGGTTCATCATATTCTGGTTAGAATTTTTGAAAGAGAGTTCAAATTCCGGTGCCTCATACATAGGAATTTGAACGTTATAGTGAAAAGCAATGTAAGTCATAAGATGAGTAAAGGGAATTGAACCATGCTTGGGATGCAAGCGAAAATGAATAATAATGTAACAAATTAAGGCAGACAGACACGAATACCTGATACAACGGAGTGAAACATTTTAAGCATAAAGGGAGTAAGATCAATCTTATTCCTAACTTAAGGATACATATTAGACGTAAAAATTCAATGTAAGATGCGGTATTTTGAGAGCATTTGGTTTGCAGGAAGGGTATTACCTGATCACCATTCAACATTGAAACAACACAATGCTTGAGTGATGGTTTATTTTTCAGAGTTAGACATCTTCTCTGATAATGTGGTGATTGGTATTCCATCATCTGCAATAACTATATCCATTAATGCAGATTTAACGTGAGGTGTTATTGTGATGTTTCTTCTACAAATTTAATTGAGAATGATAGATTCTCAAGAGAAACATCACATATGGAGACATATATGTCTTTCGATATGGACCGGTAAGCCGTTCCACCCTAACTCAAAAAGCCTTCCCATCCAACCTTGGAAAGAATAAGAATTAAACAAAACCTAGCAATGTGGTCTAAATTAACAATTTTTTGTATGATTATATCCCTTGTGTGAAAGTCTTGAACATATTCCGGATCATCCTCCAGTGACCGTAGGGTCCATACATAAGAGGAGTTGATAAGATTAACTGGTGCGATTCTTGCGAATCAT
Source organism: Magnolia kwangsiensis (assembly GCA_037074715.1). Taxonomy (NCBI): domain Eukaryota; kingdom Viridiplantae; phylum Streptophyta; class Magnoliopsida; order Magnoliales; family Magnoliaceae; genus Magnolia; species Magnolia kwangsiensis. The sequence continues at coordinate 80,721,212 of CM073579.1, forward strand.
TTTTGATAAGGGTCGAACATTACATATTAGACCCCAATTATTACCCGATTTTACATACATGATAATGCTTAATGTAATATTTTAATCGTGTTTTCGTTGCAAGGAGTAATTAGGAACATTGACTGAAAAAGAGTACTACAAGCATGGATTTGATGCTCCGAAGTCATCAGAGCAGGGGATGGGCTTTAGAGGACCAAGATCGAAGGATTTACACGCTAGAAATTTGAGGAAATCAAGCTGTTCACGTTAAAGAGGCCCAAAATTTGTCCAGAATGTAAGATCATAGGGTTCCTGCTATCCATTCGGTTCGAAACTTCATATATGGCATGAGGGCCATAAATTAACTGTACATATTAAATTTCAGCCTTTGGATCACTATGGAAGTGCCCCAATTGACAGATCAACCCATAAATCATTGATTTTAGGCCCACCTGATATCTGGATATTCCTCAATTCTAGTCTCAACCTCTCATATTAGATGACAAAGAGGATGGATGGAGCGGATTTCTAATAGACATTACACTGGACCCTACATGGGATTGATGTATGTACAGTGCATGTGCACTGAATGTGCACCGGACCAAGAACCCGGTCAAAAGGTCGATGACCCGAACCGGTTCCTACGCACGCACATCGTCCACAAGGGTCAGTTCCTGCGCATGCACAGCGTCCGCACCGGACGCTGTGATGATCAGTGGGTGTCACGCCCCAAATTCGGAAACCGGGCTCACAGAATTTCCGATCGTCGAATCCGGCGCCGACATCCTCCGTAGAACTCCATTCTCGGCTCCTAGCTCCCATTCGCCAAGTTCCGATCCTGGGATGCTACGAGGAGGATTTTCAATGTCAGTCTGAATCGTGATAAGCATAACCAAAGGCATAACCTACAAACAACAACCAAGAACTCCATTACATTTCCACTATGATCAAAAACTTTACAAGTACAATGAGCATAAAGGGAAATACAATGGTAAAGAACCAAAAACTCCAAGCGCTCTGCAACGTGCTCCTGCCTCAACGCTGCTGCGATCCAACGTCACCTGCACGCAACGATCGTGCATAAGCTTACAGAAAGCTTAGAGGGTGGTGAAAGTGTGTGCGCAAGGTAGTAATATGAACATCAATGTCAGAGTAAAGCGGAATATGCAGATGGATCTATAATATCATGAGCCGTAACAAGGCTATACGATGCAAGACATGAATGGTATCGGCCATCCCAAGGCCATGCGATGTGCAATGCAGCTCAAGCATACAGATCCTCATCTATGTCCACACATCAATACAGCTCAAAATATGGGATATCACCGGGGTCTAGTACACTCTAAACCAGATTGCCGCCACATCGCGCGCAATAAGGTAAGTGGAAGAGACCTCACTATCCGTCTGCCAATATCGGGCGCGACTCGTCGATTGCGGACCCATTCCTCGAGCTGGTCAAACTCAGCCTAACAATTGCCCCCTACACTTGGGCGGGTAAGGCCGCACCTCCTTCCAACCTACCACGACACAGTGGAGAGCACAGCCAACTGGTATTCGGCACTCAGCGCTCATCTACCCACTCGGTCTAGACGTTGGAGCAACCTCTTGGTACCATAAGGGTTTATGGACTTTCACCCAGGGATATCTATAGTACCCCATGTAGAACAAGATTTTCGGTATCCAATCCTGTCAACCACGATCTGTTTGTGGAGGCTATGGCCCCGATGTCGCTAGGGCGTACAATAACCATGCCACACAAATGCAGAATGCATGAATCACGCTATCCAGTCATGCAACCAATCCTGTGCATATCGTGCGCTCATGTAGGGCAACATCGCCTAACCGGGAGCCCATAAACAACCTGTCCGAAAGCAAATGCTATGATCAGACAACTCTCACGTCAAGCATGCATATGATGCGTATGATCATGAGTCATGAACTGTACTAAACATGTTATAACAAAATGAACTATCTTACAATGCAGATTGACCTGGACGACCTATACATGATAAGTACGGCCCAGTAATGGGCCCTAAGGAGAGTCATAATGTGGACATCCAACCAACATTACACTCGCAATGTGGACGTCAAACCAACATTGCTTCCCAGGCACGATCTTGTAAATGTCAGTACTTAGTCTGTAATGGATTTACACATTGCAATGGACCGTAGGTTATCCCCATTGGACCTTACATATATATCAAATGGGCCTTATCTTATGGGCCTTTTAGTTATCAGATGGGCCATATAAATGGGTCATACCAATGGGTCTTATGTGCATTGCAATGGGTCAAAATCCGTGGGCCTTGGATCGCATCAAATGAGCTTAGTCATATGCGTCTAATATGTGACCAATGGGACATACCAATTGGGTCCCACGTGTAGATCAAGTGGGCCTCAACCCATGGACCTGACATGAATCAAATGGGCCTAACCCTTAGGCTTTAATCAAATAAAACGGGCCTAACTCATGGGTCTCAAATAAATCCAATGGGGCTAATTCCATGGACCCCTTTTATCATCAAATGGGTTTAGTCCCATGGGCCTCACAATATATCAAATGGGTCCACTTCCATGGGTTTTAAGAATGCAACAAATGGGTTCAATTGTATGGGCCTTGAAGTATATCAAATGGGCCTAGTCCCATGGACTTGAAACACATCAAGTGGGCCTAAACCCATAGGCATTAAATATCAAGTGAACCTAAGCCCATGGGCTTTACATATCAGGTGGGCCCAAGTTCTTAGGCCTTAAATGAATCAATGGGCCTAGCTCATAAGCGTTTCATAAATCAAATGGGCCTAGCCCATAGGCCATTTACAGTCCAAATGGGGCCTAACCCATAGGCCTTTACAAATCAAATGGGCCTTTCCCATAGGCCTTAAAATGGTCTATACAAGTGGATGGACGGTCTGGATGCATTATACGCATCATGGTGGGTCCCACTGTCCAGTGGACAGTGCAGGTAAGGCACATACATCACCCAGGGCCCCACCGTCCGTGGACGGTGGAGGCAGCACGTGTGCAAGGAGGATGAGCCACCGTCCGCCTGGACAGTGGACTACCACACATACAACAACGTGGGTCCCATGTGGGGCCCACCCAGTGATGTTTAAACGTCATCTGACCTATTCATAAGGTCGCTCGGACCTGGATGAAGGGGAAACATAAATTTCAGCTTGATCCAAAACTTCTGTGGGCCCCAGAAAATTTTCAACGGTAGAATTCAATTCACACTGTTTTGCGTGGTGTGGGCCACCTGAGTTGTTGGATCTGACTTATTTTTGGAGGGGGGCCCACCACTGGGATGGCCCACCTAATGAACAAGTTGGATGACAAATAAACATTATGGTGGGGCCCACACGCAGGGCCGTGGGCCCCTGCTGGACGTCGCCCGCCGCTGCACGGCTGCACGCAGCAGCGTGCAGCGCTGTCCGCAAGACAGAGGCAGAGGCAGAGCCTCTGCCATGTGGTTTTAAAAAAAATGAAAAAAAACATTTTTTTGGGGTTTTTCTAGTGTGGGGTCCACTTTAAGTGGATCCACTCCAACCATAGGATTCCTCATCTTGCAATGCATCCAACAAGTCCAAAGTTCAAATTTTTTTGATGAAAGAAAATGAAATAAAATAAGAAAAAGGTATTTGAAAGGTGAGGATGCAATTTGCGACGCTATGGCCCACCAGGTGATTGGATCAGCTCCAAATCTTGGCCCAACGCATGATTCTAGGCGGAAAATGGGATGGACGGCGTGGATTGATTACATACACCACGGTGGGGCCAATGCAAGTGGGCCACCAAAGCCCTCTTTCACTTCTTCCTTTTTTCCTTCTTTCCCTTGAAACGTCCAGCGTCCCAGACGCTGGATGGTTTTTTTTTACATATCCCTTTTTTTTTTTTTTTTTTGAAAATGGCGGGTCCTGATGAAGTGGGCCACCACTGATGGATGCTATGGTTTCAACGTCTAAGGTGGGCCCCACTTGAATAAAAATGATTATATCAAGGTGGGATCCATTCAAGTGGGCCTCACAATCCTATAACATAAACACAAATAAAATAAAATAAAATAAAATAAAAGAAATAAAGAGAGAGAGAGAGACATGGAGAGTGGGACACGGCTTGTGATGGAGGGCTCCGCCACTATGAGCCCTCCCTTGCAAGAAACTATACAACAAGTGGGCCTTAAAGCATGTGGGACCATCGAAATTTAAAATCAACGGTGGGGATCCTTTCCCCACCAACATGGACGGTCTAGATGACCTTTGAAGAGAAAATAAATATCATAATGGGGTCCATGGAGAATGGCCCCATCATGGAATGATCATGATGATCCAACTGGTCCATCGGCCACGTATTAGGGTCCCAAGTGAGATCCACACCATTGATCGGTGGGCCTCACTTGGTCCACCATAAAAACAAATAAATCTACCCTATAGAGGCACCCACCATTCGATCTTCTTGCTCCTAGGGGTCCTTTGGCACCTTAGCTTCAACTTCAATGGTTAAGATGAAGAATGGAGGGTTGAGATGGGAGATTTTGGGGTAGGAAGGTGGGCCACTTGGAGCTTAGGAGCTCTTGCAAATTTCCATACGTATGGAGCTCCTTAGCTTGGGGTTTTGCAAATGAGAAAGAGAGAAAGAGAGAGAGTGATGTAAAGGGAGAGAGAGAGAGTGATGGATGAATGGGTGAGTGATGGTTGTGTAAGAAATCTTTAACTTTGTGGCCTTTTGTGTAAGAAAGGTATGGGTTAGGAAGACTTTTGTGCCCTTTTGTGTAAGAAAGGTATGAGTTAGGAAGACTTTTGTGGTTGCTTGGGAAAATGGGTGAGAGTGATGTGTACTTGACATGTGATGGATTGATGGGTGATTGATTGATGTGATTGATGGGATTGATGGGTGATTAATTGATGGGATTGATGTGATTGATGTGACACATCGTAGAGATTCCCTTAGTTTTCGTAATGCGCGGCGTTTTCTCGCACCGAACGTTGGCCCATAACTCTTGATCAGGGTATCGCCTCGGCGCGCGAGTCGCGGCGTCGGAACCGCGGCGACGGCGCGGTCGCTATGGTATTGGTCACGGGTTGAGTCGACTCGGGTTGTCGGCACATCAATTAGGGTCACGCGTCGATATCGTTTAAGGGTCGAAGGTTGTCGGAATTCGACCGGTACGACCGCGGAAGTGTACGGAAAGGTACGGAACAAGATACGGATCTTACAGTGGGCCCCACTCATTGCCTAAATCATGATCTAAACCGTCCATATGCTTTGTAGGATGGCCAAGACTCGGGCTATGATTCGTTTCTGGTCCCATGCAATGGGATCGTGTGAATTTTTCATCCAAACAGAAGATAGATGGTGAAAGGCAAAGTTCCGTGGGCCACATCTAATATGAGCCAAAATAATCCATTACTGAACGGTTTTTCATAAGGAGTCGAATGGACGGAATAGATTTCTCCGTCTGTATCGATCATGGCCCCATTCATCATGACAGAAGACGTATTGCGGCAGCTCTGTTTCGAAAAAAGAGATTGCAGAAGATTTTTGTGGGCCACCATCATGAATTAATGGTCTAATCTGGATCGTCCATTAGGAGCCCAAGAGCCCTTTCATCCAAACCTAGGTGTCGGAATCACGGAACGAATCGAAGGTAGCTGTTGATCTTCCAAACATAGGAACAGACAGTAGAACACCATTCTTGGTGGGCCACACCAAAATAGAAGAAAAGTGGTCATGTCCAACCGGTTTTCCAAGTTGATCTTAGTGGACGGAGCGGATTTATGCAAAAATCATGATAATGGGCCCACTGAGCTTCACAGCGTAAAGATGTACGCAGGCCCTGTTTTGCGGTTGTTCGCGATGTCCAGCCGCTGTGGGCCATCGTACATGCACAGACGGCATTGGACGGTCGATCTAGTCCGACCATATAATACTCAGGCCATGCCTGACCCTAGCCATGGAGTTAGATTTCGACGTGAGGCTGTGCACTGTTCAAAACCCGATCAAGCGCAAGTCGGTTTACGCTTTAGTTACGTAGGGAGTGCATAAATCTTCCACACCGATCTCCTTGCTCTATATAAGGAAAAGAAAAGCTGAGGGGAGGGGAAGAGCCAGAGCCTGAGGAGAGAGAGGAGAGAGAGAAGAAAGAGAAGAAAGAAGAGAGAGAGAGGAAGAAAGAAGGGAGTTATTTATATTTTGTCTTTCTTCAATCTTATTTTTTCTTCTTTCTATTTGAATTCATGGATAGCTAATTTTTTAGTTAGGGTTGAGATGAAGCTCTTAATTTGAATGATGCTTATTTTTCTTTGTTGATTTCATCCTGAATTTAATTGATTTATTTTTTTCTCTAGTGTGCTTAACTGAAATTTCTGTACTTATCCATTCTATGAGCTTAATCAAAGTTTAGATGTGGATGTTTTTTGGAATCTTATTCTAGGTGCTTGTGTCTGACCATGAACAGGTTTCCTATAGAGAAAGAAATAGGAATTTACATCTCTCCATGCCTGACCATGGATGGAAAGATATGATCCGTATGCTTTAAAGGATTATACATTCTGTGTGCTCGACCAAGGACATAGAGTGTGCTTTATTTATTAAATTTATATCAATCTGAATTAGGGTGAATTAACAGGTAAAACAAGGGTCAGGATAATTAGAGGTAGATTCAAAAGTCCTAGTATTCTCCTTGATTGGATTTTTCTCCTTGTTCTCAGTTATTTTACATTGATTTTCATCAGTTTACTTAATCATTAGCTCAACTATTTATTGGATTAGTTAAGAAGAATCGTAGAATTCAAATTGTGACAACCAGTCCTCGTGAGAACGATATCGTAATACGTACCATATCTACATCTGATTCGTATACTTGCGAGTTTAAAATCATTTAAATCAGGTTGGTTTAAATAAAACATCAAGTTTTTGACACCATTGCTGGAGACTATTTCGGTCCAATTGGATTTAGGATTCATTCTGATCATAATTCATAGCCTTAGGATTTTACTAACTTTAAGTTAAAGTTTTTATTTTATTTTATTTATTTATTTTAGAAACTAACCTATTTCTTGTTTTATAGGGTCCTGCCTTGAACTTCTAATTAGGAATTGAGGAAGGAAGCTGAAAATAACATTGTCTTCAAAGTGAAGGAGGAGCTCCCAATTCGTCGGTCATCGATCATCTCCTTTACTGGGTTCTTTCTTCTAATTCTTGTTTACATAGTTTTATTTATTTTGAGGAATTCATAATTTTTAGTTCTAGTTTTATTTCTCTTAGGTTGCATCTTAGTTTAGTTTAGTTTTCTTTCCTACATTACAGTAATTCAGTTTATGCTAGGACGTAGATCTTTGAACATAGAACTAGCACCTTTTGATCCTGAAATAGAAAGAACCTTTCGTAGAATATTTAAAAACATCCTAATTGAAAGCGGACGAGAATGGAATTAAAGCGCTTAGAATTATTCAGTTCATGTCCAATTTAATGTGCCTTTATGCATAGTATTGCTAACCACCATGGTAGCACACTTTGAACTTAAGCCTGGGGTAATACAATTGTTGCCCTCTTTCTATGGTATAGGCAAGGAGGATCCATATCGTCATGTGAAAGAATTCCTAAACATTTGCTCTACCTTTAGGTTTCAAAACTTTTCAAATGATTTGATTCGTTTGTGCCTTTTTCATTTTTCTTTGAAGGATAAGGCGAAAGCATGATTGAATTCTCTGGGAGTTAGGACTATCACTACATGGGACCAACTGTCTAAGAAGTTCTTAAACAAGTTCTTCCTTGTTTACAAAATAAATGCTTTCCGTAGAGAAATTACTAATTTCACACAAAAAGAGGGTGAACACTTTCATGAATGTTGGGAAAGATAGAAGGACTTACTTCTTAAATGTCCACACCATGGTTTTGAGAAGTGGCAATAGGTTCAATACTTCTATGATGGTTTGACACCCCAAAATCATCACATGGTTGACACCACCAGTGGAGGGTCATTCATGAACAAAAGTGATGTCGAAGCGTGGAATTTCTTTGAAACCTTGTGTGAAAATTTTCAGCAATGGGACTACTCAAATAGAGGTGAAAGAAGTTCCCAACTACAGAAGAAAGGTGGTATATATGAGATAGAAGTCACGCCAGATCTTTATGCTAAAATTAATAGCCTGACACAGAAAGTTGATGCTTTGATGTTGAACAATAGACCTCCAAATACAGCTCAAATAGAGTCATGTGCCATATGTTCCAGTTCCACCCATCCTACACAGTTTTGTCCATCTGGTGCAGCATTCTCAAAATTTCTCTCTGAACAAGTACATGCTATGAATACCTTTCGGATACCTAGGAATGATCCTTACTTAGACATCTACAATCTAGGGTGGGCCAGACATTCAAATTTTTCTTGGACAAAAAGACCACAACAAGGAGGACCATTTGAAAATCCTCCTATGCAACCTTATCCCTAGGTTGGTAGTTAACAACCTCCACAGTTTTTGTAGTATCAATAAGTACCTCCACAATCTAAGAAACCATCTCTGGAGGATACACTCAATCTTTTTATGTAAAGTTCACTTCAATTTCAAAAAGATACCCAACAAACTTTACTAGCTAACCAGTAAAGCTTACATGCAAATGCACAATCCATTGCCAAGCTAGAAGTACAGTTGGGTCAACTTGCTACCACATTAAGTGAGAGAGAGAAGGGCAAGTTTCCTAGTCAACCTGTGGCAAATCCAAAGGGACAGTATGAGATTGGCTCTAACTCAAATCAAGAACAATATCATGAGCAAGCTAAATCTATCATTACCCTTAGGTCTAGCAAATAAATTGAGAACAAAGTAAAGATTCCTAGGGAAGAATCAAATTTCAAATTGGAAGACCAAATTGAAGAGGAGAGACATACTAGTGCATCGAAAGTTTAAAAGCACTCTGACCCTCCAGAAACCACTCATGTGCCATCTTATGTGCCTAAAACACCTTTTCCTCAACGTCTAACACTAGTTAAGAAAGGAAACAACTTTAATGAGATTATGGACATGTTTAAGAAAGTGCAAATTAACATTCCATTGCTTGATGCTATCAAGCAAGTCCCTTCTTATGCTAAGTTTCTTAAAGATTTATGCACTCAAAAGCGCAGGATGTATGTTTATAAGAAGGTCTTCCTTGCAGATCAACTTAGCTCCATGATTTAAAACAACACTCCTAAATTTAGGGATCCAGGAGCTCCTACCATTTCTTGCATCATAGGAGAGCATAAGGTTGAGAAGGCGTTGCTTGATTTAGGGGCGAGTGTTAATTTGTTACCATATTCTGTATATGAGCAGCTAGGACTTGGTGAGTTGAAACCAACTAAGATAACACTACAACTAGCTGATAGATCTGTCAAAGTGCCCCGTGGTGTTATTGAGGATGTGCTAATCCAAGTTGATAAGTTTTATTTTTCAGTGGATTTCATCATTCTAGATACTCAGCCTGTTAGAATCCTACTAGTCAAATTTCGATTATTCTGGGATGTTCATTCTTAGCCACATCCAATTCTATCATAAATTGCAGGAATGGAGTTATGAAGTTGTCTTTTGGTAACATGAAGATGAAACTCAATGTTTTCAATGCTGGACAACAACTAGCAGACTCAGATGATATATTTGAAGTGGACATGATTGAGAGTCTAGTGCATGAATTATTCCTTCAATCTTTCGAAGACGCACTTGAGACTTGCTTAACACACTTTGGCATGGGTTTTGCCATAGAAAGTTCCATCCAAGAAGTCAATGCATTGCTTGTATCTACTCCTATATTGGAGACTACAAAATGGAAAGCTAAAGTGGGCCTCTTTCACCTTCTGAGTCTAAACGGGTCCTATCTATCGAGAAACCACCCGATCTTGACCTTAAACAATTACCTGAAAATCTTGAATATGCATTTTTAGGTCCTTCTGAGATCCTGCCTATCATCAAAGCTTCTAACCTCGAGAAGGAACAGGAGAGTAAGTTGCTTAAGGTTCTTAAAGAATATAATGCAACTATTGGGTGGACGATAGCGGACATGAAAGGAGTAAGCCCCACTATGTGTATGCATCATACTGTTCTTGAAGAAAGTGCAGAAACATCGTGTGAAATAAAAAGGAGGCTTAACCCTAACATGAAAGATGATGTTCGAGCAGTGGTACTTAAATTGTTGGATGTTTACCCCATTTCAAATAGCACGGTTCAAGTTGTTCCCGAAAAGTCTGGGATTGGTTAATCGAGATTTACTTGTCTGGCTGAAGATGTTAAACTTAGCACTCCTGGGAGGCAACCCAGCTTTTCTTTTCATTTCTTTTTCTTAGTTAGTTAGTTCAATGTTTGTGGGTAACATTGCTGCAAACCCTCACGAGACTACAACTCGTCCACCAGGGACAACCTAGGGGTTTAAAGGCTTGTTGCATACACTAAATGCCATCGAGAGCATCTGCGAAAGTGGTATAGGTAGGATCTTATTTTTGGTTTTGCTTTAGTTGATTTCTCTCTTGTGCTGACCCGCTTTTACGTTGATATTTTTAGGAAAGCCTCTTGATTCTCCGTCCAGGTACAATCTTTCCATCACTCCTCTTTTATTTTCGTTATCCCATGTGAATTGCCTGCTTATTTCCTTTACATTGAAGACAATGTAGATTTTAGGTTGGGGGTGAGAGATTAAGTTACCTAATCAGTATTTTCTTGGTCGTGAGCAAAAATTGTGAAAATTTTTAAATTTTTCTAAAATTTCTTATGAATTTGAAGTGATTTTGAACGATATTTTTGATTTTAAAATTAAAATATACAGAATATTGGTAATTTATGACTATTGGATTCAGTTGTCTATTAGATTTCACAATTAAGTTTGTGTACTAATCCATGATTGGAAGTTGTAAATATTGATTGAGTCATGATTTCGCATATCACATCTTACTTACACATTAAGGTTCCGGTTCGATAAATGAATGATTAACTTGGTAATCACTAAATATGAAAGAAACCAGCCTGAAAAAAAATAAATTTTTTTATCATGATTAGTAAGAAGAATTGGAAGGGTAAGTCGCATAATCTTCACCATAGGTTTGCTCCCTATAGGTGTAGATTGGATCCCCCATGGTTGACATGTGAAAAAAGTGAGGCGACAAGTTTTCACCATAGGTTTGCTCCCTATAGGTGAGGATTTGATTCTCCTCCTTGGCGTTATTGTTCATATAAAAAAATCAAAGGATGATAGAATAAAAAGTTAATTTGTAAGGCAAGTGTCGTTTCAGTTTTGGTTGTCATGAATTCTGTTGTTAATTACCAATGATATCATGAAATTGACAATTGGATCTCTTAATTATTGTAAGCTGAGATTACACTATACACTAATGGAACTCAATGTTTAGAATTATTTTAATTAATGGATTAATATTTTGAACTTGATTATGAAGTTATCGTAACCTTGATTCCAGGTGAAAATTCTGCTTTCATTCATGAATCTTAGAATTTTCGCATCTCAACTATTTGTTCATAAGTCACTTGGGTTTACAGGAATTGCCCTTTTATTTCAGAAATTATTTTTTACATGTTTTGCTCAGGACTAGCAAAATGCTGGTTGGGGGTTGTGATAAGGGTCGAACATTACATATTATACCCCAATTATTACCCGATTTTACGTATATGATAATGCTTAATGTAATATTTTAATCGTATTTTTCTTGAGGGAGTAATTAGGAGCGTTGACTGAAAAAGAGTACTACAAGCGTGAATTTGATGCTCCGAAGTCATCAGAGCAGGGGATGGACTCCAAAGGACCAAGATTGAAGGATTTACACACTAGGGATTCGAGGAAATCAAGCCATTCATGTTAAAGAGGCCCAAAATTTGTCTAGAATGCAAGATCATAGGGTTCTCACCATCCATTCGGTTTGAAACTTCATACATGGTATGAGGGCCATAAATTAACTGTACATATTAAATTTCAGCCTTCGGATCACTATGGAAGTGCCCCAACTGACAGATCAGCCTATAAATCATTGATTCTGGGCCCACCTGATATCTGGATATGTCTCAATTCTGGTCTCAACCCCTCATATTAGACGACAAAGAGGATGGATGGAGCGGATTTCTAATAGACATTACAATGGACCGTACATGGGATTGATGTATGTACAGTGCATGTGCACTGGACGTGCACCGGACCAAGAACCCGGTCAAAAGGTCGATGACCCGAACCAGTTCCTACGCATGCACAACGTCCGTAAGGTGCGGATGCTGTGATGATCAGTGGAGCCCACTTATTACCCAAATCAATGATCTGAACTATCCATATACTTTGTAGGATGGCCAAGACTCGGGCTATGATTCATTTCTGGTCCCATGCAATGGATCGTGTGAATTTTTCATCCAAACGGAAGATGGATGGTGAAAGGAAAAGTTCCATGGGCCACATCCAATATGAGCTAAAATAGTCCATTACTGAACGATTTTTCATAAGGAGTCGAATGAACGGAATAGATTTCTCCGTCTGTATTGATCATGGCCCCATTCATCACGACAGAAGACACATTGAGGCAACTTTGTTCTGGAAAAAGAGATTTGGAGCCCAAGAGCCCTTTCATCCAAACCTAGGTGTCGGAATCAATGGTCTGATTTGGACCGTCCATTAGGAGCCCAAGAGCCCTTTCATCCAAACCTAGGTGTCGGAATCACCGAACGAAGCAAAGGTAGCTGTTGATCTTCCAAACATAGGAACGGATAGTAGAACACCATTCTTAGTGGGCCACACCAAAATAGAAGAAAAATGGTCATGTCTGACTAGTTTTCCAAGCGGATCTCAGTGGACGGAGTGGATTTTCGTGAAAATCATGATAATGGGCCCACTGAGCTTCATAGCGTAAATACGTACGCAGGCCCTGTTTTGCGGTTGTCCACGACGTCCAGTCGTTGTGGTCCATCTTATGTGCACAGATGGCATCGGACGGTCAATCTAGACTGACCATATAATACTCAGGCCATGCCTGACCCTAGCCATAGAGTTAGATTTCGACGTGAGGCCTTGTACTGTTCGAAACCCGGTCAAGCGCAAGTCGGTTTACGCTTTTGTTACGTAGGGAGTGCGTAAATCTTCCACACCGACCTCCTTGCTCTATATAAGGAAAAGAAAAGCCGAGGGGAGGGGGAGAGCCAGAGCCCGAGGAGAGAGAGGAGAGAGAGGAGAGAGAGAAAGAGAAGAAAGAAGAGAGAGAGGAAGAAAGAAGGGAGTTCTTTATGTTTTTTTCTTTCTTCAATCTTATTTTTTCTTCTTTCTATTTGAATTCATGGATAGTTAATTTTTTAGCTAGGGCTGAGATGAAGCCCCTAATTTGAATGATGCTTGTTTTTCTTTGTTGATTTCATCTTGTATTTAATTAATTTATTTCTTTCTTTAGTGTACTTAACTGAAAACTTCATACTTCTCCATTTTATAAGCTTAAGCAAAGTCTAGATGTGGATGTGGTTTGGAATCTTATTCTAGGTGCTTGTGTCTGACCATGAACAGGTTTCCTATAGAGAAAGAAATAGGAATCTACATCTCTCCATGCCTGACCATGGATGGAAAGATGTGATCCATATGCTTTAAGGGATTATACATTCTGTGTGCCCGACCAAGGACATAGAGTGTGCTTTATTTATTAAATTTATATCAATCCGAATTAGGGTGAATCAACAGGTAAAACAAGGATCAGGATAATTAGGGGTGGATTCAAAAGTCCTAGTACTCTCCTTGATCGGATTTTTCTCATTGTTCTTGGTTATTTTTCATAGATATTTGTTATTTTACTTAATTGTTAGCAAAACTATTTATTGGATGAGTTAAGAGGAATCATAAATTTTGAGTTGTGACAACCAGTCCTCGTGGGAATGATCTCGTAATACGTACCGTATCTACATTTGATTCATATACTTACGAGTTTAAAAATCATTTAAATTAGATTGGTTTAAATAAAACATCAATTTTCGTGGTTCTATATTCCATTTCAGAATGCACAAGAAAAATATCAAAGAAAAATAAAGAAAAAAGAGTAGATTATATTTGAAGGAAAAACCCATAAGAAAAATGGTTTTAAATGATAAAAAATCTACCCAAATATATTAATCTAGCATTAGATCACTTAATACTTGAAGGAATTTGAAAATAAATCACTCACAAGTGAGTTTGGAAGATGGGTTAGTCGAATGGGTCACCGGTTAGCCGAGGAAGAAGGTGAGAAATGAATTAGATTTGGGGATTTTTCACTTTAAGAGGTAAACTTGCACGATCTTCATCTAGCCTGAGCCTGTGCTCGGCTGGTCGAAAAATCTCAAAAAATTTGATTTTTAAAAATATTTTATTTTTATTTCATGCATTTCATCATAAAAATAAACATAAAAATAAATGCATAAAAAGAAATAAAATAATTTTTTAACGATACATAATTCAATATCATGCTTCAAATTTGAAAACTTAACTTTGTTAAGCCACTTAGTTAATATATCTACAAGCTGCTTCTCAGTTTGAATATATTCCAGCATGATAGATTTGTCTTCAACTAATTCTTGAATATAATGGTATCATATGTTAATATGCTTTGTATGAGAATATTGAATTGGATTTTTAGAGATATTTATTGTACTAGAATTATTACAATATAATGTCATCGTATCTTGCGTAATTCTATAATTAGCTAGCATTCTTTTCATCCATATTATCTGAGTGTAAGCATTTCCTGCTGCAATATATTCTGTTTCAGCAGTAGAAAGAGATACATAATTTTATTTCTTGCTGAGACAAGATACTAAGCAGTTTTCAATATAGAAACATCCACTGCTGATAGATTTTCTAGCATCAACATTTTTTGCCCAGTCTGCATCTGTATAGCCTGCAGTTTGTACAAACGTATCATGTAGATACCATAGACCTAAGTTCACAGAAATTGTGACATATCTAATTATCTATTTAATAAAATTTAAGTGCGATTCTTTAGGATCAGATTGATATATAACACATATTCCAACACTGAATACAATATCAGGTCTATTAGTAGTTAAGTACAGAAGATTACCGATCATACTGCGATCTAGTCGAGAGTCGATACTTTTACCTTATTCATCTTTTGAGATTTTAAGAGTTGTACTCATTGGAGTATCAAAATTCTTACTATTCTCAAAGCTAAACCTTTTTACAAGGTTCAATGCATATTCGGTCTGTGAGATGAACATACCATCTTCAAGTTGTTTGACTTATAATCTAAGGAAATAGTTTAGTTCGCTAACCATACTCATTTCAAACTTAGATTTCATTAGATCTGCAAATTCAATAGATAGGTTAGCATACGTAAATCCATATATAATATCGTCAAATAGATTTGAACTATTAGGATATGATCATTATATTTCTTGCCGAATAGGGTTTTGCCAACATTACCCATAAGAAAATTATGACTAAGTAAAAATTTAGTTAATTTTTCATACCACGATCTTATAGCTTGTTTTAATCCATAAAGAGTCTTTTTCAGATGATAAACATGATTTGGAAGTTTAGGATCTTCAAAACCCTTTGGTTGTTCAACATATACTTCCTCATTCAAATCACCGTATAGAAATCACTTTTTACAACCATTTGATAAATTTTGAATTTTTTATGGCATGCAATTGAAATAAATAATTTGATTGATTCAAGGCGTGCAATTGGGGCAAAGGTTTCATCATAATCAATACCTTCTATTTGAGTATAACCATGTATAACTAGTCATGCCTTATTTCTGATAATGTTTCCCATTTCATCAATTTTATTTTTAAAAATCCACTTGGTTCCAATCACATGTTTATCAGTAGGTCTGGAACCAAATACCATACATCACTTCTAACGAATTGATTTAATTTTTCTTGCATGACATTAATCCAACTTTCATCTGTGAGTGCTTCATTTACATTACCCGGTTCAATTTGGGAAGTAAAACAGACATGATTACATATATTTTCAAGTTGTCTTCTTGTCTGAACGCCAGTGCGAGAGTTACCAAGTATTTGATTAGTCAAATGGTCTTTGATTAACCTTAACTCAGTATTGTCTGATTTAGATGAAGAATTATGTATATTAATCAAATTGACATCATCATCATCTTGATCAGGACTGAGGTGATCTGTCGATCATCTATCACAACGTTTATAGATTCTTATATCACTCCACTTCTTTTGTTAAGAACACGGTATGCCCGACTGTTTAGAGCATAACCTAGAAATATTCCCTCATCGCTCTTGGCTTCAAATTTTTTCAAGTTTTCTCGGTCACATAAAATAAAGCATTTGCTTTCAAAAGTTTGAAAATATTTAACCGTGGACTTTTTATTAAACCATAATTCATAAGTTGTTTTGTTTTTAGCTTTTCTAATATAAACACGATTAATTATGTAGCATGTAGTACTAACAGTTTCAGCCCATAAATTTTTTGGTAAGTTCATGCTATTTAGCATTACACTAGTTATCTCTTGAAGAATTTTATTTTTTCTTTCAACAACTCCATTTTGTTGAGGTGTTTTTGGAGCAGAAAATTCATGCAATATACTATGATCATTGCAGTATTTCTCCAAATTTATATTTTCAAGTTCGGTACCATGATCACTTTTAATTTTAACCATAGATAACTCTTTTTCAGTTTGGATACGTTTTAAAATTTTTTTGACTTCATCAAGAATATTTAAATTTTCTCTTATAAAGGTTACCCAAGTATATCTAGGGTATTCATTAACTACAACTAGAAAATATTTCTTTTCGGCTCTACTCTTCGTTCTAGCTAGTCCAAATAAATCCATATGGAGAAGTTCAAGAGGTCTAGCCGTGGCTAAGGAGTTCACTTTCTTGTTACTACTCCTAATTTTCTTACCTATTTGAATGCGCCACAAACTTTTTCTA
Source organism: Magnolia kwangsiensis (assembly GCA_037074715.1). Lineage (NCBI taxonomy): Eukaryota > Viridiplantae > Streptophyta > Magnoliopsida > Magnoliales > Magnoliaceae > Magnolia > Magnolia kwangsiensis. Next base: position 80,738,086 of record CM073579.1, read on the forward strand.
TCTTTTTCAGTTTGGGCCATGTAAGTGATCTCTTTTACTCAATTTATATAAATATCTATAGTTTACATGTCCAAGACATTTATATCATAGTTTAGTCTTGTTTGTTTAGACCATGTAACATGAATGGTTTGTTGAGTAAGAATTATCAATTATATACTAATTTTCAGAATTTTTGTGACCATTTAATATCACATTTCCTTTCTCATCTCACATCCGTGATCTGAAAATTATACACTATGCTTATTATCGCAGATCTGAGATATGTTCAGAAGATTATGTTTTAATCCTTCAACATATAAAACAATTTCAAAGAGAGGTAAGTTAGGAAGTTGTACATTACCTTAGTTAATTCTCTTGCAGTTGCTTCCATCTCCGAATGTAACTGAGCCACCATTTACTTCATTAATATTTGAGAGTATAGCCTTATCACCTGTCATGTGTCTTGAACATCCACTATCAAAGTACCATCTTGAATGGCTATTTGCTTTGAAAGTTGTACGAGCAACAATACACTTAGCCTTTAGAACCCATTTCATTACGATTCTAGGTTTATGAGGATCTCTTACTTTTCATTGTATTTAGGAGTTAGAATTTCTCCTTTTTCGATATACTCTAGTCTTATCCGAATTGGATTTCAATAGCTCTCTAAGCAAGTCCACAATTTTTTTAGCTAAAGGAGGATTTTTGTTATTATTCCTTTGATGTTTATAATAGTTGGCATTATTTTTTACATTAGAGACTTGAAAAGGTTTTGAGTTTTTGAAGTCATTCCTTTTATAGTTTGAATCTTTTAGAGTCTCTACTTTAGAGTTCGAGGATTCTCCTTTTACAAAAGTAGGAGCAGAATCCTTGGATTTTAATGAGTTATTTTTAATATAACCCAGTCCAGACTTATCACCATATCGCCTCAATGAGGTTAACAATTTTTCAAGTTTTTGGTCACCAAGGGTATATTTCCAAGTATCCTTTAAGCTCTGAAGGGAAGAAACTTCAAGTTTTAGTTTCTTATTTTTATTTTTAAGTTTTTTCAATTCAGAATACTTAAAACTCAAATCTAATTTTATTTTTTTCGAAACAATCGAAAAAATAAGATTTTTCTAAAATAACTTTTTCAAGTTCTAATTTTAGTTTAGCATAATTTTCTTTTTGAATTTTTAATTTGACCACAATTTTACTATTTTGTCTGTATAGGGCATTGTAAGTGCTATAGTTTCTTGCTCCTTTGGTTATTAAATTTTGTGGTGCCAAAACTTCAATTTGTGTCTTGTGTAGCACATTGGTATGCATCACAATATGTCAAGACAAGAACAACGATCTACTTCAAGAAAGGTAAAGATCAAGTACATTATTCTCTTCTCTAAAAGCTTTAGAGTTTTAAAGCTACGAGATCCTGTTCAAGACTCAAGGTGAAATACAACTCAAGAACTATAAGTTTAAGGTTTCAAAGATTTCAAGTTCAAGTTTCATCATATGTCAAGATCTCAAGCTTCTTCAAAGATCATCCATCATCTGAAGAAATGAAGATTTAATATCTATACTTCACATTCAAGGTATGAAAGACCTTAGATTGACCTTAGGGTAGGTCATTTTGTATACATAAGTCAAATTGAATCACTTTGTAAGTGTTTGGACTGTTCTAAGACTAGTCCTGAACCTTGTTCAATTAGTCCTAGCACTAGCTTGACCAGTTCAAGAAATTTCAAGACCAGTCCTAAGTTTGTTGTAATTTTTTAGAATTTTTTATTCTTCTACGACTAGTCTTGGACTCTGTTCGATCGGTCGTGTGAACAGTGCACGACTCGTCCTACGATCAGTCCAGGATCTATGACTCAAACTACAGTGACTAAATCAAGCTTCGTTCGACCAGTCGTAGGAAGGTCACGACCAGTTGTAGAGGACTCACGACCGGTCGTGGACAGCCTTCGACCAATCGTAGAACAGTTTTATCCGATCGCGCTCAAAAATTCAAAAATCTATTCGACCTTCGACTAGTCGTAGTGTTCTCAGGACCAGTCGAAGATGCGATTTCTTCAACTATAAATAGAGCATGAATTTTAGAGTTTGATAATCCAATTCAAGTAAAATTAAGGCATCACTTTAAGAGATAAGCTTGTGTTCTTTTTAAGTTACGTTATGCATATTTAATATTCTCTTTTGTTAGCTTTTTATATTTGATTTTATTTTTGCATTCCAATCTGATTTGAAAGAGGAATTGTGATATTCCACTTCTTGAAATCAAAATCAAATAGAGCTAGCCCGAATAGATTTAATCTAAAATCAACTTAGACCGATAACCATTTTAAAGTGAGTATTGGACATTGAACTTCTATTCGAACTTCTACTCCGACTTGGTTCTTCCGGGCTATAATAAAAGGAGAAATCCAGGTATTTTACATTTGTGTAAATCTTATATGTTATTTGGTTTCTTTTGAGATTAAGCTAGAAAAATCTCATTGTATTGGTTATCTGAGGAGAGTCAGAAAACTCAGATTGGGATTTTTTAAATTGTGTAAGTCCATTTGAAAGACAATTGTGAAGGTTTTAGGTCAACCTGAGAAAAACCTATTTTCATAGTGAACGCTAATATCCACTATGTGAGGATATTAGGAGTGGAGTAGCAAGCTGTGTGGCTGTTGTTTAACAGTTGATGAACACACAAGCAAACCATTATAACTCTTTGTGTCTTGTGATTTGAATGTTTGTTTAATTTTTATATCTTTTATCATTCAAGTTTGTGAGATGTATATGTGGATGTGAATGTTGTAATCTTTCATTTCAAGCATTGTGGGGAATGTTGTAATAGTTTAGAATTTCTTGCTATTTACTTTTTTATTCCTCTTCAGTTTGAGATATTGATACTTAAGCTATTTTAGGAAGGTTGTCCTACCATAAATTCTCTATTTTTATGGTGTAAGGTTGTCCTTAAAACAATATTTGTATTAACCTCTCAATACTAGAATTTGAGGTTACTTTACATTTTGTATTGTAGATTGTTATATTTCCTTGGCTATCTTATTATTTTATTCCGCTGTTATTAGTTTAAATTTGGCATAGTCTTATTCACCCCCCCTCTAGGATATATAACTTGGCCTTTTTAAGTGGTATTAGAGCCTAATATCTCATATTAATATATTTTTGGATTTATTTCCTGAGCTAACCAATCTAAGATATTTTTAAGATGTCAAATTTTGATAGCCTTTCAGTCACTAGGCCTCCACCATTTGATGACACCAATTATGCCTATTAGAAAGCCAGAATGAGGATTTTCTTTAAATCTATGGATGAGAATGTGTGGCTAGCCACAGTGAATAAATGGACTCCTATCACTGAAGTAACTTGAATCGATGGATCCAAATCTATGAGAATTACACCTTATTTCTCTTGGACCACACTTCAGAAAAGTGAGAGTGGTGTAAACGCAAAAGCACTAAATGTAATCACTTGCACACTATCACCGGATGAATTCAAAAAAATTATATTCATGTAATTATGCAAAGCAAGCCTGAGATATTTTAGAAATGACACACGAGGGAACAACAATTGTCAAGAAATCTAAGATTCAAATCCTCACAACCAAATTTGAGAAAATACGTATGGAAGAAAATGAAATGTTCATGGACTTCTATACAAGATTAAATGACATTGTGAACTTTATATGGGGTCTTAGTGATAAAATCCCAGAAAGTAAAATTTGTGTAAAAATATTACGCTCACTTCCTGAACAGTTCCATTTAAGGTAACCGCGATCCAGGAACTTCATGATACGGACAACATGAGGGTAGAAGAATTAGTTGACTCTTTACAAACCTATGAGTTAAACTTTAAAGCTCCTAAAGATAAATCTATCGCTCTTAAATCTTCTAAAAATATTTTTTAAGAAAATAATAACAATTTTGATTTAGAAAACTCTGAAGCTAATATGGCGCTTTTAGCAAAAAAGTTTTACAAAATTTTTAAAAGTAAAAAGAGGGTTGATTTTCAAAAATCAAATGAGAAGAAAATATCTAAATCTAAATCTAAAACTCGAGAATCTTTAAAAGATAGTCAATGTTACAACTACCAAGAATATGGGCATTTAGCAAACAAGTGTCATAAAAAGGATAAACCTAAAATAAATGGAATGTTGGCTACTTGGGATGAATCTTCTGGCTTTGAAGCCTCTTCTGAATCAGAAGATTTTGAAATCGAGTCAGGCAATGAAGTTAAAGCCCTTATGACTCTAGCCAAGTTCACTTTTTTCAGATCACAATGATTTAACTTGTGAAGAAAATCTGAATAGCGATCATGAAAATGAAGAAGATCTTCAAGATGCTTACAATGCCCTATACAAGGAAAGTTGTAAAATTGCCGTAAAACTAAAACTTCAGAAAGAGAAGTTTTTAAAACTTAAAGAAAATTTTGATTCTCTTATTTTAGAAAAATCTTACATTTCAGATTGTTTTGAAAAATCAAAATGCGATTTAGATTTTAAAACCTCCCTAATTGAAAATCTTAAATTTGAAAATGAAAAACTTAAACATGAAGTCTCTTCACTTTTGAGTTTAAAAGATACATGGAGATATGCCTAAGTTAATCTAAAGTTAGAAAAACTGTTATCTGGATCAAGAAAATGTGGTGACCAATCCGGTTTGGGCTACGATGAAAATGTTTCTCCTAAACAGAAGAATACTCTTAAGTTTCTGAAAGGAGAGTCTTCAAACTCAAAATAGAATAGTTCAAATCAAAAGTTTTCTAAAAATGCTAAAACTTTTCAATCTTTCAAACCTAAAAGTAATCATATCAACTATAAAAATCAGAACCGAAAACCTTTAGCTGAGAAAATAGTTGATTTAATTAAGGAGCTCTTAAAATCTAACTTAGTAGGTCATTCTTACAACAACTACAAATACAAGAAGACCAACTATACTTCTAAACCCAAAAAAGTTATGAAATGGGTTCCTAAGGTTACTTGCTTGGTTGCCCACACCGCTTTCAAAGCTTCAAGTCATTCAAAGTGGTATCTAGACAGTAGATGCTCAAGGCACATGACTGCTGACAAAGGTTTGTTCACCACTCTTAAAGACATGATTGATGGTTCAGTCACATTTGGTGATGGTAGCAACTGCAGGATTATTGGCTAAGGTACGGTTCAACTTTCTAATCTCCCTTTATTTGAGAATGTTTTATACGTTGAAGGGTTAAAACACAATCTGTTAAGCATATCTGAAATATGCGATAAAAATCATAGTGTTAAATTTTCTAACCTATTGTGATAAATTTTAAACAAAAATGGTTTAGTAATATTAACTGGTCATAGAACTTCTGAAAACTACTATATTATTAGTGATTCTAGCTCATCTAGTCAATCGTGTTACATGGTCCATATCGATGAGACTGAATTATGACATAAATGCCTTGGACATGTACACTACCGTAAACTGTACAGATTGAGTAAAAGAGAAATGATAAGAGGTTTACCTAAATTATAAAAAGTAGACAAAGTGTGTGACGAATGCCAAATTGGCAAACAAACTAGGAGTGCTCACAAAAAGGTGGACTCCAATGCTACATTTAAACCTCTCGAACTTCTCCACATGGATCTTATAGGACCAACTAGGACAGAGTCGAGGTGGCAAAAAATACACACTAGTAATCGTGGATGATTATACCATATTCACTTGGGTAGCCTTTTTAAGGGATAAATCAGAAACCCTTGATGAAGTAAAAAGAGTTCTCAAACGAATCCAAATGGAAAAAGGTTCTTAAGTCTGTAAGATCCATAGTGATCATTGATCAGAATTTGAGAATAGCAGTTTTGAGAAATTCTATTGCGATCAGGGAATATCATATAAATTTTCTACACCCAAAATACCACAACAAAATGGAATTATTGAAAGAAAAAATATAGTACTTCAAGAAATGACAAATGTAATATTAAATAGTATGAAGCTCCCTAAAAATCTATGGGCTGAAGTCATAAATACTGGATGCTATATAATTAACAGGGTCTATACAAGAAAATCAAACGGTAAGATAGCTTATGAAATATGGTTTGATAAGAAGTCTATTGTCAAATACTTTCGAGTCTTTGGTAGCAAGTGCTATATTTTACGTGACCGTGAAAATATGAGAAAGTTTGACACTAAAAGTGATGAAGGAATCTTTTTAGGGTAATCTTTAAACAGTTAAGCGTATCGAATACTGAATAAGAGGACAGGTGTAATTCAAGAGTCCATCAATGTGGTTATTGACGATCACTTGAATACACCTGTCTCAAGTTCAGATAATGATGAAGTTCTTCTAATTGACAAACCTGATACTTCATCAAGTCAAAATAACTTTGATTTAAAGACCCTCAAAGATCATCCAACCACTCAGATTCTTGGAAACCCTCTCACTGGTGTGCGCACTTGTAGGCAACTAGAAGATATATGTAATTACATGTGCTTTACATCCCAGATTGAACTGGAAAATGTAAAAGAAGCTCTTACTGACGAAAACTGGATAGTAGCGATGCAAGAAGAGCTCAACCAATTTTTGAGAAATGATATTTGGTATCTTGTTCCTAAACTTAAAGATAAACATATTATTGGTACTAAGTCAATTTTTAAAAATAAGTCTTATGAACTTGGAATTATAATTCAAAACAAGGCTAGACTAGTTGTACAAGGGTACACTCAAATTGAAGGAATTGATTATGATGAAACCTTTGTCTCAGTAGCTCGTCTTGAATCAATCAGACTATTTATATCCATTGCATGCTTTAAAAAATTTAAAATTTATCAAATATATGTAAAGAGTGCTTTCTTAAATGGTGATCTACATGAAGAAGTGTATGTTGAACAACCAATGGGTTTTGAAGACCCTAAGAACATTGATCATGTCTATCACCTTAAAAAGGCTCTCTTCGGTTTGAAACAAGCTCCCAGGGCATTATATGAAAAATTGACTAAGTTTTTACTAAGTCATAATTTTCAAATGGGAAGTGTTGATAAGATTCTTTTTGTTAAGAAACATAACGATCATATCTTAATAGTGTAGATCTATGTTGATGATATTATTTATGGATCTACTTGTACTAACATGACTGTCGAGTTTACAGATTTAATGAAATTTAAGTTTGAAATGAGCTTGGTTGGGGAATTGAATTATTTCCTAGGATTGTAAGTAAAATAACAACCTGATAGTATTTTCATTTCTCAGACCAATATATGCTCTGAACTTGATTAAAAAGTTCAGATTTGAGAATGGTAAGAATTTTGATACTCCTATGAGTACAACATTAAAACTCTCAAAAGACTCTACAAGTAAAAATATGGATCGTAAATTATATCATAGTATGATTGACATTTTACTTTATTTAACTGCAAGTAGACTTGATATTGCTTTTAGTGTTGGTATTTGCGCTAGATATCAATCTAACCCTAAAGAGTCACATCTAACTGCTATTAAGTGGATTATTTGATATGTCGTAAGTACTGTAAATTTGGATCTCTGGTATCCATATAATACCAGTGTTCAGTTGGCTAGGTACACTGATGCTGATTGAGCTGATAATATCGATGATAGAAAATCAACCAGTGGTGGTTATTTCTATATTAAAAATTATTTAGTTTCTTAGTTTAGTAAGAAGCAAAGTTCCGTTTTGCTTTCAATTGCTTAGGCTTAATACATCGTAGCTGGAAATGCATGTACTCAGCTTGTATGGATGGATAGAATGTTAAGCGATTATGTAATTGCACAGGATTTAATGGTTTTATATTGTGACAATTCTAGTGCGATAAATATATCTAAAAATCCAATCCAGCATTTACGTACCAAGCACATTGACATTAGGTATCACTACATTCATGAATTAGTGAAAGAAAAAATAATCTCGTTGGATTACATTCCTACCAAGACTCAACTTACCAACATTTTTACTAAACTGCTCGACAAAAGTAGGTTTAATAAATTGAAATTTGATCTTGGTATGTGCAATTTAAATTGATTATTCATGCATTTCTGTATTATAGTTTATATATTTATTAAATTATAATTTTAAAATTCAGAATTATGTGGAAAATGCATGTTTTTGTGTTTGCACGGCCGGTCGAGGATGTACACGACCAGTCGTGGCACGACCGGTCGAAGACATCCTATGACTAGTCGTGTAGTGCGTTGGAACCTTTTTAATTTGGGAAAAATCATTTTTTCTTCATTTCCTCTTTCTTCTCCAACGGGCCGTGGTACGACTAGTCGTACCCATCTCTTTGATTCTTCAAGGTGAGTGCATTATTTCAGTTTTCCTTCTAGATTCAAGCTCTTATCTCTTCATTTTCCTTCTTGGAGTGCTTGATTTCAAGTTTTCTTGAAGTTTTTGGAGTTTTCTTCTCTAAAATCTGATTTTGAAGAAACCCACTCTACATCTTCTACAATCTCTTGATTCCTTCATTTCTTGGTTGTAAATGGATGCTAGAGGTAAAAAGAAAACTTCCCATGGTGATTCCTCATTTAGATCTACTCCTTTAACAAGGCACCATCTTCAGTCACCTGAAGATGATCCTTCATATGTTCGGGATATAAGAATGCACAATGTTATTGTTGAGCGATCTATGTATTAAACACATTACTCATTTTGGTATCCTTCCACTTCTTCAAGTTGTAGGATGGGATAACATTTTACTTTGGGGTGGGCCGACATACTGGTTTATTACTCATTGTTTGCATACATTTCTAATTTTTTGACTGAGAATTTAATGTTTAAAATTACTACTAAAGAAGGTCCATTTGAGATTGACTGTCATCTGATTTTGGCTCTAATGGATATACATGTTAATGACAAGGGTATTCCTATTTATACTCTAGTTGAGAAACCCTCTGAATCAGAAAATCGCATGCTCACTATAGCATTATGCAATATGGATGTGCAATGGAGTCAGAAGGGTAATTTGCTTGTTTCCAAGTACCTATTACCCAGATACAGGGTTTTGCATCGAATATTTATTTCAAATCTGTATCCTGGGTCTGGTAACAAAACAAAACTGACTTTCTTTATGGTCTATATTTTACATTCCATTGTCACTGGTGCAAATGTTTGTCTGCCTTCTTTAATATGTCATTCCATTATTCAGTTTCGTCTCCATCCAGGACAATGATATTTCATTTGCCTATCTTATGACTGTGTTAGCTACTCACATGCTAGTTGCTATGCCTATTGGAGAGGCTCCTATTCATCATCTTATTTTCAACAACTCTAATATAAACAAGATGAAATTGGAATTGGCATGAAGGAGTGAATGAAGATGAAGCTGGTGATCTTCCTCCTAATGATATAAATATGCATGACATTTTTGATGAAATTAGATCAGACTCTGCAAATGATCCTGACTATGTGCTATCAGATTCTGATATACATTTACGTACACTTAAGGAGAAGGTAGAGAATATGAATGTTGCCCATAATTTGTAATTTAAATATATGCGCAAGTATCTTAGGCGCTTAAACAAGAGCCTTCATCAACTTAATCTTATTATACCCGCTCCTTCTTCAGGATCTGATTAAGCATTTTTATCCTATGGTCTGTAATAATTCTTAAATTAATTTGTTTTCTTTGAGTTTGTGAGACTTACTTTGGTTGACTTTGGTTTATGATAGTTAATGATATGTGAACTTTGAATTTGTTTATATATCTTGCATATCTTGACTTGTCAACTCCTTTATTACTCTCTTGTTCTTTTTTTTTTTCTTCCACATCTTACTTGCTTCCTTTGTCATATTATGACAAAAAGGGGAAGAATATTTTATTATGATTATAAAATGGATATGGATGGATGGAGATGGTGTAACGTCCCAACTTTTCAGGACCCAACTATGTGACTCATGTCCCAAAAACCTGAGTGTTAACCTTAAAGGATGGTTAAATTCGAGTGTACATTTTTTTCCTTCATCAGAGTAAGCAAATGAGCGTAGTATGGACAAATCGACATAAAGGAAAGTTTCATTATCATTCAAATATATAAGAAGCTGCCCATAATGACTTATATAAACTAATGTTTTTGAATTTAACAAGTACATGATTTACAATAATTTAATATATGAAGAATAGAAGGAAACATATAAATATAAGCCGCAAGATCACACAGCTTCTCCAGGCAAATACAACCATGCATCCATGGCAATCATACCCTGCTCCTCATCAAGTCTGAACATGCATATCACTAAAGCCTCCTGTACTACCTGTATGGTTATATATTTGATGGATGAGTGGCCAACTCAGTGTGAATTTCCCTCAAGATTACACACCACCGCATTATGTAAGAAATAGTATAAAACATCCAGACAACCAAAACAGAGTAAATATAGTCTTATTAGATGCATGGATGCATGAATACAATCATGGACCCAGGAAAAACATCTAGACGGTCTGTGCCTCAGGAAAAACATCCAGACAGGTAATAGGGTCGTCACCCAAGGATGTGATTGGTCATCAGCATAACACTCGGCATAATAACATGGGCATGAAGATCCAAGTCATCATCATAAATTGAATGGTTGGTTATAAGCGTAACATTTAACATAATTGTAGGGCAAAGTGATCCAAGCCATCGTAATATGCCATACATGCATGATTAGCCAAGTCATTATTAGTCCATTTACAACCAGCCAATTTAGATAAGCTCAAAGGTCACTACGGGGAGCACATGACCTAGCATAGGCCGACGGCTCGGGCATAGTGTCCCATTACCACCATCCCTAGCCCATGAGGTTACCATCTTAGGATGTTTAATGGAAACCTATCGACTAGTGGCCAATTATATTATAACATGTGGAGATTTACCATGACATGATTGCATAGTATAAAACATCAAACACATATAAGAAAAATATCTAAACAAAATCATGTAAGGCAGATATCAAAATATGCCACATAGGGTGAATATCAAAACTATACGATAAAGACCATCCTTAAAAACCATTGGACACCACAACCCTGGATGGTAGGCCCACATCAATGATCCATCTAGACCACCACTCAATAACCACTAGATCAAATGTCCATTACAATCACCGTCAATCGAGTTACATCCCAAGTATGGGTGTACATATATAAGTGGGGGTTTCCTACTAATGTACCAATTTAAGTTCCATAAACAATCCACAACTAATTTATGAACAAATATATAGGATGAACATTAATCAGGCAATATAATAATTCAATTTCCACCAGCTAACACATGATATCAATTATAAATCTAAATAAAAACTATAACTTAAGTTAATGGAAAGATGAAAAGTTCAAGGGAAAGAATCATCACCTTATAGTTTGCTTCGCCTACCAGCATCGCTAGGGAATGCACGTTCCCTTAAAATCAAATCCTACCATAAATCAGGATGTACAATTAGATCCAAGTTCTACGTACCACCTAGGGTTTAAGATCATACCTTAGGGTTATCTTTTAGGGATTTAGGGTTCTATCCTAGGGTCTAGCCCCATGCTTAGATTTTAAGATACCAAATTATTATTATTATACCATGCATCAAGTAATATTCATAATGGGAGTATACTAGAAACGATGATTCATAAGTTCTTAACTAACACATTAACGCTATTTACTATTCCTATAATGATTAATAATCTGTTATATTACACAAGTAATAATGATAGAATATTTACTAATGATCATATGATGATCCCTAATAGTTTAGAAGTTCTTGCTATTTCCTTTATTTACTTTTTATTCTTCTTTAGTTTGAGATATTGATACTTAAATCATTCTAGTAAGGTTGTTCTACCATAAATTCTCTATTTTTATGGTGTAAGGTTGTCCTTAGAACAACATTTGTATCAACCTCTCAATATTAGAATTTGAGGTTGCTTTACATTCTGTATTGTGGATTGTTATCTTTTCTTTACTTGACTATCTTATTATTTTATTCCACTGTTATTAATTTAAATTTGGCATAGTCCTATTCACCCCCCTTTAGGACATATACTTGGCCTTTTTAGGCATTATAAGCATCTTGAAGATCAACTTCATTTTTAGGGTCACTTCTTAGAATTTCATAGTCAGATATGTCACAGTTTTCTAAAGAAGTGACTCTGAGTATAGTCATAAAGGCTTTTAAATAATTTACATTTTCTTGGTCTAATTCATCAGATTCAGAATTAGTTTCAACTCTGATAATTCATCCCAAGTAGCTATAATGCCTTTTCTTTTAGATTTATCATTTTTAGGACATTTAGAATCTAAATGCCCATATTCAGAATAGTTGAAACATTAGCTATCTTTTGTCTTAGATTTTTAAAAGTTTGATTTTCCTTTTCTTTTATCAAATAGTTTTTGAACATCTGTTCTTTTCTTATTTTTGAAAATTCTATAAAATTTCTTTACTAACATTATCATATCATCTTCATTTTCTTCAAAATCAAAATTTGCATTAGTTTCCTTTAAATTAGATTTAGAAAATTTAAGAGGAATGGACTTGACTTAAGGCGCTTTGAAATTCATCCCATAAGCTTGAAGAGAACCAATTAACTCTTCAAATTTCATAACATCTGTATCCCTTAATTCCTGTATAGCAATAACCTTTAAATTAAACTTATCAGGAAGTGATCACAGTATTTTGCGCAAGCCTTGCTTTCAAGGATTCTATCTCCAAGACCCCACATGGAATTTACTATGCCATTTAATTTCGTATAGAAGTCCATAAAAGACTTATTTTCTTCCATATGAATCTCCTTAAATTTGGTTGGGAGGATTTGAATTTTAGATTGTTTTACTATAGTAGCATGTGTAAGTTTCTTAGATTGTAGTTTTGATGGTGGGTTAAACATATTCATAGGTGGTAAACAAGATGAATGGATCAAAATCTCAATTTGATATGTGTACGAGTGGATGATGAGATTAAGTAGCTAGTTTACTATGATCAGGTGGTCCAAATTCAGAGTGGACGGTCAAATATCTTAACTTAGAGGTGAATAGTTGACTGAATGGTTGGTTATGATAGACTAGTGAGAATAGTTGGGTATATGATGATCTTATCTCAAAATCAACGGTCAGATGACTTGATACATGAATGGAGATTATTCTCAATGGTAAGATTTGTATTAGAGAATGGATGTAAGGTTAGGATAGCTAGATTGGTATCGTATACATGTACATAATAAGTTAAATTTCATGGAAACACTCGAGAACTTTCAATACTCGGGTATTGAAAAGTTTGGGGTGTTACAAAATGTCCTAATCAGGTTTAAAGCTTTAATCCTCTAATTAGAAAACTTTAAACATTGAGTTCCATAGTTGCATAGTGAAGTCTACACTTGTCACAACCAAAGGTTTAGTTTTATACTTTCACGATAACATTAATAATCGAAAGAGTTTAAGATAACCAAAACCTAAACCAAAATGTGTCTTACAGTTCAACCTTTTATTCTTGGACATATTCCCTAGGTTTGGTTCGTATCATTCTTAAGAATCATCAAGTTAACAATTCAATATCAAACTTAAACTTTAATGTGTAAGATAGATGTGACATGTGAATTACATGTCTCAATCAATGTTTGAAAACTTCAAATTAAGAAATAATAACCCAAACTTAACTTTAAAATCTATCAAATAACTAGAATTCAAGTTTCACAAATCCTTAACATTGACATCTTATCATTCTAATCTGTGGAGTATCTTTAAAAGCACTTAACTTTACAAAAAAATTTAAAAAATTTAATATCAAAAATACAAAATTACAGTACAAATCTAAATAAATTTCTAAAGGAAACCTACTCCTAACATGAAATCTACATTGTCCTCAATGTATAAACATATGCAATAAAAGCAATATTGAGAGTAATGAAAATAAAGAGTAGATGAGAAGTACCTAGAAGGCGATAGACAGATGGGTTACTGTGATCTTCCTATCCAAAGATGTTCTAGCAATTAAACCAAACCTAATAAAATAAACTAATCCTACTAAAGCAAAAAAATCCTAATCCCAAATTAGGAAATTAAGGAAAAAATACTAAGTTATGTCAGTAAGGTTCCTCCTTTAGCCAGTATTTCGATAAATTTCTCAGTAAGTTTTTCAACAAGATCATCTAAAAGCCATTTTTGCAGTAGGCTTGGATGCCCTGGAGCATGAATGTCTAGAGAAATTTATGAACCTTAGCAAAAAATCTTCGCTTAATCCCATGAGGTATCCATAGTGGATAATATTCACCTATGGTAGAAAAATTTTCAAAGTTAGTACACCATAGTGAATTAGAGACTACAATTAGGTAAAATTCAAAAAAAATTCTCATTAGGTAGTGTAGTCTTGACACATTCCGAAGTTATAGACTTCGGTTTAATTTTTATCCACTCCTCCATTAATGGTAAACATTCTAGATATGTGGAAGGAGGTGCTTCAGAATAATTATTCCCTCAGTCAGTAATAACTACCGAGGTATTGTCCTGCAAGGCATTCACTGTATCTTTTATCATGTTATCAGTAAAATACTCAAAATGTGCCAAACAAACTTCTAAAGAGTTGAGACATTAGTTAGAAGGGACTCATTCACCACATTGGAATTAAGCATGTCATGTGGGTGGAGTAGAGAGTTATCACTATGTTTGAAAAGTACCCATGCCTCTTGATTATTAACCTGGAGTGTCGTTGAAATCGACTCTTTAAAAAACTGAATCGTATACTCATGATCATAATTCAACTCATTATCAAATTTGGTATATTCCACAAGAGAGTTGGAATCACTCTCATCGCATTATGTTTCTAGATTGGGTTGAGGCTGAGATAAATTAGCCTCTTCCTCATCAATAAGGTGAGAATGAATTTCTTGAATGGATGATTCTATCAAGTCTAATAATTTTCTAATGTCTACGAATGATTGTGTGACATGTTGGTTGATTTGTTCTTGAGCATCCATGTATTTTTGAAGTGAATCCTCTTGGATTATTTTTGGTTGGATCTCATAAGTAGGGGATCTAAGAGGATAGTCACTAGAATCCATGGTCGGTACACCTCTCCAATTTAAACTCTATTGCTTCCACAAAATAAAGTTATACAGATCATATGTGGGAGTATTTAATGGTTGTTAGTAAGTGTTATCACCCATAATGTAATTGGTATTACCTTATTAACTTGTGGATGATAATTATTCTCCCTCATATAATTACGTAATGATTTCTTAATCAGTGGAGTATAATTGTTCTCCCTCATATGATTGTGTATGAACTTTTTAACTGGTGGATTATCATATCCTGGCCGGTTCTCAATCATAGTTTTAGAAATTTTTTTAGACAATTTTTTTCTAACATAATCATCTGACATCCCTTCAATGTATCTCTCATCATTTAGAAGTAGATTAGAGTATTTATGTATCCACTCTTGCATGAACACGATGAAATTCTAATTCTGAATCTAATTCTAAAATAAATTCCTACAACAATATGGAAAGTAAATAGGTGGAGTAAGGGAGGATGTTACCAGAAGAGAGGAACTAGAGTGAAAATCCTATAAAAAAAAATAATAAACAATGTTACAGAAAGAGAAAAAAAAGATAAACCCTAAATTTTTTTTTATAAATTGAAAAATTCTAAAAACTCTAGATTAGAAAAATTCAAAAAATAAAAAAATCTAACCTAAAACAAAAATCAAACCTAGAAAACCTAAACGTAATTGTGTTTAATGCTACTCCCCAGCAATGACACTAAAAAACTTGTTCACAACCCCAAGTGTAAGGCTGCGCTATCATAATAACTTGGTGAGACCGAGGTCAAATCCATAGGGAATGGGGAACATGGCTTATAACTAATCTAAGTCTACCGGTTTGTTTGAGTTTTTATTCCAGCGATGAAGAAAAATGTTTTAATTAATAAAGATAAAAGACTAAGGTTCCAAGAATTCACTTATAATAATCCAATATTAATTTACTTGATTCAATGATTACTCGATTGGAATTGAAGTCTTGTCCTATTCAATCAGATGATGGAGCAGTTAAAACAAAATATGAACTTTCATCAGTTTGGTTCCCTCATAAAGTACCAATGTAATGATCGCAGGGAATTCAAGCATTTAACTTGGCCATAGATGATAGTGTATCACGAATTTTACATATCACATAATTACAAAACAAGTAAGAAGATATTAAAAGCTTCTCGAGCATCTATTGTAATTGTAGTCACAATAAATCATAGAAACTGAAAATATTCCTTCATTCAAACTAATAATTAATGAAAGTTCAGCATAAACTTAAATCAAAGTAAAGTAAATATTAAGAATAACTACAAGCTTCATCCCTTAGCCTTTCCAAGAGATTAGCTATTCATAGCTAACTTAAAAACAAAAGAAAAAGTAAAAAATCTACTAGAATTCATGAAGAAATCAAAGTAGAAGAACGTTGTTGGCACTCCATCAAAGCCTTCACTCCCTTTTTAAACTCTAGAAGATGATTTGGAATAGCTTAGGGACTCCTTTAAATAGTTTTGGAACTCAAACTTTTGCACTGCCTTAGAAAAGTTCGCAAATCGCCTTTGAATTTACGTAGTTATTGCGGCTTCGATGACACTTTAGATGACATCAAAACTTCTTCGATGTCATTGAAAATCTTTAAGAACTATCCAGCGAGTGGAGCTCGACATTCGTAAAATTGTTGATGTCAATGAATAGACTTTGATGTCATTGAAGTCTGTTTCTAAAATTATTTTAGGACTTTGTCTTTCTAGCACCAGAATATTAGAATATGATTTTTCTGGCTAATTTTCAACATTCATTTTCTTCACTTCAAATATTTGATTCTCTTTATTCGTCACTTGGTTTTTTTAGATCTTTGGCATGTGAATTCTTCATTAATGACTTGTAAATCTCCAATTCGTCATTATCTTCTTTTGAGCTCTAAATCCATCATTTTAAGCACATATTCATCATAAGCTTCCGAATCACCTCGCATGGCAAAAACGTATATAATTAAATTGAATTAATACTTAAACGCTAAGATAATTAATGTAATTGAAGCATTAAATATATAATATTTGAGTCTCAACAATATGATATCAGGACTTATGCGTTCCATTGGTCCTTATCGATAATGGTTTAAGCTAAACTTGTACCTGCTCAAGACTGTTGCTCACTTAGGGATCAAACCATCCTCATTTTAACCTTGCAACATGTACATAAGGGCATTCGATAACACCCAAAGGTTGGTGGAAGGAGAAATAGACATTGAAGTGAAAATTGGTCTGGATGTCTCAACCAACGCATTCCAAGTCCTAGATATATCTACCTCCTTCAACATGCTGCTGGGATGTAACACCCTGAAAATCGGGGGTCGTGTATAAACTCAACTCCCGAGTTCCAGACCGTCACTTATGCAACAAAAATGATTATGATTCAATGTTGTCTGATTTAAAGCATTCACATGAGTAAAAGTATACCAAAACTGCAATTCATACTTCAGATCCAGTGATAAAAGCAAGCGGAAGACTAAATAATATATATATCACTTGTCACGTCCCAAACTCGGAAACCGGGCTCACAAAATTCCCGATCGCCGAATCCGGCGCCGACAGCCTCCGTAGAACCCCATTCTCGGCTCCTAGCTCCCATTCGCCAGGTTCCGATCCTGGGATGCTACGAGGAGGATTTCAAACACCAGTTTGTTTCGTAATAAGCATAACCAAAGGCATAACCCACAAACAACAACCAAGAACTCCATTACATTTCCACTATGATCAAAAATTTTACAAGTACAATGAGCATAAAGGGAAATACAATGGCAAATAACAAAAAACTCCAAAATAATCAGCAACGCGCTCCTGCCTCAACGCTGCTGCAGTCCAACGTCACCTGCACGCAACGGTCGTGCATAAGCTTACAGAAAGCTTAGAGGGTGGTGAAAGTGTGTGCGCAAGGTAGTAATATGAATGCAATATCAGAGTAATGCGGAATATGCAGATGGAACTATAATATCATGAGCCGTACCAAGGCTTATGTGATGCAAGACATGAATGGTATTGGCCACCCCAAGGCCATGCAATGTGCAATGCAACTCAAGCATACAGATCCTCATCAATGTCCACATATCAGTACAGCTCAGAGTATGGAATATCACCGGGGTCTAGTACACTCTAAACCAGATTGCCACCACATCGCGCGCAATAAGGTAAGTGGAAGAGACCACACTATCCGTCTGCCAATATCGGGCGCGACTCGTCGATAGCGGACCCATTCCTCGAGCTGGTCAAACTCAGCCTAGCATTGCCCCCTACACTCGGGCGGATAAGGCCGCACCCCCTTCCAACCGACCACGACACAGTGGAGAGCGTAACCGTCTGGTAATCGGCACTCAACGCTCATCTACCCACTCGGTCTAGACGTTGGAGCAACCTCTTGGTACCATAAGGGTTTAGGGACTTTCACCCAGGGATATCTATAGTACCCCATGTAGAACAAGATTTCCGGTATCCAATCCTATCAATCACGATGCGTCTGTGGAGGCTACGGCCCTGATGTCGCTAGGGCGTACAACAACCATATCACACAAATGCGGAATGCATGAATCACGCTATCCAGTCATGCAACCAATCCTGCGCATACCGTGCGCTCATGTAGGGCAACACCGCCTAACCGGGAGCCCATAAACAACCTGCCCGAAGGCATATGCCATGATCAGTCAATCCTCATATCAAGCATGCATATGATGCGTATGATCATGGGTCATGAAACTATACTAAACATGTTATAATAAAATGCATTATCTTACAATGCAGATGAGCCTGAACGGCCTAAATACGATAAACATGGTCCAGTAATGGGCCCTAAGGAGAGTCGTAATGTGGACATCCAACCATCATTACACTCGCAATGTGGATGTCAAACCAGCATTGCTTCCCAGGCACAATCTTCTTAACGTCGCTACATAACCTGTATTGGGGTTACACATTGCAATGGACCGTAGGTTCATCCCATTGGGCCTTACATATATATCAAAAGGGCCACATCTCGTGGGCCCTTTATTCATCAGATGTGCCATATCTTATGGGCCTTTTATTCATCAGATGGGCCATATAAATGGGCCACACCAATGGGTCTTAAGTGCATTGCAATGGGTCAAAACCCGTGGGCCTTGGATTACATCAGTTGGACCTAGTCACATGAGTCTAATATGTATCAAATGGGCCACACAATTGGGCCCTCAAATGTATATCACTGGGCCTCAACCCAGAGGCCTTGTATGAGTTGAATGGGCCTAAATTCCTAGGCCTTGAACAATTCAAATGGGCCTAATCCATGAGTCTTGTACGTATGTCAAAGTGGGCCTAAACCCCTAGGTCTTACATATAACAATTGACCTACCTCCATGGGCTTTAAATTTTAACAAAAAGGGGTCCAATTACATGGGCCTTGAAGTACATCGAAGGGGCCTAGTCCCATGGACTTGCAACACATCATATGGGCCTAAATCCTTGTGACTAGAATGAATTCAATGGGCCTAGCCCATAAACATTTCACAAACCAAATGGGCCTAGCCCATAGGCCTTTTGAAGTTTGAATGGGCCTAGCCCATAGACCCTTTTATAACTCAAATGGGTCTAGCCCATAGGCCTTTTGTAGACAAATGGGCTTAACCCCAAAGGCCTTAAATAATTTAATGGATCGACGGTTCGGATGCATCACATGCATCATAGTGGGTCCCACTGTCCAGTGGACAGTGCTGACAAGCATAAATGCCACAAGGGGGGGCCCCACCGTCCACTGGACGGTGGAGTACAATACATATATCATGGTGAGAGTCCACCGTCCACAGCCGGTGGACGGTGGGTTAAGACACGTACATTAATGGTGGGGTCCACGGATGTGGCCCACCATGATACCCCAAATGCCATCCGAGCCATTCATAAGGCCTCTCGGGCCTAGGTGGAGGGAAAACAAAAATTTCAGCTTGATTCAATACCTCTGTGGGCCCCAAAAACCTTTCAACGGTAGAATTCAATTCACATTGTTTCGCGTGGTGTGGGCCACCAGAGTTTTGGATCTGACTCATCTTTGGAGGGGGGCCACTTTAGGGGATGGCCCACCCGATGAACGGTGTGGAAGAGTCACATACATCAAGGTGGGGCCCACGGCAGCAGCCGTGGGTAGCCTGCTGACGTCCGCCCGCCCGGGCGCTGCACGCTGCAGCGTGCAGCGTGCTGCCAAGGACAGAGAGGGAGGCAGCCTCAAAAAAAAAAATCGGGAAATATCATTTTTCTGAGGTCTTGTATACGTAGGGTCCGTTTTTCAGAAATCCATCCCGGCCATTGTGTTCAGCGGCTCGAGGCCGTCCAAATGAGTCCAGAGTTTGAATTTTTTTGATGCTCAGACAGTGAAATAAAACAAAATAATAATCTTGAATGGTAGTGATGCATTCTTTGATATTATGGTCCACCAGATCTTCCAATCAATCCCAAACTTCTACCCAACGGCTAAAACACCGTAGGTAAGAGGATGGACGGATTGGATTACTCAAATACATCATGGTGGGGCCTATGCAAGGGAACACCCAAAAACCTTCTTTTCTTCCATTTTCTTCTTTCCAAAAAAATAACGTCCAGCGTCCAGACGCTGGACGATGCATAAAAATTTATTTATTTTTTTGTATGTGGGCCCCGATGAAGTGGACTCGCCACTGATGGGTGGCATGGGAGTAACGGCCAAGGTGGGCCCCACTTGAATAAAAATAAATATGTCAAAGTGGGATCCATTCAGGTGGGCCACACCACCTTATCACATGCCATAAAAATAATACAAAATAAAAAAAAATAAAAAGAGAGAGAGAGAGAGACATGGAGAGTGGGACACGGCTTGTGATGGAGGGACCCCGACATTATGGGCCCTCCCTTGCAATGAAGCATACAATAAATGGATCCCTTTGATCATGGGACCATCAAAATTATAAATCAACGGTGGAGATCCATTCTCCACCGTTATGGACGGTCTAGATGACCTTTTTGCAATGAAACTAACCATCATGATGGGGTCCATGGAGAATGGCCCCATCATGGAACGATCATGATGATCCAAGTGGTCCATCGGCCACATTTTGGGGTCCCAAGTGAGATCCACACCATTGATCGGTGGGACTCACTTGGTCCACCATAAAAATAATAAAAACTACCCTATGGAAGCACCCACCGTCCGATCTTCTCGCTCCTAGGGGTTCCTTGGCACCTTGGCTTCAACTTCAACGGTTAGGATGAAGAATGGAGGGTTGAGATGGGAGATTTTGGGGTAGGAAGGTGGGCCACTTGAAGCTTAGAGGGACTTGGGAAATTCCATACGTGGGAGCCCTTTGGGATTGTTGTTGCTTGGAAATTTTGAAATGAGAAAGAGAGTAAGAGAGAGAGTGATGTAAAGGGAGAGAGAGAGAGTGATGGATGGATGGGTGAGTGATGGTTGTGTAAGAAAGGTATGGGTTAGGAAGACTTTTGTGGCTTTTTGTGTAAGAAAGGTATGGGTTGAGAAGACTTTGGTGGTTGCTTGGAAAAAGGGATGGAAGTGATGTGTACTTGACATGTGATGGCTTGATGGGTGATTGATTGATGGGATTGATGTGATTGATGTGACACATCGTTGAGATTCCCTTGGTTTTCGCAACGCGCGGCGTTTTCTCGCACCGAACGTTGGCTCATATCTCTTGATCAGGGTATCGCCTTGGCGCACGAGTCGCGGTATCGGAACCGCAACGACGGCGCGGTCGCTAAGGTATTGGTCTCGGGTTGAGTCGACTCGGGTTGTCGGTACATGAATCCAGGTCGCACGTCGACATTGTTTAAGGGTCGAAAGTTGCCGGAATTCGACCGGTACGACCGCGGAAGTGTACGGAAAGGTACGGACCAAGATACGGGTCTTACAGCTCTCCCCTCCTTATAAAAATTTCGTCCTCGAAATTTACACAAGCGTCGCAACTAAGCATAACTCGCGAGGAATAAGAAACATAACGTCATCATATAGAATCAGGGACAGCGTACAAAATACAATACATGATCATCAACCATCAAAGAGATGAGGATATCGCTCTCGAATCTCAGCCTCACGCTCCCAAGAAGCCTCCTCAACAGAATGGTGACCCCACTGCACCTTCACCAACGGAATGACCTTGGTTCTGAGGACCTGCTCCTTCCGATCAAGGATACGGACTGGCTGCTCAATGTAAGAAGCGTCCTCACGAACCTCCAACGGCTGCCAATCAATAACGGGAACTATGTCTGACCCACACTTCCTCAACATGGAGACGTGAAACACGTTGTGGATGCCAGACAACTGTGATGGTAAGGCAAGCCGATAGGCCACGGCGCCAACGCGCCCAGTGATCTCAAAAGGTCCTATGAATCTCGGGGCAAGCTTGCCCTTCGCTCCAAATCGAACTACGCCCTTCATAGGCGAGACCTTGAGATACACATGGTCCCCTGCATCAAACTCCAAGGGACGACGCCGACGATCAGCAGAACTCTTCTGTCGGCTCTGAGCTGTGCGCATCCTCTGTCTGATGATGTCGATAGAGTCTGAAGTCTCCTGCACAAGCTCGGGACCTAGGAGACGGTGCTCCCCAACCTCGGTCTAACAACTCGGTGATCTACATGGTCTGCCATATAGTGCCTCAAAAGGAGCCATGCCGATGGTCGCCTGATAGCTGTTATTGTACGCAAACTCAGCCAATCGCAGATGCTCATCCCAGCTACCCCCGAAGTCAATCGCGCAGGCCCGAAGCATGTCCTCAAGTATCTGATTGACCCTCTCGGTCTGGCCATCGGTCTGCGGATGGTACGCGGTGCTGAGCTGCAAATCAGTCCCCATCGCACGCTGGAAGCTCCCCCAAAACTGAGACGTGAACCTCGAGTCTCGGTCAGAAACGATCGAGACTGGAACGCCATGCAGTCTCACAATCTCCTCAATGAATAGTCTCGCAAGCCGGTCCATAGACCAAGTCGCACGCATCGCAAGGAAATGTGCCGACTTCGTCAGACGATCCACAACAACCCAAATGGAGTCATGACCGCGCTGAGTTCTCGACAAACCCATAATGAAATCAGTCGACACGTGCTCCCACTTCCACATCGGGACGCTCAACGGCTGTAAAAGACCAGGAGGTCTCTGATGATCGGCCTTGACACGCTGGCACGTGTCACACTCGGCCACAAAACTCGCGATCTGGCGCTTCATCCCCGCCCAAAAATACTGTCGCCTCATGTCACGGTACATCTTCGTCGAGCCCGGGTGGATAGAAAACCGCGATCGATGTGCCTCGGTCATAAGATCTCTGAGTAACTCTAGAATATCCGGGACACATAATCGGCCTCTGAAGCGAAGTCCACCATCTGTACCAATCTGCCAATCTGCCTGACCCTCAGATGCTGCCTCAGCCATATAACTCTGCAACGACTGATCAGCCTGCTGAGCCTCGATCACCCTAGCGACAAGAGAGGGTTGAATCGACAGGCTCGATAACTGTACTATGGAAGACTGCAGGCCGAACTCAAAGTCATACGCAGCAATATCCTCAAGCATCCGCCACTCCTGAATCATCATGTGCGCCACTAGGCCTCGTGGCTGACGGCTGAGGGCATCTGCCACCACGTTCGCCTTACCCGGGTGGTACTGGAGGTCGAAATCATAGTCCTTCAGGAGCTCCATCCAGCGCCTCTGTCTCATATTCAACTCAGACTGTGAGAAGAGGTACTTCAAGCTCTTGTGATCAGAGAAGAGCTCGAACCTAATCCCGTAAAGGTAGTGCCTCCACACCTTCAGTGCGAAGACAACTGCAGCCAGCTCCAGATCATGTGTAGGGTAGTTCAGCTCATGGACTTTGAGCTGACGAGACGCAAAGGCCACTGGTCTCCCGTGCTGCATCAGGACAGCACCCAAACCGATATGCGAGGCATCGGTGAATACAATAAAGCCGTCACTCCCAGAGGGAAGAGTGAGGACAGGAGCGGACGTCAGACGGTCCTTCAACTCCGTAAATGCTCGCTCGCAGGCGTCACTCCAAATAAACTCTGCGCCCTTCCGAGTCAACCTGGTCAGCGGGGCTGCAATACGAGAGAAACCCTCAATGAAACGTCGATAATAGCCCGCTAAACCAAGGAAACTACGGATCTCTGTCGCAGTCGTGGGCTGGCCCCACTGACGCACTGCCTCGACCTTCGAGGGGTCCACTGCGACGCCCTCCCTCGTCACCACGTGACCGAGGAACTTCACCTCCTCCTGCCAGAACTCGCACTTCTCCAGCTTTGCATACAGCTGGTGTGCGCGGAGGGTCTGCAAGGTAGTCTCCAAGTACTGCTCATGCTCCTCACGAGTCCTCGAGTAGATCAGAATGTCGTCGATGAAGACTACAACAAACTGATCTAGATATGGGTGAAAAACCTCGTTCATCAGCTGCATGAAGACCGCGGGTGCATTGGTCAGTCCGAAGGACATGACCTGAAACTCAAAGTGACCGTAATGCGTCCTGAATGCTGTCTTCGGAATGTCCTCATCTCGGACCCGAATCTGATGATAACCGGAACGTAAGTCAATCTTCGAGAAGAACTGTGCACCCTGCAACTGGTCAAACAAATCATCAATCCTAGGGAGCGGGTACTTATTCTTGATCGTGACTTTGTTGAGCTCGCGATAGTCAACGCAGAGCCTCAACGAACCATCCTTCTTCTTCACGAAGAGTACCGGTGCTCCCCACGGAGAACTGCTCGGACGGATAAAGCCCAGCTCACGCAACTCGTCCAACTGCTTCTGCAGTTCCCGCAACTCCAACGGTGCCATACGATACGGGGCCTTCGAAATAGGCGCGGTACCGGGCACGAGATCGATCTGAAACTCGGTGAGTCGACGAGGCGGTAATCCCGGAATCTCCTGGAACACATCGGGAAAATCGCAAACTATCGGCAAATGGTCGATGCCAACGACGACATGCTCCTCTATGGCGCACGACATCAAACAAGATAACTGCTCTCCTCTGGCCTCTGCAACGAACTGGAACTGTGGCATGCCGGGTATACAAAACGTGACGGTCCTCGCAGCGCAGTCCAAAATGGCATAGTACTCGGCGAGCCAATCCATGCCCAAGATAACGTCGAACTCGGACATCGGCAAAACAAACAAATCAGCAGGAAGGAAGGTATCCCCAACTAGAACGGGGCATGACGAGCAAAATCGTCCTAACGCTGCAGTCCTCCCCAAGGGAGTAGATACTGATAGGCTCTCACCAGCAGACTCCAACGGTAAGCCAGCCGATCGACAAAAGCTCTCGGCCACAAAAGAATGCGATGCACCAGAATCAAACAATACACGTGCAATGCATGCAGAAACTGGCAATATACCCTCAACGACTCCTCCGGATGACTGTGGATCCTGCTGAGCCGCATAAAATCTAGCCTGAGCTGGCTGGGGAGGTGCCTGTCCCCTCTGAACGTGCTGCTGCTGCTGCTGAGGTCGCTGAGGCGGTCGAAACTGCTACCTCTGCTGCTGCGGCCTCTGAGGCTGGTGCTGATGCTGATGCTGCTGCTGAGGTGGCCTCGGTGGTAGAGGCTGCTGTCGCTGCTGCTGTCGCTGCTGCTGTGGGGGTCTCTGCTGCTGTGGTGGAGGTCTCTGCTGCTGTGGACCTCTCTGCTGCTGCTGGGGACTGGGACACTCCCATGAACGGTGTCCCGTCGCACCGCACCTGAAGCAAGTGCCGGTGAACTGTCTCTGAGGTGGTGGTGGATGTGCTGCTGGTGCTGATGGTGCACGGAAAGCTGGGCGACCAGTACGCCTCTGCTGCTGTGATCGACCCTGCTGGGAATGACTGGAAGAAGCCTGCCTCTTCCGGTCTCCCCTCTGACCACGATCAGACTGAGAACCGGCCCACTCAGTCTCGTATATCTGAGCCTTCCGCACTACTGCCTGGAAGGTAGGAAGCTCATGCCCAATGACACGACCTCGAAGGCCGTAACGTAAGCCGTGCTCGAAACGGCGGGCCTTCCTCCCCTCATCATCAACCATGTAGGGTGCAAATCTCGATAGTGCCATGAAACGGGTCGCGTACTGTGCCACGGTCATATCTCCCTGCACCAGAGTCTCGAACTCTAAGGCTCGCTGACGACGGATGTGGTCAGGGAAGTACTGCTCCTCGAATCGGTCCACAAAGTCCTCCCATGTCCAGACATGATCAGGTCCAGCGACACGGGCGACAGAGGTCCACCAATGCTCGGCCTCACCGTGGAAGAGAAATACTGCTAACCGGACGCGCTGCTCGGTCGTGCATAACATGGTATCGAATATCTTCTCCACATCGGAGCGCCATCTCTCGGCTGCAGTCGGATCCGGCTCGCCCTGGAAACATGGGGGATCATGTCGTCTAAACTCACGAAGTACGGCGCTCGCGCGCTCCTGCTCCGCCTGATCTGGTGAAACAGCTGGGCGTCTACCCTGTCCCTGGAGTGCGGCGGTCACAGCCTGTAACATCTGCTGTAACTGAGAGGCACTCACAGTCACAGTCGGCTCCTCATCAGTCTCAGGTGGAGGAATGTCATCCTCATGGGAAGAAGCAGGAATCTCTGAGGGTGGAATGGGAGACGCAGGTGGTAGAGCTGGAGTCTCCGATGGTGAGGTAGAATCCTCAGGTGGTGGTGCGGGAGTCGATCGAGTAACAGGCGCCATACCCTACAGGAAAGAGCGAAAGCACCAATCATCTTCCAGAGCTCTCGAATGTACGCATGTTAATGGTCTGATTCGGAAGGTCGTGAAGCTATCCGAACTTCAGAACTTAGTCATTCTTCACTCATAGTAAACATGTAATGTTGTTCTCAGTTATTCTCAAGTTATGCTCTGATACCAACTTCTGTCACGTCCCAAACTCAGAAACCGGGCTCACAAAATTCCCGATCGCCGAATCCGGCGCCGACAGCCTCCGTAGAACCCCATTCTCGGCTCCTAGCTCCCATTCGCCAGGTTCCGATCCTGGGATGCTACGAGGAGGATTTCAAACACCAGTTTGTTTCGTAATAAGCATAACCAAAGGCATAACCCACAAACAACAACCAAGCACTCCATTACATTTCCACTATGATCAAAAATTTTACAAGTACAATGAGCATAAAGGGAAATACAATGGCAAATAACAAAAAACTCCAAAATGATCAGCAACGCGCTCCTGCCTCAACGCTGCTGCAGTCCAACGTCACCTGCACGCAACGGTCGTGCATAAGCTTACAGAAAGCTTAGAGGGTGGTGAAAGTGTGTGCGCAAGGTAGTAATATGAATGCAATATCAGAGTAATGCGGAATATGCAGATGGAACTATAATATCATGAGCCGTACCAAGGCTTATGTGATGCAAGACATGAATGGTATTGGCCACCCCAAGGCCATGCAATGTGCAATGCAACTCAAGCATACAGATCCTCATCAATGTCTACATATCAGTACAGCTCAGAGTATGGAATATCACCGGGGTCTAGTACACTCTAAACCAGATTGCCGCCACATCGCGCGCAATAAGGTAAGTGGAAGAGACCACACTATCCGTCTGCCAATATCGGGCGCGACTCGTCGATAGCGGACCCATTCCTCGAGCTGGTCAAACTCAGCCTAGCATTGCCCCCTACACTCGGGCGGATAAGGCCGCACCCCCTTCCAACCGACCACGACACAGTGGAGAGCGTAACTGTCTGGTAATCGGCACTCAACGCTCATCTACCCACTCGGTCTAGACGTTGGAGCAACCTCTTGGTACCATAAGGGTTTAGGGACTTTCACCCAGGGATATCTATAGTACCCCATGTAGAACAAGATTTCCGGTATCCAATCCTGTCAATCACGATGCGTCTGTGGAGGCTACGGCCCTGATGTCGCTAGGGCGTACAACAACCATATCACACAAATGCGGAATGCATGAATCACGCTATCCAGTCATGCAACCAATCCTGCGCATATCGTGCGCTCATGTAGGGCAACACCGCCTAACCGGGAGCCCATAAACAACCTGCCCGAAGGCATATGCCATGATCAGTCAATCCTCATATCAAGCATGCATATGATGCGTATGATCATGGGTCATGAAACTATACTAAACATGTTATAATAAAATGCATTATCTTACAATGCAGATGAGCCTGAACGGCCTAAATACGATAAACATGGTCCAGTAATGGGCCCTAAGGAGAGTCGTAATGTGGACATCCAACCATCATTACACTCGCAATGTGGACGTCAAACCAGCATTGCTTCCCAGGCACAATCTTCTTAACGTCGCTACATAACCTGTATTGGGGTTACACATTGCAATGGACCGTAGGTTCATCCCATTGGGCCTTACATATATATCAAAAGGGCCACATCTCGTGGGCCCTTTATTCATCAGATGTGCCATATCTTATGGGCCTTTTATTCATCAGATGGGCCATATAAATGGGCCACACCAATGGGTCTTAAGTGCATTGCAATGGGTCAAAACCCGTGGGCCTTGGATTACATCAGTTGGACCTAGTCACATGAGTCTAATACGTATCAAATGGGCCACACAATTGGGCCCCCAAATGTATATCACTGGGCCTCAACCCAGAGGCCTTGTATGAGTTGAATGGGCCTAAATTCCTAGGCCTTGAACAATTCAAATGGGCCTAATCCATGAGTCTTGTACGTATGTCAAAGTGGGCCTAAACCCCTAGGTCTTACATATAACAATTGACCTACCTCCATGGGCTTTAAATTTTAACAAAAAGGGGTCCAATTACATGGGCCTTGAAGTACATCGAAGGGGCCTAGTCCCATGGACTTGCAACACATCATATGGGCCTAAATCCTTGTGACTAGAATGAATTCAATGGGCCTAGCCCATAAACATTTCACAAACCAAATGGGCCTAGCCCATAGGCCTTTTGAAGTTTGAATGGGCCTAGCCCATAGACCCTTTTATAACTCAAATGGGTCTAGCCCATAGGCCTTTTGTAGACAAATGGGCTTAACCCCAAAGGCCTTAAATAATTTAATGGATCGACGGTTCGGATGCATCACATGCATCATAGTGGGTCCCACTGTCCAGTGGACAGTGCTGACAAGCATAAATGCCACAAGGGGGGCCCCACCGTCCACTGGACGGTGGAGTACAATACATATATCATGGTGAGAGTCCACCGTCCACAGCCGGTGGACGGTGGGTTAAGACACGTACATTAATGGTGGGGTCCACGGATGTGGCCCACCATGATACCCCAAATGCCATCCGAGCCATTCATAAGGCCTCTCGGGCCTAGGTGGAGGGAAAACAAAAATTTCAGCTTGATTCAATACCTCTGTGGGCCCCAAAAACCTTTCAACGGTAGAATTCAATTCACATTGTTTCGCGTGGTGTGGGCCACCAGAGTTTTGGATCTGACTCATCTTTGGAGGGGGGCCACTTTAGGGGATGGCCCACCTGATGAACGGTGTGGAAGAGTCACATACATCAAGGTGGGGCCCACGGCAGCAGCCGTGGGTAGCCTGCTGACGTCCGCCCGCCCGGGCGCTGCACGCTGCAGCGTGCAGCGTGCTGCCAAGGACAGAGAGGGAGGCAGCTTCAAAAAAAAAAAACGGGAAATATCATTTTTCTGAGGTCTTGTATACGTAGGGTCCGTTTTTCAGAAATCCATCCCGGCCATTGTGTTCAGCGGCTCGAGGCCGTCCAAATGAGTCCAGAGTTTGAATTTTTTTGATGCTCAGACAGTGAAATAAAACAAAATAATAATCTTGAATGGTAGTGATGCATTCTTTGATATTATGGTCCACCAGATCTTCCAATCAACCCCAAACTTCTACCCAACGGCTAAAACACCGTAGGTAAGAGGATGGACGGCTTGGATTACTCAAATACATCATGGTGGGGCCTATGCAAGGGAACACCCAAAAACCTTCTTTTCTTCCATTTTCTTCTTTCCAAAAAAATAACGTCCAGCGTCCAGACGCTGGACGATGCATAAAAATTTATTTATTTTTTTGTATGTGGGCCCCGATGAAGTGGACTCGCCACTGATGGGTGGCATGGGAGTAACGGCCAAGGTGGGCCCCACTTGAATAAAAATAAATATGTCAAAGTGGGATCCATTCAGGTGGGCCACACCACCTTATCACATGCCATAAAAATAATACAAAATAAAAAAAAATAAAGAGAGAGAGAGAGAGAGACATGGAGAGTGGGACACGGCTTGTGATGGAGGGACCCCGACATTATGGGCCCTCCCTTGCAATGAAGCATACAATAAATGGATCCCTTTGATCTTGGGACCATCAAAATTATAAATCAACGGTGGAGATCCATTCTCCACCGTTATGGACGGTCTAGATGACCTTTTTGCAATGAAACTAACCATCATGATGGGGTCCATGGAGAATGGCCCCATCATGGAACGATCATGATGATCCAAGTGGTCCATCGGCCACATTTTGGGGTCCCAAGTGAGATCCACACCATTGATCGGTGGGACTCACTTGGTCCACCATAAAAATAATAAAAACTACCCTATGGAAGCACCCACCGTCCGATCTTCTCGCTCCTAGGGGTTCCTTGGCACCTTGGCTTCAACTTCAACGGTTAGGATGAAGAATGGAGGGTTGAGATGGGAGATTTTGGGGTAGGAAGGTGGGCCACTTGAAGCTTAGAGGGACTTGGGAAATTCCATACGTGGGAGCCCTTTGGGATTGTTGTTGCTTGGAAATTTTGAAATGAGAAAGAGAGTAAGAGAGAGAGTGATGTAAAGGGAGAGAGAGAGAGTGATGGATGGATGGGTGAGTGATGGTTGTGTAAGAAAGGTATGGGTTAGGAAGACTTTTGTGGCTTTTTGTGTAAGAAAGGTATGGGTTGAGAAGACTTTGGTGGTTGCTTGGGAAAAGGGATGGAAGTGATGTGTACTTGACATGTGATGGCTTGATGGGTGATTGATTGATGGGATTGATGTGATTGATGTGACACATCGTTGAGATTCCCTTAGTTTTCGCAACGCGCGGCGTTTTCTCGCACCGAACGTTGGCTCATATCTCTTGATCAGGGTATCGCCTTGGCGCACGAGTCGCGGTATCGGAACCGCAACGACGGCGCGGTCGCTAAGGTATTGGTCTCGGGTTGAGTCGACTCGGGTTGTCGGTACATGAATCCAGGTCGCGCGTCGACATTGTTTAAGGGTCGAAAGTTGCCGGAATTCGACCGGTACGACCGCGGAAGTGTACGGAAAGGTACGGACCAAGATACGGGTCTTACATCACTGTAAGGAAAAACAAAGTAGATCTCATCTGTCTCTAAAGTATGAATACATCTCTGAGTCTCATATAGATATACATGAACAAAATCAAATGTTTAAAATAGTCTCACTGAAGTCCCATCAACCCAGGTCGCTTACGCAAAGCCATCATGATACTGCATGTACGAGAACTCATCCTGGTCCTCGTCGAAGTCTGGCTCTGCCTCCTGGATCTCAGCATCACCTGCATCTACAACAGGGTCTGGTGGGTGTTGCAAACACCATCCCGTAACGTGGGAGTGAGTGATCAACTCAGTGGAATCATAGAGCAAAGATTAGCGTGTTCACAAATCAATCATGCGATAATAGTAAAACAGTAAATCAGATAATCCTAATACTGTTGATAATGCAAGATGACATGACGTGATGTATGCCCTCACCGACGATCTCCCTCATACGGCACCATCTTACGACCGCGGCATGCAATCGACCCTCAAGTGCTCCACATCTTCTAGGCACATGCAATGGTATGGTGATATGATTTTCGAGTTGTTATTAGTGCATTCAAACAGCAGGATTGGGAAACTAAGGTACTTCCCTTGTATCAATCCCAACACAGATCCTGTCTAGGGTCGTCACTCCTAGTAATCTCATACAATGTATATTTCGTAGGTCGCTGCAAGGGCTGTTGCTCGCACTCGTTACACCGCTCCCCTATCACCTTATCAATACAGGCCTACTGTACTCTACTGCTACTGAAGGGTCGTTGCCTCCCGTAGACTCAGAATACGCTCGCGGTCACTACAAAGGACTCGTCGCCTGATCAGTGTAGACCGACAGCTAGAATATAGTGTCCCATACCACCATAATCTGCTCACGAGACTAGGTGCTCACTGGTCACTACGGGGAGGTTTGTGGCCCCAACGTAGGCCGACAGCTCGACCACGGTGTCCCATACCACCATGCCCAGCTCATGAGTCTTCGTGGATCAAGGTACCATGGTTAACAGGGTTTACAATGGTAAGTTCAGTACCCTAGGTTCAAGTAGTTATGACTCATACAGGGTGAACATACATCGGCCAGTCGGGTTACTTGACGGGCTCGACTAGCGCGATCGCATCTCAATTCGAACGACATGAAGTACGTAAAACACTTCGCGTGGCCTAACCACTGCCGCTAACTCCAAACACGACTCGCTTTCATCAACGCGTCGTTCGTGGCCAAGACCAGCCAGCCACGAATTCGCTCGGTTACCGACTGCCTGGACTAAGTCTAGTCCCAAACAATTATGGATTCACATCAGCAATTTATGTAGGAGTATTGGAATTGAAATACAATCATGTGAGCATGTTAACACATGTTATAACATTCAACTTAAGCAAATCTTTAAGCACATATATTTCATGCATGTAATGAAATCATGCATATAGTCAACATGTAGGAAATCATTTAGGTCAGCATATTAATTGAGAAATCAATCTCAAACTATTTCATAACATCATTTAATTCAATACATACTAATACAAGCATTTATACAAACACATACACTACACACTTAAGTCTACATATAGTATGTCGACCCGAAGTGCGCAATTAGGCGAATCTCTTCGCCAAACTAATTATGCACGTATTCCTAACTTCCTAATGTGACAACAAATCATGTCAATCACATCAGAAAAATATGAATATAATCTGTACTTCCTACAAATGACTAAAATGCCCTAAATCTCATATTCTTCGTTGATTTACGAAACAGGAAACGGATAGCATGTTGTACATGTCAAACGGAGATGCCGTCGATAATCTACTATTAAACGACATTGAAAGCATTGTAAACCGTCAATCAAAGTGTCTAAAATCCTCACCTTGTCTCTTATGGATGCGTGAATTTGAACGGAGCGTATACGCTTCGTCTGCGGCGATAAGAGAACCTGTTTTACAAGATCTATTGGTTAAAAAGCTATGGATCCCAGTGAACCTTAAATCAGCAACTTCTAGGGTTGTTTCATACCTGAAAACACGGAAGAATCACCGGCTTGGTGATCAGGAGGTGTTGCTCGAAGATGGGAAAAATCCCTTCTACACTCTCTCTCAAACTCTCACCTTTTCTCCCTCCAAATCTAGGGTTTCTCTCAAATTCGGATGGGAGAGAGGAGTGAGGGTTTCAACCCCTTTTATAAGCCCAAAAATGCTGAAAATAGGCTCCGGTATAAAGTTCACTTAGTGCATATCCAATTCGGGGCTGTTTCGGTTCAAAAGATGCTTTCTGGTGGTCCCCTGGCCGAATGCGATCGGACTTAAGCTCATGCTTACCATATCTAGCACGTATTAAGTTTTCAGTCCGGCAGGGTTCGCAGATCGCACGTGGTGGACCAGTTTCAGTTCAGCGGTCACCTCACGTGGATCAGGGCTGAAAGTCACATGATATGAAATAGAAATTTTTCCTGATCTGAGGGTGTAATCTGGCTGAATTCTGACGATCAGAACTCTTAATACTGACGCATCAAGTCGTGTGCCAGATTTGAATTTAAAATTTCAATCCTGTCCCTATTCGCACTCTCTTCGGTCCGGGCTCAATGAAATAGCCTGTGATTATCGGTTTGACTTGATTTTTGAAATGATTGTCAAGTCCAGCTAGGCGGTTCTAACGGTCTAAGATAGGAGGTATCGGACTTTCGACGCGCGGTCTAGATCCAATACAAAGATTCAAAGTGGTCCAGAGAACAAACCTGCTTAGAGTTTGGTCCGAGGTTATAGAGTATTATAGAGTCGTTGGCTCTACTCAATTTGGGTCTTGTAGAACATATTTAAAGTGATCAGGGACTATTTCCCAGCTACTCCAGCGTTGCGCTAGCTAACTTACGCTTAATTTCCATAGGAATTAATTCTATGCAATTTCGGGTCGAGTTGGTACTCGAGCCCAAGTATGAATTTTTTTCACGGGCGTTACATTGGAAGACCCTAGCTTCACAAGGTTGGGGCCATCCCCTCTACCCTACATCAAAGGGTTAAATACATATGAGAGAATTGGGTAATCTCCATCCTTGTAGAGCTGAAATTCATCAGCCCCTCAGATTCCTTCGCTCCTAAGCTGAATATCCCAGTCATCGACATCCAACAATCGAAGGATGACATCTCATACCACAACTTTGAATTCGAGATAGTGAACATAATTGTGAATCCTAACCCAATGAGTGTTGAATATGCCTTCCCACCAGTAGAGTCGCTAAGTCTCAAATACCTCACTAAGAACCACTCTAAAAGCATAGTAGTAAAGACACCCATCAACCAAAAGTGATGGGGGCTGGGATATAGGCCAACTTTCAAGGAGTGAGAAAGAAGGAGGTTTCGATGCACCCTCATTCATTTCA
This sequence comes from Magnolia kwangsiensis, assembly GCA_037074715.1. Lineage (NCBI taxonomy): Eukaryota > Viridiplantae > Streptophyta > Magnoliopsida > Magnoliales > Magnoliaceae > Magnolia > Magnolia kwangsiensis. Next base: position 80,772,632 of record CM073579.1, read on the forward strand.
TAAAGTTTGGAGCATCCTGCAAGGATACATGGTTGACCCAATAAGAAACAACTGCACAAGTGAATTGTCATGCCCCAAACTCAGAAACCGGACTCATAAAATTCTCAATCGCTGAATTCAGTGTCGATAGCCTCCGTAGTACCCCATTCTCGGTTCCCAGTATCCATACACCAGATTTCGATCCTGGGATACTACAAGGAGGGTTTTTGAACTTACATTTAACTAATAATAAGCAAAACCATAAGTTTATCCAAATCACAAAAGGCAACATCATCATCACATATCCAATAATATAAACATTTGAATTCAGTGCTGAAAGGGAAATACATATGAAAAAATCAAAGCTCCAGAGGTTAGCTGCATGCTCCAAGCTCAACGTTGCCGTAACCTAACACCACCTGCACGCATCTATCGTGCATAAGCTTATAGAAAGCTTAGTGGGTGGTGAAAGTGTGTGCACAAGGTAAGTGCCAAGTAACTAATATCAGAGTAATCAGAGTAAGAAAAAATACTGATAAGCCCAAATATTATAATATCAGAAATACTCGTAAGATCATAAATCAAACGATATCAGAGTAACGCTGAAATAGTGGTGAAGACCGCTTGAGTTGAAGTAGGAATAAGCCAATACATCCTAGAAGGGGGGTGAATAGGATTTTTTAAAGTTTTTATGATTTATTTAAATATCCTTATCATACTAATCCTATCACAGAGTACAGATTAGGATTACTCAAAATTAACTTTACTGGCTTCCAAGCCTGGTAGAGGATCCAATCACAAACTATTAAAAGACAAGCAATTCATAGATAAGGTTGTGATGGATATGACTGTGTGTGTGTATAAGATGTGAATTCAGATAATCAGATATAAAGGCATGCAAGGAAATCACATAAACGAAAAATAATACCAATCTCAAAACAGTCATTTTATAGTGGTTCGACAACTTGTCTACTCCACTACTGGCTTCCACACTCAAACCTTGAGTGACCGGATTTCACTAAGGAGGTTTCTCATGGTTCACCTCAAACCTAAGGTTTTAAATTAAGTTCATCTTCAACCTTTACAGAGGTTTCTACTCGGTTCACCTCAAACCCTTGAGTTTTGCTGGCGCACTCCTAACTAGATGTTTATGCCCACACAGCGCAAGGGTCCACACAACACACCCAGATGTTTATGCCCTCACAGAGAAAGGGTCAACACAATGCATCCAGATGTTTATTCTCTCCACAGAGCAAGGGTCCACACAATGCACCCCGCACGTACACTCCCGTCAGAGGCCTCCTTTGAGGACTTCAAATGGTGAGTAACACCTACGACCTAATCCTAAAAAGGAATGATCATAAATGTCCTCTAGACTCTTAGTACTTACAGATAAGTTGATTAGTCCCTTTTAGCATAGTGATGAAGATCTTCTTCTTGTTGATGAAGAGTCTTCAGCTCCCTTGATCCACAACACAAAGATGTACCTATACTAGGCTTTAGGTTGGGTCAAGGTAATGATGGAATTCCACTCTCTAAAGATTTTTCTATAAGGAAGATAGAGTGGTTCCAATCATCTATGCATTCAAGGCATCCCAGCTTAATGATTTGCCATTAAGGTAGTAGCTGAAGGATCCTTGAATGTGAAAGTTCATTCCCCAATCCACTCTATTAAATATCAATGATGAGGGTGGATTGGAGGATGAACTCCCTGAGAGAAAGGGCTTAGGATAAATGATATGAAGTTTAAAACACTCAAAAGCACTCTCTTCTTTCTCTACGAGCAATAAAGATAAACCTCTCTATATATAGGAAAAAGATTCCAACGGATATAAAATGGTCACATTTATGACAGAGTTCGATATCATCGAGCAAGGGTCGATATGATCGAGCGTATACTCTCGATTGTATCGACTGACCTCTCGATGATACAAACTCATATGTCATTACGCTTTTTGAAAACCTTTTGCCAATTGGTCTGATGGGATCGAGACATCCATCGATGTTATCGGATTTTGAACTCCGATTCCATCGAGATATACACTGATCTATCAATAGGTGAAAACAAGAGAGATACGTCTTGAAGAATTTCAAGTTTTACAGATATGATCGGGGAACAGTCGATGTCATCAGAATTTGTATATCAATGATATCGGAGACCTTGTCGATCGGATTGATAAATCGTATAGATTTACCTATAAGCTCGCTGGATGATCTATATCCGGACTCGATCCAATCTACCATGTCTCAATATGATCGAGATATGAACATCGATTTATCGACTGGCCCCCCGATCATCAATAAAAACAACCTGAAATTTATGCTGGAAGAAACATGCGCCCACTATCGATAGGATCGACTGACTTCCGATATGATCGGTATTTGAGTTCAGATTGAATCGGACAGTGAATGATATATCGAAGCACATAGAGGTTTTCTTTAGAAAAAAAGGGGCGCCGAAAAAATAGTCTGTCGATATTATCGATCCTCTTCCGTTAGGATCGATCTTCAAATATCGATGATATCAACTGAACCATCGATATATCGATAAATCGTCCAGATGAATGTTTTGATTGCTGGATGATTTATGTCCTCATTAGATTATATCGATTGAGATGCCGAGGACATCGACAGAGCTAGTCGATCATATCGAAAAGGGAATCGATATAATCGACAGGGTAAGAGAAACTTAAAGATTTTCCTATTTGGTACAAAGTTTTCTTAACCCAAAACCCTATGATGTTTTACTTAATTTAAGGGTTTTAATCACCTGATGTTTTGGGACATGGGATGTGAGGCTATGATTTACCTATGGCGAGTTTCCACACATCCAGTTGAGGCAGACACTTGACTTGATCTTCCTATTAGGCGCTGTTGTCCGACTGACTCAACTCACAACGTAATTGATAAACCAGGGCACTTAGTAGGTGCACTTTCAATCTCCCCCTTTGTCAATTACATGAAAAAATATCCAAAACACCTTAGGAAAATATCTAGACAGATACATCCTAAATTGTGTGTACATACATTAACACAATTTTACAAATTCTAATCACCCATGTACACACCCAATAAATTCTTCCCCTTAATTCATAAACTCCCCCTTTCTTGTTGCGGCTGCTCCCCCTAACACCTACAACACAGATATACAATTTTTCGATCGGGTTGTTTGAATTGTTCTCCCCCTTTTTGTCAGTCATTGGCAAAGGCATAAAACATGATATTGACTGAAGATTGAAACATATGGGAGAACCATAAGGGTGAATGCATATAAAGACAAGTATCATAGTTATAGAAACACATGCATTTCATATCAGATAGAGTAGAAAAGATAGATTTTGATACCCTACCAGAATCAATGTATTCATAAACCATTTGGAAATAGAGATCACATAAACAGGGATGAAACTATGAAACAGACACCTTCAAGTTATAAGAGTTTATGACATTAGCGACCCAGACAAGGTATGAACAGTCAAGAAGCCACTTTGTCCTAGCTTGTAAGGCAGCAAGTTATCACACACATAAATATGATCACAGGGCATTCAAAAAGAACCTTATGCCAAAGTATTCCAGAAGAATTGTCAATGTGTGATAAATGGAAGGATTCCCTGGACAAGCTTTATGGAGAAGATAGACTGTTCAGAATCTGTTCTGTAGCATGTTGCAGAGACCCCAATCTTTGTCGGATGTCTAAAAGATAGGCTTTACAGTCATCAAGTTTTTTCATCATGTAGGATTGACCATCCAGAAGTCTTTGTAACTTATCTTGCACCTGAATATCCTGAAATTTTCCAACACAAGATTTGTCATGGAGATTCAGACTCTGGATGTCTTTATAATTGAACCATAGACTTGAGTGTGGCAAATCATGAGTTGGTGACAGACCAAATGCTCGTGAAAGCTTAGACAGAAGGCATAGAAAGGGAATTGTAGTGATGAACTCTTTTGTGGACACTCAGATTAATTGATGTAGGAGAAGAGTTGGTAGGCATAGAGGAATTCCAAGATGTATATCATACAAAATGTTGAGTATGTATGGAGAGAGATGATTGCTCGAGACTTCACAAGGATAGACATTTGTGCTTAAAATACTGTGAAGGATCTTGTAGGTAGGATCAAGATGCTTAACATGAAGGATATTCTTTGAATTCCTGGGAATTGTAGTACCATTACACAGTGCTTGAGTAACTTCTCCCCATACACCGAGTCCATTCATATTTCGATCAGATACAGATATTCCAGTGATTCTTATGTCAACCATTCTACTTATCAACTTGGGTGTGATGTATTCGACTCGATTGACTGCCGCAACTGAGATGACTGGAGGATTTGTATCAACATTAAAGATTAAGCTCATAAACTGATGTACCAGATTATGTTGAAATGTTCCCCCAAGATTCACAACATTTTCCCATCCGATTTGTTTCAGAAGATCGATGATCCTGAATGGTTCAATACTCTCTGTATGAACCGTTCGTTCTGCCACAAGTTTTAAGTTGAACAGAGAAGAGGAGGCGATTGCATCCTGCTTACCTTTCTTCCTTTCAATTGATACATATTGTGGACGAAGTGATCCTTTGGCTTTAGACATTTTGACAAAGAACTATGCTAGAGACACAGTTCTAGAGTGAGATTTCGGATCTTCCAATTTTAAGAGTTCTGGGAAGACTAATCGTCCCGACGTTTCAGCTACCCGGAGGCCGTCGATGATATCGATTTATCAGTCGATGTGATCGATATTTATAAGACACTCATATCAAAGATGGATCTTTTCGATTTTTTCTTCAGTCTAACAATTTTTCATATACAGAATAGTATCTTATTGAAGTTCCTAGCAGAGAATATCAGCAAAATTTCGTATAACTTCTGTACATTAAAAAGTATAAATATTTGGATGTTTATGTGCAAAAGGTGAGATGCTTCAGATTGTTTCTTTGAAAACTCAGCAAAATTGCATCATTTCAGCAAATATCCAGATTTTGATGCATAACTTAGACCAGTTTCTTCACTCTCTGTGTTTCTCAATATCACTCATTCCTTTTCCTACAATAATGTAGCAGTGATTATTTGTGCGAAGACCCTTCATGATTGATTTTTCTGATTGATCTAGAATCTCGCATTCTTCTTTGTTAAAATTTACCACATGCCCATTATCGCAGATTTGAGAGATGCTTAGTAGGTTATGTGTCAAGCCTTTTATGCAAAAAGCATTCTCATTCTTAAACAGATTAATTCCTTCTATAATTCCCTGAACAATTACTTCAGCAGTGGTTCCATCTCCATAGGTGACTACCCCTTTGTGAAGATCCTTATAGTTTGAAAGGAGAGACTTGTCACCTGTGACGTGTCTTGAGCAACCACTGTCCAGGTACCATTTAGCCATATTTCCTGATAAATGATTTGATTGAGTAACAAGGCAATTTGTCTTTTCCTTAATCATCCACTTTGTGACAGGAGTTTTACTTGTGGTAGATTTATTTTTCTTATCTGATTTGTCCACATGACTTAACTACTCCATCCTGTCAACTATCTCAAGTGGTGATGATTGTATACTTCTTTTATTTAGCTCATAAACTGACTCCTTATTTTTGTAATGAGCTGGGATAGGTTTGGTGTTACTACTGGATGCAACAGATTTTCTAAATGGTTGTGCATTAGTTTTTGTTCTAGCCTTTTCATAACCTAATCCCTTTTTGTCCTCTCTATATTTTTCCATTCCTAACAGTTTTTCTAATTTCTCACCACTCTAGGAAAATTTACAGTTTATTTTGGCAATTTTTCTAGATTTTTCTAGATCATTTTGAAGTGTATAATTTTTATTCTGAAGAATCAGGTTTTCCTCATTTAGTTCTTTGACTTGTTCCTTTAATTTCTCTGACTCAGATTTCAATGAGTTATTAGTTCTTTTAAGTCTATCATTGTCTGAGTGGCATTGCTGCAAATCAGTGATTAGATGAGTATTAATATTTGAAGCTTTATCCAGATCTATTTGCAACAATTCCTTTTTATTTTCAACTATTCCAAGTCTCTTGACAATATTAACTCCATGGATGTAAAGTTGATTGTAAGCGTTTTGTAATTCATTTTGCTCTTTATCTTCTTCTTCTTCAATTTCATCATTGTCAGATGAAAATGATTCGGTGGTTTGCTGTTCTTTCTTAAGTTTGGTTGGAATGATCGAAGTAGTGGAGGCCATGAGAATTTTCAATGATTTCTGATCTCCATCACTTCCTGAGTCACTATTTTCTGAATTTGACTCCTCCGTATCATCCCATGTGGCAGCCATCGCCTTGTCCTTGGTTTTTCTGTTTGGGCATTCGGTAGATAAGTGTCCATACTCATGACAGGTATAACATTGTGGTTCTTTGTTTCTTTTCCCAAATTTGCCTGTAGGAGGTTTGTCATCCACCTTTCTACCTCTAGAGGGGCGACCGCGATTCCTTTGAAAGAATCTTGTAACACCCTGAAAAAATCCGTACTTAGACTCGAGTACCAACTCGACCAGAAATCGCGTAGGATTAATTTCTTTAGAAAATAAGTGTAAGTTAGCTAGCGCAATGCTAGAGTAGCTGGAAAATAGTCCCTGATCACTTTAAATACGTTCTACAAGACCCAAAGCGAGTAGAACCAATGACGCTATAATACTCTAAAACCTCGGATCAAACTCTAAACCGGTTTATTCTCAGGACCTCTTTGAAACTTTGTATTGGATCTAGACCGCACATCGAAAGTCCGATACCTACAATCTTAGACCGTTATAACCGCCTAGCTATACTTGACAATCATTTCGAAAATCAAGTCCAACCGACATTCAGAGGCTATTTCATTGAGCCTGGAGTGAAGAGAGTGAGAATATGATAGATTTGGAATTTTAAAATTCAAATCTGGCACACGACTTGGTGCGTTATTATTAAGCGTTCTGACCGTCAGAATTCAGCCAAATTATACCCTCGGATCAGGAAAAATTTCTCTTTCATATCATGAGACTTGTAGACCTGATATACGTGAGATGACCACTGAACTGAAACTGGACCGCCACGTGCGATCTACGAATACTACTGGTCTGAAAATGGGATGTGAGCGACATCCGACGTGCATGAGCTTAAGTTCGATCACGTTCGGTCAGGGGACCTCCCGAAATGTCTTTTTGGACCGAAACAGCCCCGATTTGGTTAGACATCAAGTAAACATTGTTCCCAAGCCTGTTTTGGACATGTTTTAGGTTATAAAAGGGCTTTAAACCCTCACTTCTCTCACCCATTCGAATTTGCTAGAAACCCTAGCTGGTGTGAGAGAAAAAGGTGAGAGATTGTGAGAGAGAGTGGGAGAGAACTTCCTGCTGCTTGCACTACCTGTTGCACGTGCTTAAGCAACGTACCTCAATCACTTTCCCGGTGATTCCGCCGCATTTCTAGGTAAGAAAAGACCCTAAACACTTGCTGATTTAAGGTTCCGTTGGTTCCTTAGCATGGTAGCTTATACATCTTGTGAAATAGGTTGCCTGTTCGCCGTAGACGAAGCGTATATGCTCCGTTCGAATCAATACACTTCTAGGATAAAAGGTGCGGATTCTAGACGCTTTGATTGACTGTTTTCAACGCTTTCAATGTCGTTTAATAGTAGATTATCGACGGGAACGCCGTTTGACATGTACAACTTGCTGTCCGTTTCCTGTTTCATAAGCAGATGAAAAATATGAGATTTAGGGCATTTTAGTCATTTGTAGGAAATACTGTTTTCATCCATATTTTGCTGATATGATTGACATGGCTTCTTGTCGCATTAGGATATTAGAAATGCGTACATAATTAGTTTGGCGAAGAGATTCGCCCAAATGCGCACTTTGAGTCGACATACTATATGTAGACTTAAGTGTGTAGACTAAGTGTTTGTATAAATGTTTGTATTAGTATGTATTAAATTAAATGGTGTTATGAATTAGTTTGAGATTGAATCCTCAAATAATATGCTGATGTAAATGATTTTTTACATGTTGGCTATATGCATGATTTCATTATAGGTATGAAATGCATGTGTTAGATGATTTACTTAAGTTGTATGTTATAACATGTGTTAACATGCTCACATTGTTGTATTTCATTCCCATTACTCTTATGTGATTGTTGATGTGAATTCATAAATGTTTGGGACTATACCTAGTCCAGGCAGTCGGCAACCGAGCAAATTCGTGGTTGGTTTATCTTTGCCACGAACGACGCGTCGATGAATGCGAGCCGTGTTTTGGAGTTGGCGGCAGTGGTTAGGCCACGCAAAGTGTTTTATGCACTTCATGTCGCTCGACTTGAGGTGCGCTCGTGCTAGTCGAGCCCATCAAGTAACCAGACTGGCCATTGTATGTTCACCCTGTATGAATCATAACTGCTTGAACCTAGGGTATTGAACTTACCATTGTAAACCCTGTCAACCATGGTACCTTGATCCACAAAGACTCATGAGCCGGGCATGGTGGTGTGGGACACCGTGGTCGAGCTGTCGGCCTACGCTGGGGCCACAAACCTCCCCGTAGTGACCAGTGAGCACCTATGACTCGTGAGCAGATTATGGTGGTATGAGACACTATATTCTTGCTGTCGGCCTACACTGATCAGGCGACGAGCCCTTTGTAGTGACCGCGAGTGTATTCTGAGTCTACGGGAGGCGACGACCCTTCCGTAGCAATGAGAGTACAGTAAGCCTGTATTGATAAGGTGATGGGGGAGCGGTGCAACGAGTGCGAGCAACAGCCCTGACAGCCCTTACAGCGACCTACAAAGTATACATCGTATGAGATTACTAGGAGTGACGACCCTAGACAGGATCTGTGTTGGGATTGATATAAGGGAAGTACCTTAGTTTTCCATCCTGCTGTATGAATGGACTAATAATAACTCAGTAATCATATCACCATCACATTACATGTGCCTGGAAGATGTGGAGCACTGTGGGAAGAAAGCATGCCGCGGGCGTAAGATGGTGCCGTATGAGGGAGATCGTCAGTGAGGGCATCCATCATGTCATGTCATATTGCATTAACAACAGTATTAAGAATGTTTGATTTACTGCTTTACTATTATCGCATGATTGATTTGAAAACATATTAATCTTTGCTCTATTATTCTACTGAGTTAGCTACTCACTCCCACGTTACGGGATGGTGTTTGCAACACCCACCAGACCCTGTCTTAGATGCAGGTGAGGCAGTGATTCAGGAGGCAGAGCCGGATTATGATGAGGACCAGGACGAGTTCTCATATATGCAGTACCACGACGGCTTTGCTTAGGTGGCCTGGATTAACGGGACTTCTCAGTGGGACTATTTTTGACATTTTGATTCTATTTATTTACATGTATATGAGACTCAGAGATATGTATATCCTTTAGTCTTCCGCTTGCTTTTATCACTGAATCTGGAGTATGAATTGCAGTTTTGGTATAATTTTACTCATGTGAATGCTTTAACTTAGACAACATTGAATCATAATCATTTTTATTGCATAAGTGACGGTCTGGAACTCGGGAGTCGGGTTTATACATGACCTCCGATTTTCAGGGTATTACAAGATGGTATCAGAGCATGAATGAGATTATACCAGGCCTGGGTTATGGTCACGCGACGTACGCTGTCGCTTCCTTTGACTTAGGTGGGTGCGAGAAAGGTCTAGAAACACTTATAGGATCATAATTTCTCCAATAGGCGAAGTCTACTCGTATCGATCGCTTGATCGAGTCCGTAACGCATCTAGGGTCGCGTGAAGCGACCTAAGTAGCTCCTTGTGGTAAGTAGGCGGGTTTGAGACACTTTATGAAAGGTTCTAAACCTAAAAATGTGAATCCTTGGGCTGTGGGGCAACCACAACCCTTACTTCAATCGCTAGGGCTTACAAACCCCGTTTCACCCAATTCCTTCAAAATCCTTCCTCTCACCACCCCATTCTTCAATTCTTTCTCATTATTTTCATGTTAGACAATGATTTTAATGTGAAAATAATATAAAATTATACTTAGTCAGACTTTTATAATGAATAGTAAAAATACATGAAAACTGGCCTTTTGGCCATTCTAACTTTGCAATATTTAGCAACTAATGGGCTAGATGGATGGATTAGCTCGTCCTACCCCAAAATCATATGCTATGTGATGGGTAAATGTATTTTTATTTACATATTGGCCCCAAAATATCCTAGAGAAAAGTTTGGGCCCCCCTAGGCCAATCTACAATGAACTAAGGTGGGGCCCATACACATGTGGAGTCCCTAGGGTAGGGGGGACCCAGCCCACCTAGCCAGACCGGCCAGAATTGTAGATGGCCAGCGATGCCATCACCGATTCGGCGATGCATCGCCGATCAGTGGGCCCCACGTGGGCTGAAATTTTGATGTGTGTGGTTTTTGGGGTCGGGCATCCCTCCCATACAGTGCCCGTCCGTCAAAAACCCCTAAAAGGGGTACCTCCTTCACAAACAGCCCCCTCCCAAGCTCCCTTTCACATTTTTCTTGCTGCCCATCTCAAACTGCGACTCCAAATCCCTCCCAATCCCATTTCTTGCTGAAACCGAACCCATTCCATCCTTCCATTACGGTTTTCTACTCCCCCTCTTGCAAAACTCGTCGTTTGGAGCTCGTACAACCCCAAAATATGGCTGAAATCATGTGGAGTTCTAAACCCCTCTATCATTCTCTTTTTTCTTTGAAATTTCAGCCCTTGGAAGCTCGATTTATCCCTCAACAAGCCCAAGATTTCCTTTTGTCCATTTGGGCAGCCATTTCTCCCAATTTTCCTCACTTTCCATGGCTTTTGTTGAAGCCATTTTGGGTTTTTTCTCTTTCTCCACCATCCTCTCTTTGATGGGAAAGAGAAAGACTGCAGCGGAAGAGGCTGGGCCTAGTCACCCGGCACAATCAAGAAGACCGGGGGTGGCGCCGCTAGCTCAAGCGCCGTCGCAAGTCCGAGCACAGCCCGGGAGTTTCATACAAGCGGGATTTGGATCCCCATGCTCAAATTGGACGAGTGCTGTTAGCAGAGATGCCTCACGGTGAATATACTAACCGTAAGGTGTTGTTTGAGGTGGACGTGGAAGGGCGACTCTTTGGAAAATTCCTATTGTTTGAGTGCATTGAAGCTGCACATTGGGGTCCGCTCTTTGAAGCCCGTTCTCGTGCTAATGTGAGCACCATTCGTACCTTCTACGCTTATATCCAAAATCCTACATTGGAGCCATTGCAGTTCAAGATTCCCTTTGGTAGAGACCGGATGGCTAAGATCGATGTTCGGTTGATAGCGCGACTTTTGAACGTACCCCTTGGTGATGTTCATCCCAGTGCAAAGAATTTGAGGAGTAGGCGTGAGCGAGATCGCCGTACTGGGTTCCTATGCGGTAGTCTGGTTCCATGGCAGCCTAACAATAGCCTCAAGGTGACTCATATGTCTAATGATTTGCGCCTGCTGCACTACATTTGCACGTTCAACGTGTATCCCAGGTCAAAAAATCACGTCGAATATACACGCCTTATGGTTGATTTCTTGTATCAGGTGGCCCAGGGAGAAAATGTGTGTATGGCCACTTTCGTGTTGCTACAGATTATCCTCATAGCGAAATCAAGAAGAACGTCTGAGTCATTTCCTTTTGGCCGGCTTATATGCAAGATCGCGCTTGAGTTTGCTTATAGACTTGGGCCGGAGTTGCCAGTTCTGATTCACTGCATTGATGAGTCTACCATGGTCAAGATAAAGATCGGGTCTCAGTACCGTGAGACTCAGCTTGATGAGGATAGCGAGGGTGATTTTGAAGGTGAAGAGTATCCAAGCGAAGGAGAACGTGGGGCGAAAGTAGAGGAAGAAGCTCAGGAAGATGAAGAAGAGGAGGCTCAGGATACTGATGAGAGCCCTCCTCCTACTTAGGCTACTAGTGATGCTCGCATTGTCCGAATTGAGGAGAGCCAGGTCGCCTTACGAAGGGAAGTTCAGGAACTTCGGGCTGAGGTTGAGGATACCAAGGCCGTTATAAAGAGAAAATTCGGCAAGGTGACTCGCACCTTGAAGGCGATCCTGTGCTGCTTGCAGGATAAGGGTGCTCCTCCTCCATCACCCGACTCAGACTAGCGATGAGATTTTAGATGTTGTTGGTAGCAGTTGGTCGTTTCCTGCTTTATATTATGTAAGCCTGTTAAGGCTAGTCGTTTACTTATATTGCTGTTGTAGCTTTAACTGTCTTAGTTCCCATGTACTTCTTGTTATGATGCCTATAAGGAGATATCCCTTGTATTGTGACAATTTTGATTAAATGAAATGCATGGAATGCCTTTGACTCTTTATGTGAATGATCGCGGTGTGTTTGTGCTATTGAGACTGACAAGGTTGCGCCCCATTTTGAATATAGGGAATGCCGCCTAAGGCTACATGGAGCACAGCTCGGCTTACATTGGGTGAGCCTATGGATCAGGTTTTCCTCCAGTCTGATGCTCATACGGACCCTGCTGTGGGCCCAATTCCTTAGACAGCACGTGAGTCTCAGCCTCCTACTGGTCCTGCAGTTGGACCACCGCCTTTCACACCGCCTGTTAGAGAGCAGTACCGTGCGTCTTCTTCGACGCAGAACATGCCACAGCCTGCTCCACCTCCAGATAGATTTGAGCAGATGATGGCCATGATGCTGTAGCAGCAGCAGCTCCTGACTACTATAGTGGGGGCTCTAGCCCAGGGTGGGAGTGTGACTCCACCTGCACCACCTACGCATCCAGCTGAGGATGCCGATACATATGCTTAGGATGAGGGCATGGCTCATCCTGCACTACCTACTTACCCTGCGGAGAATGCCACAGACACACGGGGCTTACTAGAGCGATTCCAACGCTTACGGCCTCCCACTTTTACGGGTTCTCATAGACCCGAAGAGGCCGAGTATTGGCTCGACCGTGTGTCGAAGGTATTACGGATGCTTCATTGCTCAGAGTCCGAGCAGGTTGAGTTGGCTACGTTCTTGTTCGAGCGGGAGGCCAGCTTATGGTGGGATAGTGTGTTGCGGACCATTGCCGCTGATTACATTTGGACCTGGGCAACGTTCAAGTTCTGCTTCCATGAGAAATACTATCCCCAGACATATAGGCATGAGAGGGAGAACGAGTTTCTACGCCTCAGACAGGCAGGCATGACGGTGACTGAATATGAGCATCGGTTCACTGAGTTGGGCAGATACGTCCCGACTATACTGGCAGATGAGCAGATGCGCATACGGTGCTTTTCTGAGGGTTTACGACCTGATATTCGGTCGAAGATGTGTTGCGTGAGCATTCCCTCCTACGCAGAGCTGATTCATATGTCGATGCGGGCAGAGCAGGATGTGGATCAACTTATGCAATCTCGTGGCCCTATTGCTCCTAAGCCATGACCAGAGTTATAGGACAGGCCCTTTGCGGGCAAGAGGCCTCGCGTTGACCCTCCTCCCAGGGCTACAGTGCCAATACCCCCGATGCGGTGCCCCGATTTATCATGTACTTATTGTGGGAGATCGAGCTATTCAGCACAGAGTTATTTCACTCGGATGCGGGACAGTGGGTTCTGGCCACAGCAGAAGATCAACCGTACACACCCACAAGTTATATCAGCACTGCCTTTACGGTTCGCTCCTGCGCACCCTTCCTTCAGACCTCCCATATCTCAGTTCAGGCCACCTCTAGGCCCATGGTACAGCGGCCGAACCGGCCACAGCAGGCGCGGGTGCATGCCTTGACAACTGAGGCAGCCGAGACAGAGACTTCTCAGCATTCGGCCTTTGAGGTCACTGCCCACATAGGAGGTATTCCTATACTTGTGATGGTGGATACTGGATCCACACTTTCTTTGATATCGTATTCCAAAGTCAGGCGTCTTGGACTACCGACCATTCGTATGGATGGAGTGCGAGTCCTTTCAGCTCATGGAGATTTTTCTAATGCCACCTTGATGTGTGAGGGTTGCTTGGTGGATCTGGGAGGCAGGACGATGGCTCTTGATCTTATCGTCGACCCCTCTCTTATTTATCTCGACGTCATTCTTGGCATGGACTGGTTGACTGTTAGGAGGGCCGAGATTGACTGCGAGACTCGTATGGTGATGGTGTACAAGCCAGAGGGCACGCTTTTTACATTTTCAGTTCGGGTAAATCTCCCCTTCCGTGTACTTAGCTACGCTTCTTTACTTCGGGACGTAGATGCCCCGATGCTTGAGCATACGCTAGTCGTTTGTGATTTTGGAGATCTGTTCAGGAAGATCCCTGGTTTGCCGCCTCGACGAGAGATTGATTTCACTATCGATCTGGTGCTTGGTTCCGCGCCCGTCTCACTGCCGACGTATCGCATGGCACCGTGTGAGATGGAGGAGTTAAGGATGCAGATTGATGGTCTATTGGAGCTTGGCCTTATTCGACCTAGTGTGTCTCCTTGGGGAGCACCAGTCCTGTTTGTAAGGAAGAAGGATGGTTCGATACGATTGTGTATTGATTATTGCAGGATGAACCAGATCACGGTGAAGAACAAGTACCCTTTACCCAGGATCGATGACTTGTTTGATCAGTTGAGAGGAGCGCAGTACTTCTCGAAGATTGATCTTCAGTCAGGATATCATCAGTTGCGCGTCAGGAATGAGGACGTGCAGAAGACAGCATTCAGGACCAGCTTTGGCCACTACGAGTTCCTTGTGATGTCGTTCGGTCTCACGAACGCACCAGCCGTGTTCATGGATCTGATGAACCAGGTATTTTGGCTTTTCCTGTATCGATTCGTCGTTGTGTTCATTGACGACATTTTGGTATACTCTTGGAGTCGAGAGGAGCATGAGGAGCACTTGCGCTTGGTCCTGGATACACTCAGACAGCATCAGTTGTTTGCACAGTACAAGAAGTGCGACTTCTGTAAGCAGGAAGTGAAGTTCCTGGGACACGTGGTGTCCAAGGATGGGATGGCAGTTGACCTGGCGAAGGTAGCTGCAGTTCAGGACTGGGAGCAGCCTGGTTCTGTCACTGAGGTGAGGAGTTTCTTGGGTCTCGCTGGCTATTATCGATGCTTCATTCAGGATTTCTCGAAGATTGTGAGACCTTTATCTCAGTTGACAGGAAGGACGTGAAGTTCGCCTGGAATGACAAGTCCAAGTCAGCTTTTCAAGAGCTGAAGGACAGACTTACGTCCGCCCCTGTGCTAGTATTACCAGAGCAAGGGGTTAGATACACTATATACACTGACGCGTCTAGCGTTGGTCTGGGTTGTGTCCTTATGCAGAAGGATAGGGTAATCTCGTATGCCTCGAGACAATTAAGGAAGCACGAGGAGAATTACCCTACACACGACCTGGAGTTGGTAGCCGTCATATTCGTACTGAGACTCTGGAGACATTACCTCTATGGAGAGGAGTTTGAGCTCTTTTGCGACCACAAGAGCCTCAAGTACATATTCACGCAGCGAGACTTGAATATGAGGCAGCGACGATGGATGGAGACTTTGAAGGACTTCAAGTTCGAAGTCTCTTACCATCCTGGGAAGGCGAACCTTGTGGCTGACGCGTTGAGCCGCAAGAAGACGATAGAGTTTGCGGCTCCACTGATGGTTGCTGAGTGGGATATGGTTGAGTTTTTGTGAGACTTTGAGCAGAAACTCACTGTAGAGGAGCTGTATGAGTTCATCACACATGTGTAGGTGCGATCTCAGATCGATGACCGGGTCATCGAGGCGCAGAGGGATGATGTGCGTCTGACTGAGTTTCGAGAGCAGGCCAGTGATGATGTAGACGGTGAGTGGAGAGTTGGCACGGATGGGGGCTTACGTTATCGTGACCGCCTATGCGTCCCAGATATCCCTGACTTGAGACGAGAGATTCTCGAGGCTGCGCATTGTACCAGACTCGTGATGCATCCAGGCAGTACGAAGATGTATCGTGACGTGAGGAGGACCTATTGGTGGGAAGGTATGAAGACCCACATAGCAGAGTTCGTGTCCCGTTGTCTTACTTGCCAGCAGGTGAAGGCAGAGCATCGCTGACCACCTGGACTTCTTCAGCCTATGCCGATCGCAGAGTGGAAGTGGGACTTCATTTCCATAGATTTCGTTTCAGGGCTGCCGAAGACGAGGAAGGGACATGATTCCATATGGGTGATCGTCGACCGTCTGACGAAGTCGACGCACTTCCTACGGATCAGAGTCACGAACTCTACAGACGAGCTGGCCAGACTATATATCAGAGAGATCGTGCGTCTGCATGGAGTTTCGTTGGAGATCGTGTCGGACAGAGACACATGGTTCACTTCTATTTTCTAGACTCGCATTCAGGAGGCTATGGGTGTGAAGTTAAAGTTCAGTACTGCCTTCCACCGACAGACAGATGGACAGACAGAGCGGGTGAACCAGATCTTAGAGGACATGTTGCGAGCTTGCGCATTGGACTTTAAGGACAGTTGGGATGACTGTCTTGCATATGCGGAGTTCGCATACAATAACAGTTTCTAGGCTAGTATCGGTATGGCACCTTACGAGACGTTGTATGGGCAACCTTGTCGAGCACCGCATTGCTGGGTAGAGGTCGGCGAGCGCAGATTGATTGGCCCAGAGTTAGTGCAGGCGACGTCGGAGAAGATTGATATTATTAGACGTCGGCTTCTCACAGCGCAGAGCAGACAGAAGAGTTATGCCGATACGAGATGGCGGCCGCTAGAGTTCACTGTTGGGGATCATGTATTTTTGTGAGTTTTCCTTATGAAGGGAGTCCTTCGGTTCGGGAAGAAGGGGAAGCTGGCACCCCGATTCATTGGTCTATTCCAGATCCTCGATCGTGTGGGAGTAGTGGCATACCGTTTGGCTTTACCCACGCCTCTCGCGAGCGTTCACAACGTATTTCATGTTTCTATGCTGAAGAAATACGTTTCTGATCCTTCCCATATCATCAGATGGGAGCAGGTGCAGTTAGGAGAGGATGTTACATATATCCTGCGAACGACTCGTATCCTAGACAGGAAGGAGCAGGTACTGCATAGCAAGGTGATTCCCCTTGTGAAGGTATTGTGGACGCATCACTCTGAGGAAGAGGCTACCTAGGAGACAGAAGCCGAGATCAGAAAGAACTACCCACAGCTTCTCGAGGAGTACAAAAAGGTACAAATTTTGAGGATGAAATTTTTTGTTAAGGGGGGTAGATTGTAACGCCCTGGAAAAATCTGTACTTGGACTCGAGTACCAACTCGACCAGAAATCGCGTAGGATTAATTCCTTTGGAAAATAAGTGTAAGTTAGCTAGCGCAGCGCTAGAGTAGATGGGAAATAGTCCCTGATGACTTTAAATACGTTCTACAAGACCCAAAGCGAGTAGAACTAATGTCGCTATAATACTCTAAAATCTCGGATCAAACTCTAAACCAGTTTGTTCTCAGGACCTCTTTGAAACTTTGTATTGGATCTAGACCGCACGTCGAAAGTCTGATACCTACAATCTTATACCGTTATAACCGCCTAACTGGACTTGACAATCATTTCGAAAATCAAGTCCAACCGACATTCAGAGGCTATTTCATTGAGCCTGGAGTGAAGAGAGTGAGAATAGGATAGATTTGGAATTTTGAAATTCAAATCTGGCACACGACTTAGCGCATTATTATTAAGCGTGCTGACCGTCAGAATTCAGCCAAATTACACCCTTGGATCAGGAAAAATTTCTCTTTCAAATCATGAGACTTGTAGACCTGATTTACGTGCGATGACCGCTGAACTGAAACTGGACCGCCACGTGCGATCTACGAATACTACTAGTCTGAAAATGGGATGTGAGCGACATCCGACGTGCATGAGCTTAAGTTCGATCACGTTCGGCCAGGGGACCTCCCGAAATGTCTTTTTGGACCGAAACAGCCCTGATTTGGTTAGGCATCAAGTAAACATTATTTCCAAGCTTGTTTTGGGCATGTTTTAGGTTATAAAAGGGCCTTAAAACCTCACTTCTTTCACCCATCTGAATTTGATAGAAACCCTAACTGGTGTGAGAGAAAAAGGTGAGAGATTGTGAGAGAGAGTGGGAGAGAACTTCCTGCTGCTTGCACTACCTGTTGCACGTGCTTAAGCAACGCACCTCAATCACTTTCCCGGTGATTCTGCCACATTTCTAGGTAAGAAAAGACCCTAAACACTTGCTGATTTAAGGTTCCGTTGGTTCCTTAGCATGGTAGCTTATACATCTTGTGAAATAGGTTGCCTGTTCGCCGTAGACGAAGCATATACGCTCCGTTCGAATCAATACACTTCTAGGATAAAAGGTGCGGATTCTAGACGCTTTGATTGAGTGTTTTCAACGCTTTCAATGTCGTTTAATAGTAGATTATCGACGCCAACGCCGTTTGACATGTACAACATGCTGTCCGTTTCCTGTTTCGTAAGCAGACGAGAAATATAAGATTTAGGGCATTTTAGTCATTTGTAGGAAATACTGTTTTCATCCATATTTTGCTGATATGATTGACATGGCTTCTTGTTGCATTAGGATATTAGGAATGCGTGCATAATCAGTTTGGCGAAGACTAAGTGTGCATGCTATATGTAGACTTAAGTGTGTAGACTAAGTGTTTGTATAAATGTTTGTATTAGTATGTATTGAATTAAATGGTGTTATGAATTAGTTTGAGATTGAATCCTCAAATAATATGCTGATGTAAATGATTTCCTACATGTTGGCTATATGCATGATTTCATTATATGTATGAAATGCATGTGTTAGATGATTTACTTAAGTTGTATGTTATAACATGTGTTAACATGCTCACATTGTTGTATTTCATTCCCATTACTCTTATGTGATTGCTGATGTGAATTCATAAATGTTTGGGACTATACCTAGTCCAGGTAGTCGAAAATCGAGTAAATTTGTGGTTGGTTTATCTTTGCCACGAATGACGCGTCGATGAACGCGAGTCGTGTTTTGGAGTTGACGACAGTGGTTAGGCCACACGAAGTGTTTCATGCACTTCATGTCGCTCGACTTGAGATGCGCTCGTGCTAGTCGAGCCTGTCAAGTAACCCGACTGGCCATTGTATGTTCACCCTGTATGAGTCATAACTACTTGAACCTAGGGTACTGAACTTACCATTGTAAACCCTGTCAACCATGGTACCTTGAACCACAAAGACTCATGAGCCGGGCATGATGGTATGGGACACCGTGGTGGAGCTGTCGGCCTACGCTGGGGCCACAAACCTCCCCGTAGTGACCAGTGAGCACCTATGACTAGTGAGCAGATTATGGTGATATGGGACACTATATTCTTGCTGTCAGCTTACACTGATCAGGCGACGAGCCCTTTGTAGTGACCGCGAGCGTATTCTGAGTCTACGGGAGGCAACGACCCTTCCGTAGCAATGAGAGTACAGTAGGCCTGTATTGATAAGGTGATGGGAGAGCGGTGCAAAGAGTGCGAGCAACAGCCCTGGTAGCCCTTGTAGCGACCTACAAAGTATACATCGTATGAGATTACTAGGAGTGACGACCCTAGACAGGATCTATATTGGGATTGATATAAGGGAAGTACCTTAGTTTCCCAATCCTGCTGTTTGAATGGACTAATAATAACTCGGTAATCATATCACCATCACATTGCATGTGCCTGGAAGATGTGGAGCACTGTGGGATGATTGCATGCCGTGGGCGTAAGATGGTGCTGTATGAGGGAGATCGTCGGTGAGGGCATCCATCATATCATGTCATATTACATTAGCAACAGTATTAGGAATGTTTGATTTACTGCTTTCCTATTATCGCATGATTGATTTGAGAACATGCTAATCTTTGCTCTATTATTCCACTGAGTTAGCTACTCACTCCCACGTTACGGGATGGTGTTTCCGGACACCCACCAGTCCCTATTTTGGTTGCAGATGATGGCGCTGCTTGAGGAGCGGAGCTGGACTTGAAGATGATGAGGAGGATCCCTCCTTTATGCGTGTTCTGATTGACGGGATTACAGGGAGGTTGATTAGATACCTTGACACTTGTCATTTTATATTTTTAGAGCACTCATGTATATTCTTTCTTTCTCTTTTGAGGTATACATGTATATGTTTAACCTGGTAATATGTTCACACTCTGGAGACACACAAAAGTTTATATATGTTATACATACTATCACAGTCTTCCGCTTGTTAGTTTAACTGTCTCTGGAGTATGATATGCTGTTCTGGCGTAATCCCACTCATGTTTAATACATTAACACAGACAACATTCAATCATACATATCTATGTTGCATAAATAATATTTTGGAACTTTGGAGTTGGGTTTTTACTCGACCCCCGATTTTCGGGATGTTACACATATACATCACATTGGGCCTCAAAAATAGGTTGCTTATACATCACATTGGGCCTCAAAAATAGGTTGCTTATACATCACATTGGGCCTCAAACACGGGCTGCATATACATCACATGGGTCTCGATAATTGTCCTCTGCAATCGAAATCGGCCTTGACAATTGGCCTCTACAATCAGAATTGATGATCAGTATCGACAATCGGCACCGACAATCAGCATCGATAATCGGCACAGATAATTAACATATAAATAAGGCGGGATCCATAGATGAACATCCAATCAACCATAATATAAAGATCGACCCTCGGCCGTGGTTATATCACATCTAATAGCATGAAGCCATCCGTCTATGGAAAATGGGGCCCACTTATCTAGGTTAACCCGCAAGAGAATTATGAGAATGGGCCTAACAAGGCCTATGGGAAGGTCACAATGTGGACATCCAACTATCATTGCGCATCAATGTGGACATCTAAACAATATTGCTCCCAAGGAGTGGCCTACATATAGAGCCAAAACATATAATAAGCTTGTGGCCTCATGTAAGGGCCATATACACATCAAGTGGGCCGCATCGCATGGGCCTCGAATACATCACATTGGGCCTCGAATACATCATATTGGGCCTTGAATACATCATATTGGGCCTCACCCACGGGCTTCGAATACACACATTGGGCCTCGCCCACGGGCCTCGAATACATCACATTGGGCCTCACCCACGAGTCTCGATACATTACATTGGGTCTCGTCCACGGGTCTCGAATACATCACATTGGGCCTTGCCCATGAGCCTTGAATACATCACATAGGCCTCGCCCATGGGCCTCTAATACATCACATTGGACCTTGCCCATAGGCCTTGAATACATCACAGTCGGCTCACACAAAGGCCTCACATATGTCTCATTGGACCTCATATAAATCAAATGGGTCAATCCAATGGGCTGATCAAATGGGTTGAATTAATGGGCCGGATCAAATGGGCCAATTTAAATGGGCTAAATCAATGGGTCGGATTAAATGGGCCAATTCAATTGGGCCGATTCAAATGGGCTGATTCAAACGGGCCGAATTAATGGGTTGGATCAAATGGGCCAATTCAAATGAGTCGATTCAAATGGGCTGAGCTGAATAGGCTGAGTCGAATGGGCCGAGTCGAATAGGCTGAGTCAAATGATCGAGTTGAATAGGGCGAGTCAAATGGCCAAGTTGAATAGGGCGAGTCAAATGGCTGAGTCGAATAGGCCGAATTGAATGAGCTGAGTCAAATGCATCATTCATCGATTGTTAGAGATCATTATTGTGCATACTAAAAATGAATCATATCTAAAGGATCATCTGGACCATACCACAAATGGCAGTGGTGATAATGATTTCCACAATTAAATTTCTAGTGGGCCCACCATAGTATTTATTTTCCATCCATACTGTTCATAAGGTCACAAGGACCTAAACAGGGAAGGAAAAAAAATATCATATTGAATCAAAACTTCTATAACCCAAAGGCATTTCAAGGGTGGCCATTCAACACCACTGTTTTTCGTAAGGTGGTCCACTTGATATTAGATCTGCCTTATTTTTAGTCTCAAGCCGTGAGACGAGGTGGCCCCAAATAGGTGGACGGTTTCGATGGGAAAACACCCATCAGCGTGGGGCCGCTGGAACGCCAGATGGATGGATGACGCGGTAGAACAATACATCAAGGTGGGGCTCATGGGGCACGACAGACGGATGGACGACTTCGATATAGGATGCATGCATCATGGGGTCCCACCGTCCCATCCTACGGATGGTGTGGATAAGACCCATACATCACATGTGGTCCACACGTGTGGACCCCTAGTCCACGGAGACCCTTGACCATCCAGGGGTCCCACCAGATAGATGGATGGCGTGGGTTCAGTCCCATGTATAGCAGCCCAACTATTGCTTCTATGGATGGGTCCCACCTGGTGTGCCACCCCACATCACTCTCTCTATATGTATATATATTATAAAATATAATATAATATAATATACTGTATCAAAATATAATATACCAATTAAAATGTCCATGCTCACCGTTCAAAGCCATCTGAACAGTGAAAAGTCATGATAAAGGTGGGTCCCACACTCGTGGCCCATCAAAGATTTGAATCTGCTTAAATGCAGTCTCTAGCTTGAGGACGAACTCACCAAAAGAATGGATGGTTTGGATGTAACACATACATCACAGTGGCTACTCAAAGCTCTTGTCCGTCCCAGCTATAAATGGATGGACGGTTGATATGCAACACAAGCATCAAGGTGGGGCAGATGGATGGACGGCTTGATGTGCACGTACCTGGTGGGACCTATAATCTACAGATGTCAGCTGCAGTATACATATAATATACTATCATATAATATAATATATTAAATTATGATATACATATCATACATGAATTACAAAAAAAGCCACCGTCCAGACCCCAGGGTGCTCTGGACAGTGCTGATCTAGTGCATGAAATCATGGTGGGTCCACACGTAGGAGTGGCCCACCATAACATTTATTATAAAATATTATATTATATAATATATATATATAAACATGTGTGTGTGGGAGGGTGGAGGTATCAATGTCCAACATCCAGAGACGCTGGACGAACGACTGCTGGATTGAACACATCCATCATGGTAGGCCCCACATGAATGGATGGTTGCACACAAATAATGAATGGGGCTCACGTGGTGGCCCACCAAAGCCTTAGATTGGCTATTATTTATGTTTTTACATCATTTAGGCCCATCCAAATGGACTACCATGTGGACCACTTGGTGGACGGCATGGATAAAATACATACTTCATGGCGGGCTACACACACACACACACCATCCATACAAAAGAGAGAGGAAGAGAAAGAGAGAGAGAAAGATAGAGAAATGGTGAGATAGAGAGACCCCGCCACTATAGGCCCTCTTTACATTACATACATCAATGTGGCTTCCACAACAAGTGGGCCCTATAATTTGAAATCAATGGTGGATCACCCATCTATCAGCCTCCTTCTTTAGCTCCTTTGAGTGCTTTGCTCCTTGCCTTCAATTTTGATGGAGGTAGATGATGAATGAATGGTTGAGATGGGAGATGAGTGAGTGGGAAAGTGGGCCACACTTGAATTTGGGAGAGAGAGCTTGGATGTTGGGGTTTTTGTTTCTTGGGAGTGAAGAGAGAATGAGAGAGAGGGAGATAAGTGATGGGATGAAAAGGTGATGGAGGGATGGGTGATGGTGTTGGGTGGAGTGATGGAGTTGTAAGAAAGGGATGGGTGGAGAGAGAGAGAGTTGACTTTGGGAAGGGGAAAGGGATGGGTTGCTTGTACTTGTGATATGATGTGTACTTGACTTGTACTTGACATTGATTGATTTATTGATTGATGGGATAGGTTGTAGAGATTCTTTCAGAATTTGCAATGCGTAGTGTTTCTTTAGAATGAACACGGGCTCATATCTCCTGGCCTAGGCATCAGATCGGTGTGTGAGTCACGGCGTTGGAACTGCGGCGATGACGCGGTCGCAAGGGTATAAGTTTCGGGTCAAGCCTACTTCAGTATATTGGACTTGGCTTAGGATCATGCACAAACGTCAAATACAGGTCGAGGGTTGTCAGAATTTGACCGGAAGGACCGCAGAAGCCTACGAAACAGTACAGGCTAGGTTACGGGTATTATAGGAATGGTCTCCCTCTATTTGTAAGTTAGGCCCCATGGCCTCCCATCTTGTGTGAGAGAATTCTTGGTCCAATTGGGAAGGAGCCGCCAATACAAGTATATAAAGAGGTGCCTAAACAAGGGCAAGACCAAGTGCAGCAGTTCAAAGGCCATCATGAAGCCTTGATACCCATCCTAACCGCATCATCGATCAACCAAGGGCACAACTTACCCATATTAACATTATTCAACTAGGGGCATAACTTGCCCATATCAACATTATCTAACCATGGGCACAACCTGCCCACCTCACCCCCTAGTCAATTAGGGGCACATTCTGCCCACTAACCACAAGCATGATCTACCCTCAATACTAACGCTTGCAATCATATCAATGTTAGTGTCAGCACCAGTAAACTACGGTTAGAGACCCCAATCATACAACCATACCAACAAGATGTAGAAGGAACCCATCCATTGGACCATGAAGGGAAATGGAAAGCCCTAAATTGGTTTGATATCTGGATCCCACAACAATACCAAATGGAGGAGCCAAAAGAGATCCAAAGCATGGTAAGTGATCCAAGAGGGACTGAGTACAACTCAGATCTCGAACTCAACTAGGGTGAAATCATGGTCATTGGGCCAGACTGTGATTCTTTGCCCAATCCATCAACTCCCACCTCTCTAGGGGAAGGAGTACGAGGTTGTAATTTTTCATCGATTCCCTTAACCATTAAGTCATCCAGTGAGTGATATAAGGGCGTCGGTTAAAAAAATGCCAATTTAAATAACATTTGATGCTTTGAGCCTGGTTAGGATCAGTCATGGATTATGATACCGACCTGCTCAAGGTCCCTTAGAACCCAAACACCCAAAAAAATAAAATAAAAATCAAAACCCAAAAACATCCAACATTTCAAAATTTCAAGATGTCACGCCCCAAATTTGGAACCCGAGCACTACTACTTCCCAAGTTGAAACTCAGGTCAGAGAAACTTCCTTGCCACTTACTGTACTTTGTGAACGGTTAACGAACTTCTCGAACACTAAACCTAGCTCATGGCAGATTTTTTTTAATTTTTTTTTATGAATGATTAATCTAGTTAGGAGGTTACATATTTTATACATGATATCAACGCATATCGAAGAGACGAACCTGTTTGACACATTACACATATGATGGCGCATCAACTCAATAGTAATGAAAGAAACAATAGCAACTCCAACAACTCTTATGTGTATCCTGATACTAAAAACATCTTGAAAAAGTGTAAGTAATCTATATGAGCAAACCATAGCTCGTGAGTCTACTGTATGCTGGGAGTAAAACATGGCTTATCAAGGCACTCCCGTAAGGACATCCAAAACAACCATTGGCATATTATCAACCATGCATGTTATCATTCCAGTATGTTATTAAAGCTAGACAAGTTATCATGAATCATGTCATCAATGTTAGGCATACCACTCGATGAACGACCATGAATCATGAGAATGGCCAATCATCATGCACAAGATAATCAAATTCCATATTTCACTATAGGGCTTACGATGGAGAAGCGATGATAAAGCTGGCGTGTGTAGTTGGGATGATAATATGTGGTATCGCAAGCTGTGCGGTCCGTCACAATGAACTTCTATCCAAACCAGTCCCATAATGAACTTCTATCCAAACCAGTCCCATATCTAATTTGGATAGCTAGACTCATTGTGGTAGACTCCTGATCTCAGGTTAGTCCCATACCTAATCGAAATTGTGGCCATTGTGAAGGTACATGTAACGATTCATTTGCATACCACTAGCCCAGGAGAATAATGGATGAATGAATGCATGAGTCAAATGTTGAACATCTCTCATCTCCACTAGTACATATCCATACCATATGATACATCTCCAACAAGAATCACAACATACTGAAGATGTGTAATCAAACATCCTCACACATGTGTGGGACACATTTCCAAAAAGTAAAGTATTGGGTGTGTGAACCTCTAACCATCTAGCCATTGGCTTAACAATGGGGGAACCTGATTTGTTTTTCCCTACCCGACCTCAGTAGTCGGAATACCACCTACCTCAACTCGGCACATAATGGTAGGTAGGCTCTTCACACCTCTTCCTTCCCGATCCCAGTAGTAGAAAGTACTCTTACACCCATCCTACTATGCTCACTCCTACTCGACACACGATGGAAGACGACCTGATTGACCAATCTTAGTGGGTTCATTGGAGGATAGGCGTCTCCAATCTCGGGATCTAAGCTCAGGGTGGCCATAACACATCCTTCTCAAACCTTCTCAATAATATTAACACTTGGCCATCACAAGGCCTAAACAAAACTATCTCACCAAACCAACCATCACGTGGCCACCATATAAAACATCCGCTCATGAAATATGTCATCCATGAAAGCCCATATAACCATATTCACACACCCCTACTCCTCTGGATTTCATCCATGCATATAGAGCAACATGAGGGCCCAAAATAACCATATGGAGCAACATGAGGGCCCAAACATAATACATCTCTGGATCTCATCCCATCATATGGACTATCACAAGGGTCCAAATCAAAACAATATCCAAAATCCCATAACCCCTCTAGATCTCGTCCAAGCATATGGAATAACAGAAGCGCTCTAATTTCATGATGTGTTCATGCATGCATATAAAATGGATGCTCATCAACTATGTATATTAAACTCTCAAGTTGATGTCAACATAAACTAGAGCAGGATAGATCAAATTGCCAAGATATGGCATGTGGATACTTAATAGTAGACCCTTAGGTCATAACCCATTGTCCATCTGGACCCTTAATCTTGTCTTGATTTGGGCTGGATTATGGCGTTAGTACCCATAAGCAATGGACCTTAACTTGGACCCAAATAAGATTCAATAATCAATTTATAATCTAGTCTTATAAGACCCACATTTTGTTTAAGCTACACATTTCATGCCATGTCCATCTCGTATTAGCTGTATATATAACATATGTCATAAACATTTATGTGAGCTACACATCACACCATTATTCTTCATCACTTATCACATGCCATTATACTTGTATCATGACTTATGTAAGTGCTATATTGTATAAAGCACACCTTTATTTGTCAAATTTTGTTTAGACAAAACAGCTTATGAAGTAAACTTTCCAATGTGAATCAATATGAAAGTTCAAGACTCTACTGAAGTTCAAGATTAAGATGGAAAGTTCAAGTTCTACTAAGTTCAAGATAATTGAGTTTAAGTTCTACTAAAGTTCTATTAGAAGATCAAGCTCTATTGAAGATTCAAGTAGAAGAACATGTTCCACGAAGTTCAAGTTACTTCAAAGTTCAGTCATATCAGGTATAACAAACCCTAGAAAGACCTTAGGCTTAGGTTCTTTCAAAACATAAAATTAAATGGATTTTTATGCTTATGTTAGGTTAAAGTTTGATTAGTCTAAGCTTACGTTTGACTAGTCTAAGAATTTCTCGACCAATCCTAGTTTAAACTAAGAAAAATGAATTCAGACTGCTCAATCAATAGAGCAGACTGCTCGACTAGTCGAAGATGGGCCTTCGACCAGTCGAGGGTTGCTCGACTCGAAATCTAGCGACTGAATCAGTTCAGATTTTTGGCACCCTCAACTAGTCGAAGCCCTTGCTCGACCAGTCGAACAGGGCCCTCGACCAGTTGATTTGGGTCTTTGATGAGTCGAAGACTGTCTTAGATGAGTTAAAGTAACAACCTCTTAGCCTATAAATAGAGGCCTTCTCTCAATCTGAAATTACTGATTCAAGTACATAAAATCCTTCATCAAGAGAGAGAGAGAGAGAGAGAGAGAGAGAGAGAGAGAGAGAGAGAGAGAGAGAGAGAGAGAGAAGTCCTCATTTTTATCAAGCTATTACACGGTATTTATTTATATTTTTAATAGCTTATTCATTTCAATTCCTTAATCTCTTATTCTTTGAATCCTATTTTATAAAGAGAGTAAATACTCTTCTTTGAGATATTAAGGAATTCAAACAAGTAGCCTTTGGTTTGAATCTATTTAAAATCAATTTAAAACCTAGAACCCTTGTCTATATACCTGAACATTGAACAATCTACTATAAGAGAAGCGGTTCTATGGCTCCATCGACCGATATATCTTCAAAGGAGAAGATAAGTATTCTTTACTTTTATTTATTTGGTTTTATTGAGATAGCCAGAAAATCTCATTTGTTGATTTTCCTGAGATAGACAAAAAATCTCAGTGAGAGGTTTTTTTATTTGTAATAGCCTTTAAAATCACAACTGTATCAGGTTTTAAGGTGACCTTGAGAAAATCTTATTTATAGTGAAAGCCAATATCACGGGGATAGTGATTATTGGGAGTGGAGTAGGTGTGGCTATTTGAGAATAGTTGTTGTACACACTGAACCACTATAACTCTCGGTGTTGTGGTGAATGTTTACTTTTTGCATTTATAGATAATGTTTATAATTTTATTTATGTAAAAGTGTTAAATGTTTGTAATAGATAGCTTTATTTACTCTTGCTTAGTTTGAGATATTGATTCTTACAAACACTCGTGAAATAAGGTTGTCCTACCTAAACTTAGTTTGGGTGTAAGTTGTCCTACGAATTAGTTTGAATTAAATTTTCAATACCAGTGAGATAGATATTTTTGATTTATTTAATATTTTAGCACTTTAATTTTCATTTGGCATAGTCCTATTCACTCCCTCTCTAAGACTTCTTAAGCTCTCCTTTTCAAATTACATGCCACCATGCCTTCCTCATACATCACATCACATGTCATCACACATCTACCATATGTCTTATACCCCCATGGGCTTTACTTAACAATAGCGCCAATTATCTAAATAGACTAGCAAACTAACAATGATCAAAACATCCTTCTCTTAACCATGGAAGTGGGCTCACTAGGCCCTTATTCAATGGTTATTTGTAAATAACTTACATCCCAAGTTCCATGAGCAAGTAAGCTTTCACAAAGCCAAAGGCACCAAGCCAAACAAAAGAATAACCAATGTGACGTAAAGGTCTATAAATTTAAGTGGCCTCAATTGCCCACTAAGGCCCCACACCTCTTGTGAATACTTAACAAATGGCCACCAGGGCTCACATAGCATGCACATACATAAGGTGCAAAGGTTATGGTGGTACACAAGTTTTTGCATGCATCATCATTATCCTAAATATCATTCAGCATCAAATTTATCGTCATAACTTGTATCATACAAGCATGTACATGGAGTGCATTGCATATAAGGATTCACATGCATCATCAATATCATGGCCATCATCCAACACTAGCATCATACATGCCCTAGGCATTACATGCCTATCATGCATGAGGTTATCCTTACGTTCACCAATATCATCTATTTATGATCATCCATGCATCTAGTAAAATGAGGTTATCACATGCAGGAGATCATCGTGACCATTAATGTGTGCATTATTGTCTCTTGGATATCAATATCATCTTCTATGTAACCAACATCAAGCAAAGCATAGTGATTATACACATATCATCATCACAATTATCAACACATGCGTGATTATTGAAATTGTAGTAATGACCGCTTTAGTTGAAGTAGGAATATGCTAATATGTCCTAGAGCAGGGTTAATAGGACTTGTTCAAATGTTTTATGATTATTTAAAATCCTATCAAATCTATCCTGAGAAAATATTCATAAATCAGGATTTCTTCAAAGTAACTCTAATGGCTTCCAAGCCAATTAGAGGATCCAATCACAAAACTGATTTAATGATAAACATGATGTAATTCAGAGATTATGATGGATGTAGCTGTGTGTGAGGTGTGATCAAATATGAAATTATTTAATGAAATCACACAAGTAATCAAAGAAAAACATCAATCACAAACACAATCATTTTTATAGTAGTTCGACTACTTGTCTACTCCACTCCCAGCAGACGCACTTAACCCTTGAGTGTACCAGATTTTACTAAGGAGGTTTCACAATAAGTTCACCTCAAACCGGAGGTTTTAAATCAGGTTCACCTCTAACCAGTACAACCTACACCTAGGTTGATGATTTATGCTCCCACGAGCAAGGGTCAACACATAACACCCGATTTTAGGCGCACTGGTTGAGGAACCACTCAAGGAACCTCACTTGTTTATTCTCCTATGAGTAAGGGTTAACACAACGCACTCAACTTTTAGACCACCTTGGTCAAGGACCTACACAAAGGACCTAACGTTTATGCTCTCCACAGATCAAGGGTCAACACAAAGCGCTTACCACGTATACTCCCGCTAGAGGCCTCCTAGAGGACTTGCAAGGGGTGAGAAACACCTTAGACCTAATCCTATAAAGGAATTATCACAAGGGTCCTCTGGACTCTAATGACTTACAGATAAGTGGATGAGTCCTGTTTAGCACGTTATCGACGATCTCTTCCTTTGATGACGAAGAATCTTTTGCTTCCTTGAACCGCAACTCAGAAGATGTACTAATACATGGCAATGGGTTGGGTCAAGGTAATGATGAAATTCTACTCTCAAATATTTTCCTATATGGGAGATAGAGCGATTTCAATCATTTATGCATTCAAGGCATTCCAGATCAATGATTTGCCATTAAGGTGGTAGCTGGAGGATCCTTGAATGCGAAAGTTCATTCCCCAATCCACTCTATTAAATGTCAATGATGAGGGTGGATTGGAGGATGAATTCCCTAAGAGAGAAGGCTTAGGGTATATGATCTAGGGTTGAACACTCAAAAGCACTCTTAATTTTCTCTCTACCAGCAACTGAAGACAAGATCTCTATATATAGGCAAAAGGTTCCAACGGATATAAGATGGTGACATTTATGATAGAGTTCAATATCATCAAGCATATACTCTTGATTGCATTGATTGTCTACTCGATGACACAAACTCAATTGTCAAACACTTTTGAAACCTTTTGCCAGCTGGTCAAGAAATCGAACATGCGTCGATGTCA
Organism: Magnolia kwangsiensis; assembly: GCA_037074715.1. Taxonomy (NCBI): domain Eukaryota; kingdom Viridiplantae; phylum Streptophyta; class Magnoliopsida; order Magnoliales; family Magnoliaceae; genus Magnolia; species Magnolia kwangsiensis. Next base: position 80,803,577 of record CM073579.1, read on the forward strand.
TCACATTTTAAACTCTGATTTTATCGACACGAGGTTCGATTCCTCGACATTCGAAAATAAGAGAGACTTGCTTTTGACATATTTTAGGTTAAAAGAATGATCAATGCACACTCGATATCATCGAAATTTGAATGTCGATGATATCGATAGTTATGTCGATGCATTGATAAATCTAAAAGATTTTCCAGTTAAGCTTGTTAGACAGTTTATGTCCATTCTTGATGCAATTGACCTAGCCTCATTATCATTGATTTTTGAATATTGATTCTATCGAGAGACCCTTGATCCAAGATAAAATGGCCTGAAAATATTGCTGAAAAACAGTGTCTAATTTCGATATAATCGAAGGCTTGTCAATATCACTGAAGTTTGAATTCCAAGGATATCGAGGAGTACTTTGATATATCGAAGATCTCATAATTTTCTTAGTAGAACATTGGACATAGAATATATGATGTCAATTTTATCAAGTCACATTCGATAGACTCGAGATTCAAATTTTGATGATATCGATATAGTTATCGATACATCGATAATTCCATCTAGAAGTATATGCGATTGCTGGACATCTTTTGTCCTCATTTTGATATTATTGAGTGAGTTTCGAGGACATCGATATCACTTTTAGATTACATTGATCAGTCTATTGATAAATCAACAGCGGCCAAAAACTTAGAGATTTTTTTGAAGTTTGAAAAAAGTTTTTTAACCCAAAAACCCTATGATATTCTAATCAATTTTAAGGGTTTTAATTACCTGGTGTTTTGGGACATGGGATGTGAGGCTAAGATTTACCTGTGGTGAGTTCGGGCCCACATCTAGTTGATGTAGATGGTTGATTGATCTTTCAATGGAGCTTCTCTATCTAGCTGACTTAACACTCACGCTAATTGACAAACTAGGGCACTTTCAATCTCCCCCTTTGTCAATTACGTGACAAAATACCAAAACACCCTAGAACAACTTCTATACTGACACCCTAAATTATGTGTACATGAACTTTACAAAATTGTACAATGCTATCTAGTTCATATACACAAACATTCAGAGGTTGGTCCCCTTAACTGCAAACTCTCCCTTTCTTCTTGCAGTTGCTCCCCCTAACACCTGCATCACCATTCAAGCAGATACACACAATGCAGATACACACAATTTGTGTGGATTTGTTCTCCCCCTTTTTGTTAGTCATTGGCAAAGGTAAATATAGAAGTTAATATTGACTGAAGTAGATAATATGGGAGAACTAGATTTCGGGGAACATATGCATATAATAGATGGATGTAAAATAAACATCGCATTTACAGAAACCAAGTATGCATAGCAGATCAATTAGAGAACAGTGAGATAAGCAGATAATATAAGGATAAAGTATCACACACATCACATCCCATAGATGATACAAACTAGATAAAACAGGGGATCTCAAAATGGCAGTAACTATGTGTGAACTATAACCAACCATTTCCCAAAATAACCAAAATGTATATACTGCCCAAGTTTGGCCGTAGTATAATAGTTATCTTAATAAAAAAAATCAAACAGAGTATGTTCCTCACTCAGAGGATAACACAACAACAAAAAACTTGTCACACTTTGTAAATTAGTGATGCATCACACACATATATGAATGAGCATAGGGCATTCAAAAAGATATTTATGCCCTAATCATTTCAGGGAGACGCCAGGTATGTGATGATGGGACGGATGTACTATAGATGACAAAAGCCTTTATTACGCTAGTAGAGAATCTAGAATTTGTTTTATGGCATGTTGTAGAGTCATCAGCATGTGTCTGATCTCTGAAAGACAGGCTTCACAGTTCTCGAGCCGTTTCATCATGCGAGATTGTCCATCCAGAAGGTCCTATGCAATGTCTCATTTTGTGTCTGTCTGAATGATATCAACAGAGTCGGGGCTGTACTCAGAATTGCCCTTGCCTGAGGTTGGATCGGTTTTTCCCCATGAAGTGCATTGTCAAAAATATTCAGATTGTGGATGTCTTCATGGTTGAACCTGACACATGGGCGTGGGAAATTATTAGTAGGAGGCAGCCCAAATTGTCGTGACAGCTTGGACATAAGACATGGGAATGGAGGTGTAGTGATGGATTCGTTCGAAGACACCCGAATTAATTATTGTAGAATGAGAGTGGGAAGGCACATGCGAATACCGAGATGAACATCATATAGAGCATTGAGAATGTATGGAGAAAGCTTGTTTCCAGAGATTTCACAGGGATAGATATTTGTACTGAAGATGCTGTGAAGAATTTTATATGCAGGGTTGAGATGCTTAACATGAAGAACATTCTTGACATTTCTCGGTATTGTAGCACTATTACATAGTTCTCGAGTAACTTCTCCCCATACACCAAGACCATTCATATTTCGTTCTGATACAGGTATCCTAGTGACTTCTACACCAACCAGACAACTTATCAATCTAGGGGTGATGTGCTCGGTCCGATTTATGACAACGACTAAAATGATTGGAGGATTATTTTCAACATTGTAGATTAAGTTTAGAAATTGATACACAAGATTATGCTGAAATATTTCTCCAAAATTCACGATATTTCCCCACCTAATCAGTTCTAAGAGATTGATGATCCCAAAGGGTTCAATGCACTTCCTATGAACTGTTCGTTCTGCCATAAATTTTAAGTTGAAAAATAGAGATGAGGCAGTCACATTCTTCTTACCTTTCTTGCTCTCATTTGAGGAACATTGTGGAAGAACCAGTCCTTTGTCATGAGACATTGTTGCTTGAGATGAAGGAGTCCAACAAAAGCAACAAACTAAAACTGTTTGGAGAGATGAGGTGCCAAACAAGTGAGCCTCTTTTTTCATTTTCTGACTTTAATTGAGCAGTAACCTTCGATATCATCGAGCATCGGTTCGATGATATCGATATACCCTATTTGATGTTTTCAATGAAGAGTTTGAGGGAAGACCAACCATCCCGATGTTTCAGCTTCTTGAGAGGTCGTCAATGGCATCGATTCTTGGTCGATGTTATCGAAAAGTTCACATGATGTATCAACAGACATATCGAAGATGAATAATTTTTTTCATTTTTCAGAGTTTCGACAAACTTTTGTGCATAATTTTAGTATATCTTAAAATCAGTCAATAGACACAACAAAATTTTGTACGCATATTGTGTAGACCAAAAATTATAAACACCTAGATGTTTAGATATAAAAGATTGAGGTGAGAAAACTCAGATATTTTATTAGAAGTTTAGCAAAATTGCATCATTTCAGCAGCTATCCAGATCTAGATGCAAGACCTGGATATGTTTTTCCATGCCCAATTATTTCTAAGGATATGAATCAGCCTTTCCTTTTCCTTTAATAACATAGCAATGGTTGTTTGTACGAGAACCTTTCATCAAGGATTTTCCTGAAAGGTCTAGGATCTCGTATTTTTTTTTGTTGAATGTAACCACATGTTCATTGCCACATATTTGAGAAATACTTAAAAGATTATGCGTTAATCCTTTTATGCAAAAGGCATTCTTATTTTTAAGCACATTTATTCCTTTAATAATTCCTTGTCCAATTACCTTAGTAGTGCTTCCGTCTCCATAAGTGACTATCCCATTATTAAGATCTGAATACTTTAAAAGGAGGGATTTGTCACCCGTGACATGCCGTGAACAATCGTTATCCAGGTACAACTTAGTATCATTGCCTGTTATACAATTTGAATAAGTGACAAGGTAATTCTTCTTTTCTTTTATTACCCATTTTGTGACAGGCTTTTTAACCATGGAAGTTTTAGTTTCTTTAGTCAAGTTGGGTAACTGAATCGTGTTTTCTTGTCTTACAAATTTATTTATTTTCTTGTTTGATTCAACTACTTGATTCATTAATTCCTCCATTCTGTTGGTCATTCTAGGTGATGATGGATGTGTTCCTAAGTCACCACATAGATAACAACCTGGAGTAGTTCTAGTTTTAGCAGCAGATCTATCTATTTGTGCTACATTTTTAGTTCTTGTTTTAATTTTATCATATCTAAGGCCACTCTTATTTTTTCCTGGCCTTCCCATCCCTAACAATTTTTCTAGCTTTTCACCACTTTGGAAAAATTTATAGTTTATTTCAGCAGTTTTTCTGGATTTTTCTAAGTCAAACCGGAGTGTATGATTCTCATTTTGGAGATGCTTAATTTCTTCTTCCAATAATTCAATCTGTTTAGTAAGCTTTAATGATTCAATTTTTAGGGACAGATTGATTCTTTCCAACTTATTATTATCTGAATGATATTGCTGTAGATCATTAATTAGATGTGTATTGATTTCCAAGGTTTTATCCAGAACTTTTTGTAGCAATTCCTTTTTATTTTCAGACATTTTAAGTCTTCTAACAATGTTGATGCTATGGATGTAAAGTTGATTTAAGCATCTTGTAGTTTATTCTGTTCTTCTTCTTCTATTTCAGTTTTCTCATTATCTGATGGAAATGATTCAGTGGCTTGCGGTTCTTCCTCATTCTCAGTTTCAATGGAAATGATTGGAGTGGTGAAGACCATAAGAATTTTTAAAGATTTCTTGTCTCCATCGCTCTCAGAGTTGCTATATTCTGAGTTTGATTCTTCCGTATCATCCTATTTGGCAGCCATTGCCTTACCCTTCATTTTTCTATTTGGGCATTTAGTAGATAGGTGTCCAAACTTCTGACAGGCATAAAATTGTGGTTCCTTAGTCTTTTTACTAATTTTACCTACAGAATGTCTGTTGCCCACCTTTATTCCTTTAAATGGACGACCACGATTTTTCTGAAAGAATTTTCTAAACCGTTGTGCCAACAAAGCTACTTCTTCATCTTTATTTTCTCTTTCACTTTCAATGTTCTCATTTGTTGTATTCTTTAAATTTTTGAGGACAGTAGTTTTGGATTTAGGGGTTTGTTTGAAGTATAGTTCAAATGTTTGCAGGGAACCTACTAGTTCTTCTACTTTTATTTCATTTATGTTTCTACACTCTTCAATGGTTGTTACTTTAGGATTGAACCGTTCTGGTAATGATCTTAGAATTTTCCTACAGATTTTTGGTATCGAAACTTTCTTACTTAATCCTCCCATGGAGTTGCAAATGATATTCAGTTTTGTGAAGAACTCCATGAAGGTCTCATGTTCTTCCATCCTGAGACTTTTAAACTGTGATGTTAGGAGTTGTAGTTTGGATCTCTTCATAGTGCTTGTTCCTTCATGGATTATTTTCAACAAATCTCATGCTTCTTTGGTTGTCCCACACATACTGATTTGATTAAAAATATCTTGGGACACAGTACAGTAAATAGCATTCATAGCTTTAGTCTCAACAGTTTAGTTTTCTTTATCGAATGCTGTCCACTTTTCTTTGGATTTTGGTTTGGTGATAGTTGTGCCATTTTGAAGTACTATTTGTTCGGTTGGTGGCACATATCCTCTTTCAACTATATCCCAAACATCATGATCCAAAGATATCAGAAAGTAATGCATTCTAGCCTTCCAGTATGCATAATTTGATCCATCAAATACTGGAGGTCTAGTGACCGATGAGCCCTCTCCTTTGGCCATATTACCAACTTCAGTCAAGATCACTCTCTAGGCGGTGAAGCCCTTAAGAGAGACCTTCTCTGATACCAAATGAAATTATGGTAATGACCGCTTTAGTTGAAGTAGGAATATACTAATATGTCCTAAAGGGGGGTGAATAGGACTTTTTCAAATGTTTTATGATTATTTAAATCCTATCAAACCTATCCTGAGAAAAAATTTATAAATCAGGATTTCTTCAAAGTAACTCTAATGGCTTCTAAGCCAATTAGAGGATCCAATCACAAAACTGATTTAATTATAAACATGATGCAATTTAGAGTTTACGATGGATGTAACTGTGTGTGAGGTGTGATCAAATATGAAAGCATTTAATGAAATCACATAAGTAATCAAAGACAAACATCAATCACAAACATAGTCAGTTTTATAGTGGTTTGACTACTTGTCTACTCCACTCCCGGCAGATGCATTCAACCCTTAAGTGTAACGAATTTCACTAAGGAAGTTTCACAATAAGTTCACCTCAAATCGGAGGTTTTAAATTAGGTTCACCTCTAACCAATATAATCTACACCTAGGCTGACAGTTTATGCTCCCACGACCAAGGGTCAACATATAACACTTGATTTTAGGCACACTGGCTAAGGATCCACTCAAGGAACCTCACTTATTTATGCTCTTACAAGCAAGGGTCAACACAATGCACCCAAATTTTAGACCACCTTAGTTAAGGACCTACACAAAGGACCTAACGTTTATGCTCTCTATAGAGTAAGGGTCAACACAAAGCACCCACTATGTACACTCTCACCGGAGGTCTCCTAGAGGACTTGCAAGGGGTGAGAAACACCTTAGACCCAATCCTACAAAGGAATGATCACAAGGGTCCTTTAAACTCTAATGACTTACAAATAAGTAGACGAGACCCGTTTAGCATGTTGTCGAAGATCTCATTTGATGACGAAGAATCTTCTGCTTACTTGAACCGTAACTCAGAAGATGTACCAATACATGGCAACAGGTTGGGTCAAGGTAATGATGAAATTCTACTCTTAAATATTTTCCTATAAGGGAGATAGAGCGATTCCAATCATCTATGCATTTAAGGCATCCCAGCTTAATGATTTTCCATTAAGGTGATAGCTGTAGGATTCTTGAATGCAGAAGTTCATTCCCCAATCTACTCTATTGAATGTCAATGATGAGGGTGGATTGGAGGATGAACTCCCATAAGAGAAGTCTTAGGGTACATGATCTAGGGTTGAACACTCAAAAGCACTCTCAATTTTCTCTTTACTAGTAACTGAAGACAAGCTCTCTCTATATAGGCAAAAGGTTCCAACGGATATAAAACGATCACATTTATGATAGAGTTCGATATCATTGAGCAGGGTCGATATCATCGAGCATATACTCTCGATTGCATCGACTATCTGCTTGATGATAAAAACTCAATTGTCAAATGCTTTTGAACCTTTTCCCAGCTGGTTGAGGAAATCGAATATGCGTTAATGTCATCGGATTTCAAACTCTGATTTCATCGACACGAGGTTCGATTGCTCAACATTTAAAAAAGAGAGAGACTTGCTTTTGACATATTTCAGGTTAAAAGAATGATCAAGGAACACTCGATATTATCATAATTTGAATGTCGATGATATCGATAGTCATGTCGATACCTCGATAAATCTAAAGGATTTTCCAGTTAAGCTTGCTGGATAGTTTATGTCCATTCTCGATACAATCGACCTAGCCTCATTATCATCGATGTTTGAATATCGAATCTATCCAGTGACCCTCGATCCAAGATAAAATGACCTAAAAATATTGTTGGAAAATAGAGTGTCCAATTTCGATATAATCAAGGGCCTTCCGATATCATCGAAGTTTGAATTTTGAGGATATCGAGGAGTACTTCAATATATTGACGATCTTATGATTTTCTTAGTAGAACTTTAGACACAATATATATGATGTCAATTTTATCGAGTCACATTCGATAGACTCGAGATTCAAATTTTGATGATATCGATATAGCTATCGATACATTGATAATTCCGTCCAGAAGTATATGCGGTTATTGGACATCTTTTATCCTAATTTTGATATTATCGAGTGAGTTTTGAGGACATCGATAGCACTTTTCGATTACATCGATTAGTCTATCGATAAATCGATAGATGCAGAAAACTTAAAGATTTTTCTGAAGTTCGAAAAAAGTTTTCTAACCCAAAAACCCTATGATATTCTAATTAATTTTAAGGGTTTTAATTACCTAGTGTTTTAAGACATGAGATGTGAGGTTAATATTTACCTGTGGTGAGTTCGAGCCCACATCCAGTTGAGGCAGACGGTTGATTGATCTTCCTATGGAGCTTCTCGGTCTAGCTGACTCAACATTCACGCTAATTGACAAACTAGGGCACTTTCAATTATCAACTAGGATATCAACCTCATCATCCATGTAACTATAATCAAGTAAAGCATGGTGATCAACTAACATATTTTTTCATCATATATATGTACATACTATCATCATCATTAGCATGAAGATCACTTCCACTACATGATTAATATAGAAATGTCACAACTACCACAAATTAATAACTACTCATTCATCATCAATGCATATGTCATTAATTCATCATCCATTAAATCATCACCATAATCGATATTAACCCTACCATAATCACCATCAATTATATCATATCTATCATTTTCATGTTACCACACATGTATTATCATCTCAACCATCGCTAGGTGTGTCCCACCTAGTGTGACTTCCACATTATCCTTAGACTATGTGTAAGGCATGCGGTTCTATGGGTTAAATGTGGGTCCCACTTGATATACCACTAAGTAAATTCTATATAGGAAAAACATCTAACCACCGGGCTCTTTGATGATGTGGATCCAATATCTACTAGCTAAAGGTGCAAGTTCAACACATGATTGTGCCCCACATTTTACCACAAGTATGGTTAATGGGCTTTTCATTGATTTAACATTCTTGTGGTATGGCCCACTAAGGTGCAGGTTTGGTTTAGTAGTTGACAACGTCCTCACATTAAGGGAAGTATACATGTATACATACCTCTAAGGTCGATCCCATAACACAACTTAGCCCCACAACTCCAACATCAACTAGGAGATAAAATTATAATCTCAAACATAAGATCCACATTCCAACATTGCATAAATTCTACATTGTGTTGATCCCACGAACCTCATTCATAGCATAGATTCTACATTGTGTTGGGCCCATGAACCTCATTCACAGCATAGATTCTACAATGTGTTAGGCCCACGAACCACATTCACAAATAAAATATGAAGGCTTGTTTATTATAACTTATATAATCCAAGTGGGTCCCTTTAAGTGTGGCCCAACTGACTAGTGGTAGTGTGCAAGGCACATTACCCACTAGGAAATTGGCTTGCCTAGTGGGCCTAGGTAGATTTACCATGACGAGCTTTCTACTGCCAAGTGTTTCTCTTGGGATTGGGCCCACTGGGCTTTAGTTTTGCTTCATTTGGATTGGCCCAAGGGTGCATATGACCTAGGAGAAACAATTGGTTAACAAGGTTGTCTACCACATGCTCCACAAGGTAAAAGAACAAGTTTACACAATATATTAAGTGGGCCTTATTTGGCAAGGGTGTGTCTCATACAAGATAACCCACTTAGGCCTTAGTGTTTCTTCATTTGGGTCGGCCCAAGGACACTTATAACCTAAGAGATGATATGTGGGCAGCAAGGGTTGTCTACCACTCAAATCACAGGATTTAATAACACTCATTTACCAACAACACAAGGTAGGCCTTACTAGATGGAGATATGACCTATACACAAAAGGCTCACTAGGATTTGGGACCCATCATCATCTAAGAATTTATTTTTAGGTCCTAGACAGTCCGTCAGATGCCTTAGAGAGGAAGTGGACCCCATAGATGTGGGCCAACACAAATTTTAGATTAAACAGATTTTCAGCACACAATTGGTTCCAGACCATTTTGGAAGTTGTTTTGTGATCAAAACATGGGTTTCTCCCACAAAATGTGGGTTTCTCCCACTACTTCAAAAGCCGATCTGGTTGGGACCTCTCATAAGCTCAATGGGCTCCACCCCTTAGTGGGCCATGTAACCACTTTCATGGCCAACAACATGCATACACAAGGGTCCTACACAGCGGGCCTCACTCACATAAAATAGAAAGAAAGGAAAGGAAAGAAAAAGGGGATGACGTAGACTCACCTTAAGCATCAAAAGGGTGGACGACTAGATGGAGGGCTGGCTTCCACTTGATTTATCCTCTCTCATACATCTCTTTCTCTCTCTCTCTCCACTCTTAGATCTCTCTCTCTTAGAGGTGGGGACATTCATGGGGAGAAAAGGAGAAGGGAAGATGGGAAGGAAGGAAGAGGAAGAGGTGAGCAGGGGGGGTTGGGCATCCTCCTCTCTCCTTTTCCTTCATGTTCTCCCTTTTCTTTTTTCCAGCAATGGAGGGATTGCTTGGTAGAGAAGGAAGCATGGGAGCTGGTCATTATGGCTTGTGGGGGTTTTTAAAATGAAATAATTATATTTTCAACAAAAACAAGAAGAAAGTAAATGCATTAAGTTGAAAGAAAAAACCACAAATACATGCATATGTTTTTTTGAAAGAGAAATAATTGCTCATGGGAGAAGGTGAAATACAATTACGAGGGATGGCTGGCCCTAAGAAACCATGCTGGGTGCGGCCCACTTAGGTGAGCTCCGCAGCAAGTGGGCCGCATGCAATTTTGGACATTTCCAGGGTTTCAATTAAATGGTCATATTTTTGCACTCGGGTCTCCGTTTGATGTGCTGTTTTTTTTCTTATGACTACAGTGATGATGTGGTCCACATGATAGAGGTCTCAAGATCATACGAAAAAAATCACTTTAGTGGGGTTGCTGGGTGCACTAGGGTGCAGTGTATGGTCTATTAATGGTGTCGGTTGGGACGCATGTGCACACGAGCAGTGTTACCAAAGACAGGGATCACACATAAGTTTTTCAGAAATTGAAATGTTCTTTGACTCTTGTATGCAATAATGTGTCAAACCCATTTCAGGTGTCATATGTGTTCAAGGTTAATACTTATGATTTCGACATTGGGTTAAACTTTGAGATCATGGGTCTGGGCTAGGCTCAAGATGAGGAGGATGATGACCCGACTCCCAAACTAGAGGGTCTCCTCAAAAGGTTTGAAACCAAAGCCAATGCATAGCCGATGACTTTGAGGTAGTAAAATTTAGAACTCCCGAAGTCCCTAGGGAAGTGCGTATTTCGACAAGAAATGAAAGTATCTCGATGTGGGAATTTATTCAATAATAACAAAGAAAGAATGAAAGAACAATCATCATTAGACATTTATTGATTTTAAAGTTCATTTATATCCTCATATCTCTCTTGATTCCAATATGAAATGTACAAATATAATGATATATCATAATAGAATTCATCCAGATGTCAATTTTGACGGCATTTCGGCTTGTGATATGCTCTTCTTTATAATTATAGGATTATGCTGATTCAGGGGTTCTTGACTTGAAGATCCTTCCAATTCCTTTAGTTATAGTTATAGATACAAATCTTAAAGAATATAATTGAACTTCATAAGGAATAGCCAGAGAATCGGCATCAGAAAGAAGCATTGTATGATGAGCATAAATTCATTGCGTACGCAACAGGAGTGTTACGTGCCACACAACATGTCCCTATTGCGCGCAGTGTAATAAACATCTTTTGTGTGCTCCTCTTTCCTTTCTTCTCCTGCGAGATACCTGGGAGAAATCTTGGATCTTTTTCTGATTCTCCTGGAGCTCTAAAGTTGCGAATGAATCAAATAAAGAGGGGGAAGGGTTATTTATGGGTCACCACATGTGCGAAGTCTATTTTCTACACAACAGAGTGCAATGTACAGGCATGCAAAACTTTTATTGCATGCCTGTGCAAGGGGCTACATTCTGGCCTGCACAAACAGTATGTATTGCGCCCTACGCAATGACAGTGTATTGCGCGGGTAAAGATCGATTTCTCCTCTTTCTTCCTTCTTTCTTTTATGCCTTTTCTTCTGCTTTCTTTTTGGATTTTGTGTCCCAATAGATGCCTCCTTCATCTTACGTTTAATTTTTCTTCAAAGTGAATAGTGGATCAAGTAATTCTGTTAAAAAATTATCCCTTTCAAATCCATTGTATACCACGCAATATCCATTGCGCTATCAGGTCCCCACAAAGTAATTAGGTCTGGATCGGCTATATAAGCCTAGGTAAGGTTATTTCTCAAATTACTTATCCTTCTCCTGCCAGACTTCATATGCAACTATCTTTCCGTGCAACAGATTGTTGTGTGTAAACAAACCTCCATGCAACAGGCCCTTGGGCGCAATCGGCTTTCCGCGCAATCATCTTTGCTTTGAGTAGAATTTCCCTGAGTGTCCAGACTCTATTAGAAATTCTGTAAAAATCTTCAATGGCCCATACTAAGAAATGTCACACTCTTTTTTGGGAGCAAGATACCCCTTCTCAACATTCAGAACCCTCGAACCCTCAATCACCTTTAGCTGAAGGTCATCCTAAGATAAGGGCATGGGAGACTAGTAAGCAACCTCCTTTTTTCAAAGAACCAGACCTTCCCATCATCATTTTTTTAGACTGTATAGCTCTTCTGACTAGCCCTATTTGTAATGCCATCATAATGGGAGACATCGAAAGACCTCTAAAGGAGGGTCATGAAACTAACTGGGATACTCGGTTGAAATCAACTACTAACATCCGCACTGACAACTCTCCTCCCAATGATAGAGAACCTCCTCCTCCTACCTTTACAAAGAAGAAGAAATCGAAGAGTAAAGGTGAATTACTGGAAGAGAAGATTAAGGAGCACAAAAAAGCATCTTCAGAATACATGGGACCACGAAACTCCATTAAGAAATCATCAAATTTAGGAGCACCTATAAAGATGAGATGATTATCATTCCACTAAATCTGCACTGTCACTTATCAATCCTTCATAGTGAGCCAATCGATCATATGACGCAGAATAAACTTCTTTATACTGCGAATTAGGTTATAAAAGAACCTCAGATCCTGGAAGGTTTTCTGTTAGAAAAAGGATTGCAGTAGAAAACGTGTCGAATTTCTTGCATGCCCTTTCTAATCCCCAGTTATAATCCACGTACCATTTATCCTACACACTATTTTGAAACTCTCTAGCAATGCTTCCGTGACAAGGATTCTCTATGGGGTAGTGAAGAATTCCGAACATGTGGCCTTTTATCCCATCGTGCTTACTACAGTGCCTAGGTGAGTGCCATTCTCAAGAAATATACCCAAGTCTTGGCCAACGTCGATTTATATAATGCTATTTGTCACGCCCCAAAATTGGTAACTAGGCTCACAAAATTCCTGATTGCCGAATCTGGTGCTGATAGCCTCCATAGTACCCCATTCTTGGCTCCCAGTCACATGCACCAAATTCTAATCCTGAGATCCTACAAGGAGGATTTTCCAACTTACATTTATCTCATAAGAAGCATAACCACAAATATACTCAAATCATAAGAGCAACATCATCATCATATATTGTAACACCTCGAATTTTTGCCAACCTGGAGTTAGGCGTCCTTAGGCAATGGGTCGACCATAACACCTTGGTAACCGCTCAAAACCCAATCCCAAAGCTAAAGAAATCATTTAGAACCTAATTCTTTAGAATTTAACGTGAATTAGCCAGCGCTACACTAGATTACGTGTGAAATTAGCACCAATCACTTTAAATACGATCTGTATGACCCAAAACCTCTAGAATTATTACCGCTACATTACCCTAAAACTTAGGATCAAACTCTAAACCTGTTTGTTCTCAGGAACCCTTTGAAACATTGGATTGAATCTAGACCACACGTCGAAAGTCTGATATCTATAATCTCAGACCGTTATGACCGCTTAGCTGGACTTGACAATCATTTCAAAAATCAAGCCCAACCGATGCTCTGAGGCTATTTCATTGAGCCTGGAGCAGGGAGTGTGAGAAAGAGCGAAATTCATTAAAATTTAAATGGGATCTAAATGAATCTGGCACGTTTCGTTTGTGGGTTAAGTATAAGCGTTCAGACTGTCGGAATCTAACCCAATTACACCCTCGGATCAGGAAACATTTCTCACTCAGGTCAGCGTACTTGGAATCCTTGATCGAGTCTCCGTGACTGCTAAACTGAAACTGGACCGCCACGTGCGATCTGGGAACTCTACCGGACTGCAAACTTGATGTGATCAACATCCGGTATCCATGAGCTTAAGTCCGACCGTGTTCGGCCAGGGGACCTCCCGAAACAATCTTTTGGATCGGAAAAGCCCCGATTTGGCTACAACCCAAGTATACCTTGGTCTGGAGTCTATTTAGGTGAGGTTTTAGCCTATATAAGGGCTTTAAACCCTCTCATATCTCTCCCATCCAATTTTGTAAGAAACCCTAGAAAGAGAAGAGAGAGAAAGAGAGAGATTGTGAGAGAGTTGTGGGAGAAATTTCCTGCCACTTGCTACGGCTTCTGCCCGTGCTTAACCACCACATTCAAATCACCTTCTCGGTGATTCCAACTCATTTTTAGGTAAGAAAACCCTAACCTATAGCTGTTTAAGGATTATTTCGATTCAAATATCAAAATAGCTTATGTATCTTGTGCATTAGGTCGCCATAACACCATTGACGAAGCGTAGACGTTCTATTCGAATTGATACGTGTCTACGGCGAAAGGTGAGGATTTTAGACGCTTAGATTGACTGATTTCAAAGCTTTCAATGTCGTTTAATAGTAAATTATCGACAAGAATTCCATTTGACATGTAGAACATACTGTCTGTTTTTCATTTCGACTGCATACGAAAAATATGAGATTTAGGGCATTTTAGGTATTTGTAGGAAGTACAGTATACATCTGTATTTTACTGAAATGATTGCCATAGGTATTTTTCATGTTATGATATTAGGAATGCGTGTATGTTCTGTTTGGTGAAGAGATTCGCCCTAATGCGCACTTTAGGTCGACATACGCTATGTAGACTAAAGTGTGTAGACTAAGTGTTTGTATGAATGTTTGTATTAGTATGTATTGAGTAAATGGTGTTGTGAATTAGTTTTGAGAGTGAATTCTCAATTAACATGCTGATGTATATGATTTCCACCATGTTGGCTATATGAATTGATTTCATTATATATATGGAATGCATGTGTTGGTTGATTTGCTTAAGTTGTATGATATAACATGTGTCAACATGCTTATATTATTTATATTTATTCCTGTTACTCTCATATGATCATTGATGTTGTTTACAAATGCTTGAGGCTATAACCTAGTCCAGGCAGTCGGTAATGGATTGAATTCATGGTTAACTTCTATTTGCCACGAAGGACGCGTCGATGAACGCGAGCCGTGTTTTGAGTTGGCGGTAGTGGTTAGGCCACACGAAGTATTTCATGCACTTCATGTCACTCAGCTTGAGATGAGCTCATACTAGTCGAGCCTGTCAAGTAACCCAACTGGCCATTGTATGTTCACCTTGCATGAGTCATAACTGCTTGAACCTATGGTACTAAACTTACCATTGAAAACCCTATTAACCATGGTACCTTGATGCATAAAGACTCATGAGCCGGGCATGGTGGTACGGGACACCGTGGTCGAGTTGTCGGCCTACGCTGGGGCCACAAACCTCCCCGTAGTGACCAGTGAGCACATTTGACTTGTGAGCCGATTGTAGTGGTATGGGACACTACATTCGAGATGTCGGCCTACTCTGATTGGTGACGAGCCCTTTGTAGTGACCTCGAGCATATTCTGAGTCTACGGGAGGCGACGACCCTTCCATAGCGATAAGAGTACATTAGGCCTGTATTGATAAGGTGATGGGGGAGCAGTGCAACGAGTGTAAGCAACAGCCCTGACAGCCCTTACAACGACCTATAAATATAACATCGTATGAGATTACTAGGAGTGACGACCCTAGACAGGATCTGTGTTAGGATTGATATAAGGAAGGTACCTTAGTTTCCCAATACTGCTGTATGAATGGACTAATAACAACTCGATAATCATTATCCATATCGCACTGCATGTGCCTGAAAGATGTGGAGCACTGAGGAAAGTAAGCATGCCGCGGGCGTAAGATGGTGTCGCATGAGGGAGTATGTCGGTGAGGGCATCCATCATGTTATTTCATGCTTGCATTAACAACAGTATCTAAGAATGTTTAATTGCTTGCATTACTATTATCGCGTGATTGATTTGATAACATGCTAATCTTTGCTCTATGATTCTACTGAGTTGATCACTCACTCTCACGTAACGGGATGGTGTTTGCAACACCTACCAGACTCTGTCTTAGTTACAGGTGACGAGGTGATTCAGGACGTAGAGCTAGACTTCTACGAGGATTAGGACGAGTTCTCGTATATGCAGTTCGCTAACGGCTTTGCGTAGGTGGCCTGGATCGGTGGGACTTGCTAGTTGGACAGTTATACAATATTTTATTTTTGGTTTGATTTATGTATATGTGACTCAAAGATGTATTCATACTTTGGAGACAGTTCGGGATTATTTTGTTTTCCATACAGTGATATATATATTCTTCAGTCTTTCGCTTGCGTTTTATCCCTGGATCTGGAGTATGAATTGCAGTTTTGGTATAATCTTACTCATGTGAATGCTCTAACTTAGATAACATTGAGTCATAATTATATTTGTTGCATAAGTGATGGTCTAGAACTCGGGAGTCGGGTTTCTACACGACCTCCGATTTTCAAGGCATTACATATATCCACTAATATAAAATTTTGAATACAGTGCTGAAAGGGAAATACATATATCAAAAATCAAGGCTCCAAAAGTCCGCTACATGCTCCAAGCTCCATGCTGCTGCAACCTAGCATCACCTGCACGCATCTATCGTGCATAAGCTTATAAAAGGCTTAGAGGGTGTTGTAAGTGTGTGCACAAGGTGAGTGCTAAGCATTCAACGCAATGCCATAATCATATAATGTCAAAATAGGCGCAAGATCATGAATTATCCGATATCAGAGTAAGTGAAAATACTGATAAGCCTGTGAGTCAAAATATATCGGCATATGCAATACAGATCAACTATATAAATGAGGAGTCATAAAGAGTCAAATATCAAATGCTGAGGATGCAATGCAATATACAAATTCTTGATGAGTTCACAAATAACGTCAACCATACCTAGACCATATAAATGCAGAAACACAGTGACCCGAAATGCCATATGCCGTAGATGTAATGTAATATACGGTGTGAATGGAGTGACCATGCTAGAGTGTGAAGTCAGTGTGATAGTACGTAGTATTGCAGGCTATGGGGCCCATCACAAGTGACTTCTATCCAAACTAGTCCCATACCTAATTTGGATAGTCAAACTCAATGTGGTGAACTCCTGATCTCAGGTTAGTTGCGCGTCCCAACTGAAATCCTGTCCATTACAAATATACACATAACCAATAGTTGCATACCACCAACATGAGTGGATAGTGAATGAATGAATGAATAAGTATGCAACTCCTGCCCAATAAGTCCACATATTAGTATAGTTCATCTCTGGGATCATCATCGGGGTATAGTACACTCTACACCAACTTGTCGCCCCATCAAGCGCACAACTGGGTAAGTGAAAAAGACCTCACCATCCGCCTGGCCAGTAGTCGGCCAATACCTATCCGGTACATCGATAACAGACCCATTCATGAGCTGGTCAAACTGAGCCTTGCTATGCCTACTCCCTCAGGCGGATAAGGTCACACCCCCTCCCAACCAACCACGATACGGTGGGAGACATGACCTACTGGTATACGACCCTCATGCACTCATACATATCCACTCAGTCTCGACGTTGGGGCATCCTATGGTACCAAGAAGGTTTAGGGATTTTCACCCAGGGCCATCTATGGTAGCCCGATGCTAGAATAAATTTTTGGTGTCCCGTCTGGCCATCCACCATATGCCTGTGAAGGCTACGACCCTGATGTCGCTAGGATATACACCACACAATGCAAGATGCATGAGTCATACAATCCAGTCATGCATCAATCCTGCGCATGCTGTGCGCTCATGTGAGATAACCTCCGCCTATTAGGGAGTCTCATATTAACCTGCCCAATGATATATATAATGGTCAATCACATCTCATAACAAACATGCAGATGATGTGTATGGGCGTGTATCATGATGTTATGCTGTCACATACTCATAATCGGTATCAATAACCAGTATCATCATCATAGAGAGAGAGAAACAGAGAGACAGTGATAGAGGGACCCCGCCACTATGGGCCCCTCATGAATACATTACATACATCAAAATGGGTCCCACCAATAAGTGCGCCCTAAAATAAGAATTAACGGTAGATCACCCACCTCTTGTCCTCCTCCTTGATCCCATGCATTCCTATGCTCATTGCCTTCACTATTGATGGTGGTTGATGGGGTTTTGATGGTGGGGATGAGAGATGAGAGGGTGGGCCACACTTGGCTTAGGAGAGAAACTTGGACGTATGGAATGTTGTTACTTGGGAGTGATAAGATGGAATGAGAGAGAGAATAATAAAAGGGATGATTGGAGTGGTGGGTGTAAGGAAATGTGATCGGAGGTATGGCCTTAGTTGAAAATGGTGTGAAAGAGGGATGGTTAGGGGAGGGAATGTTGACATATGGTAAAGGAAGGAGTGGTCATGTGTACTTGTTGTTGGGTGAGGTGGCATTGAGGTAAGGTGGTGTACTTGACTTGATTTGATGGGACATATTGTAGAGATTCCCTCAAAATTTACAACTCACGGCTTTTTTATCGAAATGAACATGGGCCCACATCTCCTCGCCTGGGTATCAGTTTAGTGTGTGAGTCACGGCGTTAGAACCGGGGAGATGGCGCGGTCGCTAGGGTATAAGTTTTGGATCGAGCCGAGTTCGATATATAGGACCTGTTTTAGGATTACGCACAAACATCGGATATAGGTCGAAGGTTGTCAAAATTTGACCGGGAGGACTGTGGAAGCATACGAAATAGTACGGACTAGGATACGGGTCTTACAACTCTCCCTCCAAATAAAAAATTTATTCTTAAAATTTATGCCATCTTTACCACCAAATATAACTCATAATAAAGGGAGACAGTATATAAGGTACAACATATAATCAATCGTTAAAGAGATGGGGATAACGCTCTCGAATCTCTGCCTCGTACTCCTAAGATGCCTCATCAACATTATGGTGGCCCCTACTGAACTTTAGATTATAGATTAGAAATGATTGAACTATGATACCTTGCAGACTCAGAATTTTATTAATGATTAATCTAACAAGACAGTCCTATAAACTAGTTGCGCAAATCGTTGGCAACTTCTTCTAACAACCGAGGGTCCTATTAGGCTGCATAAAGTTTTTCTTGTGCCTGTTTGGGAGGTGTGTGTCTTCTGTGTGGTTGTTGCTACCATGGCTGCTGTTGGGGTCTAGATGGTAGGATTGCTGTAGCTATTGTTGGTGCTGAAGGCGGGGACAATCCCGCCAACGATGTCTCATCTCGCTGCACCCATGACAGACATCGGTGAACTACCTCAGAGGTGGTGCTAGGTGTCACGCCCCAAACTCGGAAACCGGGCTCACAAAATTCCCGATCGCCGAATCCGGCGCCGACAGCCTCCGTAGAACCCCATTCTCGGCTCCTAGCTCCCATTCGCCAGGTTCCGATCCTGGGATGCTACAAGGAGGATTTTAAATATCAGTTTGATTCGTGATAAGCATAACCAAAGGCATAACCCACAAACAACAACCAAGCACTCCATTACATTTCCACTATGATCAAAAATTTTTACAAGTACATGAGCATAAAGGCAAATACAATGGTAAATAACAGAAAACTCCAAATGATCAGCGACGCGCTCCTGCCTCAACGCTGCTGCAGTCCAACGTCACCTGCACGCAACGGTCGTGCATAAGCTTACAGAAAGCTTAGAGGGTGGTGAAAGTGTGTGCGCAAGGTAGTAATATGAATGCAATGTCAGAGTAATGCGGAATATGCAGAAAGAACCAAAGCGTCATGAGCCGTACCAAGGCTATGCAATGCCAGACATGAATGGTATCGGCCATCCCAAGGCCATGCAATGTACAATGCAACTCAAGCATACAGATACTCATCAATGTCCACACATCAATACGGCTCAAAGTATGGAATATCACCGGGGTCTAGTACACTCTAAACCAGATTGCCGCCACATCGCGCGCAATAAGGTAAGTGGAAGAGACCTCACTATCCGTCTGCCAAAATCGGGCGCGACTCGTCGATAGCGGACCCATTCCTCGAGCTGGTCAAACTCAGCCTAGCATTGCCCCCTACACTCGGGCGGGTAAGGCCGTACCCCCTTCCAACCGACCACGACACAGTGGAGAGCGTAACCGTCTGGTAATCGGCACTCAACGCTCATCTACCCACTCGGTCTAGACGTTGGAGCAACCTCTTGGTACCATAAGGGTTTAGGGACTTTCACCCAGGGATATCTATAGTACCCCATGTAGAACAAGATTTTCGGTATCCAACCCTGCCAACCACGATGCGTCTGTGGAGGCTACGGCCCTGATGTCGCTAGGGCGTACAACAACCATATCACACAAATGCGGAATGCATGAATCACGCTCTCCAGTCATGCAACCAATCCTGCGCATACCGTGCGCTCATGTAGGGCAACACCGCCTAACCGGAAGTCCATAAACAACCTGCCCGAAGGCAAATGCTATGATCAGTCAATCCTCATATCAAGCATACATATGATGCGTATGATCATGGGTCATGAAACTATACTAAACATGTTATAACGAAATGAATTATCTTACGATGCAGATGGGCCTGGACGGCCTATACAAGGCAAGTACGGCTAGTAATGGGCCCTAAGGAGAGTCGTAATGTGGACATCCAACCAACATTACACTCGCAATGTGGACGTCAAACCATCATTGCATTCCAGGTACAATCTTCTTAAACACCGTTACATAATCGGTATTGGGTTTACATATTGCAATGGACCTTAGGTTCCTCCCATTGGACCTTACATATATGTCAAATGGGCCATATCTTATGGGCCTTTTATTCAACAGATGGGCCATATCTTATGGGCCATTTATTCATCACATGGGCCATATAAATGGGCCACACCAATGGGTCTTAAGTGCATTGCAATGGGTCAAAACCCGTGGGCCTTGGATTGCATCAATTGGATCTAGTCACATGAGTCTAATATATATCAAATGGGCCACACCAATTGGACCCCCAAATGTGTATCCAATGGGCCTCAACCCAGAGGCCTTATATGAGTCAAATGGGCCTAAATCCCTAGGCTTTAACAATTTAAATGGACCTAATCCATGAGTTTGCATACATATCAAAGTGGGCCTAATTCTATGGACCCTTTTATAATTGAATGGGTTCAGTCCCATGGACCTTACAATATATCAAATGGTTTACTTCCATGGACTTTAAATTTCAACAAAAGGGGTCCAATTACATGGGTCTTGAAGTACATCAAATGGGCCTAGTCTCTAGGCCTAAAATGAACCCAATGGGCCCAGCCCATAAGCATTTCACAAAACCAAATGGGCCTAGCCCATGCCCCTTTTGAAATTCCAATGGGCCTAGCCCATAGGCCTAACATGATCCTTTCAAGTGGATGGACGGTCTGGATGCACCGCCTATGACAATGGTGGGACCCACATGAAGGCGTACAATCATATATATATTATATAATATATAACTACATATAATATCATATATGTGATATATACAATATTATATGTAATATATATATAATATAATAATATATATGTGATATATATATAACATATATATGTGGGCCCCACCGTTCAGTGGGGACGGTGTGGATTCAACAAGAATCACAGTGGGCATCACCGTCCACGGACCGTGGACGGTGTGAATAAAATACATAAAACACTATGGGTCCCATGTATATGGCCCACCGTGATGTTTAATTGAAATCCCACCCGTTCATAAGGTCACTCAACCTGGACGAAGGGAAAATATAAAATTTTAGCTTGATCCAACACTTCTGGGGACCCCAGGAAGAGTTTCAATGGGGGGTGCTTATTCACACTGTTTCTTGTGATGTGGCCCACCTGAGGTTTGGATCATCCTGAAATTTGGAGGGGGCCCACCTGGGAAGGGGGCCCGCCTAATGGACGGTGTAGATAGAACATATGCATCAAGTGGGGCCCACGGCAGCAGCCGTGGGTGGCTGCACAGCAGCCCGCCCGCCCGTCCGTCAGCACGCAGGCGCTGCCTGCGTGCGCCTGACACAGCGGCAGCAGCTGCTGCCGCCCCTTCTCTCTCTCTCCTCCAATTTCACCATTTCACGGAAATTTCATGTGTGGGGCCCGCTTTCGGACAATCCATACCGGCCATAGCGATCAGTGGCTCGACGCCGTTCAAATGAGTCCAGAGTTCCAATTTTTTTGATGCTTGTAGGAGAAATAAAATAAGGAACTAGTGTTTGGATGGTAAGGGCGCAATATTAGGCGCTATGGCCCACCAGATGATTGGATTAGTTCCAAACTTTTACCCAACGGCTAGAATACCGTGGGTGAGAGGATGGACGGCTTGGATAGGACATAGACATCAGGATGGGGCCTGTGCAAAGGGAACATCCCATTCCCTTCCTTTTTCTTCCTTTTTCCTTTCTTTTTTCCTTTTTTGTTCTCGTTTTTCTTAGAAACGTCCAGCCTCCGCTGGACGGCTGACGTTCATGCACGAATAGTTATGGTGGGCCTGATGAAGTGGGCCACCACATAATGGGCGGTACAGAAATAACATCTAAGGTGGGCCCCACTTGAATAAAATAAATACATCAAGTTGGGATCCATTCAAGTGGGCCACACCATCCTATTACAATAAAATAAAATAAAATACAATAAAATAAAAGGGAGAGAGAAGAGAGACATGGAGAGTGGGACACGGCTTGTGATGGAGGGACCCCGTCATTATGGGCCCTCCCTTGCACTGAAACATACAAGAAATGGATCCCTTTGATCATGGGACCATCAAAATTATAAATCAACGGTGGAGATCCATTCTCCACCGATATGGACGGTCTAGATGACCTTTCTAAGTGAAAATGAACATCATGATGGGGTCCATGGAGAATGGCCCCATCATGGAATGATCATGATGATCCAAGTGGTCCATCGGCCACAAATAAGGGTCCCAAGTGAGATCCACACCATTGATCGGTGGGACTCACTTGGTCCACCATAAAAATAATAAAAACTACCCTATGGAAACACCCACCGTCCGATCTTCTCGCTCCTAGGGGTTCCTTGGCACCTTGGCTTCAACTTCAACGGCTAAGATGAAGGATGGAGGGTTGAGATGGGGGATTTTGGGGTAGGAAGGTGGGCCACTTGAAGCTTAGAGGGAGGTTGGAAATTCTCATACGTGGGAGCTCCTTGCAATTTTTTGTTGCTTGGATTTTTTTTTTGGAATGAGGGAGAGTAAGAGAGAGAGTGATGTAAAGGGAGAGAGAGAGAGTGATGGATGGATGGGTGAGTGATGGTTGTGTAAGAAAGGTATGGGTTAGGAAGACTTTTGTGGCTTTTTGTGTAAGAAAGGTATGGGTTGAGAAGACTTTGGTGGTTGCTTGGGAAAAGGGATGGAAGTGATGTGTACTTGACATGTGATGGCTTGATGGGTGATTGATTGATGGGATTGATGTGATTGATGTGACACATCGTTGAGATTCCCTTGGTTTTCGCAACGCGCGGCGTTTTCTCGCACCGAACGTTGGCTCATATCTCTTGATCTGGGTATCGCCTCGGCGCGTGAGTCGCGGTATCGGAACCGCGGCGACGGTGCGGTCGCTATGGTATTGGTCTCGGGTTGAGTCGACTCGGGTTGTCGGTACAAGAATCCAGGTCGCGCGTCGATATTGTTTAAGGGTCGAAAGTTGCCGGAATTCGACCGGTACGACCGCGGAAGTGTACGGAAAGGTACGGACAAAGATACGGGTCTCACAGCTCTCCCCTCCTTATAAAAATTTCGTCCTCGAAATTTACACAAGCGTCGCAACTAAGCATAACTCGCGAGGAATAAGAAACATAACGTCATCATATAGAATCAGGGACAGCGTACAAAATTCAATACATGATCATCAACCATCAAAGAGATGAGGATATCGCTCTCGGATCTCAGCCTCACGCTCCCAAGAAGCCTCCTCTACAGAATGGTGACCCCACTGCACCTTCACCAACGGAATGACCTTGGTTCTGAGGACCTGCTCCTTCCGATCAAGGATACCGACTGGCTGCTCAATGTAAGAAGCGTCCTCACGAACCTCCAACGGCTGCCAATCAATAACGGGAACTATGTCTGACCCACACTTCCTCAACATGGAGACGTGAAACACGTTGTGGACGCCAGACAACTGTGATGGTAAGGCAAGCCGATAGGCCACGGCGCCGACGCGCCCAGTGATCTCAAAAGGTCCTATAAATCTCGGGGCAAGCTTGCCCTTCGCTCCAAATCGAACTACGCCCTTCATAGGCGAGACCTTGAGATACACATGGTCCCCTACATCAAACTCCAAGGGACGACGCCGACGATCAGCAGAACTCTTCTGTCGGCTCTGAGCTGTGCGCATCCTCTGCCTGATGATGTCAATAGCCTCTGAAGTCTCCTGCACAAGCTCGGGACCTAGGAGACGGCGCTCTCCAACCTCGGTCCAACAACTCGGTGATCTGCATGGTCTGCCATATAGTGCCTCAAAAGGAGCCATGCCGATGGTCGCCTGATAGCTGTTATTGTACGCAAACTCAGCCAATCGCAGATGCTCATCCCAGCTACCCCCGAAGTCAATCGCGCAGGCCCGAAGCATATCCTCAAGTACCTGATTGACCCTCTCGGTCTGGCCATCGGTCTGCGGATGGTACGCGGTGCTGAGCTGCAAATCAGTCCCCATCGCACGCTGGAAGCTCCCCCAAAACTGAGATGTGAACCTCGAGTCTCGGTCAGAAACGATCGAGACTGGAACACCATGCAGTCTCACAATCTCCTCAATAAACAATCTCGCAAGCCGGTCCATAGACCAAGTCGCACGCATCGCAAGGAAATGTGCCGACTTCGTCAGACGATCCACAACAACCCAAATGGAGTCATGACCGCGCTGAGTCCTCGGCAAACCCATGATGAAATCAGTCGACACGTGCTCCCACTTCCACATCGGGATGCTCAACGGCTGCAATAACCCAGGAGGTCTCTGATGATCGGCCTTGACACGTTGGCACGTGTCACACTCAGCCACAAAACTGGCGATCTGGCGCTTCATCCCCGCCCAAAAATACTGTCGCCTCATGTCACGGTACATCTTCGTCGAGCCCGGGTGGATAGAAAGTCGCGATCGATGTGCCTCGGTCATAAGATCTCTGCGTAACTCTGGGATATCCGGGACACATAATCGGCCTCTGAAGCGAAGTCCACCGTCTGTACCGATCTGCCAATCTGCCTGACCCTCAGATGCCGCCTCAGCCATATAACCCTGCAACGACTCATCAGCCTGCTGAGCCTCGATCACCCTAGCGACAAGAGAGGGTTGAATCGACAAGCTCGATAACTGTACAATGGAAGACTGCAGGCCGAACTCAAAGTCATATGCAGTAATATCCTCAAGCATCCGCCACTCCTGAATCATCATGTGCGCCACTAGGCCTCGTGGCTGACGGCTGAGGGCATCTGCCACCACGTTCGCCTTGCCCGGGTGGTACTGAAGGTCGAAATCATAGTCCTTCAGGAGCTCCATCCAGCGCCTCTGTCTCATATTCAACTCAGACTGCGAGAAGAGGTACTTCAAGCTCTTGTGATCAGAGAAGAGCTCGAACCTAATCCTGTAAAGGTAGTGCCTCCACACCTTCAGTGCGAAGACAACGGCAGCCAGCTCCAGATCATGTGTAGGGTAGTTCAGCTCATGGACCTTGAGCTGACGAGACGCAAAGGCCACTGGTCTCCCGTGCTGCATCAGGACAGCACCCAAACCGATATGCGAGGCATCGGTGAATACAATGAAGCCGTCACTCCCAGATGGGAGAGTGAGGACAGGAGCGGACGTCAGACGGTCCTTCAACTCCGTAAATGCTCGCTCGCAGGCGTCACTCCAAATAAACTCTGCCCCCTTCCGAGTCAACCTGGTCAGCGGGGCTGCAATACGAGAAAAACCCTCGATGAAACGCCGGTAGTAGCCCGCCAAACCAAGGAAACTACGGATCTCTGTCGCAGTCGTGGGCTGGCCCCACTGACGCACTGCCTCGACCTTCGAGGGGTCCACTGCGACACCCTCCCTCGTCACCACGTGACCGAGGAACTTCACCTCCTCCTGCCAGAACTCGCACTTCTCCAGCTTTGCATACAGCTGGTGTGCGCGGAGGGTCTGTAGAGTAATCTCCAAGTGCTGCTCATGCTCCTCACGGGTCCTCGAATAGATCAGAATGTCGTCGATGAAGACTACAACAAACTGATCTAGATATGGGCGAAAAACCTCGTTCATCAACTGCATGAAGACCGCGGGTGCATTGGTCAGTCCGAAGGACATGACCTGAAACTCAAAATGACCGTAACGCGTCCTGAATGCTGTCTTCGGAATGTCCTCATCTCGGACCCGAATCTGATGATAACCAGAACGCAGGTCAATCTTCGAAAAGAACTGTGCACCCTGCAGCTGGTCGAACAAATCATCAATCCTAGGGAGCGGGTACTTGTTCTTGATCGTGACTTTGTTGAGCTCGCGATAGTCAACGCAGAGCCTCAACGAGCCATCCTTCTTCTTCACGAAGAGTACCGGCGCTCCCCACGGCGAACTGCTCGGACGAATAAAACCCAACTCACGCAACTCGTCCAACTGCTTCTGCAGTTCCCGTAACTCCAACGGTGCCATACGATACGGGGCCTTCGAAATAGGCGCGGTACCGGGCACGAGATCGATCTGAAACTCGGTGAGTCGACGAGGCGGTAATCCCGGAATCTCCTGGAACACATCGGGAAAATCGCAAACTATCGGTAAATGGTCGATGCAAACGGCGACATGCTCCTCTATGGCGCACGACATCAAACAAGACAACTGCTCTCCTCTGGCCTCTGCAACGAACTGGAACTGTGGCACGCCGGGTATACAAAACGTGACGGTCCTCGCGGCGCAGTCCAAAATGGCATAATACTCAGCGAGCCAATCCATGCCTAGGATAACGTCGAACTCGGACATCGGCAAAACAAACAAATCAGCAGGCAGGAAGGTATCCCCAACTAGAACGGGACAAGACGAACAGAATCGTCCCAACGCTGCAGTCCTTCCCAAGGGAGTCGATACTGATAGACTCACATCAGCAGACTCCAACGGTAAGCCAGCCGATCGACAAAAGCTCTCGGCCACAAAAGAATGTGATGCACCAGAATCAAACAATACACGTGCAATGCATGCAGAAACTGGCAGTATACCCTCAACGACTCCCTCAGATGACTGCGGATCCTGCTGAGCCGCATAAAACCTAGCCTGAGCTGGCTGGGGAGGTGCCTGTCCTCTCTGAACGTGCTGCTGCTGCTGCTGGGGTCGCTGAGGCGGTCGAAACTGCTGCCTCTGCTGCTGCGGCCTCTGAGGCTGATGCTGATGCTGATGCTGCTGCTGAGGTGGCCTCGGTGGTAGAGGCTGCTGTCGCTGCTGCTGTCGCTGCTGCTGTGGGGGTCTCTGCTGCTGTGGTGGAGGTCTCTGCTGCTGTGGACCTCTCTGCTGCTGCTGGGGACTGGGACACTCCCATGAACGGTGTCCCGTCGCACCGCACCTGAAGCAAGTGCCGGTGAACTGTCTCTGAGGTGGTGGTGGAGGTGCTGCTGGTGCTGATGGTGCACGGAAAGCTGGGCGACCAGTACGCCTCTGCTGCTGTGGTCGACCCTGCTGGGAATGACTGGAAGAAGCCTGCCTCTTCCGGTCTCCCTTCTGACCACGATCAGACTGAGAACCGGCCCACTCAGTCTCGTATATCTGAGCCTTCCGCACCACTGCCTGGAAGGTAGGAAGCTCATGCCCAATGACACGACCTCGAAGGCCGTAACGTAAGCCGTGCTCGAAACGGCGGGCCTTCCGCCCCTCATCATCAACCATGTAGGGGGCGAATCTCGATAGTGCCATGAAACGGGCCGCGTACTGTGCCACGGTCATGTCTCCCTGTACCAGAGTCTCGAACTCTAAGGCTCGCTGACGACGGATGTGGTCAGGGAAGTACTGCTCCTCGAATCGCTCCACAAAGTCCTCCCATGTCCAGACATAGTCAGGTCCGGCGACACGGGCGACAGAGGTCCACCAATGCTCGGCCTCACCGTGGAAGAGAAATACTGCTAACCGGACGCGCTGCTCGGTCGTGCATAACATGGTATCGAATATCTTCTCCACATCGGAGCGCCATCTCTCGGCTGCAGTCGGATCCGGCTCGCCCTGGAAACGAGGGGGATCATGCCGTCTAAACTCACGAAGTACGGCGCTCGCGCGCTCCTACTCCGCCTGAGCTGGTGAAACAGCTGGGCGTCTACCCTGTCCCTGTAGTGCAGCTGTCACAGCCTGCAACATCTGCTGTAACTGAGAGGCACTCACAGTCACAGTCGGCTCCTCATCAGTCTCGGGTGGAGGAATGTCATCCTCATGGGAGGAATCAGGGATCTCTGAGGGTGGGATGGGAGACGCAGGTGGTAGAGCTGGAGTCTCTGATGGTGAAGTGGAATCCTCAGGTGGTGGTGCGGGAGTCGATCGAGTAACAGGCGCCATACCCTACAGGAAAGAGCGAAAGCGCCTATCAACTTCAAAACTCTCGAATGTACGCACGTTAACGGTCTGAATCAGAAGGTCGTGAAGTTATCCGAACTTCAGAACTTAGCCATTCTTCACTCATAGCAAACATGTAATGTTGTTCTCGGTTATTCCCAAGTTATGCTCTGATACCAACTTCTGTCACGCCCCAAACTCGGAAACCGGGCTCACAAAATTCCCGATCGCCGAATCCGGCACCGACAGCCTCCGTAGAACCCCATTCTCGGCTCCTAGCTCCCATTCGCCAGGTTCCGATCCTGGGATGCTACAAGGAGGATTTTAAATATCAGTTTGATTCGTGATAAGCATAACCAAAGGCATAACCCACAAACAACAACCAAGCACTCCATTACATTTCCACTATGATCAAAAATTTTTACAAGTACATGAGCATAAAGGCAAATACAATGGTAAATAACAGAAAACTCCAAATGATCAGCGACGCGCTCCTGCCTCAACGCTGCTGCAGTCCAACGTCACCTGCACGCAACGGTCGTGCATAAGCTTACAGAAAGCTTAGAGGGTGGTGAAAGTGTGTGCGCAAGGTAGTAATATGAATGCAATGTCAGAGTAATGCGGAATATGCAGAAAGAACCAAAGCGTCATGAGCCGTACCAAGGCTATGCAATGCCAGACATGAATGGTATCGGCCATCCCAAGGCCATGCAATGTACAATGCAACTCAAGCATACAGATACTCATCAATGTCCACACATCAATACGGCTCAAAGTATGGAATATCACCGGGGTCTAGTACACTCTAAACCAGATTGCCGCCACATCGCGCGCAATAAGGTAAGTGGAAGAGACCTCACTATCCGTCTGCCAAAATCGGGCGCGACTCGTCGATAGCGGACCCATTCCTCGAGCTGGTCAAACTCAGCCTAGCATTGCCCCCTACACTCGGGCGGGTAAGGCCGTACCCCCTTCCAACCGACCACGACACAGTGGAGAGCGTAACCGTCTGGTAATCGGCACTCAACGCTCATCTACCCACTCGGTCTAGACGTTGGAGCAACCTCTTGGTACCATAAGGGTTTAGGGACTTTCACCCAGGGATATCTATAGTACCCCATGTAGAACAAGATTTCCGGTATCCAACCCTGCCAACCACGATGCGTCTGTGGAGGCTACGGCCCTGATGTCGCTAGGGCGTACAACAACCATATCATACAAATGCGGAATGCATGAATCACGCTCTCCAGTCATGCAACCAATCCTGCGCATACCGTGCGCTCATGTAGGGCAACACCGCCTAACCGGAAGTCCATAAACAACCTGCCCGAAGGCAAATGCTATGATCAGTCAATCCTCATATCAAGCATACATATGATGCGTATGATCATGGGTCATGAAACTATACTAAACATGTTATAACGAAATGAATTATCTTACGATGCAGATGGGCCTGGACGGCCTATACAAGGCAAGTACGGCTAGTAATGGGCCCTAAGGAGAGTCGTAATGTGGACATCCAACCAACATTACACTCGCAATGTGGACGTCAAACCATCATTGCATTCCAGGTACAATCTTCTTAAACACCGTTACATAATCGGTATTGGGTTTACATATTGCAATGGACCTTAGGTTCCTCCCATTGGACCTTACATATATGTCAAATGGGCCATATCTTATGGGCCTTTTATTCAACAGATGGGCCATATCTTATGGGCCATTTATTCATCACATGGGCCATATAAATGGGCCACACCAATGGGTCTTAAGTGCATTGCAATGGGTCAAAACCCGTGGGCCTTGGATTGCATCAATTGGATCTAGTCACATGAGTCTAATATATATCAAATGGGCCACACCAATTGGACCCCCAAATGTGTATCCAATGGGCCTCAACCCAGAGGCCTTATATGAGTCAAATGGGCCTAAATCCCTAGGCTTTAACAATTTAAATGGACCTAATCCATGAGTTTGCATACATATCAAAGTGGGCCTAATTCTATGGACCCTTTTATAATTGAATGGGTTCAGTCCCATGGACCTTACAATATATCAAATGGTTTACTTCCATGGACTTTAAATTTCAACAAAAGGGGTCCAATTACATGGGTCTTGAAGTACATCAAATGGGCCTAGTCTCTAGGCCTAAAATGAACCCAATGGGCCCAGCCCATAAGCATTTCACAAAACCAAATGGGCCTAGCCCATGCCCCTTTTGAAATTCCAATGGGCCTAGCCCATAGGCCTAACATGATCCTTTCAAGTGGATGGACGGTCTGGATGCACCGCCTATGACAATGGTGGGACCCACATGAAGGCGTACAATCATATATATATTATATAATATATAACTACATATAATATCATATATGTGATATATACAATATTATATGTAATATATATATAATATAATAATATATATGTGATATATATATAACATATATATGTGGGCCCCACCGTTCAGTGGGGACGGTGTGGATTCAACAAGAATCACAGTGGGCATCACCGTCCACGGACCGTGGACGGTGTGAATAAAATACATAAAACACTATGGGTCCCATGTATATGGCCCACCGTGATGTTTAATTGAAATCCCACCCGTTCATAAGGTCACTCAACCTGGACGAAGGGAAAATATAAAATTTTAGCTTGATCCAACACTTCTGGGGACCCCAGGAAGAGTTTCAATGGGGGGTGCTTATTCACACTGTTTCTTGTGATGTGGCCCACCTGAGGTTTGGATCATCCTGAAATTTGGAGGGGGCCCACCTGGGAAGGGGGCCCGCCTAATGGACGGTGTAGATAGAACATATGCATCAAGTGGGGCCCACGGCAGCAGCCGTGGGTGGCTGCACAGCAGCCCGCCCGCCCGTCCGTCAGCACGCAGGCGCTGCCTGCGTGCGCCTGACACAGCGGCAGCAGCTGCTGCCGCCCCTTCTCTCTCTCTCCTCCAATTTCACCATTTCACGGAAATTTCATGTGTGGGGCCCGCTTTCGGACAATCCATACCGGCCATAGCGATCAGTGGCTCGACGCCGTTCAAATGAGTCCAGAGTTCCAATTTTTTTGATGCTTGTAGGAGAAATAAAATAAGGAACTAGTGTTTGGATGGTAAGGGCGCAATATTAGGCGCTATGGCCCACCAGATGATTGGATTAGTTCCAAACTTTTACCCAACGGCTAGAATACCGTGGGTGAGAGGATGGACGGCTTGGATAGGACATAGACATCAGGATGGGGCCTGTGCAAAGGGAACATCCCATTCCCTTCCTTTTTCTTCCTTTTTCCTTTCTTTTTTTCCTTTTTTGTTCTCGTTTTTCTTAGAAACGTCCAGCCTCCGCTGGACGGCTGACGTTCATGCACGAATAGTTATGGTGGGCCTGATGAAGTGGGCCACCACATAATGGGCGGTACAGAAATAACATCTAAGGTGGGCCCCACTTGAATAAAATAAATACATCAAGTTGGGATCCATTCAAGTGGGCCACACCATCCTATTACAATAAAATAAAATACAATAAAATAAAAGGGAGAGAGAGAGAGACATGGAGAGTGGGACACGGCTTGTGATGGAGGGACCCCGTCATTATGGGCCCTCCCTTGCACTGAAACATACAAGAAATGGATCCCTTTGATCATGGGACCATCAAAATTATAAATCAACGGTGGAGATCCATTCTCCACCGATATGGACGGTCTAGATGACCTTTCTAAGTGAAAATGAACATCATGATGGGGTCCATGGAGAATGGCCCCATCATGGAATGATCATGATGATCCAAGTGGTCCATCGGCCACAAATAAGGGTCCCAAGTGAGATCCACACCATTGATCGGTGGGACTCACTTGGTCCACCATAAAAATAATAAAAACTACCCTATGGAAACACCCACCGTCCGATCTTCTCGCTCCTAGGGGTTCCTTGGCACCTTGGCTTCAACTTCAACGGCTAAGATGAAGGATGGAGGGTTGAGATGGGGGATTTTGGGGTAGGAAGGTGGGCCACTTGAAGCTTAGAGGGAGGTTGGAAATTCTCATACGTGGGAGCTCCTTGCAATTTTTTTGTTGCTTGGATTTTTTTTTTGGAATGAGGGAGAGTAAGAGAGAGAGTGATGTAAAGGGAGAGAGAGAGAGTGATGGATGGATGGGTGAGTGATGGTTGTGTAAGAAAGGTATGGGTTAGGAAGACTTTTGTGGCTTTTTGTGTAAGAAAGGTATGGGTTGAGAAGACTTTGGTGGTTGCTTGGGAAAAGGGATGGAAGTGATGTGTACTTGACATGTGATGGCTTGATGGGTGATTGATTGATGGGATTGATGTGATTGATGTGACACATCGTTGAGATTCCCTTGGTTTTCGCAACGCGCGGCGTTTTCTCGCACCGAACGTTGGCTCATATCTCTTGATCTGGGTATCGCCTCGGCGCGTGAGTCGCGGTATCGGAACCGCGGCGACGGTGCGGTCGCTATGGTATTGGTCTCGGGTTGAGTTGACTCGGGTTGTCGGTACAAGAATCCAGGTCGCGCGTCGATATTGTTTAAGGGTCGAAAGTTGCCGGAATTCGACCGGTACGACCGCGGAAGTGTACGGAAAGGTACGGACAAAGATACGGGTCTCACACTAGGGGTGCTACCGATACTCGGATAGATGAGCAATTCCTATGCCTTTACGGCCGTCGATGCTGCTGTTGCTAGGATTTATTGGAGGTGGCCTGCATCTTTCTGTCTCTTCTTTGGTCACGATCCCTCTGCGAATTGACCCACTCGTCCTCATAAATCTGGGCCCTCCATACTCCTTTCTCGAAAGTCGAGAGCTCGTGCCTAACAACACGGCCTCAGAGAACATAATGTAAGCCGTTCTCGAAACGGCAGGCCTTTTGCCCCTCATTATTAACCAAATACGGCATGAACTTCGATAACACCACAAAATGGGCCACATACTGTGCGACGGACATGTTCCCTTGCACCAGAGTCTCGAACTCTAACGCTCTCTGATGACGAATGTGGTTGGGGAAGTACTGCTGCTCGAATCGGTCAATGAAATCCTCCCATGTCCAGACATAATCAGGCCCTACAACATGGGTAATGGAGTTCCACCAGTGCTTGGTCTCGCCCTGGAGAAGAAATACTGCTAACCGGACTCATTGGTGGGTCATACATGCCATCGTATCAAAAATATTCTCCATATCGGAGCGCCACTTCTCAGCTACTTTCGGATCTGGCTTGCCTTGGAAACACGGGGGATCGATCTGTCAAAATTCTCAAAGAAGGGTGCTCGCGTGCTCCTGCTCT
Organism: Magnolia kwangsiensis; assembly: GCA_037074715.1. NCBI lineage: Eukaryota > Viridiplantae > Streptophyta > Magnoliopsida > Magnoliales > Magnoliaceae > Magnolia > Magnolia kwangsiensis. Next base: position 80,837,295 of record CM073579.1, read on the forward strand.
GCCTAGGCTAGCGAAACAATGGGGTGCCTACCCTGCCCCTGAAGGGCAGCCATCACGGCTTGCAACATCTGCTATAATTAGGAGGCACTCTTGGGTATGGTCAGATCTGCACCGGTCTCTGGTGGAGGAACAAAATCCTTAGGGTGGGGAGCAGGGATCTCTGGGGGTGGAGCGAGAATTGCTCGGGTCGCTCTCCTGGGCAGCATGTCCTATAGGAAAGAACAAAAGCGCCTATTATCCTTAAATACTCTCGAATATACACACGATGATGAGCTCTATCAAAAAGTCTTTAAGTTATTCAAACCTGGGGACCTAATCTTTCTTAGTTCTCAACAATCATAGAGTGTAGGGTAGCTATCAGTAGATATGTGATGCTATCCTTAGGTATTTCCAAGTTATGCTCTGATACCATCTTCTGTCACCCCCCAAACTCAGTAACTGGGCTCACAAAATTCTCGATTGTCGAATCTGGTGCTGATAGCCTTCATAGTACCCCATTCTCGGCTCCCAGTGCACATGCACCAGATTCTGATCCTCGGATCCTACAAGGAGGATTTTTCAATGTACATTTATCTCATAAGAAGTATAACCACAAGTACACTTAAATCACAAGAGCAACATCATCATCATATATCCACTAATATAAAATTTTGAATACAGTGCTGAAAGGGAAATACATATATTAAAAATCAAGGCTCCAAAAGTCCGCTGCATGCTTCAACCTCCACGCTGCTGCAACCTAACATCATCTGCACGCATTTATTGTGCATAAGCTTATGGAAAGCTTAGAGGGTGGTGTAAGTATGCGCACAAGGTGAGTGTCAAGTATTCAATGCAATGCCATAATCATATAATGTCGAAATAGGCACAAGATCATGAACTATATGATATTAGAGTAAGCAAAAATACTGACAAGTCCATGAGTCAAACAATATCAGCATACGCTATACAGATTAGCTATACAAATGAGGAGTCATAAAGAGTCAAATATCAAATGCTGAGGATGCAATGCAATATACAAATTCCTGATGAGTTCACAAATAACGTCAACCATACTTAGATCATATAAATGCAGAAACATAGTGACCCAAAATGCCATATGCCACAGATGTAATGCAATATACAGTATGAATGGAGTGACCATGCTAGAATGTGAAGTCGAGGTGATAGTACATAGTATCGCAGGCTATGGGGCCTATCACAAGGGACTTTTATCTAAGCTAGTCCCATACCTAATTTGGATAGTCAGACTCAATGTGGTAAACTCCTGATCTCAGGTTAGTCGCGCGCCCCAACCGAAATCCTGGCCATTGTGAATGTACACATAACCAATAGTTGCATACAACCAACCCGAGTGGATAGTAAATAAATGGATGAATAAGTATGCCACTCCTACCCACTAAGTTCACATATCAGTATAGTTCATCTCTAAGATCATCATCGGGGTCTAGTACACTCTACACCAACTTACCACCCCATCAAGTGCATAACTGGGTATGTGGAAAAGACCTCACCATTCCCCTGGCCAGTAGTCGGCCAATATCTACTCGGCACGTCGATAGAGGACCCATTCATGAGCTGGTCAAACTCAGCCTAGCTATGCCTATTTCCTCAGGCAGGTAAGGCCACACCCCCTCTCAACTGACCACGACATAGTGGAAGACGCGGCCTACTGGTATACGGCCCTCATGCACTCATACATATCCACTCCGTCTCGACGTTGGGGCATCTTCTGGTATTAAGAGGGTTTAGAGATTTTCATCCAGGGCCATCTATGGAAGTTCGATGTTAGAACAAATTTCTGGTGTCCCGTTTGGCTATCCACGATATGCCTGTGAAGGCTATGGCCCAAATGTCGCTAGGGCATACAACACACAATGCAAGATGCATGAGTCATATAATCCAATCATGCATCAATCCTACATATGCCGTGCGCTCATGTGAGATAAACTCTGCCTATCAAGGAGTCTTATATCAACTTGCCCAATGATATATGCAATGGTCAATCACATCTTATAACAAACATGCAGATGATGCGTATGGACATGTATCATGATGTTATACTGTCATATACTCATAATCGGTATCGACAATCAACCTCGGTAATATGGACATTTAACCAACATTGCCCCCAAGGAATGACCCACATAGAGCCTAACATATAATGGGCCCATGGCCTCACACAAGGCCAAATATACAACACCATGGGCCTCACTCAAGAGCTTAATACACACCACGATGGGCCTTTCAAATGGTCCTAACATACATTACAATGGGCTCTATCGCTTGCCAGTTAATACATCACATTGGGCCTCTTATCATAGGCCTCACATACTTCACATTGGGCCTTAAACATGGGCTGAATGTACATCACAATGGGCCTCAAATATGGGCCATATATACATCACATTAGGCCTCGACAATCGGCCTCGATATATGGCGTCGACATCTGGTCTCTACAATCGGAATCGACAATCAGAATCAGCCACAATAATTAACCTCAACAATCAGCCTATACAATCGACCTCAATAGTCGGAATCGACAATCAGTCAGCCTCGATCACTGATCGGCAATCGGCCACGACAATCGAAATTGATTAGTAATCGGCCTCGGTGATCGAAATCGACAGTTGGCTACGATAATCAGAATCAATCGGTAATCGGCCTTAATAATTGGCCGATTAAGGCCTAAGGGAAGGTCATAATGTGAACATTCAACCATCATCTCCCATCAATGTGGACATTTAACCAACATCGCTCCCAAGGAGCGGCCCACATAGAGTTGAACATAAAGTGGGCCCATGGCCTCGCACAAAGGCCTAATACACATCCCTATTGGCCGCATCAATGGGCCTTGTATATATCAAAGTGGGCCTCAACAACTGGCAATAGATACATCAAGATGGGTCTAATCACATGGGCCTGATATATATCAAAGTGGGCCTCAATCACGGGCCACAAATACAACAATATGGGCCTAATCACATGGGCTAATCAAATGGGTCGGTACAAATGGGCCGAGTCAATTGGGCCCCCAAATACATCGAATCGGGCTTCATCAAGTGAGCCCCAAATACATCAAATTGGACTCATCAAGTGGCCCCAAATACCTAAAATGGGCCGATTCAAAATCATTCATCCGTTGTTTTAATTCATTAAAGGACTTATATAAAAAAATGAACCATATCCAAAGGATCAATTGGACCATACCACAAATGGCGGTGGTGACCATGATTCACACTGTTAAAATTTAGAGGGCCCATCGTGGAATTTATTTCCCATCTAGACATTCATAAGGTCACAATGATCTGAACAATGAGGAGAAACAAATATCACATTGATTAAAAACTTCTTTAACTTAAAAGGGGTTTCAATGGTGGACTTTTAATCCCCACTTTACTGTAGTGTGGTCCACCTGATATTAAGATCTGCTTCATTTTTAGTCTCAAGTCATGAGATGGGCTTTCAAAATGGTTGGACGGTTTGGATGCAACACATGCATCATGGTGGCTCCCATAGGGATGGAAGGGATAAATGAAGTACATACCTCATGGTGGGGCCCACACTAATGGAGGGTGTGGATTACAAGTGGGTCCCATGTGGGGCCAACCATAATGTTTATTTTCCATCCAACCTGTTGACATGGTCACACATTCATGGGGGCCCACCATAATGTTTATTTTCCACCCAACCCGTGGATAAGGTCACATGGACTTGGGGCCCACTGTAACGTTTATTTTCATCCAATCTGTTCAAAAGTCACATGGACCCAGGTGAAGTGGAAAAATACATTTCATATTGATTCAAAACTTTTGATCTAAAAGGATTTCAATGGCAGACGTGCAATCCTCACTGTTTCTTGTAGTGTGGGCCACCTGAGTTTCAGGTACGGCTAATTTTTAGGGTGGCCCATTACCCCAAAGGGGGCCTAACAGATGCACGGTGAGGATATCCGAAACACATCACTGTGGGGCCCATGACTGGGATTGTGTGTCCCTGCTCGTCCTCCCATAGCAGCGCAGGATGCTGCTGTTGTCCAATGGCAACAGCCTCTATTGCTGGTTTTTTTTTTTTTTTTTTTAGAAATTTATTTTTGTTAGGAATTTCCTAGGTGGGGCCCTCATCAAGGAAATCCAACCCAGCCATTGGTCCCCATGGCTCAATACAAACCTAACAAGCCCAATATTCAACGGGTTTTGGTGTACAGAAGTATTAGGGTGTATTTCAATGGTAACAATATTATTCTCTATGCTACGGCCCGCCAAAAGGTCGGATTGACATCATTTTTTGGCTCAACGCCTAAAATGGGCAGGAGAATTGGATGGATGATGTGGATTAAACTTATACATTAAGGTGTGGCCTGTATGAGTAGCCCACCCCAAAAGTGTAATATAAATATTATATTATTATCTTTATTAGCTTGTTAGTACTCACCTAAGTCAATACACGCACTCCATGTTAGACCCCTGCCTCACATTCAGCATCCAGAGATGCTGGACGGCTTAGATAAACACAGCATCATGGTGGGTCCCACATGTACGTGGCCCACCTATTTGGATCACCTGATGTTTGTGTTTTTCCTTCCATCTGGGTCCACTAATAGGCTGGATTGTGTAGATCCAACACATTCATCAGGCGGGTCCCACATGAAGGTGAATGGATAAAATATATGCTCCATGGTGGGACACACACACTAGATGGGCCACACACCCCTTCATCATCATCATCATATTGAGAGAGAGAGAGAGAGAGAGAGAGAGAGAGGGACCCCGCCACTATGGGCCCCTCATGAATACATTACGTACATCAAAATGGTTCCCACCAATAAGTGGGCCCTAAAATAAGAATTAATGGTCGATCACCCACCTGTTGGGGTGGATCACCCACCTGTTGGCCTCCTCCTTGATCCCTTGCACTCCCATGCTCCTTACCTTCACTATTGATGGTGGTTGATGGGGTTTTGATGGTGGGGATGTGAGATGAGAGTGTGGGACACACTTAGCTTGGGAGAGAGAAGCTTGGACGTATGGAATGTTGTTGCTTGGGAGTGAAGAGATGGAATGAGAGAGAGAATAATAAAAGGGATGATTAGAGTGGTGGGTGTAAGGAAATGTGATGGGAGGTATGGCCTTAGTTGAAAATGGTGTGAAAGAGGGATGATTAGGGGAGGGAAGTGTTGACTTATGGTAAAAGGAGTGGTCATGTGTACTTGTTGTTGGGTGAGGTGGCATTGAGGTAAGGTGGTGTGCTTGACTTAATTTGATGGGACATATTGTAGAGATTCCCTCAAAATTCGCAACGCACGACTTTTTTCTCGAAATGAATGCGGGCCCACATCTCCTCGCCTGGGTATCGGTTCGGTGTGCGAGTTGTGGCATTGGAACCGCGATGACTTGATTTTTGAAATTTGCCACCGCATTGATTTTTAGAATTTTCTTTTTGAAAATATGGGTGGAAATGATGAGGGAAATTTATGGGTCCCACCATGATATATGTGATCAATCCACACTGTTTATTTATTTTATAAGATCATTTTAGGGCTTGTGCTAAAAAATTAGGCAGATTATAAGCTTAAGTGGACCACACCATAGAAAATAAGGGGATATTGACATACATCGTTAAAATGTGAAGCCATCCGTCGGTCCCACACTAATGTGTATTTGTGATCCAACCTGTTCATATGATTACACAGATACAAATGAAGGGAAAAAATCAGCTCGATGCAAAACTCTAATGACCCATAAGAAATTTTCAATGGTGGGTGTGTTTAATCCCATGTTTCTTGTGTTGTGGTCCACTTGCACTTTGGATTTGTCTCTATTTTCAGTTCATGCCTAAAATGAGCTGTTAAAATGAATGGATGGTTTGGATTATATGCATATATCATAGTGGGTCTGGCAAAATTTTAAACTTTTTCCTTGGTTTTAGTGTAAGTCAAATTAAAGGTCATTGGATATGGGTGGCTGGCGTATATTTCTTATGCGAAATAGTGATTATTTATTTATTTTTATTTCTAGCTATAAAGAAGAAAATAAACAGCAGTTTGAAAAAAGTGATTTACCGTGTCATTTGACCTCGAAAACTATGGCGAATATAATGGGTAAAGGGACTGAAATTTTGGCAGTATAATTTGTGGGTCCCATTCTCATGCATGTGTCTGATCCATGCTGTCCATCTGTAATGCCCTGAAAATCAGGGGTCGAACAGAGCTCAACTTTCGAGATTCAATGCATCACTTATGTAACATAAATAATGATATTTAAATGTTGTCCATATGAGTGCATTAAACATGAGTGGGATTATACTAAAACAACATATCATACTCCAGAGTTAATATAATTTGGCAAGTGGAAGGCTAAAATTTAAGCATTTAATAATGAAAACGTTTCACAAATTTCAGAGTATGAGTATGAAACCGGGTTAAATATATACATGTGTTGTTTTTAACCATATAAAATGTGAGAAGTAAATGTGTTCAACTAAACAAGTATCCCAGTAGTCCCTGCGCATCGGTATGAGATCTACATAGATCCGCCCGATAATTGAACGTAGGAGAACTCTTCCTCCTCACCTACGAAGTCCAACTCTACTGTATAGACCTCGCCATCACCTTATCTAAACCAGAGTCTGGGTGGTGTTTAAAACACTGTCCCAAGTGGGAATGAGTAGCTAATTCAGTGGAACTATAAAGTAAAGGTTAACATGTTATCAATTCAGTCAAACAGTAATGATAAAGCAGTACAACATTCATGTTCTAAATACTTTTGTTAATGAAGGGATGATATACTATAATGATGCATGCCCTCTCCTGCACTCCCTCAGTGACATCATCTCCTGGTCGCACATGCAACACTCCCGCTGTGCTCAACTCCATCACCAAAGGCACATGTAATGTGATGCATGTGCGTGTTAGCCAATTTCTTAATTAGAACTATTTATATAATAGGTTTGGGAAGCTAAGGTACCTCCCTTTATATCATTTACCCAAACAATGATCCATCTAGGGTCGCCAATCTGACTTAATCACAAACGATAGGCAAGTTCGAGAGTTTTCACTCTAGGTCGCTACGAGAGGCTTGTTACTGTCAGCGTGGGCCTATTTTACAGTCGAGGTCACACTACCAACGCCCTACTAACTGATAGTCTATTTTTAAAGGCTTGTCACCAACTCGACTGGAGCTCACAACCAGGTTACACTGGGGTAGGCTGACAGCTCGAATACAGTGTCCTATACCACCGTATTCGACTCACAAGTTTGGGTTGCTTACTGGTCACTACGGGGAGGCTCATCACCCCAATGTAGGCCAACAACTCGACTATGGTGTCTCATACCACAATGCCCGACTCATGAGTCTTAGCGGATCGTGGTACCATGGTTGAAACGGGTTTTGCATTGGTAAGTGGTACCTTAGATTCAACTAGTAGAGTCTAAAAATGGTAAACACACAATAGGCCAATCGTGTTATTTAACAAGTTCTATTGGTGCGAGCGAACGCTGAATTAGTCGACATAGAGCGCGTAAGCACTCTGCGTGACCTAACCATTATTGACAATCATCGTATGACTCAGATTCATCGAACTTATCCAATGTGGCAAGACTAGTTCAGCTACTCAATCGGGAACCGTTACCGATTGCCTAGACTATGTAGTAGTCCCTATCATACTCAAATGTAGCATGTGGATGCATGTGATAATCTTATAAACATTTTAACAAATAATCCAAATACAATACTCATTTGATCATTTTATCAAACACATAAAATATGTTATTATACATATGCAGTTTATACATAAATCATACAGTTGAAATTAAGATTACATAAAGGAGATTATACATTTAGATAAGGTAGTTGAGAATCCTATCTCAACACCCTTAATAATTATAATTCATCGGACAATTTCTCATTCATACATTTTATCAAACATTTAGCCTACACATTACCAAATGCATAGACTAGATTAGTTATGACATGAATTATAGTGATTTCCTACACAGCATAAGCTACAATGCATATAACAAACATGAATCTTAGAGTAGAATTCATAACAAGAACAAATCATAATTTGACGTCCATTCAAACACTTCAACAAACACTTAGACTACACTTTACTACATATATAAACTAAATTAGTTACGACATATATTATGACAAATCCTTTCACAACGGGATTGTCATACATACAACAACCTTGTATTCTAGGTTAATAGTCATGGCAAGCATAAATCATGGTTTCACTTTCATTCGAACATTTCAATAATCACATAAAAAGTATTATATTCATAACATAGTTCATATATATGTAGTATGTGAAAAACATCGCATCTAAGTACATGTGGCAGTAATTAAGTCAGTGATAGATCATTAACTGACATTGAAAGCCTTAAAAAACATAACCTAAACATTTATAGTTTGTACCTTTCATCGGTAGCCGATTACGAACTCGGTTCGAACCCTACGTCTTTGTCTACGGCACAACGGCTACCTAAATCATGAAAGAGGTTAGCTATTTCGCTGATTCTTCTACTTAGATTCCTAAAACGAGATTAGGGTTAGGATTCCTTATCCAAATCGAAGTTGGAGATGATCGTGAAGCGATGTGGAAGGGTGAATCGAGGCGTAGAGTTGTGGGAGAGAATCCTAGCAATGATCTCCCACTCTTTCTCTTATCTCTTCACACTTTTCTCTCTCCTAGGGTTTGGAGCAAATTCGTATGTGAAAGAGAAGGGGTGAGTTAAGGGTCTTATACAAGCCCGGAACTGGTTCAAATGGCCCCAGGGCCATGGTATACTTAGGTTATAGCCAAAGAGAGTCTGTTTCTAATAAACGGGGCCCATCTGGAGGTCCTTTACTCACTTACAGTGTAGGATAAGTTCCCTGGAAATGGATTTACGCTAGGTTAAGATTTCGGTCTGATCGGATTTGTGGATCAACTGTGGAGGACCAGTTTCAGTTTAATGGCTATCATTACTCGATCCGGGCCACAAGTACACCGACGTGTGTAGGAAAATTTCTCTGATCCAAGGGTGTAGTTGAGTTAGAATCTAACGGTCTGAAACCTTAAATTTGGCCCATAAGTGAATGGCCCAAATCACTCGAATCTGAGTTCATTTTCTAAAGATATTCGTGTTTCCCACACACTTTGCTCCGGGCTCAAGTTATGCGTTTCTAAATACTATTTGGACTTGATTCCCATGATAGTTGTCAAGCCCAGTAAGGTGGTCATAACCTTATAGTTTCGGGATCATCGGACATTCGACATGCGGTCCAAGTCCGATGTGATGTTCCAATGCGCTCTTGTGAGCAACTGGGTTTTGAGATTGCTCTTAGGTTTTTAAGTAATGTTAAGTTAGTGATTTTAATGGTTTTGAGTCTTGTAGATTATACAGAAAGTGGTTCAAGCCAAATCCATCGATTGTTTAGTTTAGTACTTAACTACGTGTCGCCCAATTACGACAGATTAGGTTGCTTTATCCAAATCACGTATTTATCTTATTGATTTTGTCAGATTCCATAAGACTAATGGTCCAAAACCCATTTTTAATTTATATATTTACTATAATAGTAAATTTAAGTTTAAGTGTTATTCCCCATCATTTAAATGTTAGGATTAACGTCTACTATGAAAGTACTTAGAAAAATGTGAAGAATAAGGTGGTGAAAGGTGAGATTTTGAATGCAATGGGTTGAAAAGGGATTTTAAACTTTGGGATTGAGTTCTGAGAAGTCAGTAAGGTATTATGATCGACTCATTGCCCAAGGACGTCTAACTTCAGGTTGGCAAAAATTTGGGGCGTTATAATCTACCCCCCTTAAAAATAATATCGTCTCTAAAATTGGCTAAGGGTAATGAGTAAAGATTTTATTAGTCCATTTACCTAAGTTTTATTGATTTTAAGTTTACTTGCATGGTGGGATGTATACTATCTATGCTAGTTTAACTCACTTTAGTCTATCCTTCTTAAAACTTTTTTGCCCTAAAATTGGTTAAGGCTCCTATTGGGTCCATATTCAATGAGCACATTGTAGATACACTGACCTCGGTTATTGTAATTCAGCTCGTACCCATTGTTAGGCCTATTCTTTAATATAAATTGGTTTAATACTTGAACCCTAATTGGTTTCCTTCAATGACTTCATTATTGACATTCTAAGGAAGATTCAGATCCTATTTAGTGACCTATCCTTATGTATAGCCTGGATCAATTTCCTTCGATCCTGGACCAATGGGGTAGGGGCTCACCATGCTTCCGCTATGCCACTTTGATCAAACAGATGTATCAGCTGACCTAACAAGATTGGGCTCATAATGTTCTACCCCCTTAAAATTATTTCTACTCTTAAGACTCAAGAATCTATGTCTTGACCTGTATGTTGGAACAAGGTATAATTTAGTACATATCCTTGACATGAAATGGAAAATGATCTCTCACTACATTGGTCTTCCTTCCATCAATGATGTGTACTATGACATTGGTACCTATGGTTATAGAAATGAGTTAAAAATATAATGGGTGTTGTGGTTGCTTACCGGGACAGGTGTGAGTTTATGGCAAGATGACTAATTCTATCAAAGAAGGAATTTTGCCATGGTTCCGACTTCCCCCCTCTTTTTTTCATGTCCACTTTAATACGGTAAAATAATATATACATTATTAGTACATAAGGAAGTTGGACGAAATAGGTTAACGGGCCAACTATCTTTCTAAGTTCATATGGATGCCAGAATGGTTTGTGGTTCGGTACTTAATTCCTAATTATCTGTTGCCCATTTGAGAAATTTCTTGGGCCTAAAAATAAAAATCTCTATTGGCTATATATTCTTAACACTTCTTAAAGACGAAGTAATAAACTTTTGGTTGTAAGTGGTCGGGCTAACACGGAAGGAAAGTTATGTAGTGGGTCTAAGCCAGATACATAGACCTTCTATCTAGTCTATGATAGAAAATTTATCGTATTAGTTCTTAATCGTAGTTGATCCTGATGTTCTGCTTGATCAGAGCATTGAGTTCATTTATAACTACCAGGATTTATAATTTGATTCAAACCGCGAATACTTTGCTCATATATAGTTCCTTTACTCCATGTTCCCAATTATAATAAGTCTTTGGGAAGAAAATTCCAAGGGATGTGTTGACATGACCTAACATTCAATTTAAAGGATATATAAGTTTTCTTTGAGTGCGACTAGTTTCTAAGTCAAAAAAACTTTCCTAAGAGTTATTAAAGAATGCTATAAGTATCAAGGGGATTTAACGAAAGAATGAGGTCTCACTCCAACCTAATCAAGCCGACTAACTATATGTATCATTCAGTTATCTTAGCATAATCAGTCTTTTACATTCCTTAGTATAACCAATAGCCTAGTATTAATTTATGAGTAGCGGTAATCCAAAGTCTACGCTTATACGCTAGATGATTTCGTACCATTTCTAATACAGGAAATTATTTTATCGCTTAGGGTAAAAAATTGTCTGATTGGAACTGAGTTGCCTGAACTTGAATTTAACTATGCTTAACCACTTCACATATGCCCATACCAGCTAGAGAGGTCCTAGGGTTCATGTTATTAATTTATTGGGTTTCCTATACTCTCAGATTTTATATAATCCTCATTCCCAAGGTCCTAGGGTAGTTCTATACCCTTTTCTGACAACTTTAGTTAGTATATTATTTTAATTATTTTTTTAGTAGTTCATCATCAAGTTTACTTCCTCTCTATCAAATTTCATTAGATTTTATATTGTAGAAAAATTGTAAAAATTATAGAAGTAGTAGCTGTCCAAACTAATGATTTTCAAATAGTTGTCACAATGAATTGTATTTAACAATATTTTTTTTATATTTTATATAAAAATAGACTTATCAATCTTCAATCTGACTTTTAAATCATTTAAATCAGAGTTATATCAAGGGAGATATGACTTTTTAAAGTCGGATGAAAATTATAGAAAACGGGCTGCCCGGCTGGACCGCGAGGCCTCATGGTAAGTGCGATTCCATCGCGGTCCGCTGGACCCTGGGGTGATGACTTACCCTAGGGGTGATGGCATCCCCTCCGAATGCCAAAAATGTGCAGGACTCACCTCGGGTCCCCTTAATTTGGTCGTTTGGACTCTCGAGTCCGTTTGATATGGTTTCGAGTTTCATCTCGCATATATTCACGGTTTTTGGGTCTTTTGAGTGTGGAATATACCGAATTATCATCTAAATCCATCGATTGATGGTATAAAAAGGAATTGGGATCATCTCACATGATCACAGGTGCATACGAGTCATACTTCAACTGTCAGTTTCGCCCGTTAGCGAAACTTGGGATTCTAATGTAGTTTCTAGATTCTATCGCCCCCTCCTAAGTCAGAGTGCGTCAGAGTGCATTGTTTTATCATAACCTAAGTCTAGTGTAATCCAAATCATGCTTTGATACCATCTTATAACACCCTGAAAATCAAGGGTCGAGCAAAGCTTAACTCCCGAATTCCAATGCATCACTTATGCAACATAGTAATGATGTTTAAATGTTGTCCATATAAGTGCATTAAACATGAGTGAGATTATTTTAAAATAACATATCATACTCCAGAGTTAATGTAATTTGGCAAGCGAAAGATTAAAATATAAACATTTAATTATGAAAATGTTTCATAAATTTTGGAGTACGAGTATGAAATCGGGCTAAATATATACATTTGTTGTTTCTAACCATATAAAATGTGGAAGTAAATGTATTCAACTAAAAAAGCATCCCAGTAGTCCTTGCGCATCGGTATGAGATCTACATAGATCCGCCCAATAGTTGAACATAGAAGAACTCTTCCTCCTCACCTACGAAGTCTAATTCTATTGTATAGACCTCACCATCACTGCATCTAAACCAGAGTCTGGGTGGTCTTTAAAACACCGTCCTAGGTGGGAATGAGTAGCTAATTCAGTGGAACTATAAAATAAAGGTTAACATGTTATCAATTCAGTCAAGTAGTAATGATAAAGCAATACAACAATCATGTCCTAAGTACTCTTGTTAATGTAGGGATGATATGCTATAATGATGCATGCCCTCTCCTGCACTCCCTTAGTGACATCATCTCTTGGTCGCGCATGCAACACTCCCGCTGTGCTCAACTCCATCACTAAAGGCACATGCAATGTGATGCATGTGCGTGTTAGCCAATTTCTTAATTAGACCTATTCATACACCAGGTTTGAGAAGCTAAGATACCTCCCTTTATATCATTTACCCAAACAATGATCCATCTAGGGTCGTCAATCCGAGTAAATCACATACGATAGGCAAGTTCGAGAGTTTACACTCTAGGTCACTAAGGGAGACTCGTCACCGTCAGCGTGGGTCTATTCTGTACTCGAGGTCACACCACCAATGCCCTACCAACTGGCAGTCTATTTTCAAAGGCTCGTCATCAACCTGAATGGGGACCACAGCCAGACTGCGTTATGGTAGGACGAAAACTCAAATACAGTGTTCCATACCACTGTATTCAGCTCACGAGTTTGGGTTGCTTACTGGTCACTATGGGGAGGCTCGTCACCCTAGCATAGGCCGATAACTCGACCACGATGTCCGACTCATGAGTCTTAATGGATCTTGGTACCATGGTTGAAATGGGTTTTGCTTTGGTAAGTGGTACCTTAGATTTAAGCAGTAACGTCATACATGGTAAATACACAATAGGCCAATTGGGTTATTTGACAAGTTCGATTGGTATGAGCGTACACTGAATTAGTCGACATGGAGCGCGTAAGCACTCCACATGGCCTAACCAGTGTCAACAATCATCGTATGACTCAGATTCATCGAACCTATCCAATGTGGTGAGACTAGTTCAGCCACTCATTCAGGTATCGTTACTGATTGCCTATACTACGTAGTAGTCCCGATTATACTCAAATGCAGCATGTGGATACATGTGATAATCTTATAAGTATTTTAACAAACAATCCAAATACAATACTTATTTGAACATTTTATCAAACACATCGAACATGTTATTATACATATACAATTTATACATAAATCACGCAGTTAAAATTAAGATTACATGAAGGAGATTATACATCTAGATAAGGTTGTTGAGAATCCTATCTCAACACCCTTAATAAATACAATTCATCAGACAATTTCTCATTTAGACATTTTATCAAACACTTAGCCTACACATTACCAAATACATAGACTAGATTAGTTATGACATGAACTATAGCGATTTTCTACACAACATAAGTTACAATGCATATAACAAACATGAATCTTATATTAAAATTCATAACAAGCACAAATCATAATTTTAAGTCCATTTAAACATTTCAACAAACACTTAGACTACACTTTACTACATATATAGACTAAATTAGTTACGACATATATTATGACAAATCCTTTCACAAGGGGATTGTCATACATTCAAAAACCCCGTATTCTAGGTTAATAGTCATGACAAGCATAAATCATGATTTCACTTTCATTCGAACATTTCAACAAACACTTGGAATGCATTATATTCACAACATAGTTCATATATGTGTAGTATGTGAAAAACGTCGTATCTAAGTACATGTGGTAGCAATCAAGTCAGTGATAAATCATTAACTGACATTAAAAGCCTTGAAAACCATAACCTAAACGTTTATAGTCCACGCCTTTTGTCGGTACGTTGCTTAGGAACTCGGTTTGAACCCTACGTCTTTGTCTACGGCACAACGACTACATAAATCACGAAAGAGGTTATCTATTTCGCTGATTCTTCTACTTGGATTCCTAAAACGAGATTAGGGTTAGGATTCCTTACTCGAATCGAAGTTGGAGACGATCATGAAGCGATGTGGAAGGGTGAATCGAGGCGTGGAGTTGTGGGAGAGAATCTTAGCAACAATCTCCCACTCTTTCTCTTCTCTCCTCACACTTTTCTCTCTCCTAGGGTTTGGAACAAATTCGTATGTGAGAGAGAAGGGGTGAGTTAATGGTCTTATATAGGCACAGAACTGGTTCAAATGGGCCCAGGGCCATGGTATACTTAGGTTATGGCCAAAGGGAGTTTGTTTTTGGTAAACGAGGCCCATCTGGAGGTTCATTACTCACCTACGGCGTAGGGTAAGTTCCCTAGCAATGGATCTAGGCCAGGTTAAGATTTCGGTCTAATCGAATTTGTGGATTGACCGTGGAGGACCAGTTTTAGTTTAACGACTATCATCACTTGATCAGGGCCACAAGTACACTGACTTGTGTAGGAAAATTTTCCTGATCCTTGGGCGTAATTAGGTTAGAATTTGATGGTCTAAAACCTTAAATTTGGCCTACAAGAGAATGCCCTAAATCACTCAAATCTGAGTTCATTTTCAAAAGATATTTGCGTTTCTCACATACTTCGCTCCGGACTCAAGTTGTGTGTTTCTAAATACTATTTGGACACGATTCCTATGATGGTTGTCAAGCCCAGTAGGATGGTCATAACCTTATAGTTTTGGGGTCATCGGGCTTTCGACATGTGGTCCAAGTCTGATACAGAGTTTAAATGTACTCCTGTGAGCAACTGGGTTTTGAGATTGCTCCTAGGTTTTTAAGTAATGTTGAGTTAGTGATTTTAATGGTTTTAAGTCTTGTAGATTGTATAGAAAGTGATTCAAGCCAAATCCATTGATTGTTTAGTTTAGTACTTAACTATGTATCGTCCAATTATGATAGACTAGGTTGCTCTATTCAAATCACCTATTTATTTTATTGATTTTGTCAGATTCCATAAGACTAATGGCCTAAAACCCATTTTTATTTATATATTTACTATGATAGTAAATTTAAGTTTAAGTATTATTCTCCATCATTTAAATATTAGGATTAGCGTATACTATGAAAGTACTCAGAAAAATGTGAAGAATAAGGTGGTGAAAGGTGAGATTTTGAAGGAAATGGGTTGAAAAAGGATTTTAAACTTTGGGATTGAGTTCTGAGAAGTCAGTAAGGTGTTGTGATCGACTCATTGCCCAAGGATGTCTAACTCCAGGTTGGCAAAAATTCGGGGCATTATAGCTATATAATCGAAAGGGATCATGCTGCGGCCCTTGGTCAAATCTATTTGAAATTTCTTTAGAAGAACCCATTCACCAGATAAAACCAGTTAACACCCTGGAAGGATAGATTACTTGTGGGATTTCCTTAGATCTTATAAGGCGATCAGAAGGATATCCTGTTGAGACTACTACTCCACGCCCACTAGAAGCCCCCGAATCTCTGATTATTGCTCTACATACTCCTACTCAAAGAGTGATGGAGGATATAAGAGTCAAGGCCGCTACCAATGTTCTAAATATCATTATCGTGTAATGTATTGCACCGTTAGGATATGGATACATATCGGTTATTGCATGGGATATATCGGTTGTAGTGCATAATTTATCGTTGATGTTGGGAAACATGGGAACATTGGGAAATTGATCAAATTTTTTAATGAAACTTCAAGGATAATTGAAAAAGAGTGCACATAATAGGGGTTTCCTTTGTATGGGGTCCTAATATATGTGCTTTCCAACTAGACTTATGCAAGTATATTCAAAGTCTATTTATATAATTTATAAACGTAAAAAGCCATGTATGGAAATCCAAGTAATACATTTAAAAGTAAAAGAAGAATCACTAGATGAGATTACATGCATGTTCAATTTTGTGTTTGGATACAAACATTGCAATTGATTTGTGAGAAATTGAGAAATTTAGATTTTTATCAAATTTCGCAACTTAACCGATCTCCACAAAATCTCGAAATTGAAGTTCCAATGATTTTTCATGAAAAACATGAAGAATCATAGATTTGTAACCATTTGACACTGGTTTAACATGATTTACAACAAAAACATGGATAAAAAATTGAAAATGCTCACCGAATCGAATAGGTGGGATATATTGACACTACTTGTGTGTTTCGTATCGTACATGTAGGATGTAAGATATATCATGGGATATATCAGTTGATATCGCCAATTTTTCAAACACTAGTTGCTACCACTACATCCCCTATATTAAGGTCGACTCTTCCAAGTTTTTCTTCTCCCAAGACTTGATCTCATATGAGATCCCGCTGTCCTTACGTGCAAGTTCAGCATAATATCTCTCCATCTTCAATAAATGCTCTAGTACTGTCTACTAAAGCGAGTCCTTTAGCTAAGGGCAAACAAGTGATTCCTAAAGAGAGCTCATCAAATTCTTCTGAAGAAACTGAAACTGATGGGGTATCATTTAGTGGTAGCTCTTCTGAGGACAACGACGCACCAGAAGATGATAATCAAGCAGATGATGAAGAAGTGGATATCGGTGAAGAGGGTGAAATCAGAGATGTTTCTGCTGCAAAGGCCTAGGAGGAACCTTAGAGTGTTCCTACTCCAACTATTCGTGCGAGCACACCTATGGAAGAAGAATAACTTGATTACGGAGATTTCAGCTATTCCCTCGGTGAAAATGTCTTCGTATCTTTCGATGCTATCTACTCTCCTCTACCCCGCAATCTTTCACCCATTCCTATTATTACTATTCCCCAACCTTACCCTTAGACCCTTCCCAGCATCATGGAGGTCTTATCTTCAAGGGAAACAGGCATTTCTGGGCCAAGAATGCAAATAACAGCAAAAACGCTGATCTCGCCTCATAGTGTGGATACTACTAAGCATATTCATCCTGAAGAAGTAGTAATTGAACGTCCTACTATTCTTCAACCAGTTGCCCGATGTCTTCAGTTCCCTTTTGAACCTAGTGGTGTGGCGATGCAAATGACTTTAAACTCAAGTATGGGGGCCAAAGAGTTATCTTTTAATGTTGCAAGTACTTCTACAGACGTTCCTGGCCTTCTAAAAGTAAAGACTTCGGCACCATCAATCATGCCTCATTCTGTTCCCAAAACTGGTATACTTCCCTTCTTAAGTATGTTCTCATATTTCCCATCCTTTATGTTTCTATCATCATTATATTTCCTACCTTTTCAGTTTCTTACAGCTATTCCTTCTTCTAGTGGTTCGACAAGCTCAAATTTGATAGCCACTGTACTTTCACTGGAAAATATGCCTCCCTACAAACTTGTTCTTATCAAAGGCTCTCTTTCTATTGCTGCTTGTACATTCAAGGATCCCGAACAATGGCCCTTTCTGAGTAATACTTTAGTAATTTTAGACAATGCAACACAGATGGCCAACATTAGCATCTTCCTTTGCATGACTCTTTAACCCACTTTTATACTTCATTGCGCCACTTAGAGTCAACATGTAACATAGTTATTTCATCTGAAATTTTGGAAAGTCAAAAGGAATTATTATTACTCAAAGATGGAATTTCCCAAGCTGCGACCATAGTTTTTGGTTACAATAATGAGTCAAGTCCCTTTAAGAGCGATTAAAGGCTTCTGAACAAAATACGAGGGCTATCAGAGAGCAGATGGCTTATCTCAAAGAGAAAATTGTCTAGCTTGAGATTCAAGAACAAGAGGAAGAATCGAACATAAGTAAGGTCAAAGCAGATATGGAGGATAACATTCATATTACTGAGCTTGAGAAATAAAAAATTGTGAAAAATGAGACGACAGTTGTTTCTTTGGAGCAAGAATTAGCGGGCGCGCCTGATCATGCCAAAATCATTCTCGAGGTCAAGTTGCCTACCGTGTTGCTCAAGTTTAGTTCAAACAAGATCAATAAAAATATATGACCGCTTTGGATGTTTTAGAAACATTGTAATATTTTTATAGTTATTAATATATACATTTCTCGATATATGAAATTTCAACATCATTTTTGGAGTAATTTTCTAAGTGATAAATTCATATGATAGTAGATGTTCATATTTTGATTGCTCTAATATTTTGATTGCATGTTTTGTTAGTTAAGAAGCATATAATATGATAAGCATTTTATCTACGTGTCATGTTTATTTTTCATATATTAATTCAAACTTTAATTGCATGTTTTGCATATATTTCAGCATGATTCATGATTTAAAAATATAACATAGTGACAACATGTTTTTTTGTTAGTAGTAACAACGTGATTTATTTTGATGGGCGAAGTCAGTTAAGAATTCAATCAGTATTTAAGGTGCCACACATATTTTAAGCACTTGAGTAGTTGAAGCGTGTAAGACCTTGTTCATTCCGTACATTTTCTATGCCTATGTGCATGATGATCGACGCCCTTGGAAAGACCTAAACTAGTCGTGCATATATAGTGCACACTTGACTGACCAGAACCCCAAGACTTTAAAACCTATTTCATATTAACCATCCCATCGCTGCGATCGCAGAGGTACCACCCATGCATCTGTACAACGCTCCATTAGTGAGATACACTGCAAATAATCATTGGTGTATCATGTGTACATGACATCATATATTACATTCCACACATATGCACAACACATGCCATGCACACATGCACCATGCCACATATGGGTGAGAGAATCTCTACCCATGTGTGTGATGTCACACACCCATACCATCCCTCTCTCATTTGTACCCCAAAGTCAACTCTTCTCCATACCATCCCTCTCTCATTTGTACCCCAAAGTCAACTCTTCTCCATACCATATCTTATGCATGATGTCATCATGTCATGCCACCCCATGTACCTTTAAAACAATATTAAGTCCTAATCATGCACAAATTTCCATAATCCTAGCCTAAGTTAATCATAATCACATTAAGCTACCCTAGCCACAATTTATCCATTTTTCTACAAATACTCCTCCATCCCTCAACATTTTTAACATTTTCCCTACCATAAGAGAGAGAGAGAGGAGTGATCTTGGTGGGCCATCAATCTCATCCCTTCCATCCATCTCAGCCATCTATCTCATCAATCCCATCCCTTCCATCCATATCAACCATCCATTTAATCCATCAAGGTGAGTACACCCTCCCCACTCATTCTTATTTTGTTTTCATTGTGTTTATGGATGGTGATGATGATGCTCTAATGTTAGAGGTAGTGTGGATGATGAAGATAATATGATTGATGGTGAAGATAATTATAATGATGATAATGACATGATTAATGGTGTGGATGTATAGGAGAAAATATATAAAACTAAATTGTTATAGAATTCATGTGGGACCCATTGATAGTGGGCCCCACCAAAATTTTTGTATACGATCCAAATAGTAAAAGTGTGGCCCATTGGGCTGGCCAATGTATATGTATTGATAGTGGGCCCCACCAAAATATTTGTATGCCATCCAAACAGTCCAAGTGTGTCCCATTGGGCTAGCCACACACACACCCATGCACACAGGTGCACAACACACCACAAAATAAATTAAAAAAAGAAGAAGAGAGAGTGGACATTGCATCAAGCAGTGTCCCAGTTGCTTTAAAGCATGGGGCAGGGTTGTGGGACCACAACATGCCCCACCCATGATGTATGTGTTTGATCCACGCTGTCCATTCAATTTTCTAGCTCATTTTAGGCCTTGAGCCAAAAAATGAAGCCAATACAAATCTCTGGTAGGCCAAACCATCAAAAAGATTGTTTTAAAAGTGATATTTACAATCAAGACTGTTAGGGCTCGTTGTGATGTTTCTGTATATCTAAACATACTGAATATTGGGCTTGTTAGACTTGTCACGAGTTAGGGAACTCAACAGATGGAGTGAATCATCCTGATGTGAGCCCCACCTATGTAAAATCACTTTTATATATATATATATATATATATATATATATATATATATATATATATATATATATAAGTAAGGGCTGGATGCTACTTGCTGTCAACGTCTAGAGGACGCAGCAGCAAGCAACATCCTGCTCCTTGGACGTTGGCAGGGATGGTGGGCCCCACCAAAGGCTCCACCATGATGTATGTCAAACATCTACACTGTGCATTTAATGGGTCCCCTTTAGAAAATGGGTTGCCCCAAAAATCAGTTGTACACGGAACTTAGGTAGACTACACCATCTAAAATCATGTGAAGACATTCTTAAAACATATAAAGGTACTTTATGGGTTCCACCTAAAATTGGGATGCATCTGAAACTTGATTTGACCCCTCAACTAAGTGGGACACACATAATGGATGGGTTGAATCTCTCTAGTGGCCCACCTTGATGATATATATATATATATATATATATATATATATATATATATATATATATATATATATATATATATATATATATATAAAATAAAAAAATGTTAAGGGTAGCACCCAACAACAATAGCTACTGGACACCACCATGATGTATGTCATTATCCACACCTTTAATCTGGTGGGTCCCATCTGGGACCAGGATAATGTATGGGTTTTACCGGCACCACCCATCAAGTGGGGCCATGTCCGGGAGTACCTTGATGTATGTGTTTTACAGACACCATCCATCCCCATGCTCACATTAGGTGGGCTGCACCATAAATCCTGATAGATCCGCACCACTAGAAATGGCAAATGAATGCCTACAATTTAAACCTCATGGAACCTGCTATAATGTTTATCTCCATTTAAGCTGATGTGGATTGCTCTCCATCCAACTTGATATGTGAGAAATCCACACTGTGGCCATCCATTATGCTAGCTTATTTAGTCATGAGCCCAAAGATGGAACATATCCAAATTCAAGGGCCCACCTGTTGGATAGTGGACATTCTCCACTCTTGAGCATTTTAACTGTCCAACCCACTAGGTCCCTACTTGACGAATGTGCTTTATATCTCTATAATCCATCTGTTTAGGTTAGTACGTGTCCCATCATGATGCTCATTTTCCGTTTAGACTAGGCCACCAATTGTGGGACTCACTATAGTTTGATAAGCCAACTAACTAGACCGGATGTGTAAAGCCACACTAGGTGTATTACATGTAGGCATGTCCATCTGGTGGGTGGGACCACTATGATTAATGAGTTTTCTATCCACGCCACCCATCCAGCATGCTGGGTTGCCATGGTTCTTGCTTGATGAATACCTAGTATGCTCTATCCCTCTAATTAGAGCATCACCTAAATCATGTGGGATTGAGTTGTGGCCTTTAGTTAAGTAATTATATGGTGTATGGACAACACTTGGCCTTATGAAATTATGATCGAAGTGTGGCCCTAAGTCGTGGGATCGTGCATGTGACGTATGCTTACCTTTGAATGTACTCAATTATGACGAATCTACATGACTGCTAGTGAGATGAATATATGGGAATGAACCATGTGATGTAATGATGTGTGTATGACCCCTTAATCATGTGGCCAAGTAACATAAGTGTTGCCACCTGATCATGCTCAGTGATTCGATGTAAGTAACAATAGAATTGTATGATTAAAAAAAATGCATACAAGACCACTTAATCATGCAAAATTAAGCGGCATTTGTGGCCACTCAATGATATGACCACGCACTTATGAGCATATCCATGGTCACCTAAACTATGAACAATTGAGTTGTACATGCAAATTTTCTTAGTCATGAGAATTATGATATAGGTTAAATTATACAACTTGGTAGAGTGGTCCTCAACTTGGTATTATGTGACACGAATATGATCATTGCATTCAACTCATGAGTAAAGAAGAAGTAAGGACCACTAAACTATATGTGATGTGATTAAATGTGGCCCTTAGTCCGTTCATCATGTGACGTTAAAACTGGATTATTATCCGTGTGAAGTGTGGGGTAGTTGTTGCCTAAGACTTAGCATAATTAGTGTAGCCTTGTATTCGTGTGTAGGATTATGATTGCTCAATTATGTTTGGATATTTTGAAATGTCGACACTAGATCATGATAGTAATCATATACATACTAAATTGTGAAATTGTGGTACTTACCACCTGACCATGTGAAAGTTTAGTAAAGTGGTTGCCCCATTATGTGAGCTATGATGTAATGAAAGTACGTAATCATCTAACCTTAAGTCCTTTATTATGAAAAGTAAAGTGACATTTGTGTGGCCTCTCAACCATATGGACTTCTGATAATGGAGTGGCCATAAGACCATGTGGGCATATGAGAATTGTGTGGGTACTCAGACTTGTGAACTATGCTGATGGTGTAACCTCTTGGGTATGTGAACTTAGGATGTGTGTCAGATTGATTGTTGAACCTATCTTATTAATAGTATTGGACTTAATTTGTGGACTTAATGACATTGGAGTAGTGGGCCTATTAGCCTTAAAGCCCACCTTGAGTGGACGCCTTGTGGGCCCATTAACGGTAAACCTATGGGGCCCATAGGTTATTTTCTCTTACTAAGAACATAAGACTCCATGAGAAGTGCATATTGGGCCTATGTTTGGGCTTCTTAGTAAGTGCATGAGACTCCTTGTGATGTATGTATGCCAAGTCTCATTTGGGCCTTGTGAATGAGTTATAATTGAGTCCTTGAATGAACCGTTTGTAGTAATCAAATGGACCACCCAACAAGCCAAAATGATGGGATGTAGCAACTCACTAATCGATGCGATGAACCAGGCCTTAGTCCACTTGAAATGATAGCTAGGTATGTTGAGGCATTGGATTGAAATCTAATTATGCATGTGGTGATGAAACATGTGCAGTGATTGTGTAATGTGATATTTATGGTGATGATGATGCGTGTATGGTTAGATGCGATGATTATATTGTATGGTAATGCTAATTTATGTTTATATGCTTGGATGGTGTTCAATTGGATGTAAGGACTAAGTGGACCATCGTATGTATTACCTCAAGTCATAGATAGTGCACCTAGCACCGTATAATGATGTGACACTTATGCACCCACTTACTACGGAACTAATGAGGTGAACCACTTAACTCTTAACCATGAATGAGTATGTTGGTGATACGAACTAGCTTTTGAATAGCTATGGATCTTTATATGTGGATTTGATACATGTTATGGTATGTGCTCATTCCTTGCACATGTTTAATATATAGTCTGTTGTGGTGACACTGTATAAGGTTTCGCCCATGTGATTGGTGCTAAGTGATGGATTGATCCTAGTTGTGGTATTGTGTGGTTGGTAAACACTTGTGACATGGAAGTGTGGACACTTGCATAGCCCCATGATCATGAGGGAGAGTGCACATTATACCACTATTTTTTCATGTTGGTACCATGATCATTTTGATTGGTCTGATAATATTTGTGCATATTGCATCTGCACGCACGCATACATGTACATGCGTCATGGATGAGGAGTGCATGGTGTGCATAGTTTGATCATGTGGAGATCATATGCATGTGGTAGAGGATGTTAGTGTGGGATGCACATGATGGAGTATGTGGTAGAGGATGTTGGTGCGGGGTGCACATGATGAAGTATGTGCAGATGTTATCTGGTCTGAGAGACCATGGGCTTGGTCCTTGGGTTGAAGTCCCTGAGCAAATATATTAGGTACAGTCCTTGGGTTGAAGTCCCTTAGTGAATATATCGGGCAAGGTCCCTGGGTTGAAGTCCCTAAAGTTCACTTGATGTTACATTGTAATTTATGTTTATGTCGATGCTAATATTACATGTATATCCTTTCCACGATCAACATGGATTGCAGATTAGATGTGGATGGTAGAGGAGCCCGATTGGTATTAGGGTTGCCTTGTATGCATATGTGGCTTACATGCATAGCATTGCTTGAGTGCAATTATATTGTGTAGCATGCTTGTGGATTATCATTGCATTTTTCATAACATCCTCATGAGTAGAGGTGGGCATTTTGGACCGACCCGAACTGACCCGACCCAACCCGAAACGGGTAGTATAAATATTCTTTTATACTTTTTACCTTCACTTGTTTACATTACACCCTCCCCTCTTTTCTTACCTTAACGAACGAACAAGCCTCCCCTTCCTGATCTTCTTCTTCTTCTTCTTCCTCTCCAGTCTCCAGTCTCCAGTCTCCAGCTTCCCCTTCCCATTACTGCTGGTGTGGGTTTCATAGCTTAGACGGTTTGATTTGAGTTAATACCTATGATGTGTGCAATTTCAAGGAGCTACATATTAAGTTTCGTACACAGTCAAAATATCAAATAACTCCACCAGGATAGAGATGACGAACTGAGGACATTGGTTTGGAAACGGATTGGCTACTCCCCTGCCACCAGCGTGGTCGGTGATCTGTGGGACCCACCATGATGTATGTGTTTCATCCATTCCATTCATCCATTTTAAAAAATAATTTTAGAGTTTTATTCCAAAAAAAAGGTTATAAATCTCAAGTGGACCACACCATAAGATAACAATAGTAATTGGATATCCACCATTAAAATCCTCATAAGGCCTACTATACTGTTTATTTGACTACTAATTTGTTGATTAGGTCATATGGTCCCAAATGAAGAGAAAAAATAAAGATCAGCTTGATCCAAAACTTTTATGGCCCTCTAAATGTTTTTAATGGTCGACTCTCATTCAATATTGTTTCCTGTAAAGTGGTCAACTTAAGACTTGGTTATACCTCATTTTTGGACTCATGTTGTAAAATGATCTCTAAAAATAGATGGACGGAATAGATGAAACACATATGTCATGGTGGGCCCACATAGCACCGACTATGTCAGTGGAGTAGCCAAACCATTTCCCTCCCACCATGATGTCTATCTGACAACCACGCCAGCTGCGTTAGTACGTGTCATGCAAAGCCGAGCACTGACGCTCCTTGAGCTCCGAGTTGTACGAATGGGTCAAAGGAAGTTACATGGGACCTACAATGATGTATTTATTATATCTACACCGTTCATGTATTTTTAGAGATCATTTTAGAGAAATATCCAAAAAATGTATATTATCCGAAGATCATCTAGACAACACCACAAATAGCAGTAGAGAATTATTTTCACTATTAAACAATTCGTGTGGTCCACATGATAGTTAGATTTGTCTTATTTTTCGTCTCAAGCCTTAAGACGAGGTCACTAAATGGATGGACGGTTTGGATATAACACATATCCCATGATCACACCCCTAGAACTTACTAACGTCGTCAATACAACAAGTCCTAGACTTGCGTGAAAAGGACGGCAGTGCACTTTCGTGCAGTGCTCGTCAACAATATAATATGTCCGGTAAAATTGCAGATAAGTTCTTTCAGAGACATGTGGGGCCCACCTTGATGTATATGTTTTATCTAAGCCATTCATCCATTTTGACATATCATTTTAGGCGTTGAGCACAAAAGTGTAGTATATTGAAGGCTGAAGTGGACCACACCACATGAAATAGTTGGGTTAAATTCAAACAATCCGAATCTTACCTGACTCAATCCGACTCGGGTAGGGTGGCTGAGTCGTACTTGGTTCGGGTCAGACTAACCATTTATTGGATCAGTCTGAGTCAGGCAGCTCGGACTTGATCCCTGGAGCGGGTTCGGATTAGGCTATTGTGATTTCGGGTCAAATAGAGTTAGGTCCGATTTGATCCAATCAGGACCGATGCCTAGCTCTACTCATGCGATGGATTGAACACCATAGTAACATCGTGGTTATACTGATGAGACCACCACAACGGTATCGTGTTTGGTATTTGTGGACACCGAAAATTTAGGTTTCTTATACTGTGTTATGCCCCAGACTGGAAAATCGGATTCACATGAATCCCGATTGCCGAATCCGGTGCCGACAGCCTCCGTAGTGCCCCATTCTCGGCTCCTGATAATCAAATGCCAGATTCTGATCCTGGGATCCTACAAGGAGGATTTTCAGAATGATTTTTTTTTAATGGAGCATAACCACAAACATAACCAAGTCACAAAACAACATCACCACATATCCACTATATCAAAAAAATTTAAGTACAATGTGGAAAGGGAAATATAAGGTAATCAAAAAGCTTCAAAATGGTCTGATACGTGCTCCTGCTTCAGCGTTGCTGCTATCCAACGCTACCTGTACGCAACTATCGTGCATAAGCTTACAAAAGCTTAGAGGGTGGTATAAGTGTGTGCGTAAGGCAAATGCCAAGTGTACAGTATCAGAGTAGTGTGAAAGTATGCGGTAAGTCCATGAATACAATTAACCATACCAAGGCTATGTAATGCAAAGCATGATATGAGATATGAATGCCATCAGCCATATCGATGCAATGCAAGGCCTACATAGCCGAATGTCATATGCGAAATGCAATCCAAGTAAGTCGGTACTCATCAAGTACATATATCAGTACAGTTCCTCTCTGGATATCACCGGGGTCTAATACACTTTGCAGTGACTATCACCTCCCTAGCTGCACAGTCAAGCAAGCAGAATAGACCTCACTATCCGCCTGACCAGTAGTCTACCAATACCTACCCGGCTCGTCGATAGCGGACTCATTTACGAGCTGGTCAAACTCAGCCTAGCTTATAGCCCCCTCACTGTTGAGGGTCAAATATTGCATATTAGACCCCGGTTATTTCTCAGATTTACGCATAAGATACTGTTTAATGGCCCGTTTAATCGTGTTTATGATGCAGGGTGTGTTTAGGAGCTTCGACCGAAACAGGGTGATAAAAGTATGAAATTAATGCTCTGATGATACCAAAGGCAAGGGATGGACTCCAGGGGACCAAGATCGACGAAATTTACAGGCCAGAGATCCGAGAAAATTGAGAAACTGATGTTCAAGTGGCCCGAAAATGGTCCAGAATGCAAGTTCACATGGTTCCCACCATCTGATCAGCTCTGAATTTCATACATCGCTTGAGGACCACAATTGAGCCGTACATGTCAAATTTCAGCCCCTAGATCCCTACAAAAGTGGGCCAATAGACAAATCAGCCTATAAATCTGTGATTTGGGGCCCACTTGAGACTTGGATACGCTTCGAAATTGGTATCAATGGCTCAAATGAGGTGAAAAAATGGATGGAAAGCACGAATTTCATATATACATCATGATTGGACTCCACTGGCAGTGCCAGTGCACAGTGCACAAGTGCACTTGACGTGCACTGGACCGGAAATTTAATTTAAAAGACGGAAACCCATCTCCTTCTTCTTCTCTGTTTCAAACAACGGACGCGCCACCGTCCACCATTTTTAGCTTGTGGGCCCCACCCATCATCTATTCGGACGATTTGAACCGTCCATTGCGTCAAGAGGTGGGGCAGAACAATCACCTAGCTGTCTGTTTGATCCCATGCACGTGTACGCGAGCTGATCATCAGAAATCACAGGTTCGACGGTAAAAATATTTACTACGGTGGGTTGCACTAAAATCAAGAAAAAAATACACAATTCTAGGTGGTTTTTCGCCATGAGTCGAATGAGCGGTATGGATTTATCCATAAACATCAAGGTGAGGGCCATCAACACACAGCGCAGCCATTGCGTAGGCTCTGTTCGCAAACAGAGCCTGCGGGCGATCATTGTGGGTCCCACTCACCATTTTATTTAAAGATCTGACCCGTTCAGTCATCCTGTGTGGTAGCAACAATGCATGCTTAGGTGGCATAATTTCAAACGACCGCAAAGAGGAATTTTCAGCCATTAAATGTAATTTGGATGGCCGGTTTAGAAATCAAGTGAGCCGTGTGATCAGCGCTCCGAAAACGTCCCTTTCTGACTGAAATTCTGCTAGGAATTTAATGGATGGAGTGGATTTCCTTTCCAGCCTTGATCATGGGCCCCACCGAGAGTCCAGCATCAAAATTGGAAAAACTCAAGTTTCTGCGTTGGTTACTTCGCACGTACGTCTGCTGCGTAGAGGAGTTTCGCACCGACTCCTCCACCTTCCGCACAAGCTATATAAAGAGAAGGGAGAGAGAGAGGAGGATCATCTAGGGAGGAGCTGAGATTCAACAGAGTGTGGGCAGTCAGTTGGAGACGTGGAGCTGGAGCTTGGAACGTGAAGAGAAGAGAAGGAAATAAGGAGAGAGAGAAAGAGTTTGAGTTATTTTTTCTTTCTTTTTCTGATTTCTTGTAACACCCGTGAAAAATCCGTACTTGGGTCCGAGCACTAATTAGACCCGAAATCGCGTAGAATTAAATTCCATGGAAATTAAGCGTAAGTTAGCTAGCGCAACGCTAGAGTAGCTGGGAAATAGTCCCTGATCACTTTAAATACGTTCTACAAGACCCAAATCGAGTAGAACAAACAACTCTACAATACTCTATAACCTTGGATCAAACTCTAAGCAGGTCCATTCTCTGGACCACTTTGAATTCTTGTATTGGATTTAGACCGCGCGTCGAAGGTCTGATACCTCCTATCTTAGACCGTTAGAACCGCCCAGCTGGACTTGACAATCATCTCGAAAATCAAGTCAAACCGATAATCACAGACTATTTCGTTGAACCCAGACCGAAGAGACCGGGAATAGGGACGGATTTGAAATTTCAAATTCAAATCTGGCACACGACTTGACGCGTCAGTATTAAGCATTCTGACCGTCAGAATTCATCTAGATTACACCCTCGGATCAGGAAAATTTTTTATTTATTATCATGAGACTTTCAGCCCTGATCTATGTGCGGTGACCGCTGAACTGAAACTGGTCCGCCACGTGCGATCTGCGAACCCTGCCAGACTGAAAACTTAATACGTGCTACATCTGGTACGCATGAGCTTAAGTCTGATCGCAATCGACCAGGGGACCACCAGAAAGCAGCTTTTGGACCGAAACAGCCCCGAAATGGATAAGCACTAAGTAAACTTCGTTCCGGAGCCTGTTTCTGGCATTTTTAAGCTTATAAAAGGGGTTGAAACCCTCATTTCTCTCTCCCATCCAAAAATTCCAAACCCTAGAGAAAAGGAGAGAGAGTTTGAGAGAAAGAGAAGAAGGGATTTTTTCCGCTTTCGAGCCACCGATAGCTGCTGTTTCAGCAACTCTTCCCAATCACCTGGACGGTGATTTCTCTGCTTTTTCAGGTATAAAACAACCCTAGAACTTGCTGATTTAGGGTTTATCCAGATTTAGGGCGTGTTAGCTAACGTATTTCGTAAATCAGGTTGTCCTACTGCCGTAGACGAAGCGTACACGCTCCGTTCAAAATCACGCTTCCGTAAGAGACTAGGTGAGGATTTTAGACGCTTTGATTGACGATTTACAACGCTTTCAATGTCGTATAATAGTAGATTATCGACGGCACCGCCGTTTGACATGTACAACATGCTCTCCGTTTCCTGTTTCGTAAATTAACGAAGAATATGAGATTTAGGGCATTTTAGTCATTTGTAGGAAGTACGGTCTACATCCATATTTTACTGACGTGATTGACATGGTTTGTTGTCGCATTAGGGAGTTAGGAATGCTTGCATAATTAGTTTGGCGAAGAGATTCGCCTAGTTGCGCACTTTAGGTCGACATACTATATGTAGACTTAAGTGTGTAGTGTATGTGTTTGTATAAATGCTTGTATTAGTATGTATTGAATTAAATGATGTTATGAGATAGTTTTTGATTGATTCTTCAATTAATATGCTGACCTAAATGATTTTCTACATGTTGACTATATGCATGATTTCATTACATGCATGGAATATGTGTGTTGGAAGATTTGCTTAAGTTGAATGCTATAACATGTGTTAACATGCTCACATGATTGTATTTCAATTTCAATACTCTCACTTAGATTGCTGATGTGACTCCATAAATGTTTGGGACTAGACTTAGTCCAGGCAGTTGGTAACCGAGCGAATTCGTGGCTGACTGGTCATAGCCACGAACGACGCTTCGATGAACGTGATTCGTGTTTAGAGTTGGCGGCAGTGGTTAGGCCACGTGAAGTGTTTTACGCACTTCATGTCGTTCGACTTGAGATGCGATCGCGCTAGTCGAGCCCGTCAAGTAACCCGACTGGCCGATGTATGTTCACCTTGTATGAGTCATAACTGCTTGAACCTAGGGTACTGAACTTACCATTGTAAACCCTGTTAACCATGGTACCTTGATCCACGAAGACTCATGAGCCGGGCATGGTGGTATGGGACACCGTGGTCGAGCTGTCGGCCTACGCTGGGGCCACAAACCTCCCCGTAGTGACCAGTGAGCACCTAGACTCGTGAGCAGATTATGGTGGTATGGGACACTATATTCTAGCTATCGGCCTATACTGATCGGGCGACGAGCCCTTTGTAGTGACCGCAAGCGTATTCTGAGTCCACGGGAGGCGACGACCCTTCCGTTGCAGTAGAGTACGGTAGGCTTGTATTGATAAGGTGATGGTGGAGCGGTGCAACGAGTGCGAGCAACAGCCCTGGCAGCCCTTGCAGTGACCTACGAAATATACATCGTATGAGATTACTAGGAGTGACGACCCTAGACAGGATCTGTGTTGGGATTGATACAAGGGAAGTACCTTAGTTTCCCAATCCTGTTGTTTGAATGGACTAATAACAACTTGGAATTCGTATCACCATAGCATTGCATGTTCCTGAAAGATGTGGAGCACTCTAGGGAGTGTGGCATGCCGCGGTCGTAAGATGTTGCCGCATGAGGGAGATCGTCGGTGAGGGCATACATCACGTCATGTCATCTTGCATTAACAACAGTATTAGGATTGTCTGATTTACTGCTTTATTATTATCGCATGATTGAATTGTGAATATGCTAATCCTTGCTCTATGATTCCACTGAGTTGATCACTCATTCCCACGTTACGGGATGGTGTTTGCAACACCCACCAGACCCTGTTGTAGATGCAGGTGAGGCCGAGATCCAGGAGGTGGAGCCGGAGATCGACGAGGACCAGAATGAGTTCTCGTATATGCAGTATCACGACGGCTTCCCGTAGGCGACCTGGATCGAGGGGACATCAGTGGGACTATTTTGAACATTATTTTTTTATTTATGTGTATGTATATGAGGCTCAGAGATGTAGTCATACTTTGGAGACAGATGAGATTTACTTTGTTTTCCATACAGTGATATATATATTGTTTAGTCTTCCGCTTGCTTTTATCACTGGATCTAAAGTATGAATTGCAGTTTTGGTATACTTTTACTCATGTGAATGCTTTAAATCAGACAACATTAAATCATAACCATTTTTGTTGCATAAGTGACGGCCTGGAACTCGGGAGTTGAGTTTATACACGACCCCCGATTTTCAGGGTGTTACATTTCTTTCTATGAATTCCATGGAGTCTATTCTATCCTTGCTCGGCTAAACCTCTTAGCTAGGACTAAGAGGTGAAGCTTTTAGTGAGATGGGAGAGTTATTTTATGATTTTTTTTGTTTAATTTATGAATTGAATTAATGTTGATGCTAGTTTAATTAATGGCATGTTTTAGTCTTTAATGGTCTGCTGTGACTGAAATTATAATGGGTCTGCAATGGCTTTGATCATGTCCTTCTCCCTTTTATGTTTATGACGTTAGGAAGCACTATTGTTCATCATAGTCTCCTGGGCATGGTCGGATGTCAGTACCCTTCCTAACCTTCATATATGTGATTGGTTGGTAATTAGTTTAATTCTGTTGTTTGCCATAGTCTCTAGGGCATGATTTGGTGATGGAATCCATTCTAATTCATATACCCTTCATCTCTTGAAAACTAGATCAATGACAGTTCAGTAAATTCCATGATTCATGAAACAGGCATAAGATCTCCCTGATCTCTACAAGTGGATCCTCTGAATCCCTAGTTCCCTTTCTCTGATTTCCTTAAGTTTTAGATAATAATCTCACAATTCTTCATTAAATTTATTTGATTTAGATTTCATCTCATTCTAGTTCTACTTCTAGTTAGTTTTAGATAACGTACAGTTTCAGTCCCTTGGGATTTGACCTCGGTCTTACCGAGTTATTACTACATCACAACATTGCACTTGGGGAGTGAACACTCACTTAGGCGGATAAGGCCACACCCCCTTCCAACCGACCATGACACAGTGGGAGAAGCGGCCTACTGGTATTCGGCACTCGGGCGCTCGTGTATCCTCCCGGTCTTGACGTTGGAGCATCTCCTGGTACCAAAAAGGTTCTGGGACTCTCACCCAAGGACATCTTAAGTGTCCACAGTGCTAGAATAAGTATTTTCGGTATCCAATACGGCCATTCACGATGTACCTGTGGAGCCACGGCCCTGATGTCGCTAGGGCGTGCAGTGATCAAGTACACGTATGCGAGATGCATGAATCACGTCGTCAAATCATGCAGAAATCCAGCGCGTACTACGCGATCATGTGGGGCACTCCGTCTCATAACGGGTCGCATAAGTGGTCTGCCCAATGGCATATGCTATGATCAGTCACTATTCAAATTAAGCATACACATGATGCGTATGGGCATGAGTCATGGGATTATACTAAGCATGTTATAAAGCGATGGATAGTAACGAGTATGGGCCTATTAATGGGCCCCAAGGAGAGTTACAATGCGGACATTTAACCAACATTGTACTTACAATGTGGACGTCAAACCAACATTGTTCCCTAGGCATGGCCCACCATAAATATCATTACATGAACCATGAGAAACGTACATTGCAATGGACCCTAAGGACATCCGTTGGGCCTCGATCCATGGGCCATAGATACATCAAATGGGCCGAATCACATGAGCCTTACATTCATCAAATGGCTGCATTAATGGGCCTCACCAATGAGCCTTATGTACATTGCAATGGTCCATGACCCATGGGCCATGAAATGCATCAAAGTGGGCCTCATAATATGGGCCTTACATCTATCAAAGTGAGCCTTAATGGACGACCATAAGCACATCCACAATGCATATATATACATGTGAATGAATCATATCAAAAGATCAATTAGAATGTACTCCAATTAATAGTGGTGAAGATACTTGCCACCATTAAAGTTCTCAAGGCCCAATGTAATATTTATTTTCTATATAATCTGGCCATAAGGTCACATGGACTTGGATTAAGAGGAAATGAATTTCCTACTGATCCCAAAACTTATGTGAAACAAAAGTATCCAAGTAGTAGATACTCAATCTCCACTGCTTTTGCTACATGGTCCACTTGATCCTAGATATGCCTCATTCTTTAAGCTCAAGCCTTAACATGAGCTTCCCAACTGGCTGGATGGCTTGGATGCATCACACGCATCGTGGTGGGCCCATATAGATGGGCCGCATGAACACAGCACACATGTGGGGGGGGGGGGGGGGGGGGTCCCACCGTCCGCTGGACGGTGTGGGTATAACACATACATCAAAGTGGGCTCCCACCGTCCGCCTGGATAAGGTCCCATGTGGGGCCCACCATAATGTTTACAATCCATCCAACCCGTTGATAAGGTCACAGAGACCTGGGTGAGGATGAAAAATAAATTTCAGCTTGATCCAAAATTTCTGTGGACCCCAAAAAGGGTTTCAATGGTAGAATTCAATTCACACTATTTATTATGGTGTGGGCCACCTGAGCGTTAGATCACGCTGATTTTTGGAGGGGGGTCACTTCAGTGGTGGCCCACCTAATGAACGGTGTGAATACCCAACATACGTCATGGTGGGGCCCACGGCCAGGTCGTGGGTCTACTGCCCTGTCCGTTTGCCAACAGCAGGCAGCGCCTGTGTCACTGACACAGCAGCAAATGCTGCTGTATACATATATATATATATATATATATTAATTTTATTTTTTGAAAACTCAAATTTTTGAGGTTTTTCACGTGTGTGGCCCACCTCAAGTAAATCCACTCCATCCATTGTATTCCCATGACTAAAATAGATCTATCAAGACCAATATCGGCCCCTTTTCAACATGTAAAAATAATTCTAGATAGATTTCAATGGTAATGGTACAGTTTTTGATGCTATGGCCCACCAGATACTTTGATCAACCTCATTTTTCGACTCAACGCCTAAAATGAATCAAGGAGTGAGGTGGATAGCTTGGATTGGATGCGTGTATCAAGGTGGGTCCTGTACAAGTGGGCCACCTTCATTGCCTTAACCAAGGAAATTTCTCTTACACGTCCAGAGACGTCCCTGGACTCTCTGGACTCTCTTTCTTTCTTTTTTTTTTTTTTAGAAAGCACGTGTGTTAAGGTGGGCCCTTCATAGGTGAGCCACCACATGGTGAGGTGGTGTGGTTTTAATACATATGTAAAGTGGACCCCACCTTTAGATGGTTTGGATCCATTACATGCCCCATTGTGGGGTCCATCCAAGTAAGTGAGCCATAGGGTCATATCATCACACAAAATTTAACAAAAGGAGAAGGGAGAGAGATAGAGAGTAAAAGAGTGGGACACGCGTGATGGAGGGACCCCAGTACTATGGGCCCTCCGTTTCAATCATCCAATCATACATCAAAGGGTCCCATTGCATATGGGCCATTCAAACAAAAGATCAACGGTAGAGATCCCACTCCACTAAAAATGGAAGGTCTAGATGACCTCTTTAATGCAAGGAAAGTAAACATCATGATGGGGTCCATGGAGAATGGCCCCATCATGGAATGATTTGATGATCAAGATGGGCCATCGGCCACATCTTAAGGACCCAAGTGAGATCCAAATCATTGATCGATTGGCCTCACTTGGCCCTTCTTAAAAACATGAAAATTAGACTATGTAGGCACCCACCACTTGATCTTCTTGGTCCGTTGGAAAGCTACACTCCTTATGCTTCACTTTGATAGTGGAGATGAGAAATGGATGGCTAGGATTAGAGTTTTTAGGAGTGGGAAGTGGGCCTCACAAATGCACTTTTCTCTCATGGGAAGCCTTGGACGTGAGAGCCTCTCCTTTACTTGGAAATGTTGTTGGGAAATGAGGGAGAGAGAGAGTTGTAAGTGAGATGAGGGATGGGTGTGATGGGTGAAAGGGTGAGGTGAGTGATGGATGTGGTACTTGACATGTAAGGTGGTGTAAGAGAGAGGGTAAAAGGTATTGACTTTGGTGGTTTCTTGGAGATGGGGTGAAAGGTGATGTGTACTTGACATAAAGTGATCGATGGGATTGATTGATGTGATTGATTTGACACTTTATAGAGATTCTCTTGGAAATGTAAATGCGTGGCATTTTCTCAAAATAAACACCGACCTACATCTCTTAGTAAGGGTATCAGATCGGTACATAAGTCGAGGCGTTAGAACCGCGGCGACGGTGCGGTCGTAATGATACAAGTCTATGATTATGCTGACTCAAATGTATAGGATACGACTTATGGTTGTATGCAACGTCGACTATAGGTCGCGGGTCACCAGAATTTGACGAGAAGGATCGCGGGAAGCAACGGAACAATACGGATTAGGATACGTGTAACACCCTGAAAATCGGGGGTCATGTAAAAACCCGACTCCCGAGTTCAAGACCATCACTTATGTAACAAATATGATTATGATTCGATGTTGTCTGAGTTAAAGCATTTACATGAGTAAGATTATACCAAAACTGCAATTCATACTCCAGATCTAGTGATAAAACGCAAGCGGAAGACTGAAAGATATATATATCACTGTATGAAAATAAAATACTCTCCAACTATTTTCAAAGTATGAATACATCTCTGAGTCTCATATACATGTAATAAAATAAAAATAAATGTCAAAAATAGTCTCACTAAGAAGTCCCGCCGATCCAGGTCACCTACGCAAAGCCGTCGTAAAAATGCATATATGAGAACTCGTCCTGGTCCTCGTCGTACTCTGGCTCTGCATCCTAAATCGCCGCATCACCTGCATCTAAGACAGGGTTTGGTGGGTGTTACAAACACCATCCCATAACATGGGAGTGAGTGATCAACTCAGTGGAATAATAGAGTAGAGATTAGCATGTTCTCAAATCAATCATGTGAAAATAATAAAGCAATCAATCAAACATTCCTAGATATTGTTGTTAATGTATGCATGAAATGACATGATGGATACCCTCACCGACATACTCCCTCATATGGCACCATCTTACACCCACGACATGCTTACATTCCTCAGTGCTCCACATCTTTCAGGCACATGCAATGCGATATGGATAATGATTACCGAGTTGTTCTTAGTCCTTTTCATACAGCAGGATTGGGAAACTAGGATACTTCCCTCATGTCAATCCCAACACAGATCCTGTCTAGGGTCGTCACTCCTAGTAATCTCATACGATGTTAAATTTGTAGGTCGTTACAAGGGCTGCCAAGGCTGTTGCTCGCACTCGTTGCACCGCTCCCCCATCACCTTATCAATACAGGCCTAATGTACTCTCATTGCTACGGAAGGGTCGTCGCCTCCCATAGACTTAGAATATGCTCGCGGTCACTACAAAGGGCTCGTTACCTGATCAGTGTAGGCCGACAGCTCGAATGTAGTGTCCCATACCACCACAATCGGTTCACGAGTCATAGGTGCTCACTGGTCACTACGGGGAGGTTTGTGGCCCCAACGTAGGCCGACAGCTCGACCACGGTGTCCCATACCACTATGCCCGACTCATGAGTCTTTATGGATCAAGTTACAATGGTTAACAGGGTTTCGAATGGTAAGTTCAGTACCCTAGGTTCAAACGGTTATGACTCATACATGGTGAACATACAACAGCTAGTCGGGTTACTTGATGGGCTCGACTAGTACGAGCGCATCTCAAGTCGAACGACATGAAGTGCGTGAAACACTTCGTGTGGCCTAACCACTGCCGCCAACTCAAAACACAACTCACGTTAATCGAAGCGTCCTTCGTGGCAAACATAAGCCGACCACAAATTTGATCCATTACCGACTGCCTGGACTAACGTATAGCCCCAAACATTTATAAGTCAACATCAGTAATCATATGAGGATAATGGAAATGAAATACAACAATATAAGCATGTTGAAACATGTTATAACATACCACTTAAACAAATCATCCAACACATGCATTATACATATATATGATGAAATCAATACATATAGCCAACATGGTGAAAATCATACACATCAGCATATTACTTGAGAATTCAATCTCAAAACTCATTCACAACTCCATTTACTCAATACATACTAGTACAAACATTTATACAAACACTTAGTCTACACACTTTAGTCTACATAGCGTATGTCGACCCAAAGTGCGCATTAGGGCAAATCTCTTCGCCAAACCAATCATGCACGCATTCCTAATATACTAACATGACAAGAAGCCATGATAAACATTTTAGCAAAATATGGATGTAAACAGTATTTCCTACAAATGACTAAAATGCCCTAAATCTCATATTTTCCATACATTACAAAACGAAAAATGGATAGCATGTTGTACATGTCAAACGGTGTTGCTGTCGATCATCTACTATTAAACGACATTGAAAGCTTTGAAATCAGTCAATCAAAGCGTCTAAAATCCTCACCTTTTTCCCTAGACGTGTATCGTTTCGATTTGAACGTATTCGCTTCGTCAATAGCGTAGCGGCGACCTAATGCACAAGATGTATAAGCTACTTTTCTATTTGAATCGACAGAATCCTAAATCAGCAAGTATTTATGGTTTTCCTTACCTAGAAGTGTGTTGGAAATCACTAGAAAAGTGATTCGAACGCGTTGCTTCGGTATGTGCAAAAGGTGGAGCAATCGGCAGGAAGATCTCTCACAAGGTCTCCCACAATCTCTTACTTTCTCTCTCTCTCTAGCTAGGGTTTCTAGCAAATTCGGATGAGTGAGATATGTGAGGGTTTAAAGCCCTTATATAGGCTAAAACCTCACCTATTTAGACTTAGGAACAATGTATACTTAGGTTATAACCAAATCGGGGCTGTTTCGATCCAAAAGAGCATTTCGGGAGGTCCCCTGGTCGAACGCGATCCGACTTAAGCTCATGGTCACTGGATGTTGCTCACACCCAGTTTTCAGTCCGGCAGAGTTCATAGATCGCACGTGGCAGTCCAGTTTCAGTTCAGCGGTCATCGTACCTAAATCAGGTCTACAAGTCTCATGATATGAAAGAAAATTTTTTTCTAATCCGAGGGTGTAATTTGGCTGAATTCTGACGGTCAGAATGCTTAATAATAATGCACAAAGTCACGTGCCAGATTTGGATTAAAATTTCCAAATCTAACCCATTTCTCACTCTCTTCACTCCAGGCTCAATGAAATAGTCTCTGAACATCGGTTGGGCTTGATTTTTGAAATGATTGTCAAGTCTAGCTAAGCGGTCGTAATGGTCTAAGATTGTAGGTATCGGACTTTCGACACACGGTTTAGATCCAATACAAAGTTTTAAAGGGTTCTTGAGAGCAAACGGGTTTAGAGTTTGATCCTGGGTTTCAGGGTATTATAGCGTCATTGATTCTACAAGTTTTGGGTCTTTTAGAACGTATTTAAAGTGTTCAGTGACAATTTCACAGCTACTTTAGCGTAACGCTAGCTAACTTACGCTTAATTTCTAAAGGAATTAATCCTAAGTGATTTCTTTGGCTTTGGAATTGGGTTCTGAGAGGTTACCAAGGTGTTATGGTTGACCCATCGCCTAAGGACGCCTAACCCTAGGTTGTCAAAAAATCTGGGGTGTTACAATACGGGTCTTACATACTGGCTCCCAGACCCTTAGGTGAAACTCCCTAAACCTCGAGTGGTACCCTCGAGCCTCATCGTCAAGACCGGGTGGATGCCATGGGTCACTTGGTGCCGAAGACCATAGTAGGCCTGACTCCCGTCGACGCGGTCGAGTGAGAAGAGGTTCAGCCATGCCTAGCTGAAGAGTTGACGCGAATGTGGTTGGGTTTGACCAACCCCTGAAATGGGTCCACTATCGGCGTGTCGGGTGGGTATTGAGATAGGTATAGGGCCCCCACAAACAGGGCGGGTATGCGAGGCCTCTATTCAATAAGTTTTGAACTTGGTTTGATACTAGGCCCCAGTGATTCCCAATGATGATAACTATATTATGATGTGGATTTTAGAGGAGGACCTGCATGCATACATATATCCAGCATACCTTTGCACATCATCATTTACATTGCATCCTATCCTCTTGGCTTTATATAGCATTACTTGGTCACTATACTTCAGATTGTGTACTCTAATATTTTAATTGTTACTGTATGCTTGTACACTACGCACATATGAGTGTACTCACTAGGCTTTTTGCCTAAGCTTCCTATTTCCCATAATTTTTCAGGGCAGGAGTAACTTGGAGGACATAGCTTTCTCGATTCATTGTATTTTTTTTGTGATTTGGTAATATTGACGTTGTGTAGCTTTCGAAAAAGCATTGTATTTATAACCATCAAGATATATAATGGAGACTGTTGCTTAGTATCATGATTATGGATCATCATGCTCAGGTATTATTATTTAAAAAGAAAAAAAAATTCATTCAAAAATCTTCCTTGTGATGTGCCAACTCGGGACTTGGTGTATGGAAGTTGAGTTCCGGATTTGGGGCATCACGGAAGTTGTCCGTCCCCATATTTAGGGTGTGACAGAGTGGGTGGACTTATGCAAATGGTCTCTATAACTCTTAGGAGTTTGCTGAACCACTACAGCCTGGGGGGTTCACAAATCATGATCCATCATAGGGGCCCAGTGAAGCTAACGAGGCAGTGATCTCG
This sequence comes from Magnolia kwangsiensis, assembly GCA_037074715.1. Taxonomy (NCBI): domain Eukaryota; kingdom Viridiplantae; phylum Streptophyta; class Magnoliopsida; order Magnoliales; family Magnoliaceae; genus Magnolia; species Magnolia kwangsiensis. Next base: position 80,877,649 of record CM073579.1, read on the forward strand.
ATAGGTTTTATATGCAGGGTTGGCAGTTCACGGGGCTCACAAGGCTACCTGTCTAGGTTCCAGATCTAAGGTCGCCAGTTCATCGATGAGGGGAAAGCTCATTTAGAGGTTGACCATTTCTCATGAGTTTCTATTGAAATCAAGAATCTGGGGGGTCTTACACATGGTTGGCTTATCTATGGATGAACCAAATATCTAACACTGCGGCCTACTTTTTCTTTACCTGCAAGGTCTGACCAATTCATAGAGGGGCATTTTCTCTCACCCATCCTTATGATGCTGCTAGAAAACTATACAGACGACATTGGTCTCACGCATGATTGGCCTTCGTGAAAATTTTGGCTGCTTAGGGCTTTTACTCACCGGCTCTCTCCGTTACCCGCATGGGTCTAAGTATGTGATTGTCTTCATGGGCTTTTTATGTCACGCCCCAAACTTGGAAAATAGGCTCACAAAATTATGGATCACCAAATTCGGTGGTGACAGCCTCCGTAGTACCCCATTCTCGACTTCCAGCGCCCATACGCTAGATTTCGATCCTGGGATCCTACGAGGAGAATTTTCAGCATGAATTTCTTTGCAAATAAGCAAAACCACAAGTTTAACCAAATCACAAATGCAACATCATCATCACATATCCACTAAAATTAAAAACTTGAGTACAATACATGAAGGGGAAATACAAGATAAATGCCAAAAGCTCCAGAAGCTCTATCGTACGCTCCTGCCTCAGCTCGACTGCGTCTTATTGTCACCTGCACACATTTATCATGCATAAGCTTATAGAAAGCTTAGAGGGTGGTGTATGTGTGTGCATAAGATAAGTGCCAAGCACACAAATATCAGTGTAAACGAAATACTAGCAAGGCTATAAGTCATTTAATATCAGAGTATGCAATACAGATCATAGTGAGCTAAATATCAGATACCGAGGATACAATACAATATGCAATTCTAAAGGGCCACGAAATACCATCAGCCTTATCTAGGCCATATAAATGTAGAAACGTAGAAACCCAAATGCCATATGCCGCGGATATAATATAATATGCAGATCTTGGCAAGTGCATAATACCATCAACCTTATTCAGGCTATGAAAAATAGAAGCATAGTAAACCAAATGCTATGTGCTGAGGATGCAATGTAATATGCGGTGAGAATGAAATGACCAAGTTAAAGTGTGAAGTCGGGATAATAGTACATAGTATCGCAGGGTATGGGGTCCATCATAAGGGACTTCTATCCAAACCAGTCCCATACCTAAATTTGGATAGCCATACTCAATGTGGTAAACTCTTTATCTCAGGTTGGTCGCGTGCCCCAACTAAAATCTTGGCCATTGCAAGGGTACGTATAACAAATTAGTTGCATACCACCAACCTGAGTGGATAGTGAATGAATGAATTAATGGGTAAAATGTTTAATATGTAACTCCTACTCAATAAGGCTACATATTAGTACCGTACATCTCTAGGATCATCACAGGGGTCTAGTACACTCTACGCCATCTTGTCATCTCATCAAATGTACAATTGGGTAAGTGGAAGAGACCTCACTATCTGCCTACCAATATGAGCCGACTCGTCGATAGCGGACCCATTTATGAGTTGGTCAGACTTAGCCTAACATTGCTTACTCCTTTAGGTGGGTAAGGCCACACCCCTCCCAACCGACTATAACACAGTGGGAAATACGGTTTATTGGTATACGACCCTCATGCGCTCATATATATCCACTTGATTTAGACATTGGGGTGTCCCCTGGCCTCGGGGGATTACGAATTTTCACCCAGGGACATCTATCACACCCGTATGTTAGAACTAAATATTTTTGGTGTCCCATCTGGCCATCCACGACATGCCTGTGGAGGCCACGGTCCTGATGTCGCTAGGGCATACAATAGTCATATCACAAAATGAGAGATGCGTGAGTCGTACTATCCAGTCATGCATCAAACCTGCACGTACCGCGCACTAATGTGGGGCAACTTCGTCTCTCAGGGACTCCCACATATAATCAGCCCAATGGCATATGATATGCTCAATCACTCATCGTAACAAGCATGCAGATGATGCGTATGGGCATCTATCATGAAGTGTACCAAGCATGATTATTATCACATACATCATAATGGGGTGGTATAAGATGGCTCATGGCCCGTATAGGTGAATGGGTGGTGTACAATAATCACCTACACATGGTGGGTCTCACATATACAATGAGCTTCACGTATATAATGGTCCTCACACATATGATGGGCCTCTTACATCATAATTGGGCCTCATACAATCATAATGAGCCTTATACAATCACAATGAGCCTCATTCAATCACAACGGGCCTCGTATCATCACCATGGATCTTATAATATCATAATGAGTCTCATACATTCACAATGGGCCTCATATAATCACAATGGGCCCTATACACTCACAATGGGCCTCACATGATCACAATGGGCCTCGTATAATAATTAACCTTGCAATGACTTTATATAATCATAATGTTATGCTAACACATACTCAGTGCGTATATTAACATAATCATAATCAATAATCGGCCTATATATGGCGGGGTCCATAGAAGGACGACAGATCTAATTCATAACATGAGGATCGGTCCTCAACAGTGGATATATCAAATCTAATACCGCAAATTCTTCTACCTATGGCCAGAGGTGATGATGCATCCTCCTTATAACAAGGATGGGTCTAAATGGCCTACTCATGGGCCTGAGAGTGGGCTTCCATGTTTGGGTATTTCCACTAGCATCAATGGGGACCCAAAGAATTGGGATAACCCAATAAGGCGAGATAGATCATACTAATAATAATAGAGGCCCATTAATTTGGGTTAGCCCACTAAGGGAAATGAGAATGAGTCTAATAAAATCACAAAGGGCCTCATACAATCTTAATGGCTTGTATCATGATGTTATACTAACATGTACTCATAGTCGGCATCGATAATTGGCCTATACACGTGGTAAGGTCCATAGATGGACAACAGACCCATAACGTGAGGGTCAATCCTCAACTGTGGACATACTAAATCTGATAGCACGGATCCTTCTGTCTACAGTGATGATGAACTCTCCTTATATCAAGGTTGGGCCTAGGTGGCCTACCTATGGTCCTAATGATCCAGAACGGACTTCCTTCACCATACTATTATATGGCCCGCTAGATGCCCTAGGGGGTCCAAATAAGTCATAGATGGACTCCAAGATTAAAAATAACCCTGCTGGAAATCAATGGGGGGCTCAACATCTTGGGTTAGCCTAAAACGAATAGATGGATCATATAAAATACCAATGGGGCCCAAGGATTAGGGTCAACCCACTTAGAGAAGGATGAGAATGGGCCTAACAAGGGCCTAAGGGAAGGTCATAATATGGACATTTAACCATCATTGCCCATCAATGTGGACATTTAACCAACATTGCTTCCAAGGAATGGCTCACATTGAGCCTAACATATAGTGGGCCCATGGCCTCATACAAGGGCCCCATACACAACATAATGGGCCTTAGATAGAGGGCCTAATATACATCGCGATAGGCCTCACTCATGGGCCATATATACATCACATTGGGCCTCACTCATGGGCCACATATACATCACTTAGGCCTCATACATGGGCCGCATATACATCATAATGATCCTTACACACAGGCCACATATACATCACAATGGGCCTCATTACATGGGCCGTATATACATCACATTGGGCCTCAAACATGGGCTACGTATTCATCACAATGGGCCACATCCATGGGCCTTAAATACATCATAATGGGTCACATCCATGGGCCTCAATTGCATCATAATGGGCCTTAGAACTGGGCCTCAAATACATCATAATGGGCCTCATAATTGGGCCTCAAATACATCACATTGGGCCTTATATATGGGCTGCATATACATCACATTGGGCCTCATCACCTGGACAATAAAACTGATGGATGACAAGGATAAAATATATATATCATGGTGGGTCTCGACCCAACAACTGCTGGATGTTGGTCTAGCAGCAGATTAATTTGCTGGCTACTTTGCTGGGCCTGCCGTTGAGGTCCAGGCCCTAAAATGATCTATAAACTGGTGGACATCTTGGAATTAAAACACGTACATTATGGAAGGCTCCACCGTCTAAAAACATTAGACAATGTGGATTTACAACACATGCACCATGGCCCCACGTCTAGGGATCGGACGACTTGGATAAAACACCTACATCATGTGGGGTCCACGTCCCATGGACGGTGTGGATATACTACATACCCCATGATCTAGCCCACAGAACTTGCTGACGTCAATATGATAGCTAGATAGCTAGTGTGGGGTACCCTAGCTAAACTGCTTCCTAAGATGGGGCCACACGTGTGGCCCACTAGTTCAGTAGAATAGACGGACGATGTGGATATTTACATTCATCATGGTGGGTCCCACCATCCAAGGTCTGGACGGTGTGGACAGGACATCACCATAGCAAGCCTCACATACACCGTCCTGATGGATGGTGTGAATATAAACTATATGCATCAAGGTGGGCCCCACCCCTACATGCGCAACACGTGTGGGGTGGGTCCCACGTCCAAGAAAAATAGATAGACTATTGGTGTAACACATACCTTCTGGTCAGACCACAAAAATTGTGGACATCAATTGCAACACCTTGCTGCATGGGATACTCTAGCCAATCTGCTTCCATTCCACCGTCCACAGATGGACAGTGAGGATAAAATACATATATCAGGGTGGTTCCATGTCAGTGTGGCACAACAGTGTAACGCCCTGAAATCGGGGGTCGAGAAAAGCTCAATTCTCGAGTTCCAACGCATCACTTATGCAACATAAATAATGATGTTTAAATTTTATCTATATTAGTGCATTAAACATGAGTGAGATTACAATAAAACAGTATATCATACTCTAAAGTTAAAGTGGTTAAGCAAGCGGAAGACTGAGATAAATGTATAGAGTATATATGTGTTTTATAACCTCCAGAGTATGAATGTATTACCGGGCTGAATACATACATGTTTTACCTCAAAAATATACAAAATGTCAAAATATAAAAGTTCAACTAATCTAATGTCCCTGTAATCCTGGCGAAGCAACTCTAGGTCTACACAGACCCGCTTGAGAACTGCACGTAGGAGAACTCCTTATCAATGAAATCTGGCTCCATCATGTAAGCCTCGCCATAATTTGCATCTAAATCAGAGTATGGCTAGTGTTTTAAAACATCGTCCCAAATTGGGAGTGAGGGATCAACTCAGTGGTACTATAAGGAAAAAGTTAACATGTTATCAATTCAGTCAAGCAGTAACGATAAAGCAGTACAACAATAATATCCTAAGTACTCTTGTTAATGCGAGGATGGTATCCTGTAATGATGCATGCCCTCACCTACACTCCCTCAGTGACTTCATCTTATGATCGCCCATGGTAAACTCCTGAAAAGTGTGCTTCCTCGCCAAAGCATATGCAATGCAGTGCATGATCGTGTTAGCCAAGTAATTGATTAGGCTTATTCATACAGTAGATTTGAAAAGCTAAGGTACCTCCCTTTTTATCATTTACCCAAGCAAGGATCCATCTAAGGTTGTCAATCCTAGTTAATCACATACGATAGGCAAGTTGTAGGGCATCACCCCTGATGAAAGCAGTGGATAGGTAAGTTCACAAGTTTACACTCGAGGTCACTACGGGAGGCTCGTCACCTGAACGTAGGCCGATAACTTGAATACGGTGTCCCATACACCACCATATTCGGCTTATGAGTTTGGGTTGCTCACTAGTAACTACGGGGAGGCTCGTCACCCCAGCATAGGCCAACAGCTTGACCACAGTGTCCCATTCCATCGTGCCTGGCTAATGAGTCTTAGCGGATCGTGGTATCATGGTCGAGGTGGGTTTTACATCAGTAAGTGGTACCTTAGATTCAAGAAGTAGTGTCCATACATGGTAAACACACAAGAGGCCAATCAGGTTATTTAACAAGTATGATTGGTATGAGCGCACGTTGAATTAATCGACATAAAGCGCGTAAACACTCCCCATGGCCTAACCACTATTGATAATCAGCGCACGGCTCGAATTCATTGAATGTATCTAATGTGGCAAAACTAATTCGACCACTTAATCAGGAATCATTACCGATTGCCTGGACTACGTGGTAGTCCCAAACATACTCAAATGCAATAGGTAGTCACATACATTACTCATAACAATATTTAACAAATAATTCAAACATAATTCTCATTTGTGCATTTTATCAAACATATTGAACATGTTAATATACATATGCATTTCCTCCATAAATCACATTGTAGCAATTCACATTATATGAAGAAAACTATAAATATGGATAAGGTAGTTGAGAATCCCATTTCAACACCCTTGTTAAAAATGATTCATCAAACAAATTCTCATTCAGACATTTTATCAAACACTTAGTCTACATAATACTACATACATAAAATAAATTACTTATAGTATATATTATGGCAGATCCTATCATAAAGAAGCTGTCATACATACAAAAAACATATTACAGGTTAATAGTCATGGCAAGCACAAATCATAAATTCAATTTCATTCAATCATTTCAACAAACACATGGAATGCATTATATATTCACATAGTTCACACACATGTATAGTTTAACGTACAGTCCAGGTCCGATATGGAGTTTCAATGTGCTCCCAAGAGCAACTGAATCGGCATAACTCTTCTGTCTACTCTATGCTGCAAGGAGTTAGCGTCTAATAATATCAATCTTCTCTGTGGTTGCCTGAACCAAATCTGGGCCAAGCATGCTCTTCTCGCCAACTTCTGCCTAATAATGTGGTGCTCCACATGGGCGCCCATACAATACTTTGTAGGGAGTTATGCTAATGCTCGCTTGGAAGCTGTTGTTATAAGCGAACTCAACATAGGGAAGATAATCATCCCGACTGTCCTTAAAAATAGCACACATGCCCGCAACATATCTTCTAATACCTAGTTTACCCGTTCCATCTGCCCATCTGTCTGTGGGTGGAACACGGTACTGAACTTCAGTTTCACCCCCATTGCTTCCTAGATTCGAGTCCCAAAAATGGATGTGAATCGCATGTCTCTATCCGACACAATCTCCATAGGAACTCCATGTAGTTGCAGTGACCTCGAGTATAAACTAAGCCTGCGCTGAGGTGACGAGCCTCTCCATAGCGACCTGGAACTGCCCATCGTATGTGACTAGCTAGGATTGACGACCCTAGATGGATCATTGTTTAGGAAAATGATACAAAGGAAGGTACCTTAGCTTCCCAAACTTACTGTATGAATAAGTCTAATTAAGAACTTGGTTAATCACGCACATGCACTGCATTGCATGTGCCTTTAGTGTTGGTGTTGAGCATAGCGGGAGTGTTACATGCGCAACCTGAGATAATGTCGTAGAGGGAGTGCAGGCGAGGGCATACATTATTATCACATTCCATCCTAGTATTAACAAGAGTACTTAAGGTATGATTGTTATACTGCTTCATCATTATTTCTTGATTGAATTGATAACATGTTAACCTTTACCTTATAGCTTAATTCAGTTAATCATTCACTCCCACTCTGGGATGGTGTTTTAAAACACCAACCAAACTCTGTTGTAGTTTCAGATGACGGCGAGGTACACGAGACGGAACCTGCCTTCTATGACGACGAGGAGTTCTCCTATCTGCAACTCTCTAGAGGGTCTATGTAGACTTGGAGTTGCGCCACCAGGGTTACAGGGATATGGGTTAGATGACATTATACTTTATCATTTTGTGAATTTTAGTATTATAAATGTAATTGTTTAACCTAGTGACGTTCATACTTTGGGGACTTACAATCACTTGTATGCTATATATACTTATCACAGTCTTCCGCTTGCGTAATTTAATTATCTTCAGAGTATGATATGCTGATTTGGTATAATTCCACTCATGTTTAATGCACTAATATGGACAACATTTAATCATCATTATCTATGTTGTATAAGTGATGTGTTGGAACTCGGGAGTTGGGCTCATTCTCAACCCCCAATTTTTAGGGCGTTACACTACTCGTAGGTGCTCTTCGTGATCCTTTCGACTCCTAGAGTTTATCAAAATGTCATCTATAGATATGATGATGAACTGGTACAGAGACGATTGAAACACCAGGTTCATGAGGTCCATGAACATGGCCGGTGCATTCGTAAGTTCGAACGACATCACGAGAAACTCATAGTGCCTACAACTGGTGCTGAATGAATATGGCCGGTGCATTCGTAAGTTCGAACGACATCACGAGAAACTCATAGTTCCTACAACTGGTCCTGAATGAACATAGCCGGTGCGTTCGTAAGTTCGAACGACATCACGAGAAACTCATAGTGCCCACAACTGGTCCTAAATGCTGTCTTCTACACGTCCTCATCCTTAACGCGCAACTGATGATATCCAGACTGCAAGTCAATCTTTGAGAAATACTGTGCCCCTTTTAACTGGTCAAATAGATTATCTATCCTAGGCAAGGGATACTTGTTCTTCACTGTCACTTGGTTCAACCTGCGGTAATCAATACACAATCACAACGATCTGTCCTTCTTCTTTACAAACAATATAGGGGCTCCCCAAGGAGATATGCTAAGCCATGTGAAACCTAAATCCAACAGATCATCAATCTGTCTCCTCAATTCCTCCATTTCACATGGAGGCATGCGATATATTAGTAAATAAATGGGTGTCGCATCAGGCACAAGGATGATAGTAAAGTTGAACTCGCGCCATGGAGGTAGTCCAGGTATCGTCCTGAATACGTCTGTGAAATCTTGGACTATAGGGGTGTCCCCAAGTGTTGGACCATCAACATTCTCCAACAAGGAAGCGTAACAACTAATGCAATAGGGCCAACTGACCTACATTGGGAAAGTAAAGGCCATGACCTTAGGTCCATGGGTTGTCACCAATTTGGTATCACAGTCGATCTCTGCCTTTATCTCGGTTAGCCAGTCCATACCGAGGATGACATCATAATGACATAGTGGGGCAACAATCAGGTCAATGAACACTGTTCTGCTTCCTAAGTCTATCGAACAACCCGTACAAATCTTGGTAGAGTCTGAGAAGGTCCCTGTGGTGGGAAGGAGTCTCACCCCAATTATAGGAGTAGTTTTCATGATACTATTAAAATATTGGACCCGGTGTCCACCAAAAGAAATATAGGTATACCTTGAATGTGAGCAGTGACTTCAAAGGCTAAAGGCACTGCAGTTGTTATCTCAGATGCATTGGCTGCTAGTGCATGTACATGTTCTTATTGAGGATGATTCGGTTGCACTACCATAGGTCATTGAGGTAGCCTATTTCGAGGTACATGTGATTGGTAAAATGGTTGTGCTGGCGGTGCCCATCATAGAGGTGGAGCTGATATAGCTTGCGGTTGCTAACGGTTGATCTTCTGAGGCAGTGTAAAACCATTGTCCCTCATCTTAGTAAAACAATATGTATCTGAATGGCCCATCCTCTTACAGTAGGTACACCACATATTTGATCGCCTAAGCTGTGTTAGTGGGGCCATAAGCCTGGGTGGTGAATCTTCATGCGGCCTCTTATCGAGGAATGGTTAGTTCAAAAAATCAGGTCAAGGCCTCTGGCCCACTGGTAAACATGTGCGAGCGAGTTTGTCTCCATCCTGCTCAACTTGCAGGGACATGTTGACTAGCTCAGTATAGTTGGGAATGCTAGCACAATACATCTTCGTGCGGATATCGGGAAGCAAACTATCTGAGAAACGTCGTATCTTCATCGACTCATTTGCTAATATCAAAGGAGCGTATTTTTCTAGCTCCGTAAATTTTTTCTCATATTCCGACACAATCATTCCTCTCTGTCAGAGGTGAAGAAACTCACCCTTTTCTTCATTACGGTATGTGAGGGGGAAGTACTTCCCATGTAAAAAAGTCTCAAATACCTCCCATGTCCACACGTGTCCCGAAGGAACTGTTCGTAGGATGTTGTCCCACCATAGACTAGCCTCCTTCTCAAAAATATATGTGACCAGCTCAACCTGCTCTACCTCAGTGCAGTGCAGTGACTTCAGCATCTTAGAGATGCGATCTAGCCAGTATTCGACTTCCTTGGGCCTGTAGTGCCTGTAAAGGTGGGAGGTCAGAAGTGCTGGAAGTGTTCAAATAGACCGCTGATATTCATATTTTTGGCCTGCTGCACAGGTGGTGCAAGCGGGACCATATTCATGTTCTAGGCAATGGCCCCCACAATAGTGGCTAAAAACTGTTGCTTGTACTGCATCAAAAATATCATCTTCTCCAACTTATCAGGAGGAGGAGACAACTTTAGTACATGTGGCATCAATAAAGACGCACGGTTCTGTTTAGGAACTGGTGGTGCAAAAGGTGTTGGCCCATTTATAGGGCTAGTGGCCGGCTGAGAATCTGGCGTAGTCTCAAAATTCAGGCCCAAACTGGGGTCCATCTATCTATCGCTTAGGGGAGGTGCCCCATCAATCGATTCACCAAGTGCAAGACGTGTCATATTTTAACTGTTTTTCAGAGGCAATCCCTATATATAACATAGGGTGCAACAGGTGTAGGATTTTGAATAACAACACTTAATTTTTTCAAGCATTCTACACATTCCAAATCAAAAGAAGCTTCATGCATTTCATTTAACCAAAATTGTCACAATACATGAGTTATGGACTTACATGGATCATGACAGAAGATGCATGTGAGCTAATCTAATACAAGCTTTAAAAATTAAGCACACTAACAACCAACTAAGCCTACTAAGGCTATTACAAAGGAAAATAAGAAACAAGGAAAACCCAAAGATGACTACAACATATGACTAGTCGTCTGACTTTGTTGATGGTGGAGGAGCACCCTTGTCCTGCACACAACATAGGAGGGCCTTTAGAGTACAAGATATCCTCTTGAATTTCTGTTTCATATAGGCTTGATTCTCCTCAAGCTTTTGCTTCAATTCGGCCTGGGTCTCCTTAACCTGCTGTCTCAGGGTGGCCTAGTTCTCTTCAACCTGAGCCATGTGGGCTTCTAAGGCGGCCCCATCATGACCGTGCATGTGTAGAAGTAGGGGGTCCCCCATCAGAGTCTTGGGCCTCCTCTTCTTCTTCCTCACTTCCTCCCTCTATTTCGTCTTCACCCTCTTCTTTACCACTTTCTTCCTCTTCACTTTCTGTCTTGCACCCATACTCATCGAGTTGGGTGTGATGTTGTCAAGGGTCAATTCCCATGTTGTTGAGCGTAGTGTCATTAATGAAGTGGATTGGCGCAAGCTCATCCATGTTAAGTCTGTAGCCGAAATTACAAGCAATCTTACATATAAGTCGGCCGAATGGGAGTGAAGTATCTCTCCTAAGAGCGTGCGGTCTGAATTATCTGTAGAAGGGTGAATGTAGGGAGACACAGCTTGTCTCCCTGCCTAATTCTGTATAGGAAGTCCACTATCAAATGAGTGCATTTAGTACAGTTGTTCCACCTAGGATACACATCATATGTGAATATGTGGTAGAGTAGGTGGAGTCTTCCATCATCTTGGTCGATGGGAAGTAATTGCCTTGCTTCTAGTGAACCAGTCGGCCACAAAGAAATTGTGTACAATGATCTCTTTCTCGCACACTAGTGAGACGAGATTCACTAGCATGTACCTCTCCACATTCAATTTCCATAATTCAGGCCATCACACCTACATTGACTATGGCTTCCCACCTTCCCTTGGGAATAGTGAACTATAGAGGCTCCAGTAGTGGATCCTGTATGTGGGCATAGAAGGCCCGGGCAGTGTTTTCACACGCATGAGACTTACTTTCAAATATAGGACCCCACTCGGATTCCAACAGGAGGTCCATCACTGGATATAGCCTAAATAGCCTTTCGTTAACATGTGCTTCAAACACAATATTATGGCCAGAAAACTTAGCAAGCCCGATGCCTGGCGGTAGAGATCTTTCGAGCGGGATTTGGGGATTGAGATCCTGTTTCGTTCTTCGCTCTTGCTCAACACTTATAGTAGCCACGACGCTTGTCTGCTTCCTCGAGCAGGTCAGAAGGCTCAACCCGGCCTCATCCAAGGCCTCCCTTCTCTTTCCCATACGAGAAAGAAGCATTGAAATGGAAAAGATGGTGGTGACAAGCTTAAAAAGAGCCATGGAGTCAGAAAAGCTTGAGAATAGGGTAGATTTGGGAAGTTTAAGAGTTACGAGACCCAAAGATTTAGGATTTGTTCTTAAATAGGTGAGAAATAGGTGGAGAGTTGTATATGATGGGTTAAGGAAAATGGTGGAGGGATGGAAGATATGGAAGAAGATGAAGCTTGGTGTGTATAAGAGGGAGATTTGGAAGAGAAAATTAGATTTTAGAGGGTTTGGGAGCTTGGAATGGGGAGAAATGAAGCTACAGGGGAGAAATAGAGTGGTCCCACATGTGGGGGGGCACACATGCATGCGTGGAGGGCGGCAGGCCGTCGGATCCGCGGGCCCGCCGTGGCCCGCTGGAGATGGGCGTGGCATGTCGCAGTCAGAGCGGTGCCACCGTAGTCCATTGGACTGTGGGCAGTGGCCACCCCCCTCCTGGGGTACCAAAAACATGCGGGGGACCCCCTGGGTCCCATTGTATTTTGCAGTTTGGGCTCTTATGCTCATGAGATGTGCTTTCTAGTCCCATTTCACACATATTCATGCTTTTGGCGTGTTTCGATTTTGGGAATCGCTGTCTAATAGTTTAAACTCATCAATTGATGGTCTAAAAGAGAATTGAGATCATTTCACATGATCTCGAACACGTACGGGTCACATTTCAACCGTCAATCTCGCCTGTCGGTGAAACTTGGGATCCTACGATCATTTCTACATTTTTTGCTCCCACCTAAGTCAAAGTGTGTTAATAAGTGTTGTATTACCATAACCCAAGTCTAGTTTAATCCAAATCATGCTCTGATACCAACTTGTAATGCTCCAAAAATTAAGGGTCGAGCAAATCTCAACTCCTGAGTTTCAATGCATCACTTATGCAATATAGATAATGATGTTTAAATGTTGTTCGTATTAGTGCATTAAACATGAGTGAGATTACACTAAAACAATATATCATACTCTGAAGTTAAAGTGGTTAAGCAACCGGAAGACTGAGATAAATGGATAGAGTATATACGGTTTCATAACCTCCAGAGTATGAATGTATTACCAGGCTGAATACATACCTGTTTTACCTCAAAAATATACAAAATGTCAAAATGTAAAAGTTCAACTAATCGAATGTCCCTGTAATCCGGGCAATGCAGCTCTAGGTCTACATAGACTCGCCTAAGAACTGCACATAGGAGAAATCCTCCTCCTCATTAATGAAATTTGGCTCCGTCGTGTAAGCCTCGCCATAATCTGCATCTAAATCAGAGTCTGGTTGGTGTTTTACAACATCATCCCAGAGTGGGAGTGAATGCTCAACTCAGTGGTACTATAAGGCAAAGGTTAACATGTTATCAATTTAGTCAAGTAGTAATGATAAAGCAGTACAATAATAATATTCTAAGTACTCTTGTTAATGCGGGGATGGTATGCTGCAATGGTGCATGCCCTCACCTGCACTCCCTCAACGACTTCATCTTACGATCGTGTATGGTAAACTCCCAAAAAGTGTGCTTCCTTGTCAAAGCACATGTAATGCGGTGCATGATTGTGTTAGCCAAGTAATTGATTAGGCTTATTCATACAACAGATTTAGGAAGCTAACGTATCTCCCTTTTTATCATTTACCCAAGCAAGGATCCATTTAGGGTCATCACTCTTTATTAATCACATACGGTAGGCAAGTTGTAGGGCATCACCTTTGATGAAAGTAGTGGATAGGTAATTTCATGAGTTTACACTCGAGGTTACTACGGGAGGCTTGTCACTTGAACGTAGGCCGATAGCTCGAATATGATGTCCCATACACTACCATATTCTACTCACGAGTTTGGGTTGCTCACTAGTCACTATGGGGAGTCTCGTCACCCTAGTGTAGGCCGACAGCCTGAGCACAGTGTCCTATTCCACCATGCCTGGCTCATGAGTCTTAGCAGATCGTAGTACTATAGTTGAAACGGGTTTTACATTAGTAAATGGTACCTTAGATTCAAGAAGTAATGTCCATACATGGTAAACACGCAATAGACCAATCAGGTTATTTAACAAGTGCGATTGGTACGAGCTCATGTTGAATTAATCGACATGAAGCACATAAGCACTCCACATGGCCTAACCACTATCGACAATCAGCGTACGGCTCAGATTCATCGAACGTATCTAATGTGGCGAAACTAGTCCAACCACTCAATTGAAAATCATTACCGATTGCCTAGACTACATGGTAGTCCCAAACATACTCAAATGCAATAGGTAGTCACATACATTACTCATAACATCATTTAACAAAAAATTCAAACATAATTCTCATTTGTGCATTTTATCAAACATATTGAACATGTTAAGATACATATGCATTTCGTCCATAAATCACATAGTAGAAATTCACATTATATGAAGGAAACTATAAATATGGATAAGGTAATTGAGAATCCCATCTCAACACCCTTGTTAAAAATGATTCATCAAATAATTTCTCATTCAGACATTTTATCAAACACTTATACTATATAATACTACATACATAAACTAAATTAGTTATAGTATATATTATGGCAGATCCTTCCATAAAAGAGTTGTCATATGTACAAAAAATATGTATTATAGATTAATAGTCATGGCAAGCACAAATCATAAATTCAATTTCATTTAATCATTTCAACAAACACATGGAATGCATTATATATTCATATAGTTCACACACATGTATAGTTTATCAAAGACATCGTAACTAAGATCATATGGCCGCAATCAAGTCAGATATAAATCATTGCTGACATTGAAAGTCTTGAAAACCATAACCTAAATATTTATAGTTTGCACCTTCCATTGAAAAACTCGTTTCAAACTCGGTTCGAATCCTACATCCCCGTACATAGAACAATGGTACCTAAACATCGAAATAGGTTAGCTATTTTGACAAACTACCAACCTGGATTTCTATAATAAGATTAGGGCTAGGATTCTTACCCAAATAATATTTGAAATCGATGATGTAGCGAAATGGGAGAGGTGATTAAGCTCGTGGAGTAGTGGGAGTGAATCCCATCAACAATCTCCCTATCTCTCTCTCTTCTCCTCACTCCTTTTTCCTGTTTTCTCTCTTCTCTCTCTTAGGGTTAGAGAAATTCGTATGGAATGAGAGAGGGGTGATTTAAGGGCTTTAAATAGGCTCAGAAGTGATGTCAATGGCCCCAGGGCCATGGTATACTTAGGTCATAGCCAAAGGGTGTCTATTTTTGACAAACAGGGCCCTTACGAAGGTCCATTTCTCACCTAAGTCATGGAGCAAGTTCCTTGACAATGGATCTATGCCAAGATTATGTCTATGGTGTGATCTGACAAACTGATAGGCCATGAAGGACCTGCATTAAATAAACGGTTGTCGTTACTCGATCAGGGTCACAAGTATACCAATAGGTGCAGAAAAATTTCCCTAATCCATAGGTGTTATTGTGTCAGAAAGTGACAGTCTGAAGTCCTCAATTTTGCCCGCAAGTGAATGGTCTAACTCACTTAAGTTTGAGTTCATTCTCTAAAGATATTTACGTTTCTTACACACTTCGCTCTAGGATCAAGTTATGCATTTTTGGGTATTATTTGGGCTTGATTCCCATGATGGTTGTCATGCCCAATAAGCTAGTTATAACCCTATAGCTTTACAGTTATTGGACTTTCGATGTGCAATCCAGATCTGATACAGAGTTTCAATGTGCTCCCGAGAGCAACTGGGTTTTGATATTTTCCTAAGGTTTTCAAGTAATGTTGAGATAACAGTTTTAATGGTTTTGGGTCTTGCAGTTTGTATAAATAGTGGTTTAAGCTAATCCACTGATTAATTTAGTTTAGTACATAATTAATTTTTATCTAATTTACACAGTATACGGTCTTTAGGGATTTCTGCCTGAGGTGGTATTCGGGTCTTTGTACAGATTTTTCTGAGATGTTACAACCAGAGTTTTAGATCAACTGATTTTTGTGTTATCTCTTCATCTAGGCCTACCCAAAAAGGGGCAGCAAAGTGGGCCCCCGGATGAACAGTGGCGTGGCCCACTAAACGGGCAGCATGAGTAAAATACATACATCATAGGTGGGCCATATAATCAGGGGAGAGAGTGTAACACCCCAGTTTTCAGGACCCGAGTATATGACCCGCTTCCTAAAACCAGGAGTTAATAGGGTAATACTGGTAACCAATATAAAAATCAAAGTGCAAGTAGCGAAAAACAACCATAGCGTAGATATAATAAAATAGGGAACAATATCCTAGCCCACTCAGCTGGGGGCTAAATACAAAATCCTTAGATATAATAATTCAAAACAAACTATCATAAATGAATTCTATTAGTTGAGGCCATAATATGCAGCTAACTCCTGATACGACTCCTCATCATAAGGCTCATCCTCGACTGCAGCCACCTCCGGATCCATCGTGAGTCCATCTGCCTCCTTATCCTCTGTACGGTTGAACATTGATGAATGAGTGGTCAGTTCAGTATGATCTTCTCTCAAGATTACACACTGTCACCCTAGACAAGAAATAGCATAAAAATAACATATAAAACAGGGCAATATGCAAATCTTATTTAATGCATGGATGAATGTGTGCACATCAACTGGAGAAGCTCATTCAGTTAGCTTTTGGGTAAAACCCATATAATGTGGCCGGTCACCAGTGAAAGTACATAGTACATGCGTAGTGTCAACTCACTAAAGGTGGGTCGATAGTCGATGGTCTAGGAGCTAGCGAAACAGTATCCCAACTATATCCTATTAGGCATGTGCTACAACATCCAGAATTAGTCATCCGTCATCACCCGAATACTATGTATGCATGTTAACCAGACCGTTATTAATCCGTTTACAATTAGCAGGTTGTGTAAGCTCAAGGTCACTATGGGGAGCTCATGGCCCAGCGTAGGCCGACGGCTCGAGCATAGTGTCCCATGACCACCACCCTTGGCCCATGAGACTACCACCTTAGGGTGTGTGTCGAACCCACCAATACGTAGCCAATCAATTCCCCAAAGTAAAAGGGGTTACCACCAATGTTGACTTAGAATGAAATGTTAAAATTGTTAAATACGACGATTAAAACAGGACGGCATGAATGGTTCAAAGATAGGTAAACAACGGTATAAATGTTGCAAGGTGTCACACCCCAAACTCGGAAACCAGGCTCACAAAATTTTTGATCGCCTAATCTGGTGCCGACAGCCTCCGTAGAACCCCATTCTCGGCTTCCAGCTCCCATTCTCCAGGTTCCGATCTTGGGATGCTACGAGGAGGATTTTCAACATCAGTTTGATTCGTGATAAGCATAACCAAAGACATAACCCACAAACAACAACCAAAAACTTCATTACATTTCCACTATGATCAAAAACTTTATAAGTACACTGAGCATAAAGGGAAATACAATGATGATGAACAAAATCTCCAAGGTGATCTGCAAAGTGCTTCTGCCTCAGCGCTGCTGCGTCCCGACGTGACCTGCACGCAACGGTCGTGCATAATCTTATAGAAATCTTAGAGGGTGGTGAAAGTGTGTGCGCAAGGTAGTAATATGATCATGCAATATCAGAGTAATATGCAATATGCTGATGGATCTATGAATACTGTTGGCCATACCAAGGCCATGCAGTGTAAAGCATGAATGATATCGGCCATACCAAGGCCATGCGATGCGAAATGTAACTCAAGTATACAGTCCTCATCTAAGTCCACATATCAATACAGCTCACATTTGGGATATCACCAGGGTCTAGTACACTCTAAACAAGATCGCCGCCCCATCGCGCGCAATAAGGTAAGTGGAAGAGACCTCACTATCCGTCTGCCAATATCGGGCTCGACTCATTGATAGCAGACCCATTCCTCTAGCTGGTCAGACTCAGCCTAGCATTGCCCTCTACACTCGGGCGGGTAAGGCCACAACCCCTTCCAACCGACCATGACACATTGGAGAGCGTAGCCATCTAGTAATCGGCATTCAACGCTCATCTACCCACTCGGTCTAGACGTTGGAGCAACCTCTTGGTACCATAAGGGTTTAGGGACTTTCACCCAGGGATATCTAGAGCACCCCATGTAGAATAAGATTTTTGGTACCAATCCTGCCAACCACGATATGCCTGTGGAGGCTATGGTCCTGATGTCACATGTCACGTAAATGCGAGATGCATGAGTCATACTGTACAATTATGCAACAATCTCTTACACACCATGCGCTCATGTGGGACACTCCGTGTAACGCCCTAGAAAAATTCGTACTTGGACTCGAGTACCGACTCGACCAGAAATCGCGTAGGATTAATTCCTTTAGAAAATAAGTGTAAGTTAGCTAGCGCAACGCTAGAGTAGCTCAGAAATAGTCCCTGATCACTTTAAATACGTTCTATAAGACCCAAAGCGAGTAGAACCAATGACGCTATAATACTCTAAAACCTCGGATCAAACTCTAAACCGATTTGTTCTCTGGACCTCTTTGAAACTTTGTATTGGATCTAGACCACGCGTCGAAAGTCCGATACCTACAATCTTAGACTGTTAGAAACGTCTTGTTGGACTTGACAATCATTTCAAAAATCAAGTCCAACCAACATTCACAGTCTATTTCATTGAGCCAGAAGTGAAGAGAGTGAGAATAGGGCTAGATTTGGAATTTGAAATTCAAATCTGGCACATGACTTGACGCTTCAGTATTAAGCGTTCTGACCGTCAGAATTCAGCCAAATTACACCCTTGTATTAGGGAAAATTTTTATTTCATATCATGAGACTTGTAGACCTGATCTATGTGCGGTGACCGCTGAACTGAAAATGGACCGCCACGTGCGATCTACGAGAACTACTGGTCTGAAAACGGGATGTGAGTGACATCTGACATGTGTGAAATTAAGTCTGATCGTGTTCGGCCAGGGGACCACCAGAAATGGTCTTTTGGACCGAAACAGCCCCGATTTGGTTAGGTATCAAGTAAACATTGTTCCCGAGCCTATTTCGGGCATGTTTGGACTTATAAAAGGGCTTGAAACCCTCACTCCTGTCTCCCATCCGAATTTGAAAAAAGCCCTAGGTTGAGAGAGAGAAAAGGTGAGAGATTGTGAGAGAGAGTGGAAGGGAATTTCCTTCTGCTTGTGCCACCTGTTGCACGTGCCTAAGCAACACGCTCCAATCACTTGGACGGTGATTTCTCCACATTTCTAGGTAAGAAAATATCCTAAATAGTTTCTGATCTAGTGTTCTTTCATTTCCATAGCATGTTAGCTTATGGATCTTGTAAATTAGGTTGCCTATTCGCCGTAGACGAAGCGTATACGCTCCGTTCGAATCGATACGCTTCTAGAAGATAAGGTGCAGATTTTAGACGCTTTGATTGACTGTTTCCAACGCTTTTAATGTCGTTTAATAGTAGATTATCGACGGCAACGCCGTTTGACATGTACAACATGCTGTCCGTTTCCTGTTTCGTCAGCAGACGAAGAATATGAGATTTAGGGAATTTTAGTCATTTGTAGGAAATACTGTTTTCATCCATAATTTGCTGATGTGATTGACATGGCTTCTTGTCATATTAGGATACTAGGAATACGTGCATAATTAGTTTGGCGAAGAGATTCTCCTAAATGCGCACTTTGAGTCGACATACTATATGTAGACTTAAGTGTGTAGTGTAAGTGTTTGTATAAATACTTGTACTAGTATGTATTGAATTAAATGGTGTTATGAATTAGTTTGAGATTGATTTCTCAATTAATATGCTGATGTAAATGATTTCCTACATGTTGGCTATATGCATGATTTCATTGTATGTGTGAAATGCATGCGTTGGAAGATTTACTTAAGTTATATGTTATAACATGTGTTAACATGCTCACATGGTTGTATTTCATTTCCATTACTCTTACATGAATGCCGATGTGGATTCATAATTGTTTGGGACTATACCTAGTCCAGGCAGTCGGCAACCGAGCAAATTCGTAGTTGGCTTATCTTTGCTACGAACGACGCGTCGATGAACGCGAGCCATGTTTTGGAGTTGGCGGCAGTGGTTAGGCCACACGAAGTGTTTTACGCACTTCATGTCGTTCGGCTTGAGATGCGCTCGTGCTAGTCGAGCCCGTCAAGTAACCCGACTGGCCGTTGTATGTTCACCCTGCATGAGCCATAACTGCTTGAACCTAGGGTACTGAACTTACCATTATAAACCCTTTCAACCATGGTACCTTGTGGTATGAGACACCGTGGTCGAGCTGTCGGCCTACGCTGGGGCCACAAACCTCCCCGTAGTGACCAGTGAGTACCTATGTCTCATGAACAGATTATGGTGGTATGGGACACTATATTCTTGCTGTCGGCCTACATTGATCAGGCGACGAGTCCTTTGTAGTGACCGTGAGCGTATTCTGAGTCTACGGGAGGCGACGACCCTTTCGTAGCAGTGAGAATACAGTAGGCCTGTATTGATAAGGTGATGGGGGAGCGGTGCAACGAGTGCGAGCAACAGCCCTGAAAGCCCTTGCATCGACCTACAAAATATACATCGTATGAGATTACTAGGAGTGACGACCCTAGACAGGATCTGTGTTGGAATTGATATAAGGGAAGTACCTTAGTTTCCCAATATTGCTGTATGAAAAGGACTAATAATAACTCAGTAATCATATCACCATTACATTGCATGTGCCTGAAAGATGTGGAGCACTGTGGGACGATTGCATGCCGCGGGCGTAAGATGGTGCCGTATGAGGGAGATCATCGGTGAGGGAATCCATCACATCATGTCATATTGCATTAACAACAGTTTTAGGAATGTTTAATTTACTGCTTTACTATTATCGCATGATTGATTTGAGAACATGTTAATCCTTGCTCTATTATTCCACTGAGTTAGCTACTCACTCCCACGTTACGGGATAGTGTTTGCTACACCCACCAGACCCTGTCTTAGATGCAGGTGAGGCAGCGATTCAGGAGGCAGAGCCGGACTATGATGAGGACCAGGACGAGTTCTCATATATGCAGTACCGCGACGGCTTTGCTTAGGTGGCCTGGATTGACGGGACTTCTCAGTGGGACTCTTTTTGACATTTTGATTTTGTTTATTTACATGTATATGAGACTCAGAGATGTATTCATACTTTAGAGACAGTCGAGATCTACTTTGTTTTTTCATACAGTGATATATATATTCTTTAGTCTTTCGCTTGCTTTTATCACTGAATCTGGAGTATGAATTGCAGTTTTGGTATACTTTTACTCATGTGAATGCTCTAACTCAGACAACATTGAATCATAATGATTTTTGTTGCATAAGTGACGATTTGGAACTAGGGAGTTGAGTTTATATAAGACCCCCGATTTTTAGGGTGTTACAAGTTGGTATCAGAGCATGAATAAGATTATACCGGTCCTGGGTTATGGTCACACGACGTACGCTGTCGCTTCCTTTGACTTAGGTGGGTGCGAGAAGGGTCTAGAAATACTTATAGGATCGCAGATTCGCCAATAGGCGAAGTCTTTTCGTATCGATCGCGCGATCGAGTCCGTAACGCATCTAGGGTCGCGTGAAGCAACCTAAGTAGCTTCTAGGTTGTAGGTAGGTGGGTTAAGACGTTCTTTGAACTATTCTAAACCCGTAAATTTGAATCTTTGGGCTATGGGACAACCACAACCCTTGCATTCAATCGTCAGGGCTTAAAAACCCCGTTTCACCTAAATTCTTCAAAATTCTTCCTCGCACCACTCCATTCTTCTATTCTTTCTTATTCTTTTCTTATTAGGCATTGATCCTAATGTGAAAATGATATAAAATCATACTTCGATAAAATTTTACAGTGAATAGTAAAATTTTATGAAAACTGGCCATTAGGCCATTCTAAGTTTACAATCTTTAGCAACTAATGGGCTAGATGGATGTATTAGCTCCTTATACCCCAAAATCATGTGCTGGATGATAGGGGATTACATTTAGGTTTACAGATTGGCCCCAGAAAGCCCCGAATGCATGTTTAGGCCTCCGTAGGGAACTCTAGAATGAACTAAGGTGGGGCCCATATATTTTTGGAGTCCCTGAGGCAGGGGGGACCCGACCCATGTGGTCCCACCGGCCACCGTGCAAGATGGCCGGCGATGCCATCGTCGATCCGGCGTTGCATCACCGCCCGGTGGAGCTCGCTTGATGTAATTTTTTATTCATGTGGGTATTTTAGGTAGTACACCCCCCCCCCCCCCCCCCACGTATGTTCCGTCCATAGAAAACCCCTAAATGGGGTACTTCCTTCACAACAGCCCCCTTCCCTAGCTCCATTTTCATTTTCTTGCTGCCCTATATCAAGACCATGATCTCAAATCCTTCCTAAACCCATTCCTTGCTGAAAACGACCCCACTCCATCACTCCATTACAGTTTGCAACTCTCCCTCTTGTAAATCTCATCCGTTGGAGCTCCTACAACCCCCAAAACGAGCTGAAATCGTGAGGAGCTCCATTCCCCTTTTTCATTCTCTTTTCTTTTTAAAAATCTATCCTAGGGGAGCTTGAAGCATCCCTCTACAACACCTAGATCTCCTTTTTTTCAGTTTGGACAGCCATTTCTCCATATTTTCCCCATTTTTCATGGCTTTTGTTGAAGCCATTTTGGGTCTTTTATCTTTCTCCACCATCCTCTCTTTGATGGGAAAGAGAGAGACCGCAGCGGATGAGGATGGGCCTAGTCGCTCTGCTCAATCAAGAAGATCGAGGGGTGGCGCCGCTAGCTCAAGCGCCGCCGCAAGTCCAAGCACAGCCAGAGAATTTCATACAAAGCCGGATTTGGATCCCCATACTCAACTTGGGCAAGTGATATTAGCAGAGATGCCTCACGGTGAATATACTGACCGTAAGGTGTTGTTTGAAGCGGACGTGAAAGGGCGACTCTTCGAGAAATTCCTGTTGTTCGATCGCATTGAAGCTGCGCATTGGGGTCCGCTATTTGAAGCTCATGCTCTTGCTAATGTGAGCACCGTTTGTGCCTTCTGCGCTCGTATCTAGAGTCCCACATTGGGGCCATTGCAGTTCAAGATTCCTTTTGGTAAGGACCGGATGGCTACGATCGATGTTCGGTTGATAGCGCGGCTTCTGAACGTGCCTCTTGGTGATGTTCATCCCAGTACGAAGAATTTGAGGAGTAGGTGTGAACGAGATCGCCGCACCAGGTTCCTATGTGGTAAACTGGTTCCATGGCAGCCTAACAAAAGCCTCAAGGCATCTCATATGTCTGATGATTTACGCCTGCTACACCACATTTGCACGTTCAACGTGTATCCCAGGTTAACAAATCGCATTGAGTGTACGCGCCTTATGGTTGATTTCTTGTATCAGGTGGCCCAGGGAGAGAATGTGTGTATGGCCACTTTCCTCTTGCGACAGATTATCCTCATAGAGAAATCAAGAAGAACGTCTGAGTCGCTTCCTTTTGGCTGACTGATATGCAAGATCGCGCATGAGTTTGCTTACAGACTTGGGCCGGAGTTGCCAGTTCCGATTCACAGCATTGATGAGTCTACCATGGTCAAGATGAAGATCGGGTCTCAGTACCGTGAGACTCAGCTTGAGGAGGATAGCGAGGATGATTTTGATGAGGAAGAGGATCTAAGTGAGGGAGAACCTGGAGCAGAAGTTGAGGAGGAAGTCCAGGAAGAGTTAGAAGAGGAGGCTCAGGATACAGATGAGAGCCCTCCTCCTTCTGCTCAGGCTACTGGTGATGATCGCATTGCCCAAATTGAGGAGAGCCAGGTGGCCTTGCGAAGGAAAGTTCAGGAGCTTCGGGCTGAGGTCGAGGATACCAAGGCCGTTATAAAGAGAAAATTCGGTAAGGTGACTCCCACCTTGAAGGTGATCCTGTGCTGCTTGCAGGATAAGGGTGCTCCTCCTCCGTCACCTGACTCAGACTAGTGATGAGATCTTAGATGTTGTTTGGTAGCAGTTGTCGTTTCCTGCTTTAAGTTGTGTAAGCCTGTTAAGGCTAGTTCTCTACTTATGTTACTGTTGTAACTTTATCTGTCTTAGTTTCCATGTACTTTCTGTCATGATGCTTGTACGGAGATATCCCTTGTATTGTGACAATTTTGATTAAATGAAATGCATAGAATGCCTTTGACTCTTTGTGTGAATGATTGTGGTGTGCTTGTGCTATTGAGATTGACAAGGTTGAGCCCTATTTTGAATATAGGGAATGCCGTCGAAGGCTACAAGGAGCACAACTCGTCTTACATTGGGTGAGCCTATGGATCAGGCTCCTTTGCAGCCTGATGCTCGTGCAGACCCTGCTGTGGGCCCGATTCCTGAGACAGTACGTGCGTCTCATCCTACTACTAGTCCTGCAGCTGGACCACCACCATTCACACTGCCCGTCAGAGAGCAGTACCGCGCGTCTTTTTCGACGCAGTACATGCCACAGCCTGCTCCACCTCCAGATAGATTTGAGCAGATGATGGCTATGATGCAGCAGCAGCAGCAGCTCCTGACTACGATTGTGGGGGCTCTAGCCCAGGGTGGGAGTGTGCCTCCACCTGCACCACCTGCGCATCCAGCTGAGGATGCCTATACTTATGCTCAGGATGAGGGCATGGCTCATCCTGCACCACCTGCTTATCCTGCGGGGAATGCCGCAGACACACGGAGCTTATTGGAACAATTTCAGCGCTTACGGCTTCCCACTTTTACGGGTTCTCATAGACCCGAGGAGGCCGAGTATTGGCTCGACCGTATGTCGAAGATACTGCGGATGTTACATTATTCAGAGGCTGAGCAGGTCGAGTTGGATACGTTCTTGTTTGAGCGGGAGGCCAGCTTATGGTGGGACAGTGTGTTACGGACCGTTGCCGCCGATTACATATGGACCTGGGCAGCGTTCAAGTTCCACTTCCACGAGAAATACTATCCCCAGACGTATAGGCATGATCGGGAGAACGAGTTTCTGCGCCTCAGACAGGGAGGCATAACAGTCACTGAGTATGAGCATAGGTTCACTGAGTTGGGCAGATACTTCCCGACTATATTGTCAGATGAGCAGATGCGCATACGTAGCTTTTCAGAGGGTCTGCGACCGGATATTCAGTCGAAGATGTGTTGCGTGAGCATTCCCTCCTATGAAGAGCTGATTCACATGTCCATGCGGGCAGAGCAGGATGTGGATCGACTTACACGATCTCATGGCCCTATTGCTCTTAGGCCACGACCAGGGCTACAGGACAGGCCCTTTTCGAGCAAGAGGCCTCGTGCCGACCCTCCTTCTAGGGATACAGTGCCAGTACCCCCGATGCGGCGCACCGATTTATTATGTACATATTGTGGGAGATCGGGCCACTTGGCGCAGAGTTGTTTTGCTCGGATGCCAGACAGTGGGTTCTCGCCGCCGCAGAAGATCTACCGTACACGCTCACAGGCTATATCAGCACCGCCTTTACGGTTGGCTCCTGTGCACCCTTCCTTCAGACCTCCGGTATCTCAGATCAGGCCCCCTCTACGGCCCATGGCACAGTGGTCGAACCGGCCACAGCAGGCACAGGTGCATGCCTTGACAGCTGAGGCAGCTACGACAAAGACTTCTCAGCATTCGGCCTTTGAGGTCACTGCCCACATCGGAGGTATTCCTATTCTTATGATGGTGGACACAGGATCCACGATTTCATTGATATCATGTGCCATAGTCAGGCGCATTGGGCTACCGACTATTAGGATGGATGAGGTGCGAGTTTATACAGCCCACAGGTCCTTTACAGATGCTACCCTGATGTGTGAGGGCTGTTTGGTGGATCTGGGGGGCAAGACGATGGCTCTTGATCTGGTCGTCGACCCCTCTCTTCTTCATCTCGACGTCATTCTTGGCATGGACTGGTTGACTGCAGCGAGGGCCGAGATTGACTGCGAGACTCGTATTGTGATTGCCTACGAGCCAGAGGGCGCATCCTTTACATTCTCAGTGCGGGTAAATCTCCCTTTCCGCATATATAGCTATGCTACTTTACTACGGGATGCTGGTGCACAGATGCTTGAGCATACGCCAGTCGTTTGTGATTTCAGGGATCTGTTCAGGAAGATCCCTAGTTTGCCGCCTCGACGAGAGATTGATTTCACTATCGATCTGGTGCCTGGTTCCATGCCCGTCTCACTGCCGACGTATCGCATGGCACCATGTGAGATGGAGGAGTTAAGGACGCAGATTGATGGTCTGTTGGAGCTTGGCCTTATACGGCCTAGTGTGTCTCCTTGGGGAGCACCAGTTTTGTTCGTGAGGAAGAAGGATGGTTCGATGCGATTGTGTATTGATTATCACAGACTGAACCAGATCACAGTGAAGAACAAGTACCCTTCACCCAGGATCGATGACTTGTTTGATCAGTTGAGAGGAGCGCAGTACTTCTCGAAGATTGATCTTCAGTCAGGATATCATCAGTTACGTGTTAGGGATGAGGACGTGCAGAAGACAGCATTCAGGACCAGCTTTGGCCACTACGAGTTCCTTGTGATGTCGTTCGGTGTCACGAACGCACCAGCCGTGTTCATGGATTTAAGGAACCGAGTATTTCGGCCTTTCCTCTATCGATTCGTCGTTGTGTTCATTGACGACATTTTGGTATACTCCAGGAGTCGAGAGGAGCATGAAGAGCATTTGTGCTTGGTCCTGGATACACTCAGACAGCATCAATTGTTCGCACAGTACAAGAAGTGCGACTTCTGGAAGCAGGAAGTGAAGTTTCTGGGACACGTGGTGTCCAAGGATGGCATGGTAGTTGACCTGTCTAATGTAGCTGCAGTTCAGGACTAGGAGCAGCCTGGTTCTTTCACTGAGGTGAGGAGTTTCTTGGGTCTCGCTGGCTAGTATCGACACTTCATTCGGAATTTCTCGAAGATCGTGAGACCTCTATCTCAGTTGACACGGAAGGACGTGAAGTTCACCTGGAATGACAAGGCGGAGTCAGCTTTTCATGAGCTGAAGGATAAGCTTACGTCCGCCCCTATGCTAGTATTGTCAGAGCAAGGGGTTAGGTACACCATATACACTGATGCGTCTAGCGTTGGTCTGGGTTGTGTCCTTATGCAGAGGGACAGGGTAATTTCGTATGTCTCGAGACAATTAAGGAAGCACGAGGAGAATTACCCTACACATGACCTAGAGTTGGCAGCCGTAATATTTGCACTGAGACTCTGGAGACATTACCTCTATGGAGAGGAGTTCGAGCTCTTTTGCGACCACAAGAGCCTCAAGTACATATTCACGCAGCGAGACTTGAATATGAGGCAGCAGCGATGGATGGAGACTTTGAAGGACTTCAAGTTCGAAGTCTCTTACCATCATGGGAAGGCGAACCTTGTGGCTGACGCGTTGAGCCGTAAGAAGGCGATAGAGTTTGCGGCTCCGCTGATGGTTGCTGAGTGGGATATGGTTGAGTTTTTGTGAGACTTTGAGCAGAAACTCACTATAGAGGAGCCGTATGAGTTCATCGCACATGTACAGGTGCGATCTCAGATCGATGACCGGGTCATCGAGGCGCAGAGGGATGATGTGCGTCTGACTGAGTTTCGAGAGCAGGCCAGTGATGATGCAGACGGTGAATGGAGAGTTGGCACGGATGGGGGCTTACGTTATCGTGGCCGCCTATGCGTCCCAGATATCCCTGACTTGAGACGAGAGATTCTCGAGGCTGCGCATTGTACCAGACTCGTGATGCATCCAGGCAGTACGAAGATGTATCGCGACGTGAAGAGGACCTATTAGTGGGAAGGTATGAAGACCCACATAGCAGAGTTCGTGTCTCGTTGCCTTACTTGCCAGCAGGTGAAGGCAGAGCATCGCCAACTACCTGGACTCTTGCAGCCTATGCCGATCGCAGAGTGGAAGTGGGATTTCATTTCCATGGATTTCATTTCAGGGCTACCGAAGATGAGGAAGGGACATGATTCCATATGGGTGATCATCGACCGTCTGACGAAGTCGGCGCACTTCCTACCGATCAGAGTTATGAACTCTGCAGACGAGCTGGCTAGACTGTACATCAGAGAGATCGTGCGTCTGCATGGAGTTCCGTTGGAGATCGTGTCGGACAGAGACACGCGGTTCACTTCTATTTTCTGAACTCGCATTCAGGAGGCTATGGGTGTGAAGTTGAAGTTCAGTACTGCTTTTCACCCACAGACAGACGGACAGACAGAGCGGGTGAACCAGATCTTAGAGGACATGTTGCGAGCCTGCGCATTGGACTTCAAGGACAGTTGCGATGACTGTCTTGCATATGCGGAGTTCGCGTACAACAACAGTTTTCAGGCGAGTATCGGTATGGCACCTTACGAGGCGCTGTATGGGTGACCTTGTCGCGCACCGCATTGCTGGGCAGAGGTCGGTGAGCGTAGCTTGATTGGCCCAGAGTTAGTGCAGGCGACGTCGGAGAGGATTGATATTATTAGACGTCGGCTTCTCACAGCGCAGAGCAGACAGAAGAGTTATGCCGATACGAGACGGCGGCCGCTAGAGTTCACAGTTGGGGATCATGTATTTTTGTGAGTTTTCCCTATGAAGGGAGTCCTTCTGTTCGGGAAGAAGGGGAAGTTAGCAGCACGATTCATTGGTCCATTTCAGATCCTCGATCGTGTGGGAGCAGTGGCTTACCGTTTGGCTTTACCCACGCCTCTCGTGAGCTTTCACAACGTATTTCATGTTTTTATACTGAAGAAGTACATTTTCGATCCTTCCCATATCATCAGATGGGATCAGGTGCAGTTGGGAGAGGATGATACATATATCCTGCGACCAACACGTATCCTAGACAGGAAGGAGCAGGTACTGCGTAGCAAGGTGATTCCCCTTGTGAAAGTATTGTGGACGCATCACTCTGAGGAAGAGGCTACTTAGGAGACAGAAGTCGAGATCAGGAAGAACTACCCACAGCTTCTCGAGGAGTACAAAAAGGTACAAATTTCGAGGATGAAATTATTTGTTAAGGGGGGTAGATTGTAACGCCCTGAAAAAATCCGTACTTGGACTTGAATACCAACTCGACCAGAAATCGCGTAGGATTAATTCCTTTAGAAAATAAGTGTAAGTTAGCTAGCGCAACGCTAGAGTAGCTGGGAAATAGTCCCTGATCACTTTAAATACGTTCTACATGACCCAAAGCGAGTAGAACCAATGACGCTATAATACTCTAAAACCTCGGATCAAACTCTAAACCGGTTTGTTCTCTGGACCTCTTTGAAACTTTGTATTGGATCTAGATCGCGCGTCGAAAGTCTGATACCTACAATCTTAGACCGTTAGAACCTCCTTGTTGGACTTGACAATCATTTCGAAATTCAAGTCCAACCGACATTTACAGGCTATTTCATTGAGCCTGGAGTGAAGAGAGTGAGAATAGGGCTAGAATTAGAATTTGAAATTCAAATCTGGCACACGACTTGACGCTTCAGTATTAAGCCTTCTGACCGTCAGAATTCAGCCAAATTACACCCTTGGATCGGGAAAAATTTCTATTTCATATCATGAGACTTGTAGACCTGACCTATGTGCGGTGACCACTGAACTGAAAATGGACGGCCACGTGCGATCTACGAGCACTACTGGTCTGAAAACGGGATGTGAGCGACATCTGACATGTGTGAACTTAAGTCCGATCGCGTTCGGCCAGGGGACCACCAGAAATGGTCTTTTGGACCGAAACAGCCCCGATTTGGTTAGGTATCAAGTAAACATTGTTCTCGAGCCGATTTCGGGCATGTTTGGGCTTATAAAAGGGCTTGAAACCCTCACTCCTCTCTCCCATCCGAATTTGGAAAAAGCCCTAGGTTGAGAGAGAGAAAAGGTGAGAGATTGTGAGAGAGAGTGGAAGGGAATTTCCTGCTGCTTGTGCCACCTATTGCACGTGCCTAAGCAACACGCTCCAATCACTTGGCCGGTGATTTCTCCACATTTCTAGGTAAGAAAATATCCTAAATAGTTGTTGATCTAGTGTTCTTTCATTTCCATAGCATGTTAGCTTATGGATCTTGTAAATTAGGTTGCCTATTCGCCGTAGACGAAGCGTATACGCTCCGTTCGAATCGATACGCTTCTAGGAGATAAGGTGCAGATTTTAGACGCTTTGATTGACTGTTTCCAATGCTTTCAATGTCGTTTAATAGTAGATTATCGACAGCAATGCCGTTTGACATGTACAACATGTTGTCCGTTTCCTGTTTCGTAAGCAGACGAAGAATATGAGATTTATGGCATTTTAGTCATTTGCAGGAAATAATGTTTTCATCCATAATTTGCTGATGTAATTGACATGGCTTATTGTCGTATTAGGATACTAGGAATACGTGCATAATTAGTTTGGCGAAGAGATTCGCCTAAATACGCACTTTGAGTCGACATACTATATGTAGACTTAAGTGTATAGTGTAAGTGTTTGTATAAATGCTTGTACTAGTATGTATTGAATTAAATGGTGTTATGAATTAGTTTGAGATTGATTTCTCAATTAATATGCTAATGTAAATGATTTCCTACATGTTAGCTATATGCATGATTTCATTGTATGTGTGAAATGCATGCGTTGGAAGATTTACTTAAGTTGTATGTTATAACATGTGTTAACATGCTCACATGGTTGTATTTCATTTCCATTACTCTTACATGAATGCTGATGTGGATTCATAATTGTTTGGGACTATACCTAGTCCAGGCAGTCGGCAACCGAGCAAATTCGTGGTTGGCTTATCTTTGCCACGAACGACGCGTCGATGAACGCGAGCCATGTTTTGGAGTTGGCGGCAGTGGTTAGGCCACACGAAGTGTTTTACGCACTTCATGTCGTTCGGCTTGAGATGCACTCGTGCTAGTCGAGCCCGTCAAGTAACCCGACTGACCGTTGTATGTTCACCCTGCATGAGCCATAACTGTTTGAACCTAGGGTACTGAACTTACCATTGTAAACCCTTTCAACCATGGTACCTTGATCCATAAAGACTCATGAGCCGGGCATGGTGGTATGAGACGCCGTGGTCGAACTGTCGGCCTACGCTGGGGCCACAAACCTCCCCGTAGTGACCAGTGAGCACCTATGTCTCATGAGCAGATTATGGTGGTATGGGACACTATATTCTTGCTGTCGGCCTACACTGATCAGGCGACGAGTCCTTTGTAGTGACCGCGAGCGTATTCTGAGTCTACCAGAGGCGATGACCCTTCCGTAGCAGTGAGAGTACAGTAGGCCTGTATTGATAAGGTGATGGGGGAGCAGTGCAACGAGTGCGAGCAACAGCCCTGGAAGCCCTTGCATCGACCTATAAAATATACATCGTATGAGATTACTAGGAGTGACGACCCTAGACAGGATCTGTGTTAGGATTGATATAAGGGAAGTATCTTAGTTTCCCAATATTGCTGTATGAAAAGGACTAATAATAACTCGATAATCATATCACCATTACATTGCATGTGCCTGGAAGATGTGGAGCACTGTGGGACGATTACATACCGCGGGCGTAAGATGGTGTTTTATGAGAGAGATCGTTGGTGAGGGCATCCATCATGTCATGTCATATTGCATTAACAACAGTTTTAGGAATGTTTAATTTACTGCTTTACTATTATCGCATGATTAATTTGAGAACATGTTAATCCTTGCTCTATTATTCCACTGAGTTAGCTACTCACTTCCACGTTACGGGATGGTGTTTACAACACCCACCAGACCCTGTCTTAGATGCAGGTGAGGCAGCGATTCAGGAGGCAGAGCCGGACTATGATGAGGACCAGGACGAGTTCTCATATATGCAGTACCACGACGGCTTTGCTTAGGTGGGCTGGATTGACGGGACTACTCAGTGGGACTCTTTTTGACATTTTGATTTTACTTATTTACATGTATATGAGACTCAGAGATGTATTCATACTTTAGAGACAGTCGAGATCTACCTTGTTTTTTCATACAGTGATATATATATTCTTTAGTCTTCCGCTTGCTTTTATCACTGAATCTGGAGTATGAATTGTAGTTTTGGTATACTTTTACTCATGTGAATTCTTTAACTCAGACAACATTGAATCATAATCATTTTTGTTGCATGAGTGTCTCGGCCCGATGGCTTATGCATGATCAAACATTCCTCATATCAAGCATACATATGATGCATATGGCATGAGTAATGAAATTATACTAAGCATGTTATAAAATAATGAATTATCCTTACAACGTAGATGGGCCTAGACGGCCTACACACAACAATTACGGCCTATCAATTGCCCTAGGGAGATTCATAATACAGACATTTAACCAACACTATATTTGCAATGTAGACATCAAACCACCATTGCTCCCAAGCCATAACCCATAGTAAATATCATTACACAAACCATGTTGGTTTCACACATTGCAATGGACTTTAGGTACATCCTATTGGGCCTTCATTACATCAAATGGGCTACATAAGTGGGCCTTATGTTCATCAAATAGGCCGCATTACTGGGCTTCACAAATGGCCTTAGGTACATTGCAATGGGTCATAACCCATGGGCCTCAGAGTACATCATAATGGGTCTAATCACATGGGCCTTATGTGTCTTAAATGGGCCTAATCCCATGGGCTTTATACATATCAAATGGGCCTAATCCTGTAGGCCTTATATAAATCAAATGGACCTAAACCCATAGGCCTTATATATCAAATGGGCCTAAATCCATAGGCCTTATATATCAAATGGGCCTAAACCCGTAGGCCTTATATATCAAATGAGCCTAAATCCATAGGCCTTATATAAATCAAATGGGCCTAAATCCATAAGCCTTATATAAATCAAATGGGCCTAAACCCGTAGGCCTTATATATCAAATGGGCCTAAATCCATAGGCCTTATATAAATCAAATGGGCCTAAACCCTTAGGCTTTATATGTCAAATAGGCCTAAATCCACAGGCCTTATATAAATCAAATGGCCCTAAACTCATAGGCCTTATATGTCAAATGGGCCACACCCAAACATAGGTGGCCCACTTGATCATAAATCGGTCTCATTCTTCAACTCATGCCTTAAAATGATCTTTCCAAGTGGATGGACAGTCCGGATGCATCACATGCATCATGGCAGGTCCCACTGTCACTGGACAGTGCAGGCAAAACACATGCATCATAGAGGGCTCCACCGTTCATTGGTCGGACGGTGTAAATACAACAAATATATCATGGTGGGTACCACCGTCCGCCTGGACGGTGGATGTAAAACACATACATCACTGTGGGTCCCATGTGGGGCCCACCATAACATTTATTTTGCATCCAAACCGTCCATACGGTCACAGAGACCTGGACGAAGAGGAAAAACAAATTTCATATTGATTCAAAACTTCTATGGACCCAAGAACGGGTTTCAATGGTAGATGTTCATTCACACTGTTTCTTGTGATGTGGGCCACCGGAGCTTTAGATGGCGCTGATCTTCGGAGGAGACCCACCTAAGGAGGGGGTCCACCGAATGAATGGCATGGATTTCACATATACATCATGGTGGGGCCCATGACAGCAGTCGTGGGACGCTGACCGCCAGCCCCCTCGTGCGCAGCAGACGCTGCCTGTGCCTCTGGCAGCAACAGCGACCTGCTGCTTATGATTTTTATTTTTTTCGGTGGTTGTTGAGGTTTTACCTCAGTGGGGCCCACGTTGGAAGTATCCACTCTGTCCATCAGTTCCCACTTCTTAAGACAAGCCTAACGAGTCCTATATCCAGTATAATCTGGTGTGTGGACACATCATGTGAGCTTCTTAACGGTGAAAACCACCGTTTTCCAAGTTATGGCCTACTGGAAGGTCGGATTGGCCCCATCTTTTAGCTCAACGCCTAAAATGAACTCGGGAAAGAAATGAACGACATTGGATTGAACACATGCAACAAGATGAGGCCTACACCAATGGTCCACCCCCATGGCTTGAACCAAGCTTATATTTGTGTTTATCTCATGTCCAGCGTTCCAGACACTGGACGATTTTGGTCTCAGCACAAGCAGTGAGGTGGGCCCTGCTTAGGTGGGCCACCTCATGGAGGATGGTGTAGATACAACTCACACAAAATGGGCCACACTTGTAGATGGTTTGGATAGGGTATATGCCTCATGGTGAGGTCCATTCAAGTAGGCCACACAACCATATTATAATAAAAAAAATGAAATAGAAAGGGAGGGAGAGAGAGAGATAGAGAGATAGAGGGTGGGACACGCTTGTGATGGAGGGCTTTGCCACTATGAGCCCTCTCAAAAAAAATAATCATATAAACAAATGGATCCCTTTACACATGGGACCACCAAAATTGATGATCAACGGTGGGGATCCTTTCCCCACCAATATGGATGGTCTAGATGACCTTCCTAATGCAATGAAATAAACATCATGATGGGGTCGAGGAGAATGGCCCCATCATGGAATGATCATGATGATCCTAGTGGACCATCGACCACATCTTAGGGTCCCAAGTTAGATCCAAACCATTGATCGGTTGGTCTCACTTGGCCCATCTTAAAAACATGAAAAACTACTATTATCTAGCATCCACCGTTCGATCTTCTTGCTCCTATGGGTTCCTTAGCACCTTAGCTTTGATTCCAATGGAGGAGATGAGGAATGGATGGCTAGGATGGGAGATCTTGGGATGGAAAGGTGGGCCACACTTGGAGTTTGGAAGGCTTGGAGAATTCTCATACGTATGGGGTTTTGGTTGCTTGGGAAAAAAAAGAGAAATAGAGTAGTAAAGAGAGAGGAGTGATGGGTGATGGAGTGAAGGATGTGAGAACTTTTGACTTTTGTGGCCTTTTGTGTAAGAAAAGCATGGGTGGTGTAAGAACTTTTTGACTTTGGAGGCATTTTGTGTAAGAAAGGTATGGGCTTGTAAGAACTTTTGAACTTTTGTGGCTTGCTTGGGAAAGGGTGAAAAGTATGTGTACTTGACTTGTGTTTGACATGTGATGTGATGGGATTGATTGATTGATGGGATTGATGTGACACCTCATAGAGATTCTCTTGGGTTTCGCAACGCGCGGCATTTTCCTCACATCGAACGCTGACCCATATCTCCTGACCAGGGTATCGCCTCAGCGCGTGAGTCGCGGCATCGAAAACGCAGCGACGGCGTGGTCGCTATCGTAAAGGTCTTGGGTTGAATCTATATGGGTTGACGGCATATGAATCAGGGTCGCACACAAATATCGGTTAAAGGTCGAAAGTTGCCGAAATTCGACCGGTAAGACCGCGGAAGTCTACGGAACGGTACGGACTAAGATACGGGTCTTACACAAGGTTCATTCCATAGTCAGATAGGTGAAGCCATACACGGATGATAAACCCCATAATTAAATGCCATCAACCATAACCTCCATGTTAGGGGTCTACTTGTATCATAACCAGTCTATTTACACCCTAAGCACGGACTCTCCTTAGTTAAAGTTTCCTAAGGAGAGATTTCAACAATGTGTGTATCATAAACAATAGCATGGGGCCTACTTATGAATAAGAAGTGGAGAGCATTGCATGTATCCCTACGAGTCATGTGATCATGAGTTTATAATCCAAAATACGTACTAAGTGAACTAACACATTGCGCATGTAATGAATGACCAGTCGAATTATATGGATAAATTTACTACACATGTTCAATTGAGCTTACCAAGTATAAATGTGACCCTAGAGCATACTTTCAATCCCAAAAATCAAATGTATTAAACAATCTCATCAGGTAAGTCAATTATTTTCGAATCATGGGAATCATTAATATAAACAAATATACCAAATAAATGCAATCTATTTCCAAGCCATTAAATCATTCCTTGAAGCAGTGTCTAGGTAACTAATTTAAAAATAATCCACCATAAGTCTAATTAGCCATTAAATGTTTTTACATTTCTAAATCATTATAACAACTACTCTTAGTCTAGTTGGGGATGGAAAGCCCAAGGGGAGAATCGTTCACAAGAAAGGTTGTCATACGGCCTTAGATCCGATCCTTGTACGAAGATAGTCGGCCCAAGCTCCCTAGAAAGACCAGCTCACATTAGACAAGAGTTAGGGTATATGGGCATGTTTCAAAGTGACTAGGCTCACCAGACTTTCATCACGAGAGGTGGCCCAGCCTTTGGTCCCAAGCCCATCATCAAATATGGGCAGAACTGGGCCCGTTTTGGCCCAGTTGTTGGGTCCAACCTAGGCCCGAGTGGAGTTGGCCCTCTGTACCTAATGATGGGGCCCACAGCTTGGTACAACCCATGGTTTGTTAGTGTAGCCCAGTTAAGGTTTATTCATGGAACGGCCCACTAACCGTTTAGTGTGGCCCACCTAAGTTCCAATATGGTGTGGCCCACCAATTTATTGGTGTGGCACACTCGAACGAGCAGCCCATTGGAGTATATCTCAGGGGCGGCCCACTGCAACACGGTGAGGTCCACTAGAGTGTATCTCAAGGGCAGATCGCACTAGACTAAGAGTAGTTGTTATAATGATTTAGAAATGTAAAGACATTTAATGGCTAATTAGACTTATGGTGGATTGTTTTTAAATTAGTTACCTAGATATTGCTTCAAGGAATGATTTAATGGCTTGGAAATAGATTGCATTTATTTGGTATATTTGTTTAGATTAATGATTCCCATTAATTAGAAATAATTGACTCACCTGATGAGACTGTTTAGTAAATTTGATTGTTGGGATTGAAAGCATGCTCGAGGGTCACATTTATACTTGGTTAGCTCATTTGAACATGTGTAGTAAATTTATCCAAATAATTTAACTATTCATTCATTACATGCGCAATGTGTTAGTTCACTTAGTACGTATTTTGGATTATAAACTCATGATCACGTGACTCGTAAGAATACATGCAATGCTCTCTACTTCTTATTCATAAGTAGGTTCCATGCTATTGTTTATGATACACACATTGTTGAAATCTCTCCATGGAAAACTCTAACTAAGAAGAGTCCGTGCTTAGGGTGTAACTAGACTGGTTATGATGCAAGTAGACCCCTAACATGGAGGTTATGGGTGATGGAATTTGATTATGGGGTTTACCATATGTGTGTGGCTTCACCTATCTAACTATGGAATGAACCTTGCAATGTTTATACCATTTTTTACTCGTCTTTGAACCATTCATGCCATCATGTTTTAATCACCGTATTTAACAATTTCGACATTTCATTCTAAGTCAGCATTGGTGGTAACCCCTTTCACTTTGGGGAATTGATTGGCTATGTGTTAGTGTGTTTTACACACACCCTAAGGCGGTAGTCTCATGGGCCAAGGATGGTGGTCACGGGACACTATGCTCGAGCCGTCGGCCTACATTGGGCCATGAGCTCCTCGTAGTGACCTTGAGCCTACATAACCTGCTGATTGTAAATGGATTAATAACGGTCTAGTTAATCATGCATACATAGCATTCGGGTGATGACGGATGACTAATTCTGGATGCTATAGCGCGTGCCTAATAGGATATAGTTGGGGTATGGTTTCGCTAGCTCTTAGGCCATCGACTATCGACCCACCTTCGGTGAGTTGGCACTACGCATGTACTATGTACTTTCACTGGTGACCGGCCACATTGCATGGGTTTTGCCCAAAAGCTAACTGGATGAGCATCCCCAGTTGATGTATACACATTCATCCATGCATTAAATAAGATTTGCATATTGCCCTGTTTTATATGATATGTTTTATGCTATTTCTTGTCTAAGGCAGTGGTGTGTTATCTTGAGGGGAGATTACATTGAGATTACCATTCATTCATCAATGTTCAACCGTACAGAAGATATAGAGGCAGATGGACTCATGATGGATCCAGAGGTGGCTTTAGTCGAGGAGGAACCTTACGATGAGGAGCCATATCAGGAGGTAGCTGCATATTATGGCTTCAACCAGTAGAATTCATTTATGATAGTTTTTTTTGAATTATTATATCTGAGGATTTTGTATTTGGCCCCCAGTTGAGTGGACCAAGATATTATTCCCCATTTGATTATATCTACGCTATTCCCCATTTGATTATATCTGCGCTATGGTTGTTTTCCGCTACTTGCACTTTGATTTTCATATTGGTTACCAATATTACCTTGTTAACTCCTAGGTTTTTTTGGGAAGCAGGTCATATACTTAGGTCCCGAAAATCGAGGCATTACAGAAAGAGAGATCGCGTGCAATGGAGGGCTCCACCACTATGAGCCCTCCCTAGGCGGGCCATGTAAATACAATAGATACATTAAAATGGGTCCCAAATCATGTGGGCCCTAATTCATAAAAATCAATGGTGGAGATCCCTTTCCACAAAAAAATGCAAGGTCTAGATGACCTTTCTCAATGGGAAAATAAATATCATGATTGGGTCCATTGAGAATGGCCCCATCATGAGATAATCATATGAATCATGGTGGGCCATCGGCCACATCTAGGGTCCAAAGTGAGATCCATACCATCAATCGGTAGGCGTCACTTGGCCCATCATAAAAAATATAATTTAATCCTATAAAACACCCACCGATTGTCTTCTTCTTTATCTCCTTGGACTCCTTATCTCCTAAGCTTTTTCTTTACGGGTGGATGATGAAGTTTGAAGGGTTAGATGGTGAGATGAGTGGGTAGGAAGTGGGCCACACTTGACTATTCTCTCCTTAGAGATTTTCTCTCATGGAAACTTAGAAATGGAGGAGAATGAGATGGGATGGAGTGATGGATGGGAGAGAGGGATGGTGATGTAAGAGAGAGATGTGTGTGTGTGTGTGTGTGTGTGTGTGTGTGTGTGTGTGTGTGTGTGTGTGTGTGTGTGTGTGTAAGAAAGGGATGGCTGGACAAAGAGAGAGAGTTGACTTTGGGGATGGCTTGTGTAAGAGAGGGATGGGTTGTGTACTTTACTAGTGATTGATTGATTAATGTGATGGATGGTAGAGATTCTCTTGGGATTCCCAACATGCGGTGTTTTCCTCTAAATAAACGTGGGCCCACAACTCCTAGCCTGGGTTTTGCATCGGTGCATAAGTCACGACATTGGAACTGCGGTGATGGCGTTGTCGCTAGGGTACAAGTCTCGGGTTAAGTTGACTCAGATCTATGGGATGCGACTTAGGGTCATGCACAAATGCCGACTACAGGTCGCAGGTTGTCAGAATTCGATGGAGAGGATCATGGAGGTCTAAGGAATGGTACAAACTAAGTTATGGGCCTTACATTTTAGGGTCGCTGGCTTTGCACTATTATCTGCATGATATTTGGCGAATTGCTGATATAATAGGTTTTATGCGTGGTTGGCCTACTTG
The DNA here is from genome assembly GCA_037074715.1 of Magnolia kwangsiensis. Classification (NCBI taxonomy): domain Eukaryota; kingdom Viridiplantae; phylum Streptophyta; class Magnoliopsida; order Magnoliales; family Magnoliaceae; genus Magnolia; species Magnolia kwangsiensis. The sequence continues at coordinate 80,917,125 of CM073579.1, forward strand.
GGCACTCATCGTAGCCATAAATGATGAATCGCCATCACTGATAATATAGGGCTTATATGTGGTTGGTCATTATAGGCGTTTAGCTGTTGGCGCTCACTACTACTATAAATGATAAATTGTCATCACTAATAATATAGGGTTTATGCGTGGTTGGCCTTTATGGACATTGTTCATAACCCCAAGTGCAAGGTCATGATGTAGTAATAACTTTGTGAGACCAAGGTCAAATCCACAGGGACTAAACTTGTATGTATTCTGAAATGACTAGAACTAGGACTAGAATAAAATCTAAACATAAATCTGTAATAAAAGAGAGTAATTGTGAATGAAATTTCAATAATCAAAAGGAAACTAGAGCGCCAATGATCCACTTGTAGCTATTAAGATGCTACCTTACTTGATTCAAGAAACACAATTGGAATTGGAGTCCTATCCTATCCTATCCAATTAGAAAATCAAATCTTTGAACTTTTCATTGATCTAGTCCACATATGAAAGAGTATTGTGATGATTGAAAGGGAATTCATGCATCCACCATGCCCAAGAGATGATGGTGAATCACAAGTTTTACTAATCTTTCAATCTCAAAACAGGAAAAGAAGATATTCAAAGCTATCGCAACATTTATTGTAATTTGAGTCATAATAAATCATAGAAAACCGAAAATATTCCTTAAATTCAAACTAGAAATAAATGAAGTTCAATATAAACAAGAATTAAAGCAAGATAAACATCCCAATGTTCTACAAGCTTCACCTCTTAGCTCTAGCTAAGAGATTTATTTAACTATCGACATGATTAAAATCAAATCTCTTAAACAAAACATGAAAAATAAACTAGGGAAGAAGAAAAACTCTTAGGAGACTGCTTCACCCTTTGGCTCTACTCCTTATAACCTAATCATGTTTAGAACTCCTTAGAGAATCCATATTTATAGCCTTTGTCTAGCCAACTTCAAAAAACTGCCTCAAATTTATGCACTCTGCGTAACACTTTTGATGCCATCGAAGGAAAAATTCCAGTTTGAATCGGATTTAAAAGTCTCACCCTTTTTCATTATGTAATTTCTCGATTCCATCGAACACCCCTCCAAACAGATCGTCATTGCCATCAAACATGTCCCCGAGCCATTCGAAAGTGTCCAGAATGTTCCAGCGAGTTACTCAAGAATTCTCCAAAAATCACGATGTCATCAAACTTCCTTTGATGTCATTGAGTAGGGCTACGAACAATCGAATACGGCTTCGATGTAATGGAAAAATGCATCCAATTTGTCCAGCAACCAAACTTGATTTTTATGTAAGTTCCAATGCTATCATCGATCAGGTCTCGATTCCATCAAACACTTACTTCGATGCCATCGAAGGGTGTTCGATGTCATCGACAGTGACGCTTCAAATTTATGGATTTCTATACTTTGATCTGTCGACATTCTCCCTTCTTCACTTGGTTTCCTTGAATCTTGGGGACTTGAGATCTTCAATATTGATCTCTTAATATTTAACACTCAACAGGCATCCAGCCGCTGACACTCACCGCTACCATAGACGATAATAATAAGATTTGTGGTATAGTTAAAATAATGTATCATTTTGGCGATAATCAGCAATAATGATAATAGCTTTAATTTAATATCAGATAATCACTTCAATTTGATCATGACTGGCGATGCCGTATGATATTTCATAGTTAGTAATAATTTTAGAATTGATAATTGTCACTCCCTAAACTTGAAAATCAGGCTCACAAAATTTTAATCGCTAAATCCGGTGCCAGTAGCCTCCGTAATACCCCATTCTCAGTTCTCAGCCCCCATACACTAGATTCCAATCCTAGGATCCTACAAGGAGGATTTTCTAATATATATTTATCTCATAAGAAGCATAACCATAAGTTTACCCAAATCACAAAGGCAACATCATCATCATCACACATCCGCTAATATAAAAAATTTAATTCAGTGCTGAAAGGGAAATACATGTATCGAAAGTCGAAGCTCTAGAAGACAGCTACATGCTCCAAGCTCCACACTGCTACAACCTAATGCCACTTACACACATCTATTGTGCATAAGCTTATAGAAAGCTTGGAGGGTGGCGCAAGGCAAGTGCCAAGTATGCGATATTAGAACAATGTTGAAACATGTTGGTAAGTTCATAAATACCATCAGCCTTATCTAGGCTATGCGATGCAAAAACATAATAAGTCATTATCATATACTGAGGAAACAATATAGATCAGTTATGTATTGCGGAGATATAGTAAGCCAAATATCATATACTGAGGATGCAATGAAATATGTAAATCCTGACGAATGCATGAATACCGTGAATCTTATATAGGCCATATAAATGCAAAAGCATATCAACCTAAAACGCCATATGTCGTGGATGTAATGCAATATGAGTGCGAATGAAATTACCAAGCAATAGTGTCAAGTCAGGATGATAGTATGGAGTATCGTAGGTTATGAGGTCCATCACAAGGGACTTCTATCCAAACTAGTCCCATACCTAAATTTGGATAGCTAGACTCAATGTGGTAAACTCCTGATCTCAGGTTAGTTGTGCATCTCAACTAAATTTTGGCCATTGCAAAGGTATACATAACAATTAGTTGTGCACTACTAGCCCAAGTGGATAATGAATGAATGAGTAAAATGATGAGTATACAAATCTTACTCAATAAGTCCAAATATCATTACCATACATCTCTGGGATCATCACTGGGGTCTATTACACTCTACGCCATCTTGTTGCCCCTATCCGAGTGCACAACTGGGTAAGTGGAAGAGACCTCACTATCCACCTGTCAATATAGGGCTTGGTTCGTCGATAATGAACCCATTTATGAGCTGGTCAGACTCAACTTAACATTTCCTACTCCCTCAGGCGAGTAGGGCCACACCCCCTCCCAACCAACCATGACACAATGGAAGATGCAGCCTACTGGTATACGGCCCTCATACGCTTATATATATCCACTCGGTCTAGACGTTGGGGCATCCTCTGGTACTAAGAGAGTTTAAAAACTTTTACCCAGGAATATCTATGACACCCCATGTAGAAAAAGATTTTCGTTATCCCATCTGGCCATCACGACATGCCTGTGGAGGCCATGACCATGATGTTGTTAGGACGTACGGTGGTCATATCATAAAATGTGAGATATATGAGTCATACCATCTAATCATACATCAAACCTGTGTGTAACGTGTGCTCATGTGGGGAATTCCATCTCTTAGGGAGTCCCATAATAATCTACCCAATGACATGTGCTATGATCAATCACTCCTCATAACAACCATACATATGATGCGTATGAGCATGGATCATGAAGCTATACTATGCATGTTATATGATGATGATGTACTCTCCTCATGTCAAAGATGGGCCTAGATGGCCTACTCATATTAAGAATGGGCCTAACGAGGCCTAAAGGAAGGTCATAATGTGGACATTTAACCATCATTGTCCATCAATGTGAATATTTAACCAACATTACTCCCAAGGAGTGGCCTTCATAGGGCCAAACATATAGTGGGGTCCATGACCTCACATAAGGGTCTCACATACAATCGCAATGGGCCTCATCACATTACAATTGGGCTACATTACATGGGCCTCATCACATGGGCCTTACACATCACAATGGGCCGCATCTCATGAGCCTCTTACATCGCAATGGGCGCATTACATGGGCCTCATATACACCAAGTGGGCCACAACCCATGGGCCTCGAATACATCATGATGGCTTCATACCTGGGCCTCAAATACATCACAATGGGGTGGGCCGTGCAAGTCCAAATGGGCCCCATCAGATGGACAACTAGGATCAAACACGCACATCAGGTGGGGGCCATGTGAATGGACGGTGTGAATATACAACACATCACAAGATGGGCCTCTCATGTACATCGTATTGGGCCATATCTCATGGTTCTCAAATACATTATGATGGGTCACATCCATGGGCCTTAAATATGTCACAATGGGCCTTATCACATAGGTCACATAACATGGGCCTAATACACATCACAATGGCCACATACAATCTCAATGGGCCAAATACATCACAGTGGGCCTCATGCCTGGGCCCCAAATACATTACAATGGGCCTCATTACATCACATCGGGCCTTACCAAATGGGCCTTATACACATCATATTGGGTCATTCGGATCAAACATATACATCACGTGGGGCCCACGTCCCATGTGGACCGTGTGGATATACTTCATATGGCCTCACGGATGCATAGTGTGGATTTAACACATATATCATGGTGGGCCACGGACGTACAACGTATATATAAAATACATATATCGAGGTGGACCACACACAGATGGAAGGCGTGGTATACAACACATCATCATGGTAGGGGCCCACACAGCCCAAAATGGACGGATAGCATGGATGTAAGCCACATACATCACGGTCGGTTCCAAATGGACGGTGTGAATATAGACACATACATCTTAGTGTGCCCCACACCACCCGTCTAGATGGACGAGTGTGGATATAGAACAGATACATCAAGGTGGGTCCCACTTGCCCACACGTGTCACACGTGTGGGGCGGGCCCACACCTCAAATAGATGGATGATATGTATATAAACACATACATCATGGTAGCCCACAAAGCTTGCTGGCGTTAACCAGCAGTGGGACCCACCGTCCTAACATTGGATGGTGTGGATCTAGAAGTCATACATCAAGGTGGGACCACCCCACACATGTGGCACGTGTGGGTGGGTCCCACTTTCCTCTGAAATGAATGGACAGTAAGGATATAAAACATACCTCGAGATGGGACCCAACAGAACTTGCTGATGTCAAAACAACTGCTATATAGTTGTTGTACGATACACTGGCCAATCTACTTCCAGCTTGGTGGGTTCACGTGCTCATGTGCACGTCATCATGGTGGGCCCCACATTGGATCAAGCTGCTATTTGTGTTTTCCTTTATTCACGGTCAGCAGCACAGATGGTCTGTTGTTGCTATGGTGCAACCCACAACAACAATAGATCTGTACCATTGCAGATGGACTGTGGGGGGTGTAGATCATGTATATCACAGTGGTATTCATGAGGGTGGGCCACAAAGTCCTCGGGACCTAGCAAATCTTGAGTCTTCCATTCAAAATGGACCTGTGCGGCTGTTGGACATCCAACACTTGGACAATAAAGATGTCCTTGTTGCTAGACGGTCCAGATCCCCCTCACCTACATTAGGTGGGCCACGAAATATGAAAACAGAGAGAGAGAGCGGTTATGGGAGGGGCCCCACCACTATGGGCCCCTCTTTTACATTACACACATGTATACATCGCTTGGGTCTGACCGAATGTGGACCCTCAAATCATCAAATCCATGCAAGAAAACACAAATCTAATCCTAGACAAGCACCCACCGTTGGATCTTCTTAGTTCCTTGATCTCCCGAGCTCCTAAGCTTCATCTTTAATGGAGGATGATGAGAATTGAAGGGTTGGATGGTGAAGAGTAAGAAAGGGATGGGTGGAGAGAGAGTTGACTTTGGAGATGGCTTATGTACTTAGGGATGGGATAGAGTGATGGGTTGTGTACTTGATTGATTGATGTGATGTCGAGTAGAGATTCTCTTAGAATTTGTGTGCCCACAACTCCTCGCATAGGTATCACATCGATGCGCAAGACGCTGTGTTGGAACCGCGACGACGATGCGGTCGCTCGGGTACAAGTTTTCGAGTCGAGTCGACTCAGATATACGGGATGTGACTTTGGGTCACGTGCAAACACCGATTATAGGTTACGGGTCATTGAAATTCGACTGGGAGGACTGTGAGAGTCTAAGGAATGGTATAGATTAGGATACGGGCCTTATAACTCTCTCCTCCTAATAAAAATTTCATCCTCAAAATTTACACTATTACGCAACTAGACGTAACTCATAAGGGGAGGGAGGAGAAATTATAACATTATATATATATATATATATATCAGAAAGAAAGTACAATCGAATAGTGATTTGAAATTTGCTCCCAATACGCCTCATCTACACTATGATGACCCCACTGATCCTTGGATCCTGGTCAGAAATGATCGAGCTGGAATACTATGCAGCCTCACAATCTCAACGATGGGGAGTTATATCAGAAAGTTTCTAAGTTATTCAAACTTGGGGACCTGATCATTCTAAGTTCTTAACAATCATAGAGTGTAGGGTAGCTATTAGTAGATACGTGATGTTGTCCTCAGGTATTCCCAAGTTATTCTTTGATATCAACTTCTGTCATGCCTCAAACTCGAAAATCGGGCTCACAAAATTTCGATCGACGAATCCGGTGCCGACAGCCTCCGTAGTCCCCTATTCTCGGCTCCTAGCGCCTATTCGCCAGATTCCAATCCTAGGATCCTACAAGGAGGATTTTTCAACATACATTTATCTCGTAAGAAGCATGATTGCTTGCCTCCAAGTGTAGAGGTTCATAAGTAATATCTCGTGAATACGGGGTCAATCCTACAGGGAGATGAATTACGAGTGAGAAAATCAAATACAAAATAAATTAAGTAATAAAAAAACTAAACTGATGATTTTATTTTAGGACTTTTGAATAGATGTAATTCAACTGAATTAAAACAACACCTAAGCCTCAAAGTTTCACACATAGGTTAATGTTCCAAAATCATGATGAGTTGTATAACACAACTAGGATCTGAGCACTATAGCCGGCCTAATCAAAAAATAAAACAGTTTAAATATTTTAATAAATGATATAAAAGATTAGAAAATTATAGATTTGCACCATTGATATATATTCTCAAGTGCCAGTGATTTTAAGAATTTAATATCAATGAGATACGGAATCAAAGAAATGTAGCAGGTTGAGAACCTCTCCTATTTAGGAAATCTGATTGATCTCGGATAAGCCTATCCATCAATGTGGATCTTATATGATGGAAGCATATGGATCTCACATTAGGATTAAAACTAAACTTGAACAATAGATAACATGCATACATTATTCTTCTCATCATTAAAATAATCAATCATCATAACTTAAAAATATTAAACCAATGTGCTTCCCTTCTAGCTTAGGCTAGAGGAAACTTAGAAAAACATAATTAGAATAGAGATAGAAAGCAACAAGAAGAAATAAATGCAAATAGAAAAGATCTAAAAGAAAAAATAATAATTTATAAAACTTAAATAAAATTGAAAACTCTCTAAAACCCCTACATATTGCTCTTGAATGCTTTGAATGATGCTTAGGAATGCTCTAGGAAGCCCTATTTATAAATGAGAAATTCTAACTTTCGCACAAAGTTGGAAAACTCTAGAAACCACTTCAAATATACGCAGTTTTTCAAAATAGACTTCACACTGTGCAATTGTTTAAAATAGATTTTACACTATGCAGTTTTTCAAAATAGACTTCATGCTGAGCAGTTTGTTTAAAATAGATTTTATGCCTTGCAGTTTTCAAAAATAGACTTCAAAGTTTCAGAATACACATTTTCAGGACAATTTTAGGATTCTTCACTTCAAATCTTTGATTCTCTTCATTCCTCACTTGATTTTCTTGGATCTTTAACATGTGAATTCTTTAATCTTTTGGTCTTATAAGATCTATCCCCTACCTTGGTGATTCTTGAGCATCAAATCCATGCTTTTAGTACCTTTTTTCAATCCAAGCTCTTAAATTTACCTTGCAACATAAACATGAGTAAAATAGAACATTAAGATGATTCATGTTCATAAAACCAAGATATAAATAGAGAAAATTATACAATATTTGAGTCTAAGCACACCCCCAACCAACATTTTGCTAGTCTCGAGAAAAATAAGCAAAGATAAATAAAAATAAGAATAAAAATTAATTATAGAAATAAAATTAAAATGAAAAAATTCTAACTACACCACTTTTGTAGGTAATATTGATTATATTTAGTATATGTAACAATCCTTTAATCCCCTAGGTTTTCCCTAGTGGACGAGTTATAATCTCGTGAGGGTTTTCAGAAATGTTACCTACAGACATTGAAAACATGAAAAATAGTTCAACACTTAGAAATTTATACAATTATGCCTCCATTCATCATATGAATTCCAAAATAAAATAATACTTACCATAAGTCTGAAGTTAGTTAGAATCTCAATTTCCTAATCCATTACATCCTTAAGTTAAGAGACCTAATCAAAATTTAGAATAGTTATGATCCAATATACTTAGGTGCTCCATGACACTAGTCTAACTTTGAGAAATATGCATGTTTCCTATCCTAACTCATTTCAATTATCCCAAGAATATGAAATCTCTAGTTATCTCATTTCCTTCATGACATTTCTTCTTTTATCATCATATCCTTATTATTATAGACCACCCTTAGATGAATATTCCCACCGGGTTTGCTTCATAACCTAAAATATTATACTTGTAATGGTAACAGTAATGGATACTTAGGTATTTTTCTCCGGATTACTAACATGATTGTTATGGTCATTGCATTCATACTTTATAATAAAATTTTCTTTTTCCATCACTTTTTTCCTTCAATATTCTCTCTTTTAAGCATATATCAATGGTACTAGTTCATTCAACCCTGTTTGAATCAAAATTTGTTATTCTAGTTCACATATCATATTCTTCACTTGGTTAGCTAAGGTGTATTGTGAATTCAGCAAATCAAATTACAAGTCACTTTAAACTAATGATTAGATAATTGAACTCAAGTGTATAATTTTTAATTATCAGAATTCTGACTACTATCAACCTATACTAAGTATTAACTTTGCCTTTGGAATTCGCATAATATCATGTTCACATTCTTGTATATAAAAATATTATTTTGAAAATGTTGAATTTTTTTTCATAAACCTAAAAAAAAAAACTTAAACCTTAAAAAAAAAAAAAAACTGAAACCTAAAAAAAAACCTCACATGGATGACTATCCACACCCTCAACCTAAAATCTACATTGTCCCCAATGTAATGATAATGTAATGCAGAAAATAATAAAAATAAAAGAAAGGGTGGATAGTAACTACTAAGAAGAACTCACCCACTAGGTGACACTAAAAAATTGAATGTGATATAAATCCTACACAAATGCTCCGTCAGACTAGGAGCATTAATCTGAATATTCTGGCTAATAAAGAGGGACAAACTCCTCTCTTAAATGAAAGTTTTCCATATAAGGCTTCAATCTCTGACAATTAACCTTGCACATATTGTCATTATGTGAATTCTCAATTTTAATAGCCCCATGAGTATAAACATTCTTCACAATGAAGGGGATTGTCCATCTTGATTTTAACTTTTCCGAAAAGAACTGTAGATGAGAATTGTACAATAGGACCTTTTGCTGAGGTTTAAAATTCTTTCTCAGGATATTTTTATCATGGAAAGCTTTGGTCCTCTCTTTGTAGATTTTAGAATTTTCATAGGAGCCTCTCCTCATCTCTTCTAATTCATTCAACTTTAATTTTCTGTCTACTTGCTTGGTCCATGTCAAAGTTTAATTTTTTTATTGCCCAGTAGGCTCTATGTTTCAATTCCACAACACTAATTTGTATGGGGACATTCCAATCGGGGTCTTATGAGCAGTCCTATAAGCTCATAAAGCGTCAGATAGTCTGAGGGACCAATCCTTCCTATCTGGCCTTATAGTTTTCTCTAAAATATGTTTGATTTCCTGATTAGAAATCTCAGCTTGCCCACTCGTTTGTGGGTGGTATGGGGTGCTCACTTTATGCTTGATGCCATATTTCTTCATCAAAGCCTCAAATGTCCTATTACAAAAGTGAGACCCGCCATCACTAATGATGACTTTTGGAGTTCCAAATTTAGAAAAAATATTTTCCTTGAGGAATCGTATGACCACTTTGTTGTCATTGGTCCTACTTAGAACTGCCTCAATCAACTTTGAAACATAGTCCACACCAACCAATATATAAAAAAATTCAAAAGAAGATGAAAATGAGCCCATATAATTAACACCCCAATAATCAAATATCTCCAATGGTAAAATTGGGGATAAAGGCATCATGTTACGTCAGGATACTCTTCCAAACCTTTGACATTTATCACAAAAAATAAAGAAAGCATGAGTGTCTTTAAACATGGTAGACTAGTAAAATCTACACTGCAGGATTTTTATAGTGGTTTTCTTGCCAAAAAAATGGCCACCACATGCTTCCATGTGGCAAAAAGAAATAACACTCTAAACTTCATCTTCTGGGACACAACGTCTAAAAATCTGATCAGTCCCATATTTATATAAATACAGGTTATCCCAGGAGAATTTTCTAACCTCAGTTTCAAAATGCTTCTTATCTTGTGACTTCCAATGATATGACATTTTTTTCGTTACAAGATAGTTTACTATATCCACATACCAAGGAAATTTGTAAATCACAAATAATCGTTCATCAGGAAAAGTCTCTTGGATATGCATCTCCTTAGTGGAATCATTTAACATTAATTTGGAAAGGTGATCAGCCACTATTTTTTCTACTCCTTTCTTATCTTTTGTCTCTAAGTCAAATTCTTGGAGTAGGAGGATCCATCTCAAAAGTCTCGACTTTGCATCCTTCTTAGATAGTAAATATTTCAAAGCCGAGTGGTCCGTGAAAATAACCACTTTGGATCCCAACAAGTATGACCTAAACTTATCCAAAGTAAAAACTAGTACAAGTAATTCTTTTTCAGATATTGAGTAGTTCACTTGGGCTGAGTTTAGAGTTCTACTCGCATAGTGAATAATGTAGGGTCGTTTATCTTTTCTTTGACCCAAAACACCCCCTATGGCATAATTACTTGCATCGCACATTAGTTCAAAAGGAAATGTCCAATCTGATGGATGCATGATAGTTGTAGAGGTAAGGGATGATTTTATTTTATTAAAGGCGCTTGCACACTCATTTGTCGACTTAAATGGGACATCTTTTTGAAGAAGATTAGTCAATGGTCTAGTAATGACACTAAAGTCCTTAATGAATCTTCTATAGAAACTAGCGTGTTCTAGAAGTGATCTAATATCTCTAACAGTTCGGGAGATAGGTAGATTAGCTATAATGTTGAGTTTTGAGCAATCTACCTTGATTTCATTTTCGGAGATAACATGGCCCAAAATAATTTCCTTTTGAACCATGAAATGACATTTCTCCCAATTTAAGACAAGATGTTTCTCTTACACATAGACAAGAGAAGAGATAAATTGTTGAGACATTCCTAAAAACTAGTTCCAAATACAGAAAAGTCATCCATGAAAACCTCAAGAAATTTTCTAACCATATTTTAAAAAAATACTTAACATACACTATTGGAAAGTTGATAGGGTGTTACACAATTCAAATGACATCCGTTTGAAAGCAAACGTACCAAATGGACAAGTGAACGTGGTTTTCTATTAGGCTTCCAGGGCTATCTATATTTGGTTATATCTGGAATATCCATTAAGAAAACTATAGAAGGAGTGACTTACTATCCTCTCTAAAACTTGATCAATGAATGGTAGAGAGAAATGGTCCTTCTTTGTGACCTGGTTCAATTTTTTATAGTCAATGCAAACACGCCAACCTATGATGACACGCGTTGGTATGAGTTCATTATTAGAATTTTGCACAATAGTTATTCCAGATTCTTTAGGACTACTTGAGTTGGACTCACCTAAACACTATCGAATATTGGGTAGATGATTCCCACATCCAACAATTTGATCACCTCATTTTTTACAACTTCTATCATGCTTGGATTGAGATGCCTTTGAGGTTGTCCAATTGGTTTGGCGTTCTCATTGAGGTGGATTCGATGGGTGTATAGGGAAGGGTTTATGCCCTTGATGTTAGAAATGGTCCAGCCTAAGGCTCCTTTGTGGTCCCTTAGAACATTCAATAATTTAATCTCTTGATCCTTGTCTAAAAATGAAGAGATCACCACAGGATAAGTTTTATTTTCACTGAACTATACATACTTAAGCTCATTTAGTAGTGATTTTAAATCAAGCTTTGGAACATTAGTTGGTGATGGTAGAGGTCGCAAGTCCTCGATAGATAGGATTTGAGTGCGCGATCTCTATTGGTATATACCAATGTCCTAAGTGCTAGTGCTCTCATTATCATCATAAATTTCAGCAAGTACTTTTTATAAATTAGAAATTTTCAAGTCCTCAAAGACTTAAATCAATTCCTTAATCAGACTAGGTTCTAATTCCTCTTCTTCTATCAAGTATTTCATGAAATTCAGCTCATGGATCTCATTATTATCAATGGGCTTCTTATATAGATTGAAAATATTTAGCTCTAGAGTCATGTTACCAAAAGATAAGTTCATCATTCCATTCCTGCAATTTATGATTGCATTTGAAGTTACTAGGAATGAGTGACCTAAAATGATGGGAACTTGAGCGCTAGTGTTTACACAAGGTTTAGTGTCTAGTACAATAAAATCTATGGGGAAGTAGAATTTCTCCACTTAGACTAGCATGTACTCTAAAATTTTCCTTGGTACCTTAATAGAGTGATCAATGAGTTGGAATGTAATCGTGGTTAGTTTAAGCTCGCCTAATCCCATTTATTTGTAAAACGAATAAGGAACTAAGTTGACACTTGCACCCAAATCTAGCAAAGCATGCTTAATTTGAAAATTCCCAATAATACAAGGAATAGTGGGACTTTCTGGGTCTTTATATTTGGATACGCCCTTTGTTGAATGATAGCACTCACTTTTTCATTAAGGAAGGCCTTTTTTTACACATTTAATTTCCTTTTTACAGTGCACAAGTCTTTAAGATATTTAGCATATGATGGAATTTGTCTAATGATATCAAGTAGAGGAATATTGACAGTAACCTTTTGGATCACATCCAACACCTCTTGATATTTCATGGGGACTATCGAATTCCAAAGTCTAGATGGGAACATAACTGGAGGCTTACATGACTTAGTCACTTTATCCTTTTGCTGTTACGGCTCTTGAAGCATAGCTGGTTCATCATTCTCTTGAGACAGTGGCTCATCCTCCGATATTTTTACCAGTTGCATCATGTTGTTATCAACCTCTCTCCCACTTCTCAAGGTAATGATGGCCTTAGCTTGTTCATGATGTAGCTCACTTGGATTTGAATCTCCATTGAAATGTGTGTTTTTAGGGTTTGACACATGTTGAGAAGGAAGGGTGCATTTTTCCCTAGCATTTAGTTGAGTCTCAATCTTAGTCACGATCTTCTTTAATTCCTTATTTGATTGGATTAGAGATTGATTCATTTGAGTTTAAGAGTTCATGAATATGGTCAATGCATTCTCCACAGATGATCACTTTGGTAGGAGCACATATGGTGCATTGTTAGGTGCCCCAAAGAAGTTGTTGTGTGGAGGTATTTGAGGTGCATTGGGTACATTAATTTGTGGTCCATTCCTCCAACTAAGATTAGGATGGTTATGCCAATTTAGATTACATGTGTTTCCCATTGGTTGCATAACTGACCTTTGGTAGTTATTTATAGCATTTTCTTACTTATGCTCATGCATGATATTTTGTACAACTGAGATTATTGGACAATCCTTTGTGTCATGACCTGCACCACCACAAATGCTACAAAAATTACCTAAATGTTTGCTTTAACCATATCAACCTTCCTAATTTCTAAGGCTTCGACCTTTCTAGCCAATGCAGCAAATTTTGCATTAAGGTCATCTTCCTCTATTAGGACATAAATCCCCACTTTCGCTCTAAGAATGGGTCTAGTTTAGTCTAGTTTAGCAGATACATCCCATGTTTGCGTATTCTCTGCTAACATGTCTAGAAAATCACAAGCCTCATTATGATCTTTGTCAAGAAAGGTTCCACCACACATCATCTCTATGAACTGACGGGTATCCATGGTGAGCCCCTTTCGGAACGCATCAAGCACGTGTCATGGTTCATAACCATGATGTGGAAAAGTAAGTAGAAAGTCTTTGAAGTGCTCCTAAGCTTAGAAATACAGTTCATTCCCCTTTTGAGAGAATGACATGATTTCCTATTTTAGTGCATTTATTTTATGCTCGGGAAAGAATTTTTTCAAAAACTCCCTACTTAAGGCTTACCATGTAGTGATGGTATTAGGTCATAGAGAGTTGAGAGTCATGCTTTGGCCCAATCCTTTAGAGAAAATGAGAATAACCTAAGCTTAAGTGCATCCCTATTGTCATTTTTTACTTATAATGTTCCAATTACTTAAGTCTTTGAGGTGCAAGTAGGGGATTTCAGAATCTAAGCCATGAAATTTAGGAATTAATTGAATCACACATAGTTTAAAATCAATGTTCCCTGTACGAGTAGGAAACACTATGCAAGATGGTAAATTTGATCTCTCAGGGTGTAGACATTCACGTAAAGTCCATGGTTGGTTTAACACATTCCTATAAACTTCATTTTCATCCTCAAGAGGAGGATTAGGTTGATTTTCTCTGTTTTGATTTATAGTTAGATCTGACAGATTTAGATTTGGATTATCAATTGGGTTTGCAATGGAATCCAAGTGATGTTGAGTACTTCTTCTACGTGAATGATCAAGGCCTGGAACTAGTTCGCCTTTGGAGGAGAGTTAATTTTTTTTATCCCTACTCCAACAGGACATAAACCATCCACACAACATAATAAATACCACTAATTCAGATAGCAAGTATAATACTTAATATAAAAGCAAAAACTTAATCAACAACCTAGGCGGTAAGGCTGACCATGAGGATTCAATCTACAAAGTAAAAATAAATTAACAACCCAAGTCGTAGGGCCGACCATGAGGGTTTAATCCACAAAGAAAAAATAAATTAACAAAAGTAAAATTAATGCAGAAATTAAACTATGCTAATCAAGAAAATAGATTTAGTGGATGAAATTTGTGATCAAACAGCAATTGTAGAAGAACCATAGCACTTGGTTGATAAAATCCTAAGCAGGGCAACCTTATGTCATAGTTAGTGCTTAAAAGACCCAACTGAATTTACTTTCAAAGAAAAATAGAAAATCTACAGAAAATTTGAAGGGTTTAAAAGAGAACTTACCTTAGGAAAAAACTTACCTTCGGTATCTTACACAGATCTAATATATCTCAGTCTCTCCCCGGTAACGACGCCAAAAACTTGATTGCTTACCTCCAAGTGCAAAGGTTCGTAAGTAATATCCCATGAATATTAGGTCGATCCTATAGAGCGATGAATTGCGAGAATGAGAAAATCAAATGCAAAACAAACTAAGTAATAAAAAAACTAAACTGATGATTTGATTTTATGAGTTTTGAATGGATGTAATTCAACTGAATTAAAACAACACACGAGCTTCAAAGTTCCACACATAGGTTAATGTTCTAAAATCATGATGACTTGGATAACATAACTAGGATCTGAGCACTATGGTTGGCCTAATTGAAAAATAAAATAGTTTAAATATTTTAATAAATGATATAAAAGATTAAAAAATCATGGATTTGCACCATTGATATATATTGTCAAGTGCCAGTGATGTTAAGAATTAAATATCAATGAGATAATGAATCAAAGAAATGTAGCAGGTTGAGAACCTCTCCTATTTAGGAAATCTGATTGATCTAGGGTAAGCCTATCCATTAATATGGATCTCATATGATGGAAACATATGGATCTCACATTAGGATCAAAACTAAACTTGAATAATAGATAACATGCATATATCATTCTTCTCGTCATTAAAATAATCAATTATCATAACTATGAAAAAATTAAACCAATGTGCTTCCCTTCTAGCTTGGGCTAGAGGGAACTTAGAAAAACATAATTAGAATAGAGAAAAAAAGTAACAAGAAAGAAATAAATGCAAATAGAAATGATCTAAAAGTAAAAAAAAATTTATAAAACTTAAATAAAATTGAAAACCCTCTAAAAACCCTAAATATTGCTCTTGAATACTTTGAATGATGCTTAAGAATGCCCTGGGAAGCCCTATTTATAAATGGAGAACTCCAACTTTCGTACAAAGTTAGAAAACTTTAGAAATCGTCTCAAATATACGTAGTTTTCCAAAATAGACTTCACATTGCGCAGATTATTTAAAATAGATTTTACACTGCGCAGTTTTCCAATTAGACTTTAGAGTTTCATAATACATTTTTTCAAGATGATTTTAGGATTCTTCATTTCAAATCTTTGATTCTCTACATTCCTCACTTGGTTTTCTTGGATCTTTGGCATATGAATTCTTTAATCTTGGTCTCCGATGATCCATCCCTTGCCTTTGTGATTCTTATGCATCAAATCCATGCTTTTATTACCCTTTTTCAATCCAAGCTCTTAAATTTACCTTGTAACACAAACATGAGTAAAATAGAACATTAAGCTGATTCATGTATATAAATGGGGGAAATTACGTAATATTTGAGTCTCAACAAAGCATAACCATAAGTTTACCCAAGTCACAAAGGCAACATCATCATCATCACATATCTAGTAATATAAACAGTTGAATACAGTGCTAAAAGGAAAATACATATATCAAAAATCGAAGCTCCAGTAGACAGTTGTACGCTCCAAGATCAACACTGCTGCGACCTAACAACACCTAATGTAGATGTTTTATTTAAACCATTCATATTTAAATAATTTTAAACTCGCAAGTATACGAATCAGATGTAGATACGGTATATATTATGAGATCGTTCCCACGAGGACTGGTTGTCACAATTCAAATTTTATGATTCCTCTTAACTAATTCAACAAATATTTTATCTAGTGATTAAGTAAACTAATAAAAATCAATGAAAAGCAGCTGAGAACAAAAAGAAAAATTCAATCAAGGAGAACACTAGGACTTTTGAATCCTCCCCTAATTATCATAACTCTTGTTTTACCTGTTGAGTCACCCTAATTCAGATTGATATAAATTTAATAAATAAAGCACACCCTATGTCCTTGGTCGGACACACAGAATGTATAATTCCCTTAAAGCATAAGGATTGCATCTTTCCATCCATGGTTAGGCATGAAATAGATGTAGATTCCTATTTCTTTCTCTATAGGAAAACCTATTCATGGTCAGACACAAGCACTTACAATAAGATTCCAAACAACAACCACATCTAGACTTTGGTTAAGCTCATAGAATGAAGAAGTACAGAGTTTTCATTTAAACACACTAGAGAAAGAAACAAATCAATTAAATCCAGGTGAAATCAACAACTAACAAGAGACATTCAAATTAGGGGCTTCATCTCTGCCCTAGCTAAAGGATTAGAAACTCATGGATTCGACTGGACTGAAGGAAAAATATAACTGATAAAAGAAAAACATCCTTCCAATCTCTCCCTTCTTTCTTCCTCTCTCTCTTTTATCTTTCTTCTCTCCTCTCTTGCTTCTCCAAGCCAAGATCCCCCTTCTCAAGCTCTTCTTCTCTTCTTTTATACATGGCAGGGGCGGTGGAGTGCTGGAGTCGGTTCGTAAGGGCTTAAGTTGGTGGAGAACCGACTTTACGCAGTAAGTAATGCAGCACGTGCATTGGGTCTTAATTTTCAGCGAAAATCATAGTATGATGTAAGATCCATTCCATTCAGACTCTTTGGCGTTGTTCGGTTCCACCTTGGGAAGATTTTAGATGGTCCAGATGGACGGACTGATCCTTTCCAAGCTCCTATAATAGCCTGGATCGTCTGGGTCTCTCTGGTCATGCGTAACGCATAAGGAATCCAAAAACGGATCCTTTCGGTGCCAGTGGGGCCCATGAACGGAGCTATCTAGGAAATCCACTCCATCCATTGGATTCTCCTCGAAATTTTGGTCAGGAATGGTAAGTTTTGGTTATACGTTGATGTGGCCCAGGTAAGGAATCACGCTTTTATCTTTCTGGACATCGCAGAGCAGCCTACTTGTGGTCTTTGTGGCCAGCACATGTTTATGCATAGATGCCAACGGTCAGCATGGGTTCGACTCTTTCGAGCCCCTCTACATGATGGACGACTTGGATCATCCATACGGATGATGGAGGTGGCCCACTTGCATTTCAAAACGGGTGTAGTCCGTCCGTTATGCAGTTAGCAAAATGATAATTACCGTTTTTGAGAAGAAGGCGGGTCAAACATCAGTTTGACCGTCTTGCAGTGTGGTGCACATCGCATATGTGTACACTGTGTACGCACACGTGCACATACAAGGTCCACTGTGGTGTTTCTGAGGAATCCTCTCCGTCCATCCATCTCATCATCCCATTTAAGGCGTCGAGTCTAAAATTAAAGTATATCCAGATATCAGGTGGGCCCCACTTAAGGAATTTAGGGGTTGATCTATCCATTGGCCACTTTCAGAGGTATCCAGTGGCTGAAATTTTATGTGTACGGTTAATTTATGGCCACAAATCCATGTATGAAGTTTTGAGCCAATCGGATGGAGGGAACCCCGTGATCTTGAATCTTGGATAACTTTTAGGCCTCTTTAACGTGAACGACTTGATTTCCTTGGATCCCTGGCATGTAAATTCTTCATTCTTGATCCTCTGGAGTCCGTCCCTTGCTTTGGTGACTTCGAAGCGTTAATTCCATACTTGTAAGTATCCTTTTTTCAGTCTAAGCTCCTGATTACACCTTGCAACAAAAACACGATTAAAATTTGACGTTAAGCATTATCATGTTGGTAAAATCAAGTAATAATTGGGGTCTAATATGTAATGTTCGACCCTCATCACAACCCCCAACCAGCATTTTGCTAGTCCCGAGCAAAGTATGCAAAAAATAATTTCAGAAATACAAGACAATTCCTGTAAACCCAAGTACTTGTGGACAAATAGTCTAGATGCGAGAATTCTAAGATTCATAAATGGTGAGCAGTATTTTCTCCTGGAATCAAGCTCATGGTAAACTTCATAATCAAGTTTAAAATATTAATCTATTAATTAGAACATTCTAAACATTGAGTTTAATGAGTATATAGTGTAATCTCAACTTACCATCATTAAGAGATCCAATTGTCAAATTCCATGATACCATTAGTAACCAATAAAAGCATTCCGGACATCCAAAACCTAAACTAAAACGTACCTCACAGATCATTCTTTTTCTTTCTTTCATCTTTCTATTAAAAGTGACACCAAGGAGGGGAATCAAATCCTCACCTATAGGGAGCAAACCTATAGTAAAGATTTGTCACCTAACTTTTTTTTCAAATGTCAACCATAGGGGATCGAATCTATACCTATAGGGAGCAAACCTATGGTGAAGATTATTCAACTTACCCTTTCAATTCTTCTTATAAACTGATGTTAAATTTTAATTTTTTTAGGCTAGTTCCTTTCATGCTTAGTGATTACCATGTTGTCACTCAATATTGAACCGAGATGTGATATGTGAAATCATAACTCAATCAATGTTTACAACTTCTAATCACAGGTTAGCAATTCAAACTTAACTGTGAAATCTAATAGATGGTTGAATCCAATAGTCATAAATTACTAACATTCTGTATCTTGTAATTCTACAATCACGACTATCCTTCAAAATCATTTCAAATTCACAGGAAATTTCAAAAAAAATTAAAAATTTTCACAATTTTTATCAAGACCAAGAAAATACTGATTAGGTAACCTAATCTCTCACCCCTAACCTAAAATCTACATTATCCTCAATGTAAAAGAAATAAGCATGCAATGCACATAGGACAATGAAAATGAAAGAGCAGTGATGGAAAGATAGTACCTGGACGGAGATTCAAGAGGCTTTCCCAAAAATATCAACGTAAAAGTGAGTTAGCATAAGAGAGAAATCAATAAAAGTAAAATAAAAAAATAAAATCACAAAAAGAAGATCTTACTTATACCACTTTCGCAGGTGCTCTCAATTACATTTAGCATATGTAACAAGCCTTTAAACCTCTAGGTTTCCCCTAGTGGACGAGTTGTAGTCTTATGAGAGTTTGCAGCAATGTTACCCACAAACATTGAACTAACTAACTAGGAAAATGAAATGGAATGAAAAGCTGGGTTGCCTCCCAAGAGCGCTAAGTTTAATGTCTTCAGCTAGACAAGAATGGACCATGAATTAATCAATCTTGATAACCTTGGTCCGCCAAATAAATTCCCTCAAAACCTTGATTAACCAATCCCAGACTTTTTGGGAACAACTTAAACCGTGCTATCTGAAATGCGGTCAATGATACCAATGTCTAACAATTTAAG
The DNA here is from genome assembly GCA_037074715.1 of Magnolia kwangsiensis. Classification (NCBI taxonomy): domain Eukaryota; kingdom Viridiplantae; phylum Streptophyta; class Magnoliopsida; order Magnoliales; family Magnoliaceae; genus Magnolia; species Magnolia kwangsiensis. The sequence continues at coordinate 80,937,281 of CM073579.1, forward strand.
TACCTCCGCTCGAACATTCTCTTTCATGTTAGGGTTAAGCCTCTGCAACGTTTTCGCATTTTCTTCAAGATCATTACGATGCATACACACGGTGGAGCTTACTCCCTTTATGTCCGCTATCGTCCACCCAATAGCTGCCTTATATTCTCTTAGAACATTAGGTAACTTACCCTCTTGTTCCTTATCAAGATTAAAAGCTATGATGACAGGGAAGGTCTCAGAAGGACCTAAGAATGCATACTTGAGAGTTTCAAGTAATTGTTGAAGGTCAAGTTCGGATGGTTTCTCAATAGATGGGAGCAGTTTAGACTCAGAGGGTGGAAGAAGTTCCACTTTAGCTTTCCATTTTGTAATATCTATTATAGGATTAGACTCGAGCTGTGCATTGACTTCTTGGGTGGAACTTTCAATGTCAAAATCAGTGCCAAAATGTGCTAGATAAGTCTCAAGTGCGTCTTTGGAAGATTTAAGGAAAGATTCATGCACTAGACTCTCAATCATGTCCACTTCAAATATATCATCCGAATCTGCCGGTTGTTGTCCAGCATTGAAAACATTGAGTTTAATCTTCATGTTACCAAAAGATAAGTCCATAACTCCATTCCTACAATTTATGATAACATTGGACGTGGCTAAGAATGGACGTCCCAGAATAATCGGGATTTGACTAGTAGGATTCTGGACGGGCTGAGTATCTAGAACGATGAAATCCATTGGAAAATAAAACTTATCAACTTAGATTAACACATCCTCAATAACACCACGGGGCACCTTGACATATCTATCAGCTAGTTGTAGTGTTATTTTAGTTGATTTCAGCTCACCAAGTCCTAGCTGCTCATATACAGAATATGGTAACAAATTAACGCTCGCCCTTAAATCAAGCAATGCCTTCTCAATCTTATGATCTCCTATGACACAAGAAATGGTGGGAGCTCCTCGATCCTTAAATTTAGGAGGGGTGTTATGTTGAATCATGGAGCTGAGTTGCTCCGCAAGGAAGACCTTCTTGTGAACATTTAGCTTACGCTTATGAGTGGATAATTCTTTAAGAAACTTAGCGTAATCAGGAACTTGCTTGATAGCATTAAGCAACAGAATGTTAATTTGCACTTGCTTAAACATTTTTAATATATCATTAAAGTTGTTTCCTTTCTTAACTAGTGTCAGACATTGAGGAAAAGGTGCTTTAGGCACATAAGATGGCATAGGAGTGGTTCCTGAAGAGTCAGTATTATTGGACTTTGGATGCACTAGTATATCTCTCCTCTTCATTTTGGTCTTCCGATTTGGAATTTGATTCTTTCCTAGGCATCTCTACTTTATTCTCGATCTGTTTGCCGGACCTAAGGGTAATGATTGATTTGGCTTACTCATGATATTGTTCTTGGTTTGAATTAGAGCCAATCTCATACTATCCTTCTGGATTTGCCGCAGGTTGGCTAGGGAACTTGCCCTTCTCCCTCTCACTCAATGTGGCAGCAAGTTGACCCAACTGTACTTCCAGCTTGGCAATAGATTGTACATTTATATGTAAGCTTTGTTGGTTAGCTAGTAAAATTTGTTGGGTGTCTTTTTGAAATTGAAGAGAACTCTACATAAAAAGATTGAGTACGTCTTCAAGAGATGGTTTCCTTGATTGTAAAGGAACTTGTTAATATTGCGGAAACTATTGAAGTTGTTGACTACCAACTTGGGGGTAAGGTTGCATGGGAGGATTTCCAGATGGTCCTCCTTGTTGTGATCCTTTTGCCCAAGAAAAATTTGGATGTTTAGCCTACCCTGAGTTGTAGGTGTCTGAGTAAGGATCATTCTCAGGTCTCCGAAATGTGTTCATAGCATGCACTTGTTCAGAGAGAAATTTCAGAAATGTTGCACCAGATGGACAAGACTGCGTAAGATGGGCGGGACTAGAACATATGACACATGACTCGATTTGAGTTGTTTATGGAGGTCCATTATTTAACATCAAAGCATCAACTTTCTTTATTAGTTTATCAATCTTAGCATAAAGATCTGTCATGACTCCTATCTCATATATACCATCTTTCTTCCGTGGTTGAGGACTTCTTTCACCTCTATTTGAATAGTCCCATTACTGGGAGTTTTCACACAAAGTTTTAAAGAAATTCCATGCTTCGACATCACTTTTGGTCATGAATGACCCTCCACTGGTGGGATCAACCATGCGATGGTTTTGGGGTGTTAGACCATCATAGAAGTATTGAACCTATTGCACTTCTCAAAACCATGGTATGGACATTTAAGAAGCAAGTCCTTCCATCTTTTCCAACATTCATGAAAGTTCTCACCCTCTTTTTGTGTGAAATTAGTAATTTCTCTAAAGAAAGCATTAGTTTTGTGAACAGGGAAGAACTTATTTAAGAACTTCTTAGACAGTTGCTCCCACGTAGTGATTGACCCAACTCCTAGAGAATTCAACCATTCTTTTTTCTTATCTTTCAAAGAAAAAGGAAAAATGCGCAAACTGATCGAATCATCTGAAAAGTTTTGGTACCTAAACGTAGAGAAAATGTCTAAGAATTCTTTCACATGATGATATGGATCCTCCTTATCTAAACCATAGAAGGAGTGCAACAATTGTATGACCCCAGGTTTAAGTTCAAAGTGTACTACCGTGGTGGCTGGCAACATTATGCATGAAGGTGCATTAAATTGGACAGGAGCTGAATAATCTCTAAGAGCTTTAATTCCATTCTCGTCCACCATTTCAAATAGACTGCTTCTCAATCTTCTACGAAATGTTCTTTCTATTTCAGGATCAAAAGGTGCTAGTTTTATGTTCAGAGATCTACGTTCTAGCATAAACTGAATTACAGCAATGTAAGAAAGAAAGCTAAACTAAAATGCTTTTTGTAGCATTTGGAGAAATTGCTTAGAGAAATAAAATTAGAACTAAAAATTATGAATTCCTAAAAATAAGATAAAACTATGCAAACAAGAATTGGAAGAAAGAATCCGAAAAAGGAGATGATTGATGTTTGAAGAATTGGGAGCTCCTCCTTCACTTTGAAGGCAATGTTATTTTCAGCTTTCTTCCTCAATCCCTGTAAAATCCTAAGGCTATGAATTATGATAAAAATAAAAATAAATTAAGTTTCCTGATGTGAAAAAAAAATAAATCCTAAGACTATGAATTATGATAAGAGAGAATCCTAAATCCAATTGGACCGAAATAATCCCCGACAATGACACCAAAAACTTGATGTTTTATTTAAACCAATCTGATTTAAATGATTTTAAACTCTCAAGTATACGAATCAGATATAGATATGGTACGTATTACGAGATCATTTCCATGAGGACTGATTGTCACAATTCCAATTTTATGATTCCTCTTAACTAATCCAACAAATATTGTATCTAGTGATTAAGTAAACTAACAAAAATCAATGAAAAAGCAGTTGAAAACAAGAAGGAAAATTCAATCAAGGAGAACACTAGGACTTTTGAATCCACCCCTAATTATCATAACCCTTGTTTTTCTTGTTGATTCACCTTAATTCAGATTAATATAAATTTAATAAATAAAGCACATTCTGTGCCATTGGTCGGGCACACAGAATGTATAATTCCCTTAAAGCATAAGGATCACATCTTCCCATTCGTGGTCAAGCATGAAATAGATGTCGATTCCTATTTCTTTTTCTGTAGGAAAACCTATTCATGGTCAGACACAAGCACCTACAATAAGATTCCAAACAACGTGCACATCTAAACTTTGGTTAATCTCATAAATGGACAAGTATGGAGTTTTCATTTAAGCACACTAGAGAAAGAAACAAATCAATCAAATCCAGGTGAAATCAACAACTAACAAGAGTCATTCAAATTAGGGTTTTCATCTCTGCCTTAGCTAAAAGATTAGAAACTCATGGATTCAACTGGAAAGAAGGAAAATTATAAATGATAAAAGAAAAACATCCTTCTAATCTCTCCCTTCTTTCTTCCTCTCTCTCTCTCTCTCTCTTCTCTTTCTTCTCTCCTCTCTTGCTTCTCCAAGCTGAGATCCCCCTTCTCAAGCTCTTCTTCTCTTCTTTTATACATGGCAGGGGCGGTGGAGGGCTGGAGTCGGTTTGTAAGGGCTTAAGTTGGTGGAAGAACCGACTTTACACAAACAGTAATGCAACACATGCATTGGGTCTTAATTTTCAGTGAAAATCATGGTCTGAAGTAAGATCCATTCCATTCAAACTCCTTGGCGTTGTTTGGTCCCACCTTAGGAAGATTTTAGATAGTCCAGATGGATGGATTGATCCCTGCCAAGCTCCTATAACAACACAGATTGTCCGGGTCTCTCTGGTCTTGCGAAATGCATAAGGAATCCGAAAATGGATCCTTTTGGTGTTAGTGGGGCCCATGAATGGAGCTATCTAGGAAATCCACTCCGTCCATTGGATTCTCCTTGAAATTTTGGTCAGGAATGGTCGGTTTTGGTTATCTGTTGATGCGGCCCAAGTAAGGAATCATGCTTCATTCTTTCTACATGTCACAGAGCAGCCTACTTATGGTCGTTGTGGCTGGCATGTGTGTATGCATGGGCGCCAATGATCAGCGTAGGTTCGACTCTATCGAGCCACTCTACATGATGGACGGCTTATCATCCGTACGAATGATGGAGGTGGCCACCAGCGTCCACAAAATGGGCGTAGTCTGTCCGTTATGCACCTACCAAAATGGAAATTGCCTTTTTTGAGAAGAAGACGGGTCAAACATCAGTTTGACCATCTTGCGGTGTGGTGCATGTCACATACGTGTACACTATGTACACACGTGCACATACAAGGCCCACTGTGGTGTTTCTAGGGAATCCTCTCCGTCCATCCATCTCATCATCCCATTTAAGGTGTCAAGTCTAAAATTAAAGTATATCTAGATATTAGGTGGGCTCCACTTAAGGAATCCATTGGGTCACTTCCAGAGGTATCCAATGGTTAAAATTTTACGTGTACGGTTAATTTATAGCCCCAAAGTCATGTATGAAGTTTTGAGCCAATCGGATGGTGGGAACCCTGTGATCTTGAATCTTGGACAACTTTTGGGCCTCTTTAACGTGAACAGCTTGATTTCCTCGGATCCCTGGCATGTAAATTCTTCATTCTTGATCCTCTGGAGTCCGTCCCTTGCTTGGAGCATTCCATGCTTGTAAGTATCCTTTTTAGTCCAAGCTCCTGATTACACCCTACAACAAAAACACGATTAAAATTTGATGTTAAGCATTATCATGTTGGTAAAATCAAGTAATAATCAGGGTCTAATATGCAATATTCGACCCTCATCAACACATCTATCTTACATAAGCTTATAGAAAGCTTAGAGGGTGGTATAAGTGTGTGCGCAAGGTAAGTGCCAAGTATGTAATATCAGAACAATACAGAAACATACTGGTAAGTCTATAAATACCATTAGCCTTATCTAGGCTATGCGATTCAAAAATATAATAAGCCAATATCATATACTTAGGAAGCAATGTAGATCAGCTATGTAATGCAGAGACATAGTAAGCCAAATATCATATACTGAGGATGTAATGCAATATGCAAATCCTGACAAATCTACTAATACTTTCAACCTCATCTAGGCCATATAAATGTATAAGCATAGAAACCTAAACTGCCATATGCTACGGATGGAATGCAATATGCGGTACGAATGAAATAACTAAGATGGAGTGTGAGGTCAGGATGATAGTACGTAGTATCATAGGTTATGGGGTCTATTACAAGGGTCTTCTATCCAAACCAATCTCATACCTAAATTTGGATAGCTAGACTCAATGTAGTAAACTCCTAATCTCAGGTTGGTCACGCGTCCCAATCAAAATCTTGGCCAATACGAAGGTACACATAACAATTAGTTGTGCACTACCAGCCCGAGTGGATAGTGAATGAATGAATGAATGAGTAAAATGATGAGTATACATGTAACACCCTAATTCTCATGACCAGAGGACGGTCGCTCGAGTACGAGAACCCGAGGGTTACGTCATAATATAAAAATACCATTCACCTAATTATCAACACAACTCATAGCAACAAACTATAATCATAATATCAACTAATCAAAGGAGTTCAACATACGTGAATAAAAGTATAAAGTAAAGTAAGTAACGCTAGATCCCACAGCAGGGGATTTTTAATTACAATTTCTAAAGCAAGTAAAACTGAGATAAAGTCTAAAAGCATGAAAGTAAATAATCCTATGTCATTAGTTGAGCTCCAACGGCTCAACTGGGTCGGCATACTGTTCCTCATCTCCGTACTCCTCTTCTACTGCACTAGGAGTGTCGTTGTAGGCACCATTTTTCTATGTCATACCTGCATCTATTTGGTGCAACCGCACTATTGAGTGAGTGAAAACTCAGTGGGAATTTTCCTCATAGATTCAACCATAACACATAAATCCAAAATAGATCAACAATTCATGTTTAACTCATACGGCAATACAACTAACAATGTGATTGCATGAATGTATGAATGTATGTTCAAGTCATAGATTTGGGTATGCAAACCAGCTATCAAAATAAAAGACCGCCCGCGGTAGGTAGTGTAACACCCTGCAAATCGAGGGTCGTGTATAAACCCAACTCCCGAGTTCCAGACCGTCACTTATGCAAAAAAAATAATTATGATTCAATGTTGTCTGACTTAAAGCATTCACATGAGTAAAAGTATACCAAAACTGCAATTCATACTCCAGATTCAGTGATAAAAGTAAGCGAAAGACTAAAGGATATATATATCACTGTATGGAAAACAAAATAGATCTCAACTATTTTCAAAGTATGAATACATCTCTGAGTCTCATATACATCTAAATAAACAGAAATCAAATGTCAAAATAATCCCACTGAGAAGTCCCGTCAATCCAGGCCACCTAAGCAAAGCCGTCGTGGTACTGCATATATGAGAACTCGTCCTTGTTCTCATCATAATCCGGCTCTGCCTCCTGAATCGCTGCCTCACCTGCAACTAAGACAGGGTCTGGTGGGTATTGCAAACACCATCCCGTAACGTGGGAGTGAGTAGCTAACTCAGTGGAATAATAGAGCAAAGATTAGCATGTTCTCAAATCAATCATTCGATAATAGTAAAGCAGTAAATCAAACATTCCTAATACTGTTGTTAATGCAATATGACGTGACATGATGAATGCCCTCACCGATGATCTCCCTCATACGACATCATCTTACGCCCACGGCATGCTTTCATCACACAGTGCTCCACATCTTCCAGGCACATGCAATGTGATGGTGATATGATTACCGAGTTATTATTAGTCCATTCATACAGCAGGATTAGGAAACTAAGGTACTTCCCTTATATCAATCCCAACACAGATCCTGTCTAGGGTCGTCACTCCTAGTAATCTCATATGATGTATATTTTGTAGGTTGATGCAAGGGCTGCCAGGGCTGTTGCTCGCACTCGTTGCACCGCTCCCCCATCACCTTATCAATACAGGCCTACTTGTACTCTTTTCGCTACGGAAGGGTCGTCGCCTCCCGTAGACTCAGAATACGCTCGAGGTCACTACAAAGGGCTGTCAGGGCTGTTGCTCGCACTCGTTACACCGCTCTCCCATCACCTTATCAATGTAGGCCGACATCAAGAATATAGTGTCCCATACCACCATAATCTGATCACGAGTCTGGTTTGCTCACTGGTCACTACGGGGAGGTTTGTGGCCCCAGCGTAGGCCGACAGCTCGACCACGGTGTTCCATACCACCATGCTTGGCTCATGAGTCTTTATGGATCAAGGTACCATGGTTAATAGGGTTTACAATGGTAAGTTCAGTACCCTAGGTTCAAGCAGTTATGACTCATACAAGGTGAACATACAATGGCCAGTCGGGTTACTTGACGGGCTCGACTAGTACGAGCGCATCTCAAGTCGAACGACATGAAGTGCATAAGACACCTCGTGTGGCCTAACCACTGCCGCTAACTCCAAACACGACTCGGGTTCATCGACACGTCGTTTCTGGCAAAGATAAGCCAACCACGAATTTACTCGGTTGTCGACTGCCTGGACTAGGTATAGTCCCAAACATTTATGAATTCACATTAGCAATCATATAAGAGTAATGGAAATGAAATACAACAATGTGAGCATGTTAACACATGTTATAACATACAAGTTAAGTAAAACATCTAACACATGCATTTCGTACATGTAATGAAATCATGCATGTAGCCAACATGTAGGAAATCATTTGCATCAGCATATTAATTGAGAATTCAATCTCAAACTAATTTATAACACCATTTAATTCAATACATACTAATACAAACATTTATACAAACACTTAGTCTACACACTTAAGTCTACATATAGTATGTCGACTCAAAGTGCGCATTTGGGCGAATCTCTTCGTCAAACTGATTATGCATGCATTCCTAATATCCTAATACGACAAGAAGCCATGTCAATCATATCAGCAAAATATGGATGAAAACAGTATTTCCTACAAATGACTAAAATGCCCTAAATCTCATATTTTTCGTCTGCTTACGAAACAGGAAACGGACAACATGTTGTACATGTTAAACGGCGTTGCCGTCGATAATCTACTATTAAACGACATTGAAAGCGTTGAAAACAGTCAATCAAAGCGTCTAAAATCTGCACCTTTTATCCTAAAAGTGTATTGATTCGAACGGAGCGTATACGCTTCGTCTACGGCGAACCGGGAACCTAATACACAAGATCTATAAGCTACCATGCTAAGGAACCGAAGGAACCTTAAATCAGCAAGTGTTTGGGGTATTTTCTTACCTAGAAACGTGACGAAACCGTCGGGAAAGTGATTGAGGCGCGTTGCTTAAGCACGTACAACACGTAGTGCAAGCAGCAGGAAATTCTCTCCCATTCTCTCTCACAATCTCTCACCTTTTCTCTCACACCAGCTAGGGTTTCTAGCAAATTTGGATGGGTGAGAGAAGTGAGGGTTTAAGCCCCTTTTATAACCTAAAACATGCTCAAAACAGGCTTGGGAACAATGTTTACTTGATGCCTAACCAAATCGGGACTGTTTCGGTCCAAAAAGACATTTCTGGAGGTCCCCTGGCCGAACGCGATCGGACTGAAGCTCATGCACGTCGGATGTCGCTCACATCCCATTTTCAAACCAGTAGTGATCGTAGATCGCACGTGGCGGTCCAGTTTCAGTTCAGCGGTCATCACCCGTAGATCAGGTCTACAAGTCTCATGATATGAAATAGAAATTTTTCCTGATCCAAGGGTGTAATTTGGCTGAATTCTGACGGTTAGAACGCTTAATAATAACGCGCCAAGTCGTGTGCCAGATTTGAATTTTAAATTCCAAATCTAACCCTATTCTCACTCTCTTCACTCCAGGCTCAATGAAATAGCCTCTGAATATCGGTTGGACCTGATTTTCGAAATGCTTGTCAAGTCCAACTAGGCGGTTATAACGGTCTAAGATTGTAGGTATCGGACTTTCGACGCGCGGTCTAGATCTAATACAAAGTTTCAAAGAGGTCCTGAGAACAAACCGATTTAGAGTTTGATCCGAGGTTTTAGAGTATTATACCGTCATTGGTTCTACTCGCTTTGGGTCTTGTAGAACGTATTTAAAGTGATTAAGGACTATTTTCTAGCTACTCTAGCGTTGCGCTAGCTAATTACACTTATTTTCCAAAGGAATTAATCCTACGCGATTTCTGGTCGAGTTGGTACTCGAGTCAAAGTACGGATTTTTCCAGGGCGTTACAGGTAGACTAACTGGAAAAGGCCATGAAGGTGAATGCGCCCAAGGACGACCTCCTGAAAAAATACTCAGGGTATGCCCGAGGAGGTATAAAATTCTGAAAAAGCCTCATGTAAAGAAAGAGCGGCCCAAAGTGTACAAGTGCATAAACCTGATAGTTGGACTTAGGTAATGGAACCTGACACAACCCAACAAGATGTGACTTACGATGCACACTCGAAAAAGCTCACATGTCATGCGTGGATGTTATGCACCATGACCCATATGTACATTACTTTGATAGAATAGTAATGACCTTCAACTTTCAATAGGAAATATCCAACTATGCATTCCATATGTACTTTCATGATTTCTTTACATTCAAAGGAGGGCTCACTAAGAGTCATGTAAATCTTCAAGTGAGGTCATATCATTCAGATTATCTAAGAGTCCTTCTGTGTCCCTTAAGGACTCTTCCCATAATCATTCTTCATACTACTCATAAAGTATAATGAAATAAGAGTTTGTGAAGCTCAAGTCAATCACATTAGAGTTATGTTCATGATATAAAGATGACAAGAGGAATTTTGTCTCATAGAAAACAGTAATAATAATGAAAGATGGAATCCCAATCATCCCTTTGTACACTATATGTAAACACATTCATATTTGTCATGTTTTAAGAACTATTCACATGATAGGGCCAGCTAAATTAGAGATTAGAGAATATAGAAAGTCATGAAAATAATGTTTCACTACACAATTCACAGATAATCTAGTGTGGAAACTTTCTTTTCTTAATATGTCTAACAAAGATATATTCATAGGCAAGTGATTATGAATATGACATGGAGTTTATAAGGTAATACATCACATACATAATTATAAGGAAATAGGACATTAAAATATTTTCTTCATAAAAATCAAGGTAACTAGGAAATAATAATCCTCTAAAATTCTCTACATTAAAGATGTAATTTACATGGAAATTAGTGAATGGAAGAAGCTATAGGGGATGCTCCTCACCTCGATCGGATGAGGTTCGACTATGAACACCTAGTTTGAGATTGATTGGAGATAAATGTCCTTCAAATAAATTTGATGCAAACAGTCCCTGATGAGAGAAATATAGCATCCAGGTGAGTTATCACTGAGTTGACTCAGATGAGTTTTCAACTGCCCATTATGCCGAGTTCGATTCAAGGGTCTAGTTAGCCTTGGGGTTAGATTGAAGGCTCATTGAACCCAATGCATCTCAGAATCAAGCATAACTGGCAGAAGTCAGTTATACTCAACTAAAAACTGATTGAGTCAGCTCGGCTATGGTTATTGAGTTGACTCAGTGGGTTAAAAATGGTTGGGATAGTTCTAAACTGGGTAGATTTGGAACGCCCTTAGCTGGCTCCAGGTACAGCTAGGTGAGTTACCTCCTGGCCCCAACTAAATCAAGCCCTTAGATCCTAAAACGTCCCCAAGTCACTGACTCGGTAGAGCCTCAAGGCAAAGGTGTTACAACCCTATAACATCCCGAAAATCGGGGGGTCGAGCAAAAACCCAACTCCCGAGTTCTAAAATATTATTTATGCAACATAGATATGTATGATTGAATGTTGTCTGTGATAATGTATTAAACATGAGTGAGATTAAGCCAGAACAGCATATCATACTCCTGAGACAGTTAAATTTGCAAGCGGAAGACTGTAATAGTATGTATAACATATATAAACTGTTGTATGTCTCCAGAGTGTGAATATATTACCAGGTTATACACATACATGTATACTTCAAAAGTAAACAAAATGAATATACATGAGGGCGCTAAAAATATAAAACGACAAGTTTCAATGTATAAAATCAACCTCCCTGTAATCCCATCAATCAGATCACGCATAAAGGAGAGATCATCTTCATCATCATCAAATCCAGCTCCGCCTCGCAGGCCGCGCCATCATCTGCAATCACAATAGGGACTGGTGGGTGTCCGGAAACACCATCCCGTAACATGGGAGTGAGTGATCAACTCAGTGGGATAAGAGAGCAGAGATTAGCATGTTATCAAATCAATCATGCGATAATAGTAAAGCAGTAAATCAAACAATCCTAATACTGTTGTTAATGCAATATGACATGACGTGATGTATGCCCTCACCGATGATCTCCCTCATACGGCAACATCTTACGACCGCGGCATGCCACACTCCCTAGAGTGCTCCACATCTTCCAGGCACATGCAATGTTATGGTGATATGATTTTCAAGTTGTTATTAGTCCATTCAAACAGCAGGATTGGGAAACTAAGGTACCTCCCTTATTTCAATCCCAACACAGATCCTGTCTAGGGTCGTCACTCCTAGAAATCTCATACGATGTATATTTTGTAGGTCGCTGTAAGGGCTGACAGGGCTGTTGCACGCACTTGTTGCTCCGCTCCCCCATCACCTTATCAATACAGGCCTACTGTACTCTACTGCTACGGAAGGGTCGTCGCCTCCCGTAGACTCAGAATACACTCGCGGTCACTACAAAGGGCTGCCAGGGCTGTTGCTCGCACTCGTTGCACCGCTCCCCCATCACCTTATCAATGTAGGCTGACAGCAAGAATATAGTGTCCCATACCACCATAATCTGCTCACGAGACAGGTGCTCACTGGTCACTACGGGGAGGTTTGTGGCCCCAGCGTAGGCCGACAGCTCGACCACGGTGTCCCATACCACCATGCCCGGCTCATGAGTCTTCGTGGATTAAGGTACCATGGTTAACAGGGTTTACAATGGTAAGTTCAGTACCCTAGGTTCAAGCAGTTATGACTCATGCAGGGTGAACATACAATGGCCAGTCGGGTTACTTGACGGGCTCGACTAGCACGAGCGCCTCGCAAGTCGAATGACATGAAGTGCGTAAAACACTTCGCGTGGCCTAACCACTGCTGCCAACTCCAAACACGACTCGCGTTCATCGACGCGTCCTTCGTGGCAAAGATAAGCCAACCACGAATTCGCTCGGTTACCGACTGCCTGGACTAAGTATAGTCCCAAACATGTGGAATCACATCAGCAAGTCATGTGAGAGTATTGAAAATGAAATACAACCATGTGAGCATGTTAACACATGTTATAACGTATAACTTAAGTAAATCATCTAACAAATGCCTTTCACACATATAATGAAATTAGGCATATAGCCAACATATAGGAAATCCTCTCCATTAGCCTATTAATTGAGAATTCAATCTCAAACTAAATCATAAGGAAATCATCAAGTACATGTTATAGCATACCACTTAAGTGCAACATCAAGCATATGCATTTCATACATATAATGAAATCGTACATATGGCTAACGTGTAGGAAATCATTTACATCAGCATATTAATTGAGAAATCAATCTCAAATTAATTCATAACACCATTTAATTCAATACATACTAATACAAGCATTTATACAAACACTTACACTACGCACTTGAGTCTACATATAGTATGTCGACCCGAAGCGCGCATTTAGGCGAATCTCTTCACCAAACTAATTATGCACGCATTCTTAACATTCTAATGCGACAACAAATCATGTCAATCACATCAGCAAAATATGAATGAAAACAGTACTTCCTACAAATGACTAAAATGCCCTAAATCTCATATTCTTCGTTGATTTACGAAACAGGAAACGGACAGCATATTGTACATGTCGAACGGCGTTGCCGTCAAGAATCTACTATTAAACAACATTGAAAGCTTTGGAAACAGTCAATCAAAGCGTCTAAAATCCGCACCTTATGTCTTGTAGACTCGTGAATTGAAACGGAGCGTATACGCTTCGTCTACGGCAAATAAGGAACCTAATACACGAGATCCATAAGCTACATCGCTATGGAAACAAAGGAAACTCAAATCAGCAACTATTTAGGGTATTTGCTTACCTAGAATCGCGGTGAAATCACCGGGAAAACGGTAGAGGTGTGTTGCTTGAGCACGTGCAACACGTAGCACAAGTGGCAGGAAGAACTCTCCCACTCTCTCATAATCTCTCACCTTTTTCTCTCTCCCAAGTTATGGTTTCTCTCAAATTCGGATGGGAGAGAGGAGTGAGGGTTTCAACCCCTTTTATAGCGTAAAACATGCCAAAAATAGGCTTGGGAACAATGTTTACTTGGTGCCTAACCAAATCGGGGCCGTTTCGGTCCAAAAGAGCATTTCTGATGGTCCCCTAGCCAAATGCGGTCGGGCTTAAGCTCATGCATACTGGATCTAGCACACATCCAGTTTTCGGACCGGTAGGGTTCCCAGATCGCACGTGGCGATCCAGTTTCAGTTTAACGGTCACCGCACCAAGATCAGGCCTATAAGTCTCGTGATATGTAATAGAAATTTTTCCTGATCCAAGGGTGTAATTTGGCTGTATTCTGACGGTCAGAACGCTTAATACTGATGCGTCAAATTTGTGTGCCAGATTTGAATTTCAAATTCCAATTCTAACCCTATTCTCACTCTCTTCACTCCAGGCTCAATGAAATAGCCTCTGAACGTCAGTTGGACTTGATTTTTGAAACGATTGCCAAGCCCAGCTAAGTGGTCATAACGGTCTAAGATGGTAGGTATCTGACTTACGACGCGCGGTCTAGATCCAATACAAAGTTTCAAGGAGGTCCCGAGAACAAACCGGTTTAGAGTTTGATCCGAGGCTTTAGAGCATTATAGCACCCTTGGTTCCACTCGCTTTGAGCCTTGTAGAACATATTTAAAGTGATCAGGGACCATTTTCCAGCTATTCTAACGTCACGCTAGCTAACTTACACTTATTTTCTAAAGGAATTAATCCTAAGTGATTTCTTTGGCTATGGAATTGGGTTCTAAGCGATTTTCCAGGTGTTTTAATTGACCCATAGCCTAAGGACGTTTAATCCCAGGTTGGCCAAAATCCAGGGTGTTACAATCTATCCCCCTTAAAACACAATGTCGTCCCCGACATTGACGAAAGGCAAGGAGTACCTAGAGAGACTTTAGTATTGACATTCTAAGGAAGGTTCAAATCTTATTTAACGACCTAACCTTTACGTATAACCTAACTCAAAGGTTTCGATCTTGGGCCAGTGGGGAGGAGGCCAACCACGCTTCCGCTGCGCCACTCGGATGAACGGTAACGTTGACTAACCTAACTGGATTGGACTCAATACGTTCTACCCCCCTTAAAACTTGGTTTTACTTAGAGTTCAAGAATCTATGCATTACTCCGTATATCGAAACGAGGCGCAACTTAGGGGTTATCCTTAACCTAAAATGGAAACAACCTCTCATTACAGTGGTTTTCCCTTCGCTAATGATGCGTTCTATGGCATTGGTATCTATGATCATAGAGATGAGCCTAATCTCTATTGTGGTTAAGTTTAGGGGTAGGTATGACTTAGTGGCAAGATGTCGAATTCTCTACTGGCTTTAAGTCCTCGCCATTTCCCAAAGACACTGTGATCCCGTTCGGTTGTATGTGGTCGAGCCAACATGGAAGAAAAGTAGTATAGTGAGTCTGAGCCGGATACATAGACTTTCTTTCTAGCTAGGACAGAAGATTTATTGTATCAATTCTTAATCCGAGTCGATGCCGATCTTCTGCTTGATCAGAGCATTAGATTTATTGATAACCACTAGGATTAGGAAGTCAATTCAAACCGCGAATACATCGCTTACATGTAGTTCCTTTATTCTGCATTCCCAAATGCAATAAGCCCTTGGGGAAGGCAATTCTAAGGGGCGTGCTAGTACATTCTAAGTTCAATCTGAGGGATTTATAAATGTTCCCTGAGAGTGAATGGTTCCTTCTTATGGGCAACAACAGCAGTCTATAAGTCATAAGGGGATCTATCGAAGAAATAAGGTTCTACTTCAACCAAATCTAACCTACAATTCCTTAGCATATACAGGCTTTACACTACTTAAGGTAACTAGTAGGCTAGTCTGTAACTCAGTAGCTATAATCCAAAGCCTAAGTTTATACGTTAAATGGTTCCATACCATTTCTACTACAGGGAGTTGTTCTATCGCTTAGGGTCAAGATTGTCTAAACGGAATTGGATTTCTTATGTCGTCAGACCCTTCAAATCTAGGAGTGCTAACACTAGATCCAAAACGCCTAGGGCCTATGTGGCCGGTAGCGCTTAGTTGTATTAAATGGAACCGCATTCCTAGTCCCATAGCGGGATCGGAAGTGGCATGCTTGGTAGGAGGGTGGGTTGGGATAAAATTAATTTGCAGGTTGAATCCCGGGAGTTACAATACTCCCAATCTAGGGACCATACCTGACAACAAACGAACGACATGCACTCCATTCAACAAAATTTGGCTATATTAAGCCCAAACCACTACACAAACACATTTTCTACTGGGAGTTACTGTTTGTTTGCTAACAGTAGTGGTGTGGTTGGTTTTCAATTGATAATCTCGACATGGTCGAGGTCGTTGGGGTTCGATAGATCAGGTGGACGGTGTGGATTTGGTTTCTGTTGAGGGTCAAATATTGCATATTAGACCCCGATTATTTCCTGGATTTACGCATAAGATACTGTTTAATAGCCCGATTTAATCGTGTTTATGTTACAGGGTGTAATTGATAGATTTAATGCTCTGATGATCACCAAGGAAAGGGATGGACCCAAGGGGACCATGATCGATGAATACACGTGCCAGAGATCCGTGGAAATCGAGAAATGAAAGCGTAAGTGGCGTAAAACTGGTCCGGAATGTAAGATCATGGGATTCCCATCATCTGTTCGACTCAAAACTCTATACAGGGCTTGAGGACTCTAAATGAACCGTACATATCAAAATTCATCCGTCGGATCATCATGGAAGCAGCCTAACGGACAAATTAGCCATCAAAATAGTGATTTGGGGCCACCTGATATCTGGATATTCTTCAATTTTGGTCTCAACCGCTTAATTTACATAAGGAAAGGAATGGACGGATCAGATTTCATAAATCTATCACCATAGACTTCACACCACGCTGCATGAACATGGAGTATAAGTGCGTTGGACGTGCACTGAACTAATGCTCTTGGTCCAAGTCGGTTTGACCGACCGTCTTCAAAAACGGCAACTGCGGTATTTCCTTCTACAAACAGGGGTTGCCGACGGACGGTTGTAGGCCACCATGATGATCTGAAGGTCCGATCCGGACAGTCCATTAAAACTCCAACGTCTGTTTTATCAAAGCCTAGAGGATGGAATTTTAAGAGACAGCGGGTATCAAATTTCAGTCGTCCAAACATAAGACGGACGACAGTTTGATCGATCAGGTGGGCGGCTCTAACCGCAATCGAAAACCGAATATCTCTGACCCTAATCCTGCTACGAGTTGAATGAACGGAGTGGATTTCTCAAAAACTACTGCTAATGGGCCCCACCAACATTTCAGCGCAAGAGCAGAGGCTCTGTTCGCAGTCCGGACGCTGTCCAAAAATTGCGGGCAGTTGCAGGCCACCGTCTGTGATCGGATGAAAAATCTGGACCGTCCATGATTTTCAAGAGGCCCCTATCACTCGTGCCTAGGTAGAAATTCTCAAAAGGTATCAAAGATCTGTTTTGTTATTGTCAAAAGCCAGACGGATGATGAAAGGCTCTGGTACAATGGGCCACACCAAAATTGAAACAAACCAGCCTTTCCTGACCAGTTTTCCGTCATAAAGTCAATGGACGGCCTGGATTTCCTTAAAATATTTGATCAGGGCTCCATCATCATCTCAGCGCGGATCCCTTGCACGTGCTGAGTTCATAGCTGCGTAATGTGCAACGGGCTGCACAACAGCCTTTCAGCCGACCGATTCCCATCCACCGACCAACACACTTATAAGAAGATCAGAGAGAGAGGGAAGAGAGATACACACGACTAAGGCTTGAACGGGCAGGAGAGAGAGAGAGAAAGAGAAGAGTAGTTTTTTTTTATTTTTTTCTTTTTCTTTATTTTCTTTCTTCTTTTCCTTTGATTTATTTAGAGATCTTTAGCTAGATCATGTCTGGCTAAACCTCTTAGCTAGGGCTAAGAGGTGAAGCTTGTAGCGCGATCGGAGAGACTTTGCTTGTTCCTTTTATTTAAGATTGAACTAATGGTTGATTTTAGTTTTGTTAATGGAATGTTTTCAGTTTTTAATGGTCTGTTGTGACTGAAATTACAGTAGGTCTGCGATGGATTTGAATATTTTTATTTTCTTTTCATGTTTATGACGTCAGGAAGCTCTGTTGTTCACCATAGTCTCCTGGGCATGGTTGGATGTCGGTACCCTTCCTAGCCTTCATACATGTGATTGGTTGGTAATTAGTTTAATTCTATTGTTTGCCATAGTCTCTTGGGCATGGTCTAGTGATGGAATCCATTCTAATTCATATACCTTTCATCTCTTGAAAACTAGATCAATGACAGTTTGGTAAAATTCATGATTCATGAAACAGGCATAAGATCCCCCTGATCTCTACAAGTGGATCCTCTGAATCCCTAGTGTCCTTTTCTCTGAATTTTTCCTAAGTTTTAGATTAATTAATCCATAATTATTCCATAAATTCTAATTGATTTAGATTTCGTCTCATTCTATTTCTAGTTCTAGTTAGTTTTAGATAACGTACGAGTTTCAGTCCCTTGGGATTCGACCTCGGTCTTACCGAGTTATTACTGCATCACAACCCTGCACTTGGGGAGTGAACAGTTTCTGTATTCAAAAAATGATCAATGGCCCCGTCGAATGGACTGTAGAAGATGAGCCAGTGACGGGTGGGAGAATCTTCGTTTGAAAATTTTGGAATTTCGGGTTTCATCGGGTCAAAGTTTTTTCAACCCGATGACTCGATCTAGAGCATAGCGTGTGAACGCCACCTATGTACACGCACGGCCTAGATTCGGGGTCTGTGTCATGATCTGTATTATCTGAGCCATCCATTCTTCTTGGCCAACCCCATAATACTCCCCAGGACTGATGGTTAGTCCGTCCTGTAGTTTTTAGTTGTTATGTATGGAGATTCATTGAAGATAAGTATTGGTTATTTTACGCTGGCAGTTACCTTAAATTTTCAATGTGTATCCTTGTAGTTATGGGGTGTGTTATTGTTTGGTAAAGTTCTAGATTTTAAATACAAGACATTATATCTTTATTCCTGAATGGGCCATTTGGTGGCTGATCTAATTATAATGATATATGGGGAATTTAGTTATTTTAATTTTTTATTTAGGAATTTGAGTCAAAATGTGAGTTGTTACAATACAACTCCTCAATAAGTCCACATATCAGTACTGTACATCTTTGGGATCATCACTAGGGTCTTTACACTCTACGTTAGCTTGCCACCCCTATCCGAGAGTACTGGGTAAATGGAAGTGTAACATCCTGAGATTTCATGACCTGAGTCTAAACTCGTGCCCGAGAAAGCTGGGTGTTAATAATGTACAAATTAGATGCTCTAAAATCGTACCCTATTTTTTTATTTGTTGACATTCAAATATAGTTAGGAAGGTAACATTTAAAAGAATAAAACCAACTGTATTGATTATATATCATTAGAGTAAAAGAATAATTAATGGCCTTCCCAATAGAAGCTTATTACATTCATCAAGTTCGCAACAGAAATATAAAACTAAGAAAACAATCTATCTTCAAATTCTTTTGATGTTGTCTTCTATAGAAAGCTAGCCTTTTAAGTCTTCAATCTGTACGTCACCTACAACATCTGTACAGTTGGGAGAGGGTCAATGCCTTACTCATAGTGAAGGTTATCCTTTAAGATTAATAGTAATTCAAGAGATTCATGAAAGTAAGGTAAATATTCTGATACATCAAGTAATCCACACTACAAGAGATATCAATGCGCAAACAATATATATAAGATGCATGCCTAACAAAGTATATACGGTGTATCACACTTAGCAATCACCACAATGTCGAATATGATTAAAACTATCTGACTCGACCTGTATCCCATACTACGGATATTCACCGACGTGTCCCACGCTTAACATAGCTTTACACGGTTGTCCTAAGATGGCCATAACACATGAACCGGGAGAATATGCCCCTAGAGATTGGAGCGACTATTTGTGACAACCAACCCCCCATAACTCAGAATTGATGTACTGCATATATAGAACATCTCATGTACACCAACCAGGACACCATCAACCTGAGAAACATAGATTTACGTGTCACCCCGGGCCGCTACCGAAAGCGCATTACGTCCACGATATTTAATCGATCACTAGAAGAGGGATTCCAACATAGTACTTGCATCAAGAGATAATTCCTTTATCCATGGTCAGTTAAGAATATCAAGACACCTGTTTAGCCCTTAAGGTAAAAGAGACGAATGATAATAACCAACTCGAATAAGAGGCGAGTGACGATGGTCGTCTCGATACGTGAGGAGAGCGGTTAAGGCCGTCTCATGAGTGATAATAACCAGCTCGAATAAGAGGTGAGTGACGAAGGTTAACTCGAATTGAAGAGAGTGGTTAAGGCCAACTTATGGTGATTAAAGGCAAGAGCAAGGCTTGTATCCATAGCCTGACATAAACTCAGGAAGGCCTCTTGCAATGGATATCATGTAAAAAATCACAAAAGGGCTAATAATTGATGATATCCCTTTAAAATGAAAATAGAAGGAAAGTAATAGAAATTTGAGAACAAGTAAAAGGCATGTAAATGATACGTGTAAAGACAAGATAAAATACGTAAAAGGCATGATAAAATAGCATAAGGCATAAAAGGGCAGGATAATATATCAAATTAAATTATCGAAAGCTTAAAGGATAAAACCCTCACCTTTTATAGTTGAAATGCCTTCTCATGTTTTTAGGACCTAGTGCCTGCACTTTAAGTTCGACTTCAACCATTGATTACACAAATTACATGATTAGATTTTTAACTTAGGATTTCATCTTTAAACTACTATTATTCAAATTAAAATTTAATATAAATCTTCATGTGAATGGCTTACTTACCTCGATCACTACTTGAGTCTTGGCCAAAACGAATTTAGTTCTATCCTTTCATCGAGTCGACTCAGTGATTCCACCGAGTTAACTCGGCTACCAAAATCGTTCTCCTTCCTGCTCTTCTTCTTCTTTTCTCTCTTTTCTTTTCTGCAACTGTCTCTTTTCCTTTTTTTTTTCTTTTCATCACAATCAAGCATTGTCTTTTATAGACATCCTTCGAACTTTCTGGAGGCAGTTTATGCAACTCGACCGCGTAGCCTTGTGTGAAATAGTGCCACTAAGTTGAATCTGATTTTAGTCCGAAATCTTGAGGACCTCTCACCATCAAGACCGTTCAGATTATTAGCCACTAGCTGTTCCATTAGTGGCCCATCTTGTGCCTACCCTCAATAGTTCTTCCCCAGTCAGATCCTTCTTCTTACAGTGGGTTCAACTCTCTCCATTTTACTCCTTTTCTAGTACCCTTAGATGGATCGGATTCACGATGGGACTACCCCTGTTCGTCTAATCTCTGGTAACCGTGAGATCTTGCGGCCCTTTCATGATTGAAGAGTCCGTGTCCCGCACCGCACGGCGTGGTCTAGAGGTCGGTGCGAAGAGGAGATTCCCTTCCCAACTCACTTTTTAAGATTTGAGACAAATCTAGATGAATTCCTTGTGATGATTCAGGAGCCCTGTTTTTGCGGATGGATGCCGATCTTTCTCCACACGTGGCCTACT
The DNA here is from genome assembly GCA_037074715.1 of Magnolia kwangsiensis. Classification (NCBI taxonomy): domain Eukaryota; kingdom Viridiplantae; phylum Streptophyta; class Magnoliopsida; order Magnoliales; family Magnoliaceae; genus Magnolia; species Magnolia kwangsiensis. The sequence continues at coordinate 80,958,701 of CM073579.1, forward strand.
CCCTGCGGATTACTTTTGCTCTCTAATGGATGATCTGGTTTCCACAAAATCCTGTTTCAACTTGATGAGTGATCTGATCCAACTGTTAGTGGACTCCAGCGATTTACAAACGAACTTTGTCTGTCGAGATTACATTGCAGAGACCTTCCTGCTGAGATCTATACGTGCTCATGTGTTGAACTCCACGTGCGCACACCTAGGGTTGGATTGGAGGTGGGCCCCAATCTCGATGAACGGTTTGGATTTTCTGTGTGGTCGACGAAGGTGGCCCACAACACTCACAATTGGCCATAGTCCGTTTGTATTCTAAACGGCAGGAGAAATTCTCACGTTTTGGTTGGGTCAAACCAAGTTTGACCCGCCCTTTAGTACCATGCTCTGCCTATACACATGTACTGTGCATCTGCACTATCTATGGGGTTCATTTGGGATGTGTTTCTGAGAAATCTACATCACATATTTGTTTTTCCATCTCACTTAAGGGGTTAAGTCCAAACTCGAAGTATATCTAACGATCAGATGGGCCCCAAAACTAACGGTAAATGGCTGATTTGTCCTTTGGGTTGCCTTTACAATGATCCAAGGGCTGAAATTTGATGTGTCGATTAATTTATGTTATAAAGGAATGGTATAGAATTTCGCATTAAACAGATTCTGGAAACTACGTGATTTAGAATCTTGTAGCCTTGAATAATGGCAATTTCATAATTATTGTTAATATGAGGGTTCTGTGAAATCTAATAGCTTCATATGGTTATAGGCACGTTTCTAAGCAATTCTTACAAAAGAATGTATATCTACATTGTTATAGATAGGAAGTTATTCGTCAATTTCCTTTAAGGGAAGCCACGTATGTTAGATCACATGATGGATGGTCCTATCACAAAATCAATGCCAGATGGCTTGATCTATGAGTGGAGATCATTCCCAATGGTTAGATTCTTGTTGGGGAATAAATGTAAGGTTAGGATAGCTAGGTTGGTGTCGTACACATGTAAATAATATGTTACTTTTCACGGTAACGCTCAAGGACTTTCAATACTCGGTATTAAAAAGTTCGGGGTGTTACAATCTACCCCCCTTAAACATAATTTTACCCCCAAAATTTAATACTTTTAATACACAAGCCATTTTCTACGTCTCTAAGGATTCCCTATTTCCTATGTTCAAGGTGATATGGATAGATGGTTGTAGTAGGTTTGTGCCCGATACACAAATCCTTTACCTACATAGTACAAAGGATTTACTAGTGTTAATTCTGAACCCTGTTAAATATTGATCCTTTGCTTGGACAAGGTAATGGGATCATTTGATATTCTTTAGAACTTAGAATTTTGAGCCAAACTGAGCAAATTCACGTAGGCATGTTTCCATCAATCCATAGTCCCGGTTGCTCTAAACTCATGGGAACTATCACGAATTTTATTTTCTCGTAAGGTATAATTTAAATTGGCCTATAAGATTTCATTGTGCACTCTAATTTTCTGATACATTGCCCAAAATTACTTCTATCGTCCTCTTTAATTCCTTATATTCAGGTTTCCAATGCATTATTCATAAGGTAGATAGGTATATGTTTGGGTGTGTATCATTAGCTACATGAACAGGACGCTACAGCCTACCCCCCTTAAACAAAAATCTCGACCTCGAGATTTTGTAACTGGATTAACTAGCACAGGCCTTACATGATTGTTGTTCATTTACTGAGATTTGAACCTGGGTCGCATGGATGAAAGCCAGATATCCTAACCAGACTAGACGACAATGGATTTGAGATTTTTAGAGGGAGATTGATGGGGGCCTAGACTTGTAGTTTCTAGATTCCATGTCTAACTTAATATTTCCAATGGGGAATCTAAATATTGGTCTCTAGTTTCACAACTTCCTAGTTTATGTGAGAATTCAACTGAGTGTATGTATCTAGTTCCTCGTATGTCCTAATCATGTAAAGTTTATGGTGGTCCACTCCCCTCAGGCCCAGTTAATCTCATTCTCGTGCTCTAATACCAATTGTAACATCCTGAGATTTCACGACCCGAGTCCAAACTCGTGCTCGAGAAAATTGGATGTTAATAATGTACAAACTAGATGCTCTAAAATTGCACCCTATTTTTTTCATTTGTTTACATCCAGATACAATTAGGTAGATAACATTCACAAGAATAAAACTAACTATATTGATTATATATCATTAGAGTAAAAGAATAATCAATGGCTTTCCTAATGGAAGCTTATTACATTCATCGATTTCGTAATGGAAATATAAAACTAAGTAAACAATCTGTCTTCATATTCTTTTGATGTTGTCTTTTATAGAAAGCTGGTCTTTTAAGTCTTTAATCTGTACATCACCTACAACATCTGTATGGTTGGGAGAGGGTCAATGCCCTAATCATAGTGAAGGTTATCCTTTAAGATTAACAGTAATTCAAGAGATTCATGAAAGTAAGGAAAATATTCTGATACATCAAGTAATCCACACTACAAGAAATATCAATGCGCAAACAACCTATATGAGATGCATGCCTAGCAAATTATATGCAGTGTATCACACTTAGAGATCGTCACAATGTGGAATATGATTAAAACTATCCAACTCGACCCGCATCCCATACTACGGATATTCACCGTCATGTCCCACGCTTAACATGGCTTTACACGATTGTCCTAAGCTGGCCATAACACATGAACCGGGAGAATACGCCCCCAGAGATTGGAGTGACTATTTGTGACAACCAACCCCCCCATAACTCAGAATTGATGTACTGCGTATATAAAATGTCTTACGTACACCAACCAGGACACCATCAATCCAAGAAACATGGATTTATGTGTCGCCCCAGGGCTGTTACCAAAAGTGCATTAAGTCCATGATATTTAATCGATCGCTAGAAGAGGGATTCCAATATAGTACTTGCATCAAGAGAGAATTCCTTTATCCATAGTCAGTTAAGAATATCAAGAAACCTGTTTAGCCTTTAGGGTAAAAGAGATGAATGACAATACCTAACTCGAATAAGAGGTAAGTCACGATGGTCATCTCAATACATGAGGAGAGCGGTTAAGGCCGTCTCATGAATGGACGGTGTGAATACATAACACATCACAAGATAGGCCTCTCATGTACATCACATTGGGCCATATCTCATGGACCTCAAATACATTACGATGGGTCACATCCATGGGCCTCAAATACATCTCAAGGGCCACATCACATGGGCCTTAAATATGCCACAATGGGTCTTATCACATGGGCTGCATTACATGGGCCTAATACAATCACAATGGCCACATACAATCTCAATGGACCAAATACATTACAATGGGCCTCACGCCTGGGCCCCAAATACGTCACAATGGGCCTCATTACATCACATCGGGCCTTGCCGAATGGGCCTTATACACATCAGATTGGGCCGTTTGGATCAACCATATACATCACGTGGGGCCCACATCCCGTGTGGACCATGTAGATATACATCATATGGCCTCATGGATGCACGGTGTGGATTTAACACATATATCACGGTAGGCCACGGACGTACAGTGTATATATAAAATATATATATATATATATATATATATATATATATATATATATATATATATATATCGAGGTGGACCACACACAGATGGAAGGCGAAGTATACAACACATCATCAAGGTAGGGGCCCACATAGCCCAAAATGGACGGACTGCGTGGATGTAAGCCACATACATCACGGTCAGTTCCAATCAGCATCGTCCAGATGGAAGGTGTGAATATAGACACATACATCTCAGTGCGCCCCACACCACCCATCCAGATGGACGAGTGTGGATATATAACAAATACATCAAGGTGTGTCCTACCTGTCCAAACGTGTCACACGTGTCGGGTGGGCCCACATCTCCAATAGATGAATGGTGTGTATATAAACACATACATCATGGTAGCCCACAGAACTTGCTAGCATCAACCAGCAGTGGGACCCACTGTTCTAACATTGGACAGTGTGGATCTAGAAGTCATACATCAAGGTGGGCCCACCCCACACGTGTGACACATGTGGGTGGGTCCCACATGTCCACTGAAATGGATGGACAGTAAGGATATAAAACATACCTCTAGATGGGACCCGACAGAACTTTTTGATGTCAAAACAATAGCTATATAGTTGTTGTACGATACACCAGCCAATCTACTTCTAGCTTGGTGGGTCCCACATGCTGATGCGGCGTGTCATCATGTGGACCCCACATTGGATCAAGCTGCTATTTGTGTTTTCCTTTATTCATGGTTAGCAGCACAGACTATCTGTTGCTGCTATGGTGCAGCCCACAACAGCAAGAGATCTGTACCATTGCAGAGGGACTGTGGGGGGTGTAGATCACGTAATCACAGTGGTATTCATAAGGGTGGGCCACAAAGTCCCCAGGACCCAAAAAATCTTGAGTCTTCCTTTCAAAATGAACCTATGCAACCACTAGACATCCAACATTTGGATAGCGAAGCCATCCTTGCTGTTGGACAGTCTAGATCCCTCTCACCTACATCAGGTGGGTTATGAAATATGGAAAGAGAGAGAGAGAGAGAGAGCAGTTATGGGACGAGCCCCGCCACTATGGGGCCCTCTTTTACATTACACACATGTATATATTGCTAGGGTCTGACCAAATGTAGGCCCTCAAATCATCAAATCCATGAAAGAAAACACAAATCTAATCCTAGAAAAGCACCCACCGTTAGACCTTCTTGGTTCCTTAATCTCCCAAGCTCCAAAGCTTTCTCTTTGATGGAGGATGATGAGAATTGAAGGGTTGGATGGTGAGCATCTTGGGGTAGGAAGTAGGCCACACTAGGCTCTCCTTAGAGCTTAGACAATTGTAAGACCCGTATCCTAATCCGTACTATTCCGTCGCTTCCCGTGATCCTTCTCGTCAAATTCCGGTAGTCCGTGACCTGTAGTCGATGTTGCGCATGACCGTAAGTCGTATCCTATACATTTGAGTCGGCTTAATCCGAAACTTGTATCATTGCGACCGCACCGTCACCGTGGTTCCAACGCCGCGACTCACGCACCGATCCGATACCCTGACTAAGAGGTGTGAGCCGGCGTTCAGTTCGAGAAAACGTCGCGCATTTACATTCCCAAGAGAATCTCTATAAAGTGTCAAATCAATCCCATCAATCAATCACCCATCAATCACTTTATGTCAAGTACAAGCAACCATACCTCTCTTACATCACCCTTACCTAAAGTGAACTCTCTCCCTCTCTCTCTCTTACACCACCTTACATGTCAAGTACCACTCACATCACTCCATCACTCACTTCACATCCCTCTTACAAACTCTCTCTCTCTTTCTCATTTCTCAATAAATCCCAAGCAACCAAGAAAGCACTCCCACGTCCAAGCTTTCCCCATGGGAGAAATGTGATTTTGGTGGCCCACTTTCCCATCCCAAAACCCATCATCCTAGCCATCCATCTCCCATCTCCACCATCAAAGTGAAGCTCTAGGAGATAGGCGTTCCAACGGACCGAGTAGATCATAAGGTGGGTGCTTCTATAGAGTAGTTTACTTATTTTTATAATGGGCCAAGTGAGGCCCACCGATCAATGGTGTGGATCTCACTTTGGACCCTAAGATGTGGCCGATGGCCCACCTTGATTATCCATATCATTCCATGATGGGGCCATTCTCCATGGACCCCATCATGATGTTTACCTTTCCTAGCTTATAAATAAGGTCATCTAGACCGTTTATTTTCATGGAGAATGGATCTCCACCATTGATTCTTGATTAGGTGGGCCTATATGCAAAGATTTATATTGTACATCATGGAAGGGAGGGCCATAATGTCGGGGACCCTCCATCATGCGTGTCCCATTCTAACTTTCTCTCTCTCTCTCTCTCTCCCTCTCTTTTTCATTTTTTTTCTTGTGGTCATATGGACGTGCGACCCACTTGGATGGACCCCACCATTAGGTATGTATCGACCCAAGCCATTTAAAAGTGGGGGCCCATCTTATAAGTATTAAACTCACACCATTCATCGTGTGGTGGCCCACCTAAATGGGGCCCACCTTGAAAATATTGACAGGCACAAAAACGTCTAGCGTCTGGACGTTGTTGGGCTTAAAATGCAAAAGGAGCTTGGACTTTCCAAGTATTTGTGAAGGGTCATTACCATAGGCCCCACCTTGATGTATGTTTCTAATCCATGCCATCCATCCTCTTTCTCGACTCATTTTAGGCGTTGAGCCGAAAAATGGTGTCGATCCGATATTCAGGCAGGCCATAGCATAGCAAACATCGTCTTTACCATTAAAAATTGACTAGGGCCCACCTTGAGTCAAAAAAATACCTTATATTAGACTCGTTTGGTTTGTATTGAGCCATGCAATCCAATGGCTGGAGTGGATTCATCAGATGTGGGCCCCATATGAGAAAAACCTCAGAAAATGATGCTTTTCAAAAAAAAAAAGGGAAGCAGCAGAGGCTGCTGCCTCTGAAAGTCAGGATGCCTGCTCGTCCTACGCACTTCAGCGGGCGGGCAGACGAGGCAGACCCATGACCCCTGCCGTGGGCCCCACCTTGGTGTTTATTTGTCATCCAATCCGCCCATATGGTGGGCCCTTAATGCAGTGGGCCACCCTCCAAAAATCAGGCCCATCCAATGCGCAGGTGGCCCACGTGAGAGGAAACAGTGAGAATTGAATTCTACTATTGAAACCCTTTTTGGGCCCACAAAAGTTTTGAATCAACCTGAAATTTATTTTCCTGTCCACCCAGGTCACGCGTGACCTTATCAACGGGTCAGATTGCAAATAAACATCATGGTGGGCCCCATGTGGAACCCACGACTATGTATGTGTTTTATGTACACCGTCCAGGCGGACGGTGTGCTGTACGTGGCTTACGCACCACCGTCCAGTGGTGTGGACGGTGGGACACCCACTGATGTATGTGTTTTTTATCACCACCGTCCAGTGGTGTGGACTGTGGGACCCATCATGATGTCAATGTTACATCCAACCATCCATTCATTTGGTGGAACTCGGGTGGTCCACGCTACAGGAAACGATGGTGGATTGGAAGTTTGCCATTGGAGCCCTCTGGTCACAGAGGTCTTGGTTAAATATAATATTTATTTATTTATTTATTTATTTTGGTCAGTGTGACCCTATCAACGTTGGATGGGAAATGAATGTTATGGTGGGCCCCACATGGGACCCACCTATGAAGGGTTTGGATTGGCTAGTGTACCACACAACAAACCTATAACTGTGATGTGGTAGGTTGTGTGGAGCCCACCCTGGTGCTATGTGTGGGCTCTTCTCTCATGGATGTGTTGCATCCAAACCGTCCAACCTTTTGGCAAGCTCATCTTACATCTTGAGACTAAAAATAAGATAGATCTATATTCAAGTGGACCCCACCGTGGTATATGTATAAGGCCCATCTTAATTCAATTGTGGACGTCCATTGAGGCCCACCTTGGCATGTGTATAGGGCTCTGATTGAGTTAACTGTGACCATTCATTGAGGCCTACCTTGGTGCACATCTAAAGCCCATGGGATTAAACCCATTTGGCATATACAAGGCCCATGGGTTTGGGTCCATTTGACATATGCAATGCCCATGGGATCCGGCCCATTTATTCTATATAAGGCCCACGGGATTCGAGCCCATTTGATATATATTAAAGCCCATGGGATCAAGCCCATTTGATGTGCATAGGGTGCAAATGGAGTGGCCCATTTGATATATTTAAAGCTCATGTGTGTAGGCCCATCTGATATATTTAAGGCCCAAGTTGTGAGGCCCACTTTGATGTATTTCAAGGCCCATGGATCATGGACCATTGCAATGTACATAAGGCTCATTGGTGAGGCTGATTAACGCAGCCCATTTGATGTATGTAAGGCCCATGGGTCGAGGGCCAACGGGATGACCTTAGGGTCCATTGTAATGTGTGACTTCCCATGGTTCATGTAATAATATATATGGCAGGTCGTGCCTAAGGAACAATGTTGGTTTGACGTCCACATTGTATGTACAATGTTGGTTAAATGTCCGCATTGTAACTCTCCTTAGGGCCCATTGATAGGCCCATACTCGTTGTTATTCATCGCTTTATAACATGCTTAGTATAATTCCATGACTCATGCCCATACGCATCATATGTATGCTTGATATGGGTAGTGACTGATCATAGCATACGCCGTTGGGCAAACTATTTACGGGACTCGTTATGAGATAGTGTCCTACATGATCGTGCAGTACGCGCTGGATTTCTGCATGATTTGACCTGTGATTCATGCCTCTCGCATATGTGTGACTTGATCACTGTATGCCCTAGCGACATCAGGGTTGTAGCTTCATAAGTATATTGTGGATGGCCGTATCAGATACTGAAAATACTTGGTTCTAGCACTATGTGCACTTAGGATGTCCTTGGGTGAGAGTCCTAGAACCTTTTTGGTACCAGGAGATGCTCCAACGTCTAGACCGAGTGGATACACGAGCGCCCGAGTGCCGAATACCAGTAGGTTGCTTCTCCCACTATGTCGTGGTCGGTTGGAAGGGGGTGTGGCCTTATCCTCCTGAGTGAGGGGGCTATAAGCTAGGCTGAGTTTGACCAGCTCACAAATGAGTCCGCTATCGACGACCCGGGTAGGTATTGGCAAACTACTGGTCAGGCGGATAGTGAGGTCTATTCCGCTTGCTTGACTGTGCAGCTAGGGAGGTGGCAGTCACTGCGAAGTGTATTAGACCCCGGTGATATCCAGAGAAGAACTGTATTAATGTGTGTACTTGATGAGTACCGACTTGCTTGGATTACATTTCGCATATAACATTCGGCTAAGTAGGCCTTGCATTGCATCGGTGTGGCCGATGACATTCATATCTCACATCGCATGGCCTTGGTATGGCCGATAGCATTCATGCCTTGCATTACATAGCCTTGGTATGGTTGATTGTATTCATGGACTTATCCCCATGTTTTCGCATTGCTCTGATACTGTATACTTGACACTTGCCTTACGCATATACTTACACCACCCTTTAAGCTTTTGTAAGCTTATGCATGACAGTTGCGTGCAGGTAGCGTTGGACAGCAGCAGCGCTGAGGCAGGAGTGAGTATCACGACCTTTTGGAGCTTTTTGATCACCTTGTATTTTTCTTTCCATATTGTACTTAAAAATTTTGATATAGTGGATATGTGGTGATGTTGTTTTGTGACTTGGTTATGCTTGTGGTTATGCTCCATTACAAAAAAAATTTCATTCTGAAAATCCTCCTTGTAGGATCCCAGGATCGAAATCTGGCATTTGATTATCAGGAGCCGAGAATGGGGCACTACGGAGGCTGTCGGCACCAGATTCGGCAATCGAGATTCATGTGAATCCGATTTTCAGGTTTGAGGCGTGACAACGATCCTCTCTTTTGGGATTGCTTGGTAGTGAAGAGAGAAATGAGAGAGGAGAGGATGTGATGGGATGAAAGAGATGGTTTGAGTGATGGGTGAGAGTAATAAAGGGATGGGTGGAGAGAGAGAGAAGAGTTGACTTTGGGGATGGCTTGTGTACTTGGGGATGGGATAGAGTGATGGGTTGTGTACTTGATTGATTGATGTGATATTAGGTAGCAATTCCCTTAGAATTTGCAATGTACAGCATTTTCCTCGAAATAAATGTGGGCCCACAACTCATAGCTTGGGTATTGCATCGGTGCATAAGACGTGGAGTTGGAACCATGGTGACGACGTGATTGCTAGGGTACAAGTTTCGGGTCAAGTTGACTCAGATATATGGGACGTGACTTAGGGTCACATGCAAACGCCGATTACAGGTCATGGGTCACCGAAATTCGACTGGGAGGATTGCGGGAGTCTAAGGAATGGTACAGAGTAGGATAAGGACCTTACAGCAGATAGCGATAACTAATGATGTCTAATGATAATCAGTGATAATTTTTGTTGTAAATTAAGCGATAATTCTTTGGCATTTTATGAGCTTCCTGATATTATTCATGTCACCGTTTTTATAAAAAAATCTTTCAATTATTGCCCTTATCATTAATTGTCGGCTTCGAAATCCTAACTTTAAAGTCCTAGAAAACTTTAGAAATGATGATATGCTTGTGAATTTGTCTTTTCATTCAAAACAATATATGGATAAGAATACATGGCTTCTAGCCGCCTGTCAAGGCTTTTTCATCATTCTACTTGTCTTGGGATAGATTTCTCTAATGATCTTCGCAATCAAAACCACAATGATTTTCAAGGATGATATTTTTTAATGAAGTGGGCATTGATGGGTATTTCGATACCTTGTCCATTCTGATTTACAACTCGATAAGCCCCATTTGAGTATACTTCAGTGATAACATATCGTCCGTCCCATTTAGGATCAAACTTGCCCCCTATTCTATGAGTGACTAGGATGGGTGTTTTCAGCATTAATATTGTATCGCCTTTTTTGAAGGAATGATGTTTGACTTTCTTGTCAAAAGCAACATATATCTATGCCTAATACAACTCTAATCGTTGTTGTGCTGTTAATCATTTTTCATCAAGTGCATCCAATTCCATAAGCCTTATATTGGCATTTTCATCATCGGTGATCGATTCATGCACTTCTACCCTAAGCGACGTGACTTGCGTTTCAATAGAGGTGACAACTTCGCCACTATAGACTTGTGAATACGACGTGTCTTTAATTTTAGTTTGATGGGTCGTTCAGTAAGCCCACAGGGCTTCTTGCAAATTTTCATCCCAGTCACATTTATTCCCCATGACAATCTTCTTCAATATTTTGACTATTGTCTTATTGAAGGCTTTTGCTAATCCATTGGTTTGAGGATAATAAGGTGTTGAGAATGAATGCTGAATATTGAACTTTTGGCACAATTTTTCCATACTCCTATTTTTGAAAAGAGTGTTATCATTGGTAATAATCTTCTTTGGAAATTCGTAACAATATATGGTTGTATAATAAATAAAATTGATGACATCTTTCTCTTTAACTCTGTGCAAAGTGATTGCTTCAGTCCATTTGGAAAAATAATATGTTGCTGCTAAAATATATTGTCATCCCTTGAATGACGGAGGATTAATAGGACCAATGATATCCAATCCCTAGGCTGCAAAGGGTCAGGAAGCTATTGACTGATGTAAGTCTTCAGGAGGCACATGTATAATATCGGCATGCAATTGGCATTCATGGCACCTCTTTGCATATGCTATCATATCTTTAAACATGGAAGGCAAATAATACCCCATACGATGTATGTAGTGAAACAGATTTTGACCAGCCTGATGAGCCCCGCATTCCACTGAATGGGCTTCCTGTAATACATAGTTTGCTTCTTCTATGCCTAAGTAACAATAATTCATTATAAGATCTTTTGTATAATACTTTGTTTTGTATAATAAACCTTTTCGACCTCTCTTTAATATGTAATTTCTATGAATGATCTTCTAGGAGAATGCCATATCTAAGATAGTCAATGAAAGGTTGATGTCAATCATTAATAGTAATCTCTAAACATGACACTAACAGTGCTTCAAGTTTCAAGAGTTTTAGTGATGACAAAAATCTTCATTCTTCAATTGTCACCTGTAGAGGACTGGTCAGGACAAGATAAAGCCACAACCAAACTAGATAGTACATCTGCTCTTGCATTCTCATATCACAGTATATAGTTGATTTCAACATTATAAAATCCTTCTAACAAATTCTTTGCCCATCGACAATAGGGTAATAATTCCTGCTTTCTTATTTCAAAATTTTTTGTCAACTGGTTTATCACCAGTTTAGAGTCCCCAAATATCTGTAGAGTTTTTATCTTCATCCCTTCTGCTATTTCCATTCCTATAATAAGAGCATTGTAATTAACTTCATTGTTAGTACATGCGGTGCTTAATGTGAAAGAATACAATAATAAATTTCCTTGAGGGCTGATAAATATTATTCCAACACCTGCTCCTAACATCTAGGAAGCACCATCAAAATACATTTTCCATGAACTAGGCGATTCAAATAGCAACACTTGTTCAATTGGTAACTCGTCATAAATTTGTTCGTTATCGAGAACAAGATGAGCTGCCAAGAAATTCGCAACCGCTTGTCCCTTCACTACTTTTGAAGATTCGTAAGAAATCGTGTATTCAGAGAGGAGCAACATCCACTTGGCTAACCTCCCGAACAACATCGGTCTTGTCATCAGAAATTTTATTGAATCAGCGAAATCAGGGTTATTTTGTGAAAAAGACAGCAGTATCGTAACTTTTACACTGCGAACACCAAAGCCAAGAAAACCTTTTTGATGGGAGAATAGTTACACTCTTTACCTATCAAGGTTCGACTCAAATAATAGAGAGCACTCTCTTTTCCTTATTCATTAGACTGAGCCAACAGAGGCCCCAAAGAATTTTCAGGTGCAAAAATATACAGAAGCAGAGGTTTACCCTTTACATGAGCTACTAATAGTGGAGGTCGCTTTAATAACTCTTTGATAGAGTTGAACACATTTTGGCATTCTTGGTCCCATAAAATTTCTGTTCCTTTCTTCAATAGATGAGCAAACAGTTGACATCTACCAACTAAATTAGAAATGAAGCGTCAGATATATGTCAATTTCCCTTGCAAACTCTTAAGTTCTTTTAGTGTTCTTAGAGGTGTCATATCTTGAAAATCCTTGATCTTTCTTTTATCTACCTCGATTCCTCGATGTTTAATTATAAAGTCAAGGAATTTTCCTAATGATACACCAAAAACACATTTTTTCGGGTTCATTTTCAACTATTTCTTTCTGAGCTGACGAAAAACCAAAGATAGATGTTGCGTTGCTCTTCGTGATCATTTGATCTGACTACCAAATCATCGACATAACATTTCACATGTTTGTGTGTCATGTCTTGAAAAATATTATGCATTGTTCTTTGATATGTGGCGCTATCATTTTTTAGACCGAAAGACATGGCTTAATATCAATAAATTCCGAGAGAAGTCCTAAATGTTGTTGCTTCTTCATCTTCAGGTGTCATGCGTACCTGATTATATCCAACATATCCGTCCATAAAGGACATGACTACATACTTTGTTGTGCTATCAATTAGCAATTCCGTTATAAACAACAGAAAATCATATTTTGGACATGCTTAAATCAAGTCACTAAAATCAACACACTTTGATTTGTCCTCTTTTCTTTTTGACCTGGACAATATAAGAGATCCATTTAGGATATTTCACCTTCCTTTTGAAACTAACTTTGATTAATTTATTCACCTCTTCTTCTATCAAAGGAATTAGGTACGGATGAAATCGCCTTTGTGCTTGCTTGACTAGTCTCCTATCTTTGAAAATATTTAGTCGGTGCATCACTAATGATGGTTCTAAACCTGGCATCTCCACGTATGTCCAAGTGAACACATATTTGTTCTGTTTCAACAATTTGATATATCGATCGGCCTCCTGCTCAGACAAACTAGCATTTATGTATGTAAGACGTGGTTCTTCTCCTGTTCCTAAATTTATTTCTAACAGAGCGTTAATAGCTGGTTGCCCCCATCCTCTAACTGTCTAGGATCTATTTCAAGATGCCTGATCGCTTCAAGATCTCTCTCTTGGCTAGCTGTTGAGCTGATATTGGTCACATTCACTTACGCGTATGAAGAAGATGCTCTTATTCCATGAGATTTCTCTTACTTCTTTTCATTCACACCAATTGGGACCTAGATACCTTTGCCATTATTTAACCTTGTTGGCTCATCACAATTAAAGCCCATATTTCGCATAATATTTCTACTAACTGGACCACATCTCTTTAAGTCTTCTGACAACAACTTATTATGAATCACAATATCATTGATTCCTTCTTCTATTCTTATTTCTAATGGAGCATAAAATTCAATTGGCTCAGGATTTTTTGAATTGGGCTTGACCTAAAATTGTTTCGTCATGATGGTGAACGGTTTTCTTCTTTTAACATGCGACACTGGCATTGTGTATTTTGATTACAAAATCTTCATTTGTTCTAATGACAATAATGTTAAAGGGTACTGGCCAGGTTGCCTTAAATGTTTCGGGACAAAATAGAATTTTTTTTACTTGTCTCCCTTCTCAGACAATTCCATTTTTACAACTTTATTTTCTATTGTTGGCGCCTTGTCATCTTTTGATTTGGTACATTCTTTACTTCCCTTTTCACTGTAATGTAAAGTTTTTAATTTTTGCCCAATCCTTCAAAACATAATGGTGGTGGTGCAAACCAATCTAAGCCTACCCGTCTGAGATCTCGATAGTACCTGCATCAATAATACAATCTGGTTGATGTTTTAAAATACCATACCAGGTGGGAGTGAGTAGCTAACTCAGTGGTTTGATTAGTTCTAAGTTACACATGTCAACGACTCAATCACCATAAGTAATGATAAACAAGAACTCAAGAACTTTCTAAATACTCTTGTTAAATGTATAAATGAGATTATGAAATGATGCATGCATCTCACAATCCAATACTCTCTCATAAGCCACTTCAATGCCTATTTTACAAATGTCAACACTCTCTCATTACATTACTCAATGCCAAATCACAACATCATATTCTACTGTAACGTGATTGATGTGTATGATTAGTCGAGTGGTTATTGCTAGTTCATACAACATATTTGTAAAGCTACGATACCACCATTTTATTATTGCTCTCAACTAGATCACTAGGCTAGGGGCGGCCATAGCGACTCTTCACTTATGTCCCTTGATCCATTTTAGGGTTCATCACCCAAGGCATTGCGCTAGCCGATGTGGGACTAACACTGGACCGACTGACCGGCCCGACTGAACCCAAAGGGCTTGGATGACATAAGGCTAGCCACCGCACCGAAAAGGTGGAGGACAACCACAAATAATATAAGTGTAACACCCCAAAAATTAACATCCAAGTACAGAGACCTCGATCCCAAGTTTTTAGGTGTTAACCAAATAAAATGCACGTGCAACCTCTTTCATATTCACACTCATTTTAAACATGAGTAATCAGAGTATCACAATTCAAATTACTGGATCCAGAGCTAGGTAGAGATAACAAAAATAAATAAATACGGGATTGACAGTAAAGATACAATTAAATTATGGTGTCCATCCAAATAGAGATTATACAAGCCATAATATATATACCCAAAATGATTAAAGTGTAAATTTTTTGGTTTGGTCCAAACTTCTAAGACACAACATCAGTGGTGCAAGCCACTCTAAGCTTATCCGTCTAAGATCTTGATAGTACATGCATTGATAACATCACCTGGTTAGTGTTTTAAAACACCGTCCCAGAGTGGGAATGAGTGATCAACTCAGTGGTTCCACTAACTCTAAGTTACGCATGTTATCAATTCCACTAGCATGAGTAATGATAAAGCAACTTAAACACCCAATTCCTAAATGCTCTTATTAATGCACATGCATGCTATCATGAGATGATGCATGCCCTCATAATCTAACACTCCCTCATATGTAACTCCGACACCTCATTCGCAAATGCCAATACTCCCTCAACACGCGACCATAATGCCCAAGTCGCCACAACCTATGCTAATGGAATGCAATGAGTGTTCATACTATCCGAGTATTTAATTAAGTCTGTTTATCCAAAAATATTGGGGAAGCCGAAACACCTCTATTTAATCAATGACCTTATCTAGATCACTTGGCCCAGGGCGGCCGTAGCGGCTCTGAGCCTGTGATGCATGATCCAAATTTAGGTATCATCCATTTATCTCATAAATCAGTAATCCCAAAGGTAAGGCATGATACCTAAAGGTATGAGGATCAACTTAGTATGGATCATCACCCAACAAAGAGTATGAACACTCGGTTTTGAGGTGCGGGCTTGTCACATTAAACCAAATTAATACAAAGGAAAGGGGTTCACACGCAATTTCATTCATACCCGGATCATTCAAATGGTGCTTTGGCATGAAACCATTGGCCGAGGAATTTGACCAGGGTCATTCAAACAATGATATATCTCCTCTATTAGTGCTCGCTGGTCACTATGGGGAGGCTCACCACCCCAACATAGGCCGACAACACGAATACAATTATCAGGCCCGTATCCTAGCCCATACCATTCCATAGACTTCCGCGGTCCACCCGGTCAAATTTCGGTGACCTGGGGAACGCAGATAATATTTGCGTGTGACCCTAAGTCACATCCCATATTTCAGAGTCGGCTCGACCCGAGACTCGTACGTTAGTGATCGTGTTGTCACCGCGGT
This sequence comes from Magnolia kwangsiensis, assembly GCA_037074715.1. NCBI lineage: Eukaryota > Viridiplantae > Streptophyta > Magnoliopsida > Magnoliales > Magnoliaceae > Magnolia > Magnolia kwangsiensis. Next base: position 80,974,972 of record CM073579.1, read on the forward strand.
TATGATGCCACGTATTATGCGCTGAGGCGATACCCAGGCCAGGAGATGTGGACCCGCGTTCGGTTCGAGGAAAATACCATGCAATTTTAAAACTCAAGAGAAATCACATCAATCATGTCAAATACGTATCCCATCAATCACCTCAAGTAAGTACAACAACGCCTCCCTTAAAGTCAACTCTCTCTCTCTCCACCCATCAAGTACACCCATCACTCACTCACCCATCACACCCTATCACTCACCCATCTCTCTCTCTCTTACACCTCTATCTCTTATCTCTTTCATTACTCCCAAGCAACCTCATGAGAGTCCAACGTCCAAGATCCATGAGGGAGGGCTAGATGTGGCCCACTTCCTACCTCCCATCTCCACCATCCAAAGATCATCTCGACTATTGAAATCGTTCCCTTGGGGCTCTAGAGGCTATAGGTAGAAGAAGGAAAAGGAGATCAAAGGTGGGTGATTTTATGTTTTGATTTTGTGATTTGAGGGTCCACTTATAATGGGACCCAAGTGATGTATGTGTTGTATCAAGGAGGGGCCCATAGTGGAAGGGTCCCTCCCATTTCCACCGATCTCTCTCTCTCTCTCTCTCTCTCTCTCTCTCTCTCTCTCTCTCTCTCTCCCTCTCTTTCTATTTTGGTGTTGGAACATGGCTCACCTTGCTGCTAGATTTTTGGCAGGCCCTAGATGAAGGGAATCACAAGTATTAGTTTGATCCAGTGGTGGGCCATGCTGATGTGGACCCACCATGATGTATTTATTATATTTGCACTGTCTAGAAAATCTAGACGATGGAGATGCACTCCCCATGATGTATTTATTATATCTACACTTCCAGTAGATCTAGACGGTGGAGATCCACCCTCCTTGATGTATGAATCATATATCCACACCGTCCATTTTTAGACTGTGCAGAGAGGGCCGACAATGATGTATTTTCCATCCAATCCGTCCATCCAAATTGGAAAGGGCCATAGGCCAGGACGCTATTTTATATATATATATATATATATATAAATATTACTATTATATATATAATATAATATATATATATATATATAATATAATATTATATTATATATATATATATATATATATATATATATATATGGTGGGCCACCAATATGGGACCCACCTTGGAGTATGTATTATATATCCACTCCATCCATCTATCCAGTTGGGACCTGGATGCCCCACAGTGATGTATGGGTTGTATCCCACTGTCTAAAGGCAGGGACGGTGGGCAGTTGTGATGTATGTGTTTTATTCATGCTGCAAAGAAGTTGTGGGACCCATGCATGTGTGTGGACCCCACCACGATGCATATGTTATATCATACCGTCTATCACATGGACATTGCTGGGTGGAGCGCACTGTGATGTATGTGGTTTGTATCCATGGTGCTCGTGCTTCCACCAGCACATGGGGCCCACTTGATGATGTGTGTGGGGTCCAAACCTTCCATGGACCCCACCTTGATTAATGCATTGCATCCGCACCATCCAACCCATGGACGGTGGATGCGGTTTGGCCGGGGAACCTCACGCCAGCTATATAGCTAGTCAGTTAACGTCACAAATTTTGTGAGTCCCATTTGATGTATGTGATCCCCAAGCCATCCACTTGTTTTGCTAGTGTGGACACCACTATGATGTATTTCTTTCAACCAAACCGTACAGATTGTGCTGAACAATGTTTAGATGGTGCTGTCCAATGTTTGGACGGTATTAATTTACATGGTCAGTGTTTGGATGGAGCTGTCCAATGTTTGGACAGTGCTGATTTATATAGACAATGTTTGGGCAGTGCTGATCATCATTAGAGTGTTATGTGCCCTATAGAATGATAGTGAACAGTGATACACATATTGCACCTGCAACTATTGAAATGATTTTAAATGTAATCCAAGCTCCCACTTGAGGCCCACTTTGATGTATTTTGTAGCCCATTCGAGAGGCCCACTTTGATATACTTGTGGCCCATCTAATGAAGCCCGATATGATGTATTTATGGCCCATGTGTAGGGCTCACCTATTATGTATTTGAGGCCCGTATGATGAGGCCCCTGTGATGTATGTGTGGCCCATTAATATGGCCCACTTGATGTATATGAGGCCCATTGGTGTGGCCCATGCGATGTAGCCCACTTGATTTGTAAGGCCCAGGTAGTACGACTCATTATGATATGTATTAGGCCATGAGATGCGGCCCATTGTAATGTGTTGGCCCATGTGTAGGGCCCACCTATTATGTATTTGAAGCCCATGGGTTATGGCCCATTGTGATGTATTCGAAGCCCATGGGGAAGGCCTGATGTGATGTGTTTATGGCCCATATCATGAGGCCCATTGAGATGTATTTTTGGCCCATGTAATGCGACCCATTTGATGAATGAGACCCTTATGTGAGGCTATGGGCCCACTATATGTTTGGCTCTACGTGAGCCACTCCTTGGGAGTAATGTTGGTTAAATGTCTACATTGATAGGCAATGATGGTTAAATGTTCACATTGTGACCTTCCCTTCGGCTAATTGTCAAGGACGATTGTATAGACCGATTATCGATGCCAATTATCAGTGCCAGATGCCGATATCAATTATGAGTATGTGACAGTATAACATCATGATACATACCCATACGCATCATCTATATGTTTGTTATGAGATGTGGTTGACCATGGCATATATCATTGGGCAGATTGTTATGAGACTCCCTGATAGGAGGAGATCGTCTCACATAAGTACACGGTATGTGTGGGATTGATGCATGACTAGATTGTATGACTCATGCATATTGCATTATGTGTTGTGATTATTGTATTCCCTAGCGACAACAGGGTCGTAGCCTTCACAAGTATGTTGTAGATGGCTAGATGGGACACTAAAAATCTGTTACTAGTATCAGACCGTCATAAATGGCCCTAGGTGAAAATTTCTAAACCCTCTTGGTACCAGAGGACGCTCCAACATCTAGACTGAGTGGATTACATGAGTGCCCGAGTGTCGAATACTTGTAGGCTGCGTCTCCCACTGTGTCGTGGTCGGTTAAAAGGGGGTGTAGCCTTATCTGCCCAATTCATAATGGGCAAAACCAGGTTGAGTTTGACTAGCTCATAAATGGGTCCGCTATCGATGTGCAGGGTAGGTATTGGCTGACTACTGGCCAAGCAAATAATGAGGTCTCTTACACTCACTTGGTTACGCGTGATGGGGCAATAATCTAGTTTAGAGTGTACTAGACCCCGATGGTGATCCCAGAGATATATAGTACTGATACATGGACTTATTAATTAGGAGTTACATACTCATTCATTCATTTATTCACTATCCACTCGAGCTAGTGGTGCACAATTAATTATTGTGTACCTTCGTAATGGCCAGGATTTCGGTCGGGACACGCGACTAACCTGAGATCAGGAGTCTACTACAATGAGTCTGGCTATCCAAATTTAGGAATGAGACTGGTTTGAATAGAAGTCCCTTATGATGGATCCCATAGCCTACGAATCATCTCGACATCAATTCGACTTGGTCATTTCATTCGCACCGCATATTACATTGCATCCACAACATTTAGCATTTTAGGTTGTTATGTTTCTGCATTGATATGGTCGTTAGCATTCATACCTTGCATCGCATAGCCTTGGTATGGCTGATGGTACTCATGGACTTACCAGTATATTTTCGCTTACTCTGATATTGTATGATTCATGATCTTGTTGGTATTTTCGCATACTCTAATATCATATGATTCATGATCTTATCAGTATTTTCACTTATTCCGATATTGTATGATTTGTGACATTGTATTGCATTCTTGGTACTTACATTGTACACACACTTTCACCACCCTCTAAGCTTTCTATAAGCTTATGCATAATAGATGCGTACATGTGTAGTTAGGTTGCAACAGTGTTGAGCTTGGAGCATGTAGTGGACTTTTGGAGCTTTGATTTTTGACATATGTATTTCCCTTTCAGCACTGTATTCAACTTTTTATATTAGTGGATATATGATGATGATGTTGCCTTTGTGATTTGGGTACACTTGTGGTTATACTCCTTACGAGAAAAAAGTACATTGGAACATCCTTCTTGTAGGATCTCAGAATCAGAATCTGATGTATGGATACTAGGAGTTGAGAATGGGATATTACAGAGGCTATCGGTACCAGATTCGGCGATCAGGAATTTTATGAGCTCGATTTTCGAGTTTGGGGCATGACAATAATGTCCCACACTACCATGCTCGACTCCCAAGACTTGGGGATTGTATCACTAACATATTATTAGTAGGCCTCTCTAGGTATGGGGTGCTTTAGATTCAGGCAAGCGTGATCATACATGGTTGACACACATGGTTGGTCAGTTGTTAGGCTAATTCAGTTGACTCGGACTAACTCTGGCCTAACCGGCATTGGGTGCAAGCATCCTATGTAGTCCAACTACTGTTGATTATCCACGTTCTGCCTGGATCAATCGGACTAGTCTGGGCGGCGAACGCAATCAGGACCGCCCTTATGGATTCACGGTTTGCTGGCCAACCCGACTACCCAAGTAGTCTCGGTCAATCAATCGCACTAATAAACAATGAATCAAAAAATTCTACTCATTTCATTGAACATGCAGGTGTCATTATACTGAGATAGAAATTCATGAAAAGTAAGTGACCATACAAGTTCACACTAGTTAGCATGCATTCATTGATATCTACTCATTATATTAATCATTAATCAGCACTAATTAGCACGCATTCGTCCATACATTACCTAAATCAATAATCGACACTAGTTAACATGCATTCGTCTATGTATTACACAAATATCAATCGACACTAATTAATATGTATTAGTCCATATATTATGTTGAGTGTTAAATATTGCATATTGTCCCCTATTTATATCTTAGTTTTATGATCATGATAATACTTAATGGTATGTTTTATGCATGATTATGTTGCAAGGTGAATCTAGGAGCTTGGATTACAAAGAATGCTAAAAGCGTAGATTTAGTGCTCAATAATCACCAAGGAAAAGGAGGGATCTTAAGAGACCAAGAGTGAAGAGTTCACATGCCAAAGATCTAAGAAAACCAAGTACATAGCTGAAGAAAGGACTTGAAAGATCGTATAATCTGTAGCAGAAAATAGAGAGGTTCGGTCTAACCGAACCCGTGTTCAATCCAACTGAACTTGTACAAAACAGTCCAACAATAAATGATGGAATTCAGAAGCTAATTTGGTTCGACCAATAGACAATTCAGTCCGACCAAAACTCAGTTCAGTCCAACAGAAGGCAGAATTCCGTGCAACCGAAAGTGTAAAAAAAGTTTTAGTGCTCAAAGGAGTTAATTCAGTTCGACAGAAGATTAATTCAGTCCGAATAAAATCGTACAACTGCTAAAACATAATCCTTTTCAAATTCAGACTCAACTTCGAATTCAACTTCGGTCCGACCGAAGCGTAACGCAGAAAAGCTGTGGATTGCGTAATTCAAGTCGATGCATAAGGTGGAGCTGCACCAATATAAATAGGAGTCCCTTGGACGTTCCTAGACATCTTCTAGGGTTTAAGGAGTGGAGCAAAAGGGTGGAGAGCTTTCATCAAGAGTTTTTCTTCTTCCTTAGTTGTTTTTATATTTTCTTTAAGAGTTCTTAATTCAATTATGTCTATGGTCAGCTAAACCTCTTAGCTAGGGCTAAAAGGTAAAGCTTGTAGCGTGATTGGGATGTTTACCTTGCTTTAATTTAATTTATGTTGAACTTCATTAATTTCTAATTGATTTTAAGGAATATTTTCAGTTTTCAATGATTTGTTGTGACTCAAATTATAATAGACGTTGTGATAGCTTTAAATATCTTCTCTTCCTATTTGAGATTGTGGAATTGGTAAATCCTCTTATTTTCCATCATCTCTGGGGCATGGTTGGGTGGTGGAATCCCTTCCAAATCATCACAATCCTCTTCCATTAAGTCTAGATCAATGAGAAGTTCAGAGATTTAATCATCTCTCTTTCCAATTGGATAAGATAGGACTCTGATTCCAATTGGATCCTAAATCGAGTAAGGTAGCATCCCAATTGTTACAAGTGGATCCTTGGCACCTTAGTTCCCGCCTTTAAATTTACAAATTTCAATTACATCCTTCACGATTATTCTTTCCAAATATTCAGACTTAGTTTTAAATCTTCTTCTAGTCCTACTTTTAGTTACTTTTAGAAACATACGAGATTAGTCCCTGTGGATTTGACCTCGGTCACACCGAGATTATTATAACATCACCACCCTACAATTGAGGTTGTGAACAAGTTTTTGGCACCATTTCCAGGGACTATGGTTGCATTTTTATGAATTTAATTAGAATTAAAGTTAGGTTAATATTAGGATTAACTTTCTTTTTTATTTTTAGGTTAGGAATTTTTCTACCTTATTTTTGGAAATTAACTTTGTTTTCTGTTTTGTAGGATCTTAACCTAATAATTCCTATCTGGTAATTTCATTCTAACTCTCTCTCCCCTACTTCTTATTTGTTGTAGTTTTTAATTATTAGATTTTAGGTAGATTTCGAACTTGAAGATTGAAAGTGTTTCATGCCCAAGTGGGTCCATGATAACACTCAACGTCTTTTGAGTGAAGGTGGATTGGTTAAAGGGTTGCCTATCCATCACGGGATTAGACACCACCAGAGATCCTCAAAGTCAATAGAAATGATAGCTGCAAATCAACCCTAACCTCTAGTTGAGGAGGCCTAGGATGAGAATGATGTGCATCATTGTAACACCCTGAAAATCGGGGGTCGTGTATAAACTCAACTCCCGAGTTCCAGACCGTCACTTATGCAACAAAAATGGTTATGATTCAATGTTGTCTGATTTAAAGCATTCACATGAGTAAAAGTATACCAAAACTGCAATTCATACTTCAGATCCAGTGATAAAAGCAAGCGGAAGACTAAACAATATATATATCACTGTATGGAAAAACAAAGTAATCTCAACTGTCTCCAAAGTATGACTACATCTCTGAGTCTCATATACATGTAAATAGACAAAAGAATAAGTTCAAAATAGTCCCACTGAAGTCCCCCTCGATCCAGGTCACCTACGGGAAGCCGTCGTGATACTGCATATACGAGAACTCATCCTGGTCCTCGTCAATCTCCGGCTCCACCTCCTGGATCTCGTCGTCACCTGCAACTACAACAGGGTCTGGTGGGTGTTGCAAACACCATCCCGTAACGTGGGAATGAGTGATCAACTCAGTGGAATCATAGCAAAGATTAGCATGTTCACAATTCAATCACGCGATAATAGTAAAGCAGTAAATCAGACAATTCTAATACTGTTGTTAATGCAAGATGATATGACGTGATGTATGCCCTCACCGACGATCACCCTCGTACGGCAACATCTTACGACCGCGGCATGCCACACTCCCTAGAGTGCTCCACATCTTCCAGGCACATGCAATGCTATGGTGATATGATTACCAAGTTGTTATTAATCCATTCAAACAGCAGGATTGGGAAACTAAGGTACTTCCCTTGTATCAATCCCAACACGGATCCTGTCTAGGGTCGTCACTCCTAGTAATCTCATACGATGTACATTTCGTAGGTCACTGCAAGGGCTGCCAGGGCTGTTGCTCGCACTCGTTGCACCGCTCCCCTATCACCTTATCAATACAGGCCTACTGTACTCTACTGCACGGAAGGGTCGTCGCCTCCCGTGAACTCAGAATACGCTCGCGGTCACTACAAAGGGCTCGTCGCCTGATCAGTGTAGGCCGACAGCTAGAATATAGTGTCCCATACCACCATAATCTGCTCACGAGTCAAGGTGCTCATTGGTCACTACGGGGAGGTTTGTGGCCCCAGCGTAGGCCGACAGCTCGACCACGGTGTCCCATACCACCATGCCCGGCTCATGAGTCTTCGTGGATCAAGGTACCACGGTTAATAGGGTTTACAATGGTAAGTTCAGTACCCTAGGTTCAAGCAGTTATGATACATACAAGGTTAACAAACATCGGCCAGTCGGGTTACTTGACGGGCTCGACTAGCGCGATCGCATCTCGAATTGAACGACATGAAGTGCGTAAAACACTTCGCGTGGCCTAACCACTGCCGCCAACTCTCAACACGAATCACATTCATCGACGCGTCGTTCGTGGCTATGACCAGTCAACCACGAATTCGCTCGGTTACCGACTGCCTGGACTAAGTCAAGTCCCACACATCTATGGAAGTACATTAACACTATAAAAAGGTATTGGAATTGAAATACATCATGTGAGCATGTTAGCACATGTTATAACATTCAACTTAAGCAAATCTTCAAGGCATACTTCCCATGCATATTCAACTTAAGCAAATCCTCAAGCACATACATTCCATGCATGTAATGAAATCATGCATTTTGTCAACATGTAGAAAATCATTTAGGTCAGCATAATAATTGAAAAATCAATCACAAACTATCAAATAACATCATTTAATTCAATACATACTAATACAAGCATTTATACAAACACATACACTACACACTTAAGTCTACATATAGTATGTCGACCCAAAGTGTGCAACTAGGCGAATCTCTTCGCCAAACTAATTATGCACGCATTCCTAACTTCCTAATGCGACAACAAACCATGTCAATCACATCAGCAAAATATGAATGTAAACAGTACTTCCTACAAATGACTAAAATGCCCTAAATCTCATATTCTTCGTTAGCTTACGAAACGGGAAACGGAGAGCATTTTGTACATGTCAAACGGCGATGCCGTCAAGAATCTACTATTAAACGACATTGAAAGTATTGGGAACCGTCAATCAAAGCGTCTAAAATCCTCAGACATGTACGTCGCCTTGAGGCTATTATTAGGCTGCCATGGAACCAACTTACCGCACAGAAACCTGGTGCGGCGATCTCGTTCACGTCTAGTCCTCAAATTCTTCTCACTTGGATGCACATCACCTAGAGGCACATTGAGAAGTCGCGCAATCAACCGGACGTCGATCGTAGCCATCTGATCTCTACCAAAAGGGATTTTGAACTGCAAAGGATCCAAGGTAGGATTCTGGATGCTAGCATAGAAGGCACGAACAGTGCTCACATTAGCACGAGCGCGAGCTTCAAAGATCGGTCCCCAGTGCGCAGCTTCAATGCGTTCGAACAACAGATATTCGCCGAACAATCGCCCATCTACGTCCGCCTCAAATAACACTCTACGATCAGTGTACTCACCATGAGGCATCTCTGATAGGATGGTTCGTCCAAGATGTGCATGGGGATCCAAATCCCGCTTTGTACGGCACTCCAGGACTGCAGCTGGACCTGCGGCGGCGCTTGAACTTGCGGCACCACCCCGCGGTCTTCTCGATCGAGCAGGGCGGCTCGGCCCAGCCTCGTCTGTCGCAGTTTTCCTCTTACCCATCAAAGATATGATGGATGAGAGCGACAAAAGGCCCAAAATGGCTTCCACGAAAGCCATGGAAAACGCCAAAAATGCGGAGAAATGGCTGCCCAATCTGAAAAAAGTGAATCTAGGCGTCGTAGAGGGATGCTTCAAGCTTCCCAAGGCTGTACTTTCAGGGAAAAATACGAACAAAAAGATGGGATGGAGCAGCTCACGATTTCAGCACTATTTGGGGGATTTTGGAGCTCCAAATGGGGAAATCTTCAAGGAAGGGGGCTGCCAACACCCAATAACTGATGTGTGGTGGTCGGTTTTGGCCAAGGAGGGGTTTAAGAGTGGTTTGGGTCGCCGGGGTTTGGAATGGAGTGCTGAAAATCGAATCTAGGGTATGCAAGGGGGCTGTTTGTGAAGGAGAGGTGGGTTTTAGGGGTTTTCGTGGGATGGGAGGTAGCTAGGGGTGATGTGGACCCTATTTAGGAGGGTGCGCCCGAAGGACAGCACCATCCGAGTTCGCCGGCCGGCGATGGCATCGCCGGCCAACCTTCAGGTTGGCCAGTGGGACCCCATGGGTCTGGTCCCCCATGGTCCCAGGGCCCCAAAAAGTCAGGTCCCACCCCTTGGTTCATTGTATTTTGGTCTCTATGAGCCCAAACATGTGTTCGGGGCTTTCCGGGTCCACATCGCAATCCCGAATACCAAACCATATGATGCAGCATATGAATTTGGGGTAGAAGGAGTCAGTACATCTTTCTAGCTCCTTAGTTGTTAAATAAAGTGAAGTTAGAATGGCCTTATGGCCATTTTTCATGAAATTTTACTATTCACTGTAAAATTTGGTGAATATATTAATTTGTGTTATTTTCACATTAGGTTTGATGCCTAACATGAAATGGATAAGAAAGAACTGAAGGTTGAAGTGTTTAGAGAAGGAATTTTGAAGATTTTTGGTGAAACGGGGTTTTTAAGCCCCGGCGATTGATTACAGGAGTCGTGGTCATTCCACGGCCCATGGATTCACTTTTGTGGTTTAAAACAGTTCATAGGACACCTCAACCCGACTTCCTACAGCTTAGAAGTGATTCGGGTTGCTTTACGCGACCCGAGATACGTTACAGACTCGATCTTGCGATCGATTCTTATAGACTTCGCCTATCGGCGAATCTGTGATCCTAGAAGTGTTTCTAGACCCTTCTCGCACCCACCTAAGTCAAAGGAAGCGACAGCGTACGTCGCAAGACCATAACCCAGGCCCAGTATACTCTCATTCATGCTCTGATACCAACTTGTAACACCCTGAAAATCGGGGGTCGTGTATAAACTCAACTCCCGAGTTCCAGACCGTCACTTATGCAACAAAAATGGTTATGATTCAATGTTGTCTGATTTAAAGCATTCACATGAGTAAAAGTATACCAAAACTGCAATTCATACTTCAGATCCAGTGATAAAAGCAAGCGGAAGACTAAACAATATATATATCACTGTATGGAAAAACAAAGTAATCTCAACTGTCTCCAAAGTATGACTACATCTCTGAGTCTCATATACATGTAAATAGACAAAAGAATAAGTTCAAAATAGTCCCACTGAAGTCCCTCTCGATTCAGGTCACCTACGGGAAGCCGTCGTGATACTACATATACGAGAACTCATCCTGGTCCTCGTCAATCTCCGGCTCCACCTCCTGGATCTCGTCGTCACCTGCAACTACAACAGGGTCTGGTGGGTGTTGCAAACACCATCCCGTAACGTGGGAATGAGTGATCAACTCAGTGGAATCATAGCAAAGATTAGCATGTTCACAATTCAATCACGCGATAATAGTAAAGCAGTAAATCAGACAATTCTAATACTGTTGTTAATGCAAGATGATATGACGTGATGTATGCCCTCACCGACGATCACCCTCGTACGGCAACATCTTACGACCGCGGCATGCCACACTCCCTAGAGTGCTCCACATCTTCCAGGCACATGCAATGCTATGGTGATATGATTACCAAGTTGTTATTAATCCATTCAAACAGCAGGATTGGGAAACTAAGGTACTTCCCTTGTATCAATCCCAACACGGATCCTGTCTAGGGTCGTCACTCCTAGTAATCTCATACGATGTACATTTCGTAGGTCACTGCAAGGGCTGCCAGGGCTGTTGCTCGCACTCGTTGCACCGCTCCCCCATCACCTTATCAATACAGGCCTACTGTACTCTACTGCACGGAAGGGTCGTCGCCTCCCGTGAACTCAGAATACGCTCGCGGTCACTACAAAGGGCTCGTCGCCTGATCAGTGTAGGCCGACAGCTAGAATATAGTGTCCCATACCACCATAATTTGCTCACGAGTCAAGGTGCTCATTGGTCACTACGGGGAGGTTTGTGGCCCCAGCGTAGGCCGACAGCTCGACCACGGTGTCCCATACCACCATGCCCGGCTCATGAGTCTTCGTGGATCAAGGTACCACGGTTAATAGGGTTTACAATGGTAAGTTCAGTACCCTAGGTTCAAGCAGTTATGATACATATAAGGTTAACAAACATCGGCCAGTCGGGTTACTCGCCAGACTCCGACTAGCGACGCGATCTTTGATGTTGTTATGAGTAGTTAGCCATTTTCTGTTTTATGTGTGTAAAGCCTATTAGGGCTAGTGCTTTGCTTATGTTGCTGTTGCTTAACTGTCTTAATTTCCATGTCATTCTAGTCATGATGCTTGTAAGGATATATCCCTTGTATTGTGACAATTTTGATTAATTGAAATGCACGGAATGCCTTTGACTCTTTAGTGAATGATTGTGGTGTATTTGAGCAATTGAGACTGACAAGGTTGCGCCCTATTTTGAATATAGGGAATGCCACCTAAGACTACGAGGAGCACGGTTCGGCTTTCATTGTTAGAGCAGATGGATCAGGCTCCCTCTCAGTCTGGCACTCGTCCGGACCCTGCTGTGGGCCCGATTCCTGAGACGGTTCGGTCGTCTCAGCCTGCTGTTGGTCCTACAGATGGACCACCGCCATTTACACCATCAGTTAGAGAGCCACAGTGCGCATTTACTTCCGCACCTCATCCGCCACAGCCTGCTCCACCACCTGATAGATTCGAGCAGATGATGGCTATGATGCTACAGCAGCAGCAGCTATTGACTACTATAGTCGGGACTTTAGCCCAGGGTGGGGGTGCGACTACATCTACTCCGCCTGCACCACCTGCGCATCCAGCTGAGGATGCCTATACTTACGCCCAGGATGAGGGCATAGCACACCCTGCGCAGCCTGCTTTCCCTGCGGGGAATCCTGCCGACACACGGGGCCTTCTGGAGCGATTTCAGCTCTTGCGGCCTCCTACTTTCACAGGTTCTCACAGACCCGAGGAGGCTGAGTTTTGGCTCGACCGAGTGTCGAAGATTCTGCGCATGTTGCACTGTACTGAGGCAGAGCAGGTAGAGCTGGCTACCTTCCAGTTTGAGAGAGAGGCCAATATGTGGTGGGATAGCATATTGCGGACTGTTGCCGCAGATTTCGTGTGGACATGGGCAGCATTCGAGTTCCGCTTCCATGAGAAGTATTATCCCCAGACCTACAGGCACGAGAGGGAGAATGAGTTTCTCCGTCTCAGGCAGGCAGCGATGACGGTTACTGAGTATGAGCATCGGTTCACAGAGTTGGGCAGGTACGTCCCGACGATTCTGGCTGATGAGCAGATGCGCATACGGCGCTTTTTGGAGGGCTTGCGACCGGATATTCGGTCGAAGATGTGCTGTATCAGTTTCCCCTCCTATGCGGAGTTGGTTCACATGTCCATGCGGGCAGAGCAGGACGTGGATCGACTTGCGCGATCTCGAGGCCCGACTACTTCTAAGCCGCGACCGGATTTGACAGACAGGCCCTCCGCGGGCAAGAGGCCTCGCATTGATCCTCCTACCAGGACCACGGCGCCAGTAGGACCGTTTCGGTGCCCTGATTTATCATGCACATACTGTGGGAGGACGGGCCACCTAGCGCAGAGTTGCTTTTCGAGGATGCGGGACAGTGGGTTCTCGCCGCCGCAGAAGATTGATCGTGTACGTCCACAGGAGATATCAGCACCGCCTATACGGTCAGCTCCTGCGCATCCCTCTTTCAGACCCACAGTATCGCAGATTCGACAGTCCCCACGGCCCTTGACACAGCGGCCGAACCGGCCACAGCAGGCTCGAGTTCATGCACTGACCGCTGAGGCAGCTACGACGCCGACTTTCCAGCATTCAGCCTTCGAGGTCACGGGCCATATCGGAGGTACTCCCGTTCTTGTCATGGTGGACACTGGTTCCACGATTTCTTTGATATCGCGTACCGTAGTCAGACGTCTTGGGTTGCAGACTATCACTATGGATAGCGTGCGAGTCCTTGCAGCTCATGGAGATTATTCGGATGTCACCCAGATGTGTGAGGGTTGTTTAGTTGATCTGGGAGGCAGGACGATGACTCTTGATCTGGTCGTCGATCCCTCGCTCGTATATCTCGACGTCATTCTTGGCATGGACTGGTTGACTGCAGCGAGAGCCGAGATTGACTGCGAGGCTCATGTGGTGACGGTGTACGAGCCTGAGGGCACGCCTTTCACATTTTCAGTGCGGGTAAATCTTCCTTTCCGCATTCTTAGCTACGCCACTCTATTGCGCGACGCTGGTGCCCAGGTACTTGAGCAGACGCCAGTTGTTTCTGAGTTCGGGGATCTGTTCAGGAAGATCCCTGGTTTGCCGCCCCGACGTGAGATCGATTTCACTATCGATCTGATTCCTGGTTCTACACCCGTCTCACTGCCGACGTATCGCATGGCACCATGTGAGATGGAGGAGTTGAGGACGCAGATTGATGGCCTACTAGAGCTTGGCTTTATACGGCCTAGCGTGTCTCCTTGGGGAGCACCGGTCTTGTTCGTGAAGAAGAAGGATGGTTCGCTGCGATTGTGTATTGATTATCGCAGGCTGAACCAGCTCACGGTGAAGAACAAGTACCCTTTGCCCAGGATCGATGACTTGTTTGATCAGTTGAGAGGAGCGCAGTACTTCTCGAAGATTGATCTTCAGTCAGGATATCATCAGCTGCGCGTCAGAGATGAGGACGTGCAGAAGACAGCATTCAGGACCAGTTTTGGTCATTACGAGTTCCTTGTGATGTCGTTCGGTCTCATGAACGCACCGGCCGTGTTCATGGATCTGATGAACCGGGTGTTGCAGCCTTTCCTCTATCGATTCGTCGTTGTCTTCATCGACGACATTTTGGTATACTCTAGGAGTCGAGAGGAGCATGAGGAGCACTTGCGTTTGGTCCTTGATACGCTCAGACAGCATCAGTTGTTCGCACAGTATAAGAAGTGCGACTTCTGGAAGCAGGAGGTGAAGTTTCTGGGACACGTGGTGTCCAAGGATGGCATGGCAGTTGACCTGTCTAAGGTAGCTGCGGTGCAGGACTGGGAGCAGCCTGGTTCTGTCACTGAGGTGAGGAGTTTCTTGGGTCTCGCTGGCTACTATCGGCGCTTCATTCAGGATTTCTCGAAGATCGCGAGACCCTTATCTCAGTTGACACGGAAGGACGTGAAGTTCGCCTGGAATGATAAGGCGGAGTCAGCTTTTCAGGAGCTGAAGGACAGACTTACGTCCGCCCCTGTGCTAGTATTGCCAGAGCAGGGGGTTAAATACACTATATACACTGACGCGTCTAGCGTTGGTTTGGGTTGTGTCCTTATGCAGAGGGACAGGGTAATTTCGTATGCCTCGAGACAATTAAGGAAGCACGAGGAGAATTACCCTACACACGACCTGGAGTTGGCAGCCGTTATATTCGCACTGAGACTCTAGAGACATTACCTCTATGGAGAGGAGTTCGAGCTCTTTTGCGACCACAAGAGCCTCAAGTACATATTCACGCAGCGGGACTTGAATATGAGGCAGCGGCGATGGATGGAGACGCTGAAGGACTTCAAGTTTGAAGTCTCTTACCATCCTGGGAAGGCGAACCTTGTGGCTGATGCGTTGAGCCGCAAGAAGGCGATAGAGTTTGCGGCTCCGCTGATGGTTGCCGAGTGGGATATGGTGGAGTTTTTGCGAGACTTTGAGCAGAAACTCACCGTAGAGGAGCCATTTGAGTTCATCGCACACGTACAGGTGCGATCCCAGATCGATGACCGTGTCATCGAGGCGCAGAGGGACGACGCGCATCTTACTGAGCTTCGAGAGCAGGCCAGTGATGATGCTGACGCCGACTGGCGAGTTGGTATGGATGGGGGCTTACGTTACCGTGGCCGCCTATGCGTTCCTGATGTCCCTGACTTGAGACGAGAGATTCTCGAGGCTGCGCATTCTACTAGACTCGCGATGCATCCAGGCAGTACGAAGATGTATCGTGACGTGAAGAGGACGTATTGGTGGGAAGGTATGAAGACCCACATTGCTGAGTTCGTGTCCCGTTGTCTCACTTGTCAGCAGGTGAAGGCAGAGCATCGCCGACCACCTGGACTTTTGCAGCCTATGCCGATTGCAGAGTGGAAATGGGATTTTATTTCTATGGACTTCATTTCTGGGTTGCCGAAGACGAGGAAGGGGCATGATTCCATTTGGGTGATCGTCGACCGATTGACGAAGTCGGCGCACTTCCTACCGATCAGAGTTACGAACTCTGCAGACGAGCTGGCTAGATTGTATATTAGAGAGATCGTGCGTCTGCATGGAGTTCCGTTGGAGATCGTGTCGGACAGAGACACGCGGTTCACTTCTATTTTCTGGACTCGCATTCAGGAGGCTATGGGTGTGAAGTTGAAGTTCAGTACTGCCTTCCACCCACAGACGGACGGACAGACGGAGTGAGTGAACCAGATCCTGGAGGACATGTTGCGAGCTTGTGCATTGGACTTCAAGGACAGTTGGGATGACTGTCTTGCATATGCGGAGTTTGCGTACAACAATAGCTTCCAGGCGAGTATCGGCATGACACCTTATGAGGCGCTGTATGGGCGACCTTGTCGCACACCGCATTGCTGGTTAGAGGTCGGTGAGCGCAGCTTGATTGGCCCAGAGTTGGTGCAGGCGACGTCAGAGAAGATTGATATTATTCGACGTCGGCTTCTTACAGCGCAGAGCAGACATAAGAGCTACGCCGATACGAGACGGAGACCACTAGAGTTCACAGTCGGGGATCATGTGTTTTTGCGAGTTTCCCTTATGAAGGGAGTCCTTCGGTTCGGGAAGAAGGGGAAGCTGGCACCGCGATTCATTGGTCCATTTCAGATCCTCGATCGTGTGGGAGCAGTGGCTTACCGATTGGCTTTACCCACGCCCCTCGCGAGCGTCCACAACGTATTTCATGTTTCTATGCTGAAGAAGTACGTTGCTGATCCTTCTCATATCATCAGATGGGAGCAGGTGCAGTTAGGAGAGGATGTTACTTATATCCTGCGACCGACACGCATCTTAGACCGGAAGGAGCAGGTACTGCGTAGCAAGGTGATTCCCCTTGTGAAGGTACTATGGACGCATCATACCGAGGAGGAGGCTACTTGGGAGACAGAAGCCGAGATCAGAAAGAACTACCCACAGCTTCTCGAGGAGTACGAAAAGGTACAAAATTTCGAGGACGAAATTATTTGTTAAGGGGGGTAGATTGTAAGGCCCGTGAAAAATTCATACTTGGGCTCGAGTATCAACTCGACCTGAAATTGCGTAGAATTCATTCCTTTAGAAAATATGACTAGGTTAGCTAGTGCAACGTTAGAATAGCTGGGAAATGGTCCCTGATCACTTTAAATACGTTCTACAAGGCCCGAAGCGAGTGGAACCAAGGGTGCTATAATGCTCTAAAGCCTCGGATCAAACTCTAAGCCGGTTTGTTCTCGGGACCTCCTTGAAACTTTGTATTGGATCTAGACCGCGCGTCGTAAGTCAGATGCCTACCATCTTAGACCGTTATGACCACTTTGCTGGGCTTGGCAATCGTTTCGAATATCAAGTCCAACTGACGATCACAGGCTATTTCATTGAGCCCGGACCGAAGAGAGTGTGAATAGGGACATAGTTGGAATTTCAAATTCAAATCTGGCACACAAATTTGACGCATCAGTATTAAGCATTCTGACCGTCAGAATACAGCCAAATTACACCCTTGGATCAGGAAAAATATCTATTATATATCACGAGACTTATAGGCCTGATCTTGGTGCGGTGACCGTTAAACTGAAACTGGGCCGCCACGTGCGATCTGGGAACCCAACCGGTCCGAAAACTGGATGTGTGCTAGATCCAGTATACCCGAGCTTAAGTCCGACCGCATTTGGCTAGGGGACCTCCAGAAATGCTCTTTTGGACCGAAACGGCCCCGATTTGGTTAGGCACCAAGTAAACATTGTTCCCAAACCTATTTTGGGAATGTTTTAGGCTATAAAAGGGGTGGAAACCCTCACTCCTCTCTCCCATCCGAATTTGAGAGAAGCCCTAGCTTGGGAGAGAGAAAAAGAGTGAGAGATTGTGAGAGAGTGGGAGAGTTCTTCCTGCCACTTGTGCTACGTGTTGCACGTGCTTAAGCAACACTCCTCTACCGCTTTCCCGGCGATTCCACCGCGATCCTAGGTAAGTAAAAATCCTAAATAGATGTTGATTTGAGTTTTCCTTGTTTCCATAGCGATGTAGCTTATGGATCTTATGTATTAGGCTCCTTACTCGCCGTAGACGAAGCATATACACTCCGCTTCAATTCCCGAGTCTACAAGACACTAGGTGAGGATTTTAGACGCTTTGATTGACGGTTCCCAACGCTTTCAATGTCGTTTAATAGTAGATTCTTGACGGCATCGCCGTTTGACATGTACAAAATGCTCTCCGTTTCCCGTTTCGTAAGTTAACGAAGAATATGAGATTTAGGGCATTTTAGTCATTTGTAGGAAGTACTGTTTACATTCATATTTTGCTGATGTGATTGACATGGTTTGTTGTCGCATTAGGAAGTTAGGAATGCGTGCATAATTAGTTTGGCGAAGAGATTCGCCTAGTTGCGCACTTTAGGTCGACATACTATATGTAGACTTAAGTGTGTAGTGTATGTGTTTGTATAAATGCTTGCATTAGTATGTATTGAATTAAATGATGTTATTTGATAGTTTGTGATTGATTTTTCAATTATTATGCTGACCTAAATGATTTTCTACATGTTGACAAAATGCATGATTTCATTACATGCATGGAATGTATGTGCTTGAGGATTTGCTTAAGTTGAATATGCATGGGAAGTATGCCTTGAAGATTTGCTTAAGTTGAATGTTATAACATGTGCTAACATGCTCACATGATGTATTTCAATTCCAATACCTTTTTATAGTGTTAATGTAATTCCATAGATGTGTGGGACTTGACTTAGTCCAGGCAGTCGGTAACCGAGCGAATTCGTGGCTGACTGGTCATAGCCACGAACGACGCGTCGATGAATGTGATTCGTGTTGAGAGTTGGCGGCAGTGGTTAGGCCACGCGAAGTGTTTTATGCACTTCATGTCGTTCAATTCGAGATGCGATCGCGCTAGTCGAGCCCGTCAAGTAACCCGACTGGCCGATGTTTGTTCACCTTGTATGTATCATAACTGCTTGAACCTAGGGTACTGAACTTACCATTGTAAACCCTATTAACCGTGGTACCTTGATCCACGAAGACTCATGAGCCGGGCATGGTGGTATGGGACACCGTGGTCGAGCTGTCGGCCTACGCTGGGGCCACAAACCTCCCCGTAGTGACCAATGAGCACCTTGACTCGTGAGCAGATTATGGTGGTATGGGACACTATATTCTAGCTGTCGGCCTACATTGATCAGGCGACGAGCCCTTTGTAGTGACCGCGAGCGTATTCTGAGTTCACGGGAGGCGACGACCCTTCCGTGCAGTAGAGTACAGTAGGCCTATATTGATAAGGTGATGGGGGAGCGGTGCAACGAGTGCGAGCAACAGCCCTGGCAGCCCTTGCAGTGACCTACGAAATGTACATCGTATGAGATTACTAGGAGTGACGACCCTAGACAGGATCCGTGTTGGGATTGATACAAGGGAAGTACCTTAGTTTCCCAATCCTGTTGTTTGAATGGATTAATAACAACTTGGTAATCATATCACCATAGCATTGCATGTGCCTGGAAGATGTGGAGCACTCTAGGGAGTGTGGCATGCCGCGGTCGTAAGATGTTGCCGTACGAGGGTGATCGTCGGTGAGGGCATACATCACGTCATATCATCTTGCATTAACAACAGTATTAGAATTGTCTGATTTACTGCTTTACTATTATCGCTTGATTGAATTGTGAACATGCTAATCTTTGATCTATGATTCCACTGAGTTGATCACTCATTCCCACGTTACGGGATGGTGTTTGCAACACCCACCAGACCCTGTTGTAGTTGCAGGTGACGACGAGATCCAGGAGGTGGAGCCGGAGATTGACGAGGACCAGGATGAGTTCTCGTATATGCAGTATCACGACGGCTTCCCGTAGGTGACCTGGATCGAGGGGGACTTCAGTGGGACTATTTTGAACTTATTCTTTTGTCTATTTACATGTATATGAGACTCAGAGATGTAGTCATACTTTGGAGACAGTTGAGATTACTTTGTTTTTCCATACAGTGATATATATATTGTTTAGTCTTTCGCTTGCTTTTATCACTGGATCTGAAGTATGAATTGCAGTTTTGGTATACTTTTACTCATGTGAATGCTTTAAATCAGACAACATTGAATCATAACCATTTTTGTTGCATAAGTGACGGTCTGGAACTCGGGAGTTGAGTTTATACACGACCCCCGATTTTCAGGGTGTTACAATCATGCACCCCCGACTCGTACTTTATGAGATTATTTACAACCGGCAAGGGTGAGCACACCTTCCTATATGATTCTTTCAGAAAATATAGGAAATATAGATATCAAGCCAAGAGTGATCCAATTCCTTCGAAAGTTCTATAGACTTAAATATGAAAATTCATATCTACACTTGAAAGATTTTGACGAGATAATAGCCACTTTATATTTTCCTAATGTGTCAGAGGACACGATTAGGTTGAAACTCTTTCCCTTATCCTTAAAAGAAAAGGCTAAGACGTGGCTACATTTACTACGTCCATGATCTATTGGTAGATGGAATGACATGACAAGGGAGTTCATAAAAGAAATGATTCCTATATCATAAGACGAACACCATCAGAAAGTCAATCATGAACTTCGCCCAAAAGGAAGATGAAACATTCTTCTAATGTTGGGAGCTATTCAAGGATCCTATCAATTCCTACCCACAACATGGTTTTGAAACGTGGCGCATAACAAATTTCTTCCATGAAGGACTGACATCTTCCATGCACCAATTCATCGAGACGATGTGCAATGGGAAATTCATGAACAAAGATGTAACGCCCCGAACTTTTTGATACTCGAGTATCGAAAGGCCTCAAGCATTACCATAAGATTTAACATGTGTATAATACTAATTTGACTGTTTCACCCCTTACACACTTTCCCTAACTTAGACCTAATCGTTAGGAATGATCCTCATTCATAATTTAAGAGAACTGACCGTTAATTTTAGAGACAGGGCAACCCATCATATGATTTGATGTACATATCTTCTTTTAAATGAATTGACGAATAACTCCATACCCATAAGATTTAGATATACGTCCATTTGTAAGAATTGCGTAGAAACATATCTATAACCATGTGGAGCCATTAGATTTCCCAAAACTCACAGATCAATACTAATTATGAAAATGCCATTGACCTATACCCCTGAATTCCAATTTACATAGTTCACATAATCTGTTTCATATGAAAATTTATACCATGCCTAATTATCATAAATTAACCCTACACGTCAAATTTTAGCCTTTAGATCACTGTAAATCAGCTACTTAACCTCTGCATCTGTCCGTATGCTTATCATATCAAGACTGATCTATTCATCTTTTTCACCCCATATAAATATGCTTAACCCACCATTAGAATTACAATCTGAGGAACTTACACATGTGAATAAGTTACTCAAATGTAACAGTATACGTGTCCTACCCTAATCACTCTAAGAACCCACTTTCTGCCCATCCATTTACGAAACTGACCATACATTCACCTACATACATGGATAGGGTTCTAATCATCAAGCCCTCTTATTTTTAGCAAGTCATCTGGCCATCCACCATGTCTAGATCCGCCACATGGGCCACCCGAATATTAGGACGAATTAGTAATTTTGAAGATCTTAGAATACAGGTCCAAACTACTGGAGAAAACTACAGCTAGACATATATAAACGTCACATTAAAACCCTGAAATAGTATAGTCCATTGAAGTGGTATCTTAGTCGTCTGTAATCGATCAAGGCCCAAACTCAGGCATTAGAAATAGCACGAAAAATAACAAACATTGGTGAACTTTCATCCCTTTTACATGGTGCCGCTAAGAGATATAGACTTCAAAAGTTGTAATAAGAGAAAAGGGCATAATTGTAATTATAAGAAAACTTAGTATCCAGCCTGCAATCAATTACGTAAGGTTTTTAGGGTAGGAATCACCTACAAGTAGTCTAGTGGTGTGGCCCACCTAAGGATTAGATGTACTTCATATTTTGGTCCATAGACTAACATGACCCGACCAAAACAGTGAATGGAGTGGATATTTCGGCAAATCATCACAAGTGGACCCCCACACATTTTGAACAAATAACATAGAATAAAAAATGGTATGCATGCTATAACAGGGGATGAAAATAAGAAGTAATGGTGAATATCGTCCCCACGTTAATTAAGGATGTGGCCCACCCTAAGATCAGATCCACTCCATATTTTAGCCTATGGCCTAATGTGACTCAAGGGTTTTAGTGAAGGGAACGGATTCCCCTAAATACTGTTGCAAATGGACCACACTAGATTAACTACCGAACCCCAACACTCTCTACTGCTGTGAAAGAATCCGAACGAAGCACAGATTCAAGAGTTTTTCATCACCAAAACCATTGGCTCGATCTTCTAATGAGAACTGAACTGTTAAAATCCCTACCGACAAGGAAAACCGACCACACTCTAGCCTTCCCTCTACGTAAATCACGCTCCCATGAATCCCAGTCGCACTCTTCCGGGAATCTTGTTCTCAAAGAGACGTAATAAGGCCAAGAAATCGACGATCTAGACCGTCCAAACTCCGGGAAAAGAGATTTTGACCACTCCCATGAGGTCAGATTGATTGGACTAGACGGTCCCTCACCCCAAACTCGGATCAAACACAAGCAGTCTCCATGTTTTCACTGCACAAAAATAGAGCTGCGTAAATCAGGTTCCGCATGAGACCTTGCCAGAAGGATCTAGAAGAGGCACAACACCTTATAAATAGGGGTGCTTTCCAATGTCTGGAAAGAAGACACAACAAGAGAAGAGAGAGAGAGAGAGAGAAACAAGAAATAAAGAAAGAGAAGGTCAGAATTCAGTCATCCAGTAGCAGAACAAAGAGAGAAAACAGCTGCTGGCGATGTACACATCCCTTCGGCAAGCAGGCCACGGTTTGCTGCTGCCAAGAAGAGAAAAAGGAAAGAAGGAGACTGGCCGAGTTGAGGAAGAAATGTTTGGCTATGCAAATCTGAACCCACACCAGTAAGAATGGTTCAATTTCCCTGTTCTTCTTTTTCCTTCCTAAACTCCCACACACCAGGAACCATCACACCGGACCGAGCTAACTTAGTGGTGGGAGGACCCAAGTATAGCAAACTAAAAACCATTGGTGCACAACTAGTCTTAGCATAGTCTAAAACCTTTAGATGCATTAAAACTAATTAAAGTTCGACTTAAAATAGGTGAATTAGACTAGGACCTGACCATAAGAAATATCTTTGAAGTTCAATAAGCCAAGGTGAGGGTTTTATCCTTTAAGCTTACAGTAATTCAAGTTGATTTATTTATCTTGCCTTTTACGTGCATTCCTATATTTTATCTGTCTTCATATTATTTTATCTTGGCTTCTATACATGCCTTCATGAATTTGATATTGCTTTTACATGTATTCCTTTACATCTCACTTTGAATCTTTCATGCCATGCTATTATATGTTTCACTATCAATAATTGGCCTCTTTCGTGCCTTTCGCGATATGAATTATCATGTATCTCTTGTTTACATGTTCCTTGGGAATTCACCTATCAATTAATTTATTTTACATTATTGGCCCTTTTGGGATTACGACATGAGGTCAAATATAAGGGATTTCTCTGAATTTATGTGAGGCCATGGATGCAAGCCTTGTCCCTGCCTCATGAATTATTGAGTTGGCCCTGCCACTTGTCTTTTTATTTGAATTGGCTCTGCCACTCTTCTCTTGTTGAGTTGACCATTGTCACTGTTCTCTTTATTATGTTGGTCATTGCCACTTTTTTTGAGTTGAAAATTGTCACTCTTCTCTTTATTATATTGGCCTTGTGTTGTCTATCTTTATGACTTGGGCATGTGTCTTGCTATTCCATAACCTTCATAATTCAGTTGATGTTCTTTACGATTTAGATTCAGTTATATTCATTATGATTCAGTATATATTATCAAATATTTTATCATAGACATAATGCGCTCTGGGTAGAGACCCTCTTAGGGCATGTAAGTCCTTGAGCCTTCGGATTGTGGTGCACAAATCGATGTGTGTAAGTCGCAACAGCGTCACATCACCCTGGGATTGGATGTCGCAAATATTAGTCTCTCCATGAACAAGTCGTGTCATGTAAATCACGTAGCTCATGTTGTTGTGCACTCTGAGGTCCCCTCGTAAATCCACGGTAGCGTTGGCCATGCCAGCAAATATCCGTAGTATGGGATGCAGGTCGAGCCAGTTATCTATAAATCATATTCCACATTGTGATGATCACTACGTATGATGAGCCTCACATACTTTGCTAGGCATGCATCTCATGTAGGTTGTTTGTGCATGCTGATACCTTGTGTTAGTGGAGCACGGGACATATCAGACCCTTACCTTACCTATTATGAATTGCTTGAATTATTGTTAATCTTGAAGGATAATCTTCACTATGAGTAGGGCATTGACCATCTCCCAACTGTATAGTTGATGCAAGTGACATACAGATTAAAGAGTTAAAGAACTACTTTCCTATAGAAGATTATCTTGAAAGACTAAGAAGACAGTTTGCTATTTAGTTTTATACTTCTACTATGAACTCTGATGTTGTAATAAACCTCTCATTGTGAGGCCATTTGATTATTCTTTTTACTCTGATGCAATATAATCAATACAGTTGATTTTGTTCTCGTGAATGAGTACCTTCATGAATGTATCTGGGTGAAATCAAATGAAAAAAAATAGGGTACGATCTCAGAGAATCCAGTTGTACATGATTAATACCCAGTTTCCTCGAGCACGAGTACATACTCTGGCTGTGAAAATTTGGGCTGTTATAAAAGATGTTAATGATGTGTGGGATTACTTTGACAAACTCGCTGAAATCGCACAATCATGGGACATCTCCCCAAGACTTAGCTCCACTTCTAAGCCTACTCAATTAAAGGAGAAAGGCGGAATATATCTTTTGAGAGAGGAAAATGATATAAATGCTAAAGTGGTCAGTCTCACAAGGAAAATCGAGGCTATGGAACTTAAGAAGGAGAAGGCTAAGGAAGTTATCAACGGTATTTATGCTTGCAATGTTCATACAACTAAAAATTGTCCAACAATACCTGCTTTTCAAGAAATACTAAATGAGTAATCGAATGTCATAAACAACTACCAGAGGCCTTTCAAAGAACTCACTTCAAACACATACAATTCAAGTTGGAGAAATTATCCAAACTTCAGTTGGAGGAATGGACAAACTTCTATTCCTTAAGGAATTCCTAACCAATTCTTGAATCAAGGGAAACCTCAAGAGGAATCGGTTCAAAATCTCACATAAACTCAAGAGCTCATCCAACAAAGTACTCTCCAATCCTTACGAGAACTTACTAAGGCTATACAAAATATAGACTCACGTGTTACGGTTATGGAGAAAGAGATCCTTCTAGCTCAACCTATCCCCAATCCTAAAACGTAATACGGAGTTAGTGAACCAAGCTCTTCAAACCCATTGGATTAAGCCAAGTCTATCACCACTCTTAGGAGTGGAAAAATAATTGACAAAACTATTCTGAGAAGGGCTGAAAAGTCTAAGGACCCGGAAGAAGACACAAATGATAGACTAAACACTACTTGTAAGGCTCTATCTTAGTTCGTACCAATGATACGCGACTTATAATCAGCGTTTGCGAGCGACCCTGAGTCGCATGCTGCCAATCTAAGTTGACTCAACCCGAAACTTGTACCCTTGTAACCGCATCGACATCATGGTTCCAACGTCGCATCTCATGCACCAAGGTGATACATAAGCTAGGAGCTATGGACCCATGCATATCTCGAGGAAACGCCATGCATTTGTAATTTCGAGAGAATCTCTACCCAACATATCCCATCAATCCCATCAGTGGCCAAGTACATGTCAAGCACACACATCACTCAACCCATCATAACCCATACCTCTCTTACATAACAACCCCAAAAGTCAACAATCCCTTACACAACCCATCCCTCTCTCCCATCCATCACTCCATCCCATCTCCTATCTCTCTTATTTCTCTCTTCTCTTCCAACAACCCAAAAAAAATCAAACGTCCAAGCTCTTTAAACCTCCAAGAGAGTTTTGTGTGTGGCCAACTTCTTACCCTCTCATCCCCCATCTCAACCCTCCATACTTCATCATCTTCCGTTGAGATCGAAGCCAAGTAGACTACCTTTCTAAAGAGCCAAGAAGAAGAGGGCGGTGGGTGATCTTGGACCCACATCTTTCATTTTATTTTTTTTATGATTTAAGGGCCCACATATGGTGGGACCCACCTTAATTTATACTTTGTATCAATGAGGGGCGCATAGTGGCGGGGCCCCTCCATCATCGCCGGCCTCTCTCTTTCTCTCTTTCCTTCTCTCTCTCTCTCTTTCCCTATGAATGATAGCCCACCTTGATGGGTGTATCATCCATCATCGTCTGTTCATTTGGACAGGACCCACCTGATGCGTGGATGGGATCCATCACCATCCATTGATGTGGACCCCACTGTCTACATGTGTTGCATGTGCACCATCCAATAGCAGTCACTGCTGGACATAGGTAAAACACAAACATCAGCTTTCTCCAAATTCAGTGGATCCACATGAGTGGACCCACCTCAGATGTATGTATTCCATACGCATGGGGCCCACCTTATATCCTAACTGTCCAACCGTTTGAGAATGATGGACCCCACCATGATGTATGCGTACATCTAGTGTCTATCTAGGTCTAGATGTTGGATGTTGGTTTTACAATATATATATATATATATATATATATATATATATATATATATATATATATATATATATATATATATATATATGTGTGTGTGTATATCATGTGTGGGTCACACCACATGGACCCACATGATGTATGCATCCCATCCACTCCATCCGTCCGTGGCCAAGGACTGAAGCAGATCCAAATCTCTAGTGGGCCACCACGTGGACCTTACCAAGATGTATGTGTTTCATCTACACCATCCATCTGGATGGTGTCATGCATAGCCCCACCATGACATGTGCATTTCATCCATCTGCCAATTGACGTCAGCAAGTGTTGTGGGTCCCACATGATGTATATGTTATATCCAAGCCATCCAGATGGTGGGACCCACCGCTAGACTGACGTCAACAAGTTCTGTGGGTCTTACGTGTGGTATGTGTTACATCCTAACTGTCCATCCACCATAGGGTCCACGTGATGTATTTGTTTCCTCCACACCATCCAGACAGTGCTTGACGACATTGGACAATGGTTAGATGGTGTTAATTTACATTGATAATGTTTGGATGTGCTGATTTACTTGGACTATGCTTGTACAGTTTTGATCATCAATAGTGGGCCATGTGCCCCATAGAATGATAGTGTACAGTGATACACATGTTACCCCTACAACTATTGAAATGATTTTTGGCGTGGTCCAAGCCCACTTGAGGCCCATTGGTGCATCCCATCCATGAGGCCCATCACGATGTATATTTAAGGCCCATGTGATGGGGCCACCTTCCTTGTATTTAAGGCCCATATGATGGGGCCTACCTACTTAAATCTGAGGCCCATGGGCAAGGCCCCATGTGATGTATTCGAGACCCATGGGCACGGGCCATTGTGATGTATTCAAGGCCCATGGACAAGGCCCATTGTGATGTATTTGAGGCCCATGGGCGAGGCCATTGTAATGTATTCGAGGCTCATGGGCGAGGCCCATTATGACATATTTGAGGCCCATAAGTCACAACCCTTGTGTTATATGTGAGGCCCATGAGTGAGGCCTAATGCCATGTATGTGTGGCCCGTCACGTTGTGTATGAATCCCTTGTGTGGGCCACTCTTTGGGAGCAATGTTGGTTAAATGTCCACATTGATGGGCAATGATAGTTAAATGCCCTTATTGTGACCTTCCCCTAGGCCTTATTAGGCCCATTCTCATATTCTCTAAGTAAATTGACCCTAGTCATTGGGCCTCATTTGCATGATCCATCTATTCTCATTGGACTTTCCCAAGATGTTGGGCACCCATTGGTTGTAGTAGGATTACTTCTCTTATTTTGGAGTCCATTTAGGACTCATTTGGTCCCCTTAGGGCATCTAGTGGGCCATGCAATAATATGGTGAAGGAACCCTTTCCAGATCCCTAGGATTGTGGGTTGACCGCTTAGGCCCAACCTTGATATAAGGGGAGTACATCATCATCATCAAATAATATGCTTAGTATAGATCCACGATCCATGCCCATACGCATCATATGTATGCTTGATATGAGGAGTTATTAATCATAGCACATGCTATTAAGAAGACCATTATGGGAATCCTTGATGAGGGAGTTGCCCACATGAGCGCACGATATGCACAGGATTGCTGCATGATTGGATAGTGTGATTCATGCATCTCGCATTGTGTGACATACTACTATACGCCCTAGTAACATCAGGGTTGTAGCCTTCATAGGAGTATGGAGGTTGGTAGGATTGGACACTGAAAATCTTGTTATACATGAGATGTTATAATTATCCCTGGGTGAAATTTCCTAAACACTTATGGTACCAAGAGGTTGCTCCAACGTCTAGACCAAGTGGATGCATGAGCACCGAGTGCCGAATACTAGAAAGCCACGCTTTTCATTATGTCATGGTCGGTTGGAAGGGGTGCAGCCTTGCCCGCCTGAGAGGAGGGGGTAAAGCTAGGCTGAGTTTGACCAGCTCAAGGAATGGGTCTGCTATCGATGAGTCGAGCTCGATATTGGCAAGCGAATAGTGAGGTCTTTTCCACTCAACTCATTACGTGTGATGGGGCGACAATTTGGTTTGGAGTGTACTAAACCATGGTGATATTCTAGAGTTAAGTTGTATTGATATGTGGACTCAGATGGGGATTGGTATGCTTGAGTTACATCTCGCATCGCATGGCCTTAGTATAGCCTGCATTATTCATGCCTTGCATCGCATAGCCTTGGTACGGCTAATGGTATTTATGGATTCATCAACATATTCCACATTACTCTGATATTGCATAATTGTATTACTACATTGTGCACACACTTTCACCACCCTCTAAACTTTTCGTAAGCTTATGCACAACCGTTGCATGCAATTGACATTGGACCGCATTAGCACTGAGGCAGGAGCGCATAGTAGATCATTTTAGAGTTTTTTATCTATCATCATTGTATTTCCCTTTATGCGCAATCTACTTATAAGTTTTTAATCATAGTAGAAATGTGATGGAGTTTTTAGTTATTGTTTGTAGGTTATGCATTTGGTTATGCTTATTACCAATCAAATTCATATTAAAAATCCTCATTGTAGGATCCTAGGATCGAAAACCCGACGTATGAGCATTGTCGACGCCAGATTCGGTGATCGGGAATTTTATGAATTTAATTTTTGAGTTTGGGGTGTGATAGAAGATGGTATCAGAGCATAACTTGGGAATAACTGAGAACAACATTACATGTCTGCTATGAGTTTAGAATGATTAAGTCTCGAGTTCGGATAGCTTAGCGATCTTCTGTTATAGACCTTTAACGTGTGTGCCTTAGAGAGTTTTCAAGGTTAATAGGCACCCTTGTTCTTCCGTGTAGGACATGCCACCCAGGATAACAAGCCGAGTGACTCCCGATCCATCGCATGCAACTCACGCCCTACCACCTACGATCCCCACACCACCACCAGAGATCCCTGACCCTAAGCCTGAGGATGTCATTCCTCCACCAAAGCCCAGTGCAGATCTGACCGAACCTATGAGTGCCTCGTAGTCACAGTAGATGTTGCAGGCTGTGATAGCCGCCCTTCAGGGGAAAGATACGCACCCCATTGTCTCACCAGACCAAACAGAGTAGGAGTACGTGAGCGCCCTTCTTCAAGAGTTTTAATAGCTTGATCCCCTGCATTTTCAGGGTGAGCCAGACTCGACAGCAGTCGAGAGGTGGCACTCCAATGTGGAGAAGATTTTTAATACGATGGGATGTACAACCCAGCGGCGAGTCCGATTAGTTGTATTTCTTTTCAGGGAGAGGCTGAGCACTAGTTGGCATCAGTCACCTGAGCAGCAGGAGCCTATTTTGAGTGAACTTGGGAGGATTTTGTAGATTGGTTTGACAGACAGTATTTTTCTGATCACATCCGACGACAGCGAGCATTGGAGTTCGCGGCCCTGGTGCAGAGAGATATGATGGTGGCTCAATACGTGGCTCATTTTATAGCGCTGTCCAAATTTACACCATACTTGGTAGATGATAAGGAGCAGAGAGCCCGCCTCTTCGAGGGTGGCTTGCGTTATGGTCTTCGAGGCTGCGTTATTGGGCATGAACTCTCGACTTTCAAGGGGTGGTACAGAAGGCCCAGATTTTTAAGGCTGAGTAGGCTGGTTCTCAGAGTGATTATGGTCAAAGGAGAGACCAGTGACCAGAAGAGGCAGGCTCCTTCCGGTGACTCCCAACAGCGTCAACCATAGTAGAGGCACACAGGTCGCCCAACCTGCTGAGCGTCAGCACCACCTGTAAGGCAGTTCACCAGCACCTGTTTTTGGTGCAGTGTAACGGGGCACCATATCTGAGAGCATCACCGTCCCCAGCAACAGCATCAGCCAAGAGGTTCACAGCAGCCTCCCCCGCAGCAGCAGTAGAGACCCCACAGCAGCAGCAACAGTAGTCATCACCACCGAGGCCCCGCAGTTTCGACCACCTCAATAACAGTAACAGCACACTCAGAGGGGACATGCACTTCCCCGACTAGCTCAGGCTAGGTTCTATGTGGCTCAGTAGGACCCGCAGTCATCCGGAGGGGTCATCGAGGGTATATTTTTAGTATCTACATGTATTGCACGTGTGTTGTTTGATTCTGATGCATCATATTCCTTTGTGGCTGAGAGGTTCTGTTGATTGACTAGCTTGCCGTTGGAGTCTGTTCATGAGGGCTTATCAGTATCAACTCCCTTGGGGAAGACTACAGTGTTGGCCGATTTTGCTCATCTTACCCTGTTCTGGTTGGGAATATCTTTTTGCTTGCCGATCAGTTTGTATTGCCGATGTCTGAGTTCGATGTCTTCTCGGGCATGAATTGGCTTGCCGAGTACCACGCCATATCGAACTGCTCCGTGAAGACAGTCACATTCTATATACCCGGCTTACCGTAGTTCCAGTTCATTATCGAGCCCAAATGAGAGTCATTTTCTTTATAATGTTGTGTGCCATAGAGGAGCCCATAGAGGTGAGCATTGACCAGTTTCCTGTGGTTTATAATTTTTACAATGTGTTCCAGGAGATTTCGGGATTACTACCTCACCGACATACTAAGTTTCAGATTGATCTCATGCCCAGTACCACACTTATTTCGAAGGCCCCGTATCATTGGCACCATTGGAGTTATAGGAACTGTAGAAGCAGTTGGATAAGTTATGCGAGTTAGGCTTTATCCGTCTGAGCAGTTTGCCATGGGGAGTGCCGATACTCTTCGTGAAGAAGAAGGATGGCTCATTGAGGCTCTACGTGGATTACCACGAGCTCAAGCGAGTCACGATCAAGAACAAGTATCTGCTCCAGAGGATCGATGATTTATTTGATCAGTTGCAGAGTGCACAGTTCTTTTCGAAGATTGACCTGCGTTCTGGTTATCATCAGATTCAGTTCTGAGAGGAGGACATCCTGAAGACGGCTTTCAGGACGCATTATGGTCATTTTGAGTTTTAGGTCATGTTCTTCGGACTGACCAATGTACCCACAGTCTTCATGATGTTGATGAACGAGGTTTTTCGTCCATATCTCGATCATTTTATTGTAGTCTTCATCGACAACATTCTGATATATTCGAGGAGCCGTGAGGAGCATGTACAGTATCTGGAGGTTACCTTGTAGACCCTCCCCTCACTCCAGTTCTATGTGAAGCTAGAGAAGTGCGAGTTTTGGTAGGAGGAGGTGAAGTTCCTCGGTCATGTGGTGATGAGGGAGGGCATTATAGTGGACCCCTCGTAGGTTGAGGTGGTATGTCGGTGGGACCAACCCGCGAGCGCG
Organism: Magnolia kwangsiensis; assembly: GCA_037074715.1. Classification (NCBI taxonomy): domain Eukaryota; kingdom Viridiplantae; phylum Streptophyta; class Magnoliopsida; order Magnoliales; family Magnoliaceae; genus Magnolia; species Magnolia kwangsiensis. The sequence goes on from CM073579.1 coordinate 81,007,026, forward strand.
TTTGAGATCCGCAATTTTCTTAGTTTGATGGGCTACTACCGGCGTTTCATTGAGGGCTTCTCCCGTATTGCAGCTTCATCGACTAGGTTGACTCGGAAGGGCATAGAGTTTGTTTGGGGCGACGCCTATCAGCAGGCATTCGTAGAGCTGAAGGATCATCTAACGTCTGCACCTGTCCTCACTCTTCCCTCTGGGAGTGATAGATTTGTAGTTTTACCGATGCCTCACATATTGGTTTGGGTGTTATCCTGATGTAGCACGGGAAATCGATGGCCTTCACATCTTGTCAACTTAAGGCCCATGAGCAGAACTATCTCATGCATGATTTGGAACTTGCAGCTGTAAGACCCTTATCCTAGTCCATACAGTTTTGTAGGCTTCCTCGGTCCTCTCGTTCAAATTTCGGTGACCCACAATCTGTCATCGGCATTTGCATGCAACCTTGAGTCATATCTTGTATTTCAGAGTTGGCTTAACGCAAGACTTGTACCCGTGCAACTACGCTGTCACGGCGGTTCCGATGCCGCATCTCACACACAGAGGCAATATCCAGGCCAGGAGATGTGGGCTAGCGTTCAGTTCGAGGAAAACGGTGCACGTTACAAAACCCAAGAGAATCTCTACAACATGTCACCTCAACCCATCAATCAATTTCATCAAGGGTCAAGTAAACCATCACCTCACACCCATCCCCAAGCAACCTCAAAAGTTAAAAAGTTCTTACACCATCTACCCCAAAGTCAAAAAGTTCTTACACCCATCACTTACCACATCCATCACCCCATCACCCATCTCTCACCCATCACACCTATCCCTCTCTCTCTCTCATCTCTCTCTCTCCCATTCTCCCAAGCAAGAGAGAGCAATCGTCCATGGCTTCCACGAGAGAAGCCATATGTGGCCCACCTTCCAACCACCCAATCCCACTATTCAAAGTCCATCTCAATCGTTGAATTTGTCCATTGGAGCTCTAGCATGCATTGACGGGAGAAGGAAGAAGAGATCTTGAGGTGGGTGATCTTGGATCTACATCTTGTCATTTTATTCTATTTTAGTTTTGTGATTTAAGGGATCACATATAGTGGAACCCACCGTCATGTATGCTTTGCATTAAAGAGGGGCCCATAGTGGTGGGGCCCCTCCGTCATCATGATCTCTCTATTTCTCTCTTTCCTTCTCCCTCTCTTTCCCTATGATTAATGGCCCACCTCGATGGGTGTATCATCCATCATCGTCCGCCCATTGGACAGGACCCACCTGATGTATGGATGGGTAAAACACAAACATTAGCTCCCTCACAAGCTGTGGGTCCACACAAGTGGACCCACCTCAAATGTATGTATTCTATACGCCACCATGTATCCTATCGTCCAACCATCTAAGAATGGTGGACCCCGCCATGATGTACGTGTGCATCCAGCATCTAGACCTGGACGGACGCTGGATGTTGTTTTTGCAAAGAAAATTAAAATAATAAAATAGAATATAAATATATATTATAATAATATATACATACATAGATGTATATCAAGTGTGGGCCACGTGTGTGGAGCCTCACCATGATATATGTGTTTAACCAGTGGTGTCCTGTCCACTTGTGTGGACCGCACCATGATGCCATATGTTATATCTATACCACCCATCCATTTTGGCAGCCTTGGGACCCACTCCACACGTGTGGAGGTGGGGCCCACACCGTGTACACAATCTATATCCACACTGTCCGTTGGAGGGACGGTGGATCCCAGCAACAAAGATATTGTACCAGCAAGTTCCATGGACGTGGTCCACGTGATATTTGTATTTCATCCACACCCTCCATCTACAAGGCCCACCATCAAGAAAGTGTGCAGAATCCACGCCGTCCATATGTGAGGGACACACAGTGATGTAGGTGTTTTATCACCATGGTGTAGGCCACACGTGTGTGGGACCTATAAGAGGTATATGTTACATTCCGTCCATCCACTTGACTGTAGCAGTTGTAGCTGCTCCTTTGCCACAGTAACTCCGTGGGTTCACGTCACCAAGTTTTGTGGGGCCCACCTTGATATATGAACCTTACATCCAACCGTCCATCTCAGGGACGTGGGGCCCACCTTACATAGTAACGGACTGGATGATCTACCACACACCAGTCATACAGCTGCCACATTGCAGCACGTGGGGCCCTCCATGTATGATGTTTGGATCTCATCCACACCGTCTAGCATTCCTGGATGGTGGGGACCCACCTTGGAGTATGTGTTGTGTACCCACTTCGACCATCTGTCCAGATGGCATGGGCCCCACTTGCAAAGTATATTTTGTAACCACATTGTCCGTCCCTGGACGGTGAGTGTAGGGACCCACCTTAGTTGTATGTGATGTATATGCAACGTCCATCTGTTTTTCCTAATCACAGGCCCACCTTGATATTAGGTTATCCAGACCGTCCAGCAGCATGCACTGTTGAAAGGTAAGGCACATGGCAGTTGATCCAAAATAAGTGGGCCATATCCACCCAACCATGATGCATAGGTTTCATCAATGCCGACCATCCATTTCTATTTTATTTTTAGTTTATTTATTTATTTATTTTTATTTTCTTTTTTTTATGTGCTAGTAGCTGCAGCTACTGCTTTGATGCAGTAAACCTCATGGGTCCCATCACAAGGTACAGTTTTATCTGCACTGCCCACCCATCTTTTACTGTTGTGCACTCCACCATGATATGTGTTTTCATCCACACCACCCAGCCATGGACCCTACTTGCTGTATGGATCTGATCCACAACGTCCATGTAGGGACGATGGGGCATTGATGAGGTGGCCATTCTCGTGGGACGTGACCCACCGTGCTGCAGTATTCTATTTGCACCGTTCAGTGCAAAGGCCTGGATGGTGAGATCCTCCTTGATGTATGTATTTTATACATACTGTCCATCCCTTTTATTCTGGGTATGGGACCCACCCACACGTGCTGCACGTGTAGGGTGGGGCCCTACTTTGTTATATGTATTTTGTGCCTGCACCGTCCATCTCTGGACGGTGCCATGTGGACCACTCCTTGATGTATTTGTTCCATCCACACCGTCCTGACGTGCTGGACGATGCTGGACTGTTTGGACGGACCCCTAGATTTACTCCACGCCGTCCATCTGTTTAGAATGGTTTGACCCACTGCTGATGTATTTATTTTATATCCACGCCGTCTATCAGGTGGGCCACACTGTAGAAAAATAGGGGAGGTTGAACATCCACCACTGAAACCCTTTTTAGGTCATAGAAGTTTTCGATCTATATGATATTTGTTTCCCTCTTAGATCCAGGTCTTTATAACTGTATGATAAGCTTGGATGAAGAATATACATGGGTCCACCTTGATGTATTTATGGCCCATCCATGAGCGAGGCCATTGTGATGTATTCGAGGCCCATAGGCAAGGCCTGATGTGATGAACTTATGGCCCATTATTGAGGCCTATCTTGATTTATTTGTGGCCCATCCATTGGGGCCCACCTTGAATACATGAGGCCCATTAGCGCTGCCTGATTTGATATAGATGAAGCCCATTGGAACGGCCCGATTTGATATAGATGAGGCCCATTGGTGCGGCCCGATTTGATATGCATGAAGCCCAATGGTGCGATCCATCATGTTGTATTTTGGCCACGGGCGAGGCCCGCCCTTTATATTGTTAAGCCCATGTAATGGGACCCACTTGATATATAGGGCCTAGTATTGAGGCCTGTGCGATGAGGCTTATATGATATATTTGAGACCCAGGTGTAAGGCCCACCTGTTGTGTATTTGAGGCCCGATGTGATGTATGTTGGCCCATATGATGAGGCCGGTGCGACATAAATGAGGCCCATCATGATTGTATGTGAGGCCATGGGCCCACCATATATTTGGCCTTATGTAGGTCGCTCATTAGGAGCAATGTTGGTTAGATGTCCACATTGATAGGCAATGATGGTTAGATGTCCTCATTGTGACCTTACCTTAGGCCTTGTTAGGCCCATTCTCTTCATGGATTAACCCAAATAAGTGAGCCTCATTCACCATAGACGGACAGCTCTGTGCCATCAGATTTGGTATAATCGCGGTCGTGGGCCGATCTTTATATTATGGTTGATTAACTATCCATTTATGGACCCCGCCTTATTTATATGTTGATTGTCGGTGCCGATTGTCGAGGCCGATTCCGATTGTCAAGGCCCATTATGATGTATTTGAGGCCCATGGGAAGTGGCCCATTATGATATATTTTCAGCTCATATGATGAGGCCTAACTTGATGTATATTAGGCTCGTGTGACAGCCCATTACGATGTTTATTAGACCCGTGAGATGCGACACACTTGATGTATATGTGGCCCACGAGTGAGGCCCATCGTGATGTGTATTAAGCTCTTGAGTGAGGCTCATGGTGTTGTGTATTTGGCTCTTGTGTGAGGCCATGCGTCCACTGTATGTTAGGCTCTATATGGGTCATTCCTTGGGGGCAATGTTGGTTAAATGTCCACATTGTTGAGGCTGATTGTCGATGCCAGTTATTAATACCGATTATGAGTGTGTGAACGCATAACATCATGATACATGCCCATACGCATCATCTATATGTTTGTTATGAGATGTGGTTGACCATTGCATATGTCATTGGGTAGGTTGTTATGAGACTCCCTGATGGGCGGAGGTTATCCCACATGAGCGCATGGTATGCACTGGATTTATGCATGATTGCACTGTGTGACTCATGCATCTCGCATTTGTGTGACATGACCACCATACGCCCTATCGACATCAAGGTTGTAGCCTCCACAGGCATATCGTGGATGGCCAGATGGGACACTGAAAATCTATTCTACATGGGGTTCTATAGATATCCTTGGGTAAAAGTCCCAGAACCCTCTTGGTTCCAGAGGTTGCTCCAACGTCTAGACTGAGTGGATGTATGAGCGCATGAGGGTCGTATACCATTAGGCTACGTCTCCCAATGTGTCATGGTCGGTTGAAAGGGGGTGCGGCCTTACCTGCCCGAGAGGAGGGGGCAATGCTAGGTTGAGTCTGACTAGCTCGAGGAATGGGTCCGCTATCAACGAGCCTGACCCGATATTGGCAGGAGGATAGTCAGGTCTCTTCCACTCACCTTGTTGCATGTGATGGGGCGGCAATCTGGTTTGGAGTGTAATAGATCCCGGTGATGATCCCAAAGATAAACTGTACTAATATGTGGACTTATTGAGTAAGAGTTGCATGCTCATTCATTCATTCATTCAATATCCACTTGGGCTGGTGGTGTGCAACTAATTGTTGTGTACCTTTGTTATGGCAAGGATTTCGGTTGGGTGTGCGACTAACCTGAGATCGGGAGTTTACCACGTTGAGTCTGACTATTCAAATTTAGGTATGGTACTGGTTTGAATAGAAGTCCCTTGTGATGGACACCGTAGCCTGTGATACTATGTACTATCATCCCGACTTCATACTTCAGCATGGTCATTTCATTCGCATCACATATTACATTACACCCGCAGGCATATGACATTTTGAGTTGTTATGTTTCTGCACTTATATGGCCTAGACAGACTTAGCAGGATTTGTATATTGTATTGCATCCTCGGCATTTAATATTTGGCTCTTTATGACTCCTTATTGCATAACTATTTTATATTGCGTATTCTGATATTGATTAACTTATGGACTTATCCATACTTCTTCTTAGTCTGATAATTCATGATCTTATCAGTATTTCTGCTTACTCTGATAATTCATGATCATGTCAGTATTTCTGCTTACTCTGATAATTAATGATCTTCTCAGTATTTCTGTTTATTCCGATAATGTACGGTTTATGGATTACTAGTAATTTTAATATTGTATGATGACGGCATTGTATTGAATACTCAACACTTACTCTGTGCACACACTCACACCACCCTCTAAGCTTTCTATAAGCTTATGCATGATAGATGCGTGCAAGTGATGTTAGGTTGCAGCAGTGTCGAGCTTGGAGCGTGTAGCGGTCTTCTGGAGCTTGATTTTCTATTTATGTATTTTCCTTTTCAGCATTGTACTCAAATTATTATATTAGTAGATATGTAACGATGATGTTTCCTTTGTGAATTGGGTAATCTTATAGTTATGCTTATTACGAGTTAAATGTACCTTAAAAAAATCATCCTTATAGGATCCCAGGATCGAAATCTGTTGTATGGATGCTAGAAGTCGAGAATGGGGTACTACAAAGGCTGTGAGCACCGGATTCGGCAATCGGGATTCCTATGAATCCGATTTTCAGTTTTGGGGCGTGACAGCAGCAGTTGTCTTCGCACTGAAGGTGTGGATGCACTATCTCTATGGGGTTAGGTTCGAGATATTTTCTGACCACAAGAGCTTGAAGTACCTCTTCTCGCAGTCTGAGTTAAACATGAGGCAGAGGTGCTGGATGGAGCTCCTGAAGGACATGATTTCAATCTTCAGTATCACCCAGGCAAGGTGAACATGGTGGTGGATGCCCTCAGCCATAAGGCCTGGTAGTGCCTATGATGGTTCAGGAGTGAAGGATGCTCGATGATATAGCAAAGTATGATTTTGAGTTCGGTCGATTCTATCGTGCTGTTATCGAGCCTGTTGATTCAACCCTCTCTTGTCATAAGGGTGATTGAGGCTCAGCAGGCTGATGAGTCATTACAGAGTTATAAGGCCGAGGCAGCATCTGAGAGCCAATCAGATTGGCAAATTAGTTCTGATGGTGGACTTTGCTTCAGAGGCCAATATGTGTCCTGAATGTTACTGAGTTGTGCAGAGACCTTATGACTGAGTCACATCGATTACAGTTTTCTATCCACCCGGGTCGACGAAGATATACCTGACATGAGGCGACAATATTTTTGAGCGGGGATGAAGTGTAAAATTGCCAGTTTTGTGGCCGAGTGTGACACATGCCAACGTGTCAAGGCCAATCATCAGAGACCCCCTAGTCCATTGCAGCTGTTAAGCATACCGATATGGAAGTGGGAGCATGTGTCGACAGATTTCATTATGGGCTTGCCGAGGACTTAGCGTCGTCATGACCTCATCTGGGTTGTTGTGGATCATCTGATGAAGTCGGCACATTTTCTCATGATGCGTGTAATTTGGTCTATAGACCGATTTGCGAGGTTATTCATCGAGGAGATTGTGAGACTGCATGGCATTCCAGTCTCGATTGTTTCTGACCGAGACTTGAGGTTCATGTCTCAATTTTGGGGAAGCTTCCAAAGAGCAATGGGGACTGTTTTGCAGCTCAGCACTGCGTATCATCCGCAAACCGATGGCCAGACTGAGAGGGTCAACCAGATCCTTGAGGATATGCTTCGGGCCTGTGCGATTGATTTCAAGGGTAGCTGGGATAAGCATCTATGATTGGCTAAGTTTGCATATAACAACAGCTATCGGGCGACCATTGGCATGACTCCTTTTGAGGCACTATATGGCAGACCGTGCGGATCACCGAGTTATTGGACTGAGGTTGGAGAGTGTCGTCTCCTAGGTCTTGATCTTGTGCAGCAGACGTCAAAGGCTATTGATATCATCAGGCAAAGGATATGCATAACTCAGAGCCTGTAGAAAAGATTCACTGGTCGCCGACGTTGTCCCTTGGGGTTCGCTATTGGGGATAGAGTGTATCTCAAGGTCTCACCCATGAAGGGAGTAGTTCGATTTGGAGCAAAGGGCAAGCTTGCCCCGAGATTCATATGACCTTTTAAGATCACTGGGCGCGTTGGCGCCGTGGCCTATCAACTTGCCTTGACATCTCAGTTGTCCAGTGTCTATAACATTTTTCATGTCTCTATGTTGAGGAAGTGTGGGTCAGACATTGTTCTTGTTATTGATTGGCAGCCGTTAGAGGTTCGTGAGGACACTTCTTACATTGAGCAGCCAGTTCGTATCATTGATCGGAAGGAGCAGATCCTCTGGACCAAGGTCATTCCTTTGGAAAAGGTTCAGTGGGGTCACCATTCTGTTGAGGAGGCTTATTGAGAGCTCGAGGCTGAGATTTGAGAGCGATATCCCCATCTCTTTGATGATTAATTATGTGTTGTATTTTCTATGTTGGCTCTGATTTTATATGATGATGTTATGTTTCTTCTCCCTCATGAGTTATGTCAAGTTGTGATGATTGTGTAAATTTTACGGATAAAATTTTTATTAAGAGGAGAGAGTTGCAAGGCCCATAACTTAGTCCATACCATTCGGTAGATTTCGACAACCCGTGACCTGTAATCGACATTTTCACGTGACCCTGAGTCATGTGCTATCAACCTGAGTCGACTTAACCCGAGACTTGCACCCTAGCGACCACGACATCGCCATAGTTCCAGCGCCACATCTTACGCACCAAGGCGATACACAGGCTAGGAGCTGTGGACCCATGCATATCTCAAGGAAAGGCCACGCATTTACAATTCTGAGAGAATCTCTACCCAATATACCCATCAATCTCATCAATGGTCAAGTACATGTCAAGTATACACATCACTCAACCCATCACAACCCATACCTCTCTTACACAACAACCTCAAAAGTCAACAATCCCTTACACAACCCATCCATCACTCCATCCCATCTCCTCTCTTATTTCTCCCTTCTCTTCCAAACAACCCAAAAAAAATCCAACGTCCAAGCTCTTCAAACCTCCAAGAGAGTTTTGTGTGTGGCCCACTTCTTACCCTCTCATCTCCCATCTCAACCCTCCATACTTCATCATCTTTCGTTGAGATCGAAGCCAAGGAGACTACCTTTCTAAGGAGCCAAGAAGAAGAGGGCGGTGGGTGATCTTGGACCCACATCTTTCATTTTTATTTTTTGTGATTTAAGGGCCCACATATGGTGGGACCCACCATGATGTATGTTTTGTATCATGAGGGGCCCATAGTGGTGGGGCCCCTCCATCACCGTCGGCCTCTCTCTTTCTCTCTTTCCTTCTCTCTCTCTCTTTCCCTATGAATGATGGCCCACCTCGATGGGTGTATCATCCATCACCGTTCGTCCATTTGGACGGGACCCACCTGATGCGTGGATGGGATCCATCACCATCCATTGATGTGGACCTTACCGTCTACATGTGTTGCATGTGCACAAGGTAAAACAAAAACATCAGCTTTCTCCAAAGCTAGTGGGTCCACACGAGTGGACCCACCTCAAATGTATGTATTCCATACGCATGGGGCCCACCTTACATCCTAACTGCCCAACCGTTTAAGAACGGTGGAGCCCACCATGATGTATGTGTACTCCAACATCCGCCCAGGTCTAGATGCTGGATGTTGGTTTTGTAAATATATATATATATATATATATATATATATATATATATATATATATATAATATAAATAATATGTATGTATGTATGTATATCCTGTGTGGGCTACACCACATGGACCCACATGATGTATGCATCCTATCAAAGCAGATCTAAATCTCTGGTGGGCCACCACGTAGACCTCACCAGGATGTATGTGTTTCATTTGCACTATCCATCTAGATGATGCCATGCACAGCCCCTCCATGACGTGTGCATTTCATCCATCCGTCCAGATGGTGGGACCCATCTATTGACTGATGTCATCAAGTTTTGTGGGTCCCACGTGATGTATATGTTATATCCAAGTCGTCCAGATGGTGAGACCCACTATTGGACTGACGTCAGCAAGTTTTGTGGGTCCCACATGTGGTATGTGTTACATCCTAAACATCCATCCACCATAGGGCCCACGTGATGTATTTGTTTCCTCCTGTAACGCCCGTGAAAAATCCATACTTGGGCTTGAGTACCAACTCAACCCGAAATTGCGTAGAATTAATTCCTATGGAAATTAAGCGTAAGTTAGCTAGCGCAATGCTAGAGTAGCTGGGAAATAGTCCCTGATCACTTTAAATACGTTCTACAAGACCCAAATCGAGTAGAACCAATGACTCTATAATACTCTATAACCTCGGATCAAACTCTAAGCAGGTTTGTTCTCTGGACCATTTTGAAAATCTGTATTGGATCTAGACCACACGTCAAAAGTCCGATACCTCCTATCTTAGACCGTTAGAACCGCCTTGCTGGACTTGACAATCAGTTCGAAAATCAAGTCCAACCGATAATCACAGGCTATTTCATTGAGCCCGGACTGAAGAGAGTGCGAATGGGGACAGAATTGGAATTTCAAATTCAAATCTGGCCACGACTTGACGCGTCAGTATTAAGCGTTCTGACCGTCAGAATTCAGCCAGATTACACCCTCGGATCAGAAAAAATTTCTATTTCATATCATGAGACTTTCAGCCCTGATCTACGTGCGGTGACCGCTGAACTGAAACTGGTCCGCCACGCGCGATCTGCGAACCCTACCGGACTGAAAACTTAATACGTGCTAGATCTGGTACGCATGAGCTTAAGTCCTATCGCATTCGTCCAGGGGACCACCAGAAAGCATCTTTTGGACCGAAACAGCTCGAATTGGATATGCACTAAGTGAACCTTGTACCGGAGCCTATTTTCAGCATTTTTGGGCTTATAAAAGGGGTTGAAACCCTCACTCCTCTCTCCCATCCGAATTTGAGAGAAACCCTAATTTGAGAGAGAGAAAAGGTGGGAGTTTGTGAGAGAGAGTAGAAGAGATTTTTCCCGTCTTCGTGCCACCTGTTGCACGTGCTGTAGCAACACCTCCTGATCACCAAGCCGGTGATTCTTCCACGTTTTCAGGTATGAAACAACCCTAGAAGTTGCTGATTTAAGGTTTACTAGGATTCGTAGCATGTTAGCTAACGTAACTCGTAAAACAGGTTCTCTTATCGCCGTAGACGAAGCGTATACACTCAGTTTGAAACGACACATCCATAAGAGATAAGGTGTGGATTTTAGACGCTTTGATTGACAGTTTCCAATGCTTTCAATGTCGTTTAATAGTAGATTATCGACGGCATCACCGTTTGACATGTACAACATGCTATCCGTTTCCCGTTTCATAAATTAACGAAGAATATGAGATTTAGGGCATTTTAGTCATTTGTAGGAATTACTGATTACACTCATATTTTTCTGATGTGATTGACATGGTTTTTTGTCGCATTAGAAAGTTAGGAATACGTGCATAATTAGTTTGGCGAAGAGATTCACCAAATTGCGCACTTCAGGTTGACATACTATATGTAGACGTGTGTAGTGTATGTGTTTGTATAAATGTTTGTATTAGTATGTATTGAATTAAATGATGTTATGAATTAGTTTGAGACTGATTTTCCAATTAATATGCTGACGTAAATGATTTCCTACATGTTGACTATGTACATGATTCCATTATATGCATAAAATGTACGTGCTTGGAGATTTGCCTAAGTTGTATGTTATAACATATGTTAACATGCTCACATGATTGTATTTCAATTCCAATACTCCTACATAAATTGCTGATGTGAATTCATATGTGTTTGGGACTATACTTAGTCCATGCAGTCGGTAACCAAGCGAATTCGTGGTTGGCTGGTCTTGGCCACGAACGACGCGTCGATGAACGCGAGTCATGTTTGGAGTTGGCGGCAGTGGTTAGGCCACGTGAAGTGTTTTACGCACTTCATGTCATTCGACTTGAGATGCGATCGCGCTAGTCGAGCCCGTCAAGTAACCCGACTGGCCGATGTATGTTCACCCTGTATGAGTCATAACTGCTTGAACCTAGGGTACTGAACTTACCATTGTAAACCCTGTTAACCATGGTACCTTGATCCACGAAGACTCATGAGCCGGACATGGTGGTATGGGACACCGTGGTCGAGCTGTCGGCCTACGCTGGGGCCACAAACCTCCCCGTAGTGATCAGTGAGCACTTAGTCTCGTGAGCAGATTATGGTGGTATGAGACACTATAATCTTGCTGTCGGCCTACACTGATCAGGCGACGAGTCCTTTGTAGTGACCGCGAGCGTATTCTGAGTCTACGGGAGGCGACGACCCTTCAGTAGCAGTAGAGTACAGTAGGCCTGTATTGATAAGGTGATGGGGGAGCGGTGCAACGAGTGCAAGCAATAGCCCTGACAGCCCTTGCAGCGACCTACGAAATATACATCGTATGAGATTACTAGGAGTGATGACCCTAGACAGGATCTGTGTTGGGATTGATACAAGGGAAGTACCTTAGTTTCTCAACCTGCTGTTTGAATGGACTAATAACAACCCGAAAATCATATCACGATACCATTGCATGTGCCTGGAAGATGTGGAGCACTTGAGGGTCGATTGCATGCCACGGTCGTAAGATGGTGCCGTATGAGGGAGATCGTCGGTGAGGGCATACATCACGTCATGTCATCTTGCATTAACAACAGTATTAAGATTGTCTGATTACTGCTTTACTATTATCGCATGATTGATTTGTGAACATGCTAATCTTTGCTCTATGATTCCACTGAGTTGATCACTCACTCCCACGTTACGGGATGGTGTTTGCAACACCCACCAGACCCTGTTGTAGATGCAGATGATGCTGAGATCCAGGAGGCAAAGCCAGACTTCGACGAAGACCAGGACGAGTTCTCGTACATGCAGTATCATGATGACTTTGCTTAGGCGACCTGGGTTGACGGGACTTCAGTGGGACTATTTTGAACATTTTATTTTGTTCATGTATATGTATATGAGACTCAGAGATGTATTCATACTTTAGAGACAGATGAGATCTACTTTATTTTTCCTTACAGTGATATATATATTGTTTAGTCTTCCGCTTGCTTTTATCACTGGATCTGGAGTATGAATTGCAGTTTTGGTATACTTTTACTCATGTGAATGCTTTAAATCAGACAACATTGAATCATAATCATTTTTGTTGCATAAGTGACGGTCTGAAACTCGGGAGTTGAGTTTATACACGACCTCCGATTTTCAGGGTGTTACAAGTTGGTATCAAAGCGTGAATAAAAGTATACTGGGCCTGGGTTATGGTCTCGCGACGTACGCTATCGCTTCCTTTGACATAGGTGGGTGCGAGAAGGGTCTAGAAACACTTCTAGGATCGCAGATTCGCCAATAAGCGAAGTCTAATTGAATCGATCGCACGATCGAGTCTGTAACGCATCTCGGGTCGCGTAAAGCAGCCCGGATAGCTCGTAGGTTGTTGGTGAGTGGGTTGAGACATTCTTTGAACGATCCTAAACCCATGAATGTGAATCTTTGGGCCGTGGGACAACCACGACCCCTGTATTCAATCGTCAGGGCTTAAAAACCCCGTTTCACCAAAAATCCTCAAAATTCCACCTCTCACCACTCCAATCTTCAATTATTTCTTATCCTTTTCATGTTAGGAATCAAACCTAATGTGAAAAAAATATAAAATAATACTTTTACAAAATTTTACAGTGAATAGTAAAATTTCAGGAAAAATGGCCATAAGGCCATTCTAACTTCACTTTCTTTAGTAACTAATAGTTTAGATGGATGTACTAGCTCCTTCTATCCCAAAATCATATGCTGCATGATAGGGTTTTGTATTTGAGATTGTGGATTGGTCCCGAAAATCCCCGAACATATGTTTGGGCCTATATAGGTCAAAATACAATGAACCAAGGTTGGGACTGTACATATTTGGGGTCCTTGGACCATGGGGGACCAAACCCATGTGGTCTCGCTGACCGAATAGGTGATCGGTCGGCGATGCCATCGCCGATCCGACGATGCATCGCCGACCACCCTTCCCCGTTTGAAGTGTGCTTCGAGATCTGAGGGTATTTTGGGTATTTCACACCCCCCATGTATGGTTCGTGGGTAGAAAACCCCTAAATCGAGCACTTCCTTCACAAACAGCCCTCCCCATAGCTCCATTTTCATTTTCCAGTAGCTATCTCTAAAAATCATGATTCCAAACCACCCCTAGATCCATCCTTGGCCAAAAACGACCACCCTCCATAGTTCCTTTGAAGTTGGCAGCCCTCCCTCTTGAAGATTTCATCTTTTGGAGCTCTAAAAACCCCCAAATCGAGCTGAAATCGTGAGGTGCTCCATTCCACTTTTCATTTTCATTTCTCCTTGAAAATACATCCTTGGGAAGCTTGAAGAATCCCTCTACAATGCCTAGATCTCTCTTTTCTAGTTTGGACAGCCACTTCTTTGCATTTTCTCCGTCTTCCATGGCTTTCGTGGAAGCCATTTTAGGCCTTTTGTCACTCTCCACCATCTTATCTTTGATGGGCAAAAGGAAGACTGTAGTAGAAGAGGCTGGGCTAAGTCACCCTGCTCAATCGAGAAGACCGTGGGGTGGTGTCGTAAGTTCAAGCGCCGCCACAGGTCCACCCACAGCCCGAGAGTTCCATACAAAGCGAGATTTGGATCCCCATACTCATCTTGGGCGAGTAATTCTATCAGAGATGCCTCACGGCCAATACACTGATCGCAAAGTGTTGTTTGAGGTGGACGTGGAAGGGCGATTGTTCGGCAAATTTTCGTTGTTTGAGCGCATCGAAGCTATGCATTGGGGTCCGATCTTTGAAGCTCGCGCTCGTGCTAATGTGAGCACCGTTCGTTCCTTCTACGCTTGTATCCAGAATCCTACCTTGGAGCCATTGCAGTTCAAAATCCCTTTTAGTAGAGATCGGATAGCTACGATTGATGTGCGACTGATTGCGCGACTTCTGAACGTGCCTCTTGGTAATGTTCATCCTAGTGAGAAGAATCTGAGAAGTAGGCGTGAATGAGATCGCCGCACCAGGTTTCTGTGCGGTAAGTTGGTTTCATGGCAGCCTAATAATAGCCTCAAGGCGACGTATATGTCTGATGATTTGTGCCTGCTAAACCATATCTGCATGTTCAATGTGTATCCCAGGTCAACGAATCGCATTGAGTATACGCGCCTTATGGTTGATTTCCTGTATCTGGTGGCCCAGGGAGAGAACGTATGTATGGCCACTTTCATCTTGCGACAGATAATCCTCATAGCCAAGTCAAGAAGAACGTCCGAATCGCTTCCTTTTGGCCAACTGATATGCAAGATCACGCTTGAGTTTGCTTACAGACTTGGGCCAGAATTGCCAGTTTCGATTCATAGCATTGATGAGTCGACTATGGTCAAGATGAAGATTGGGTCTTAGTACCGTGAAAATCAACTTGAGGAGGATAGCGAGGATGACTTTGATGATGAGGAGGATCCAAGTGAGGGAGAGCCTGGAGTAAAAGTTCAGGAAGAAGTTCAGGAAGAGGCAAAAGAGGAGGCTTAGGATACAGATGAGAGCTCTCCTCCTTCTTCTTAGGCTACTGGCGATGATCGCATTGCTTGGATCGAGGAGAGTCAGATCGCCTTGCGAAGGGAAGTTCAGAAACTTCACACTGAAGTCGAGGATGCCAAGGCCGTTACGAAGAGGAAATTCGGCAAGGTGACTCGCACCTTGAAGGCGATCCTGTGTTGCTTGAAGGATAAGGGTGCTCCTCCTCCGTCACCTGACTCAGACTAGCGATGCGACTTTTGATGTTGTTGTTAATAGTTAGTCATTTCCTGCTTTATGTTTTATAAGCTTGTTAGGGCTAGTGCTATGCTTATGTTGCTGTTGTAATTTTAACTGTCTTAGTTCTCATGTATTTCTCGTCATGATGCTTGTAAGGATATATCCCTTGTATTGTGACAATTTTGATTAAATGAAATGCATGGAATGCCTTTGACTCTTATGTGAATGATTGCGGTGTATTTGTGCTATTGAGACTTACAAGGTTGCGCCCTATTTTGAATATAGGGAATGCCGCCTAAGACTACCTGGAGCGCGGCTCGGCTTGCATTGAGTGAGCCTATGGATCAGACTCCTTCACAGTCTGACACCCATGCGGACCCTGCTGTGGGCTCGATTCCTGAGACAGTTCGTGCGTCTCAGCCTACTGCTGGTCCTACAGTTGGACCACCGCCGTTCACACCGCCAGTTAGAGAGCCTTATCATGCATCTACTTCGACGCAGCACACGCCACAGCCTGCTCCACCTCCTGACAGATTTGAGCAGATGATGGCTATGATGCAGTAGTAGCAGCTTCTGACTATCATTGTGGGGACATTAGCCCAGGGTGGGGGTGTGACTCCACCTGCATCACCTGTGCATCCAGCTGGGGATGCTTATACATACGCCCAGGATGAGGGCATGACTCATCCTGTACCACCTGCTTACCCTGCGGGGAATGCCGCAGATACACGGGGCCTATTAGAGCGATTCCAGCGCTTACAGCCTCCCACTTTTACGGGTTCTCATAGACCCGAGGAGGCCGAGTATTGGCTCGACCGTGTGTCGAAGATATTGCGGATGCTTCATTGCACAGAGGCCGAGCAGGTAGAGCTGGCTACATTCCTGTTTGACCGAGAGGTCAGCCTGTGGTGGGATAGCGTATTGCGGACCGTTGCCGCTGACTTTATATGGACATGGGCAGCGTTTGAGTTCCGCTTCCACGAGAAGTATTATCCCCAGACTTACAGGCATGACCAGGAGAATGAGTTTCTCCGCCTCCGACAGGGAGCCATGACAGTCACGGAGTATGAGCATCGGTTTACGGAGTTGGGCAGATACGTCCCGACTATTTTGGCTGATGAGCAGATGCGCATACGGCACTTTTTGGAGGGTTTACGATCGGATATTCGGTCAAAGATGTGTTGTGTGAGCATTTCCTCATATGCGGAGTTGATTCACATGTCTATGCGGGCAGAGCAGGATGTAGATCGACTTGCGCGATCTCGTAGCCCTGTTGCTTCTAGACCATGACCAGACATGCAGGACAGGCCCTTCGCGGGCAAGAGGCCTCGCGTCGACCCTCCTACTTGGGCTCTAGCGCCAGCACCATCGTTTCGGCACCCCGAGTTATCGTGCACATACTGTGGCAGGACGGGCCACTTGGCGCAGAGTTATTTTTCTCGGATGCGGGACAGTGGGTTCTCGCCGCAGCAGAAGATTGACCGTGCACGTTCACAGGCGATATCAGCACCGCCTATACGGTTAGCTCCTGCGCACCCTTCTTTCAGACCTCCGGTATCGCAGATCAGACAGCCTCCATGGCCCATGACACAGCGGCTGAACCGGCCACAGCAGGCACGGGTTCATGTATTGACAGCTGAGGCAGCTGCGACACCGACTTCTCAGCATTCGGCCTTCGAGGTCACTGCCCATATTGGAGGTACTCCTATTCTCGTGATGGTGGACACTGGTTCCACGATTTCTTTGATATCACATGCTATAGTCAGGCGTCTTGGGTTACAGACTATTACTATGGATAGGGTGCGAGTCTTGCAGCTCATGGGGATTATTCAGATGTCACCCAGATGTGTGAGGGTTGTTTGGTGGATCTGGGAGGCAGGACGATGGCTCTTGATCTTGTCGTCGATCCCTCTCTTGTTTATCTCGACGTCATTCTTGGCATGGACTGGTTGACTGCTGGGAGGGCCGAGATTGACTGCGAGACTCGTATGATGACGGTGTACGAGCCAGAGGGCACGCCTTTCACATTTTCAGTCTGGGTAAATCTCCCTTTCCGCATACTTAGTTACGCCACTTTATTATGAGACGCTGGTGCCCAGGTACTTGAGCATACGCTAATCGTTTCCGAGTTCGGGGATCTGTTCAGGAAGATCCCTGGTTTGCCGCCCCGACGAGAGATCGATTTCACTATCGATTTGGTTCCTGGTTCTACGCCCGTCTCACTGCCGACATATCGCATGGCACCGTGTGAGATGGAGGAGTTAAGGACACAGATTGATGGTCTGCTAGAGCTTGGCCTTATACGACCTAGTGTGTCTCCTTGGGGAGCACTGGTCCTATTCGTGAGGAAGAAGGACGGTTCGATGCAATTGTGTATTGATTATCGCAGGCTGAACCAGATCACGGTGAAGAACAAGTACCCTTTACCCAGGATCGATGACTTGTTTAATCAGCTGAGAGGAGCGCAGTACTTCTCGAAGATTGATCTTCAGTCGGGATATCATCGGTTGCAAATCAGGGATGAGGACGTGCAGAAGACAGCATTCAGGACCAGTTTTGGCCACTACGAGTTCCTCGTGATGTCGTTCGGTCTCACGAACGCACCAGCCGTGTTCATGGATCTGATTAACCGGGTATTTCGGCCTTTCCTCTATCGATTTGTCGTTGTATTCATTGATGACATTTTGGTGTACTCTAGGAGTCGAGAGGAGCATGAGGAGCACTTGCGTTTGGTCCTGGATACGCTCAGACAGCATCAGTTGTTCGCACAGTACAAGAAGTGCGACTTCTGGAAGCAGGAAGTGAAGTTCCTGGGACACGTGGTGTCCAAGGATGGTATGGCAGTTGACCTGTCTAAGGTAGCTGCGGTGTAAGACTGGGAGCAGCCTAGTTCTGTCACTGAGGTGAGGATTTTCTTGGGTCTCGCTGGCTACTATCGGCGCTTCATACAGGACTTCTCGAAGATCGTGAGACCCTTATCTCAGTTGACACGGAAGGACGTGAAGTTCGCCTGGAATGACGAGGCGGAGTCAACTTTTCAGGAGCTGAAGGATAGACTTACGTCCGCCCCTGTGCTAGTATTGCCAGAGCAAGGGGTTAGATACACTATATATACTGAAGCGTCTAGCGTTGGTCTGGGTTGTGTCCTTATGCAGAGAGACAGGGTAATTTCGTATGCCTCGAGACAATTAAGGAAGCACGAGGAGAATTACCCTACACACGACCTAGAGTTGGCAATCGTCATATACGCACTGAGACTCTGGAGACATTACCTCTACGGAGAGGAGTTCGAGCTCTTTTGCGACCACAAGAGCCTCAAGTACATATTCACGCAGCGAGACTTGAATATGAGGCAGCGGCGATGGATGGAGACGTTGAAGGACTTCAAGTTTGAAGTCTCTTACCATCCTGGGAAGGTGAACCTTGTGGCTGATGCGTTGAGCCTCAAGAAGGCGATAGAGTTTGCGGCTCCGCTGATGGTTGCTGAGTGGGATATGGTTGAGTTTTTACGAGACTTTGAGCAGAAACTCACCGTAGAGGAGCCGTATGAGTTCATCGCACATGTAAAGGTGCGATCTCAGATCGATGACCGGGTCATCGAGGTGCAGAGGGACGATGCGCATCTGATTGAGCTTCGAGAGCAGGCCAGTGATGATGCAGACGCCGAGTGGCGAGTTGGTATGGGTGGGGGCTTACGTTATCGTGGCCGCCTATGCGTCCCAGATATCCCTGACTTGAGACGAGAGATTCTCGAGGCTACGCATTGTACTAGACTCGCGATGCATCCAGGCAGTATAAAGATGTATCGCGACGTGAAGAGGACGTATTGGTGGGAAGGTATGAAGACCCACATAGCTGAGTTCGTGTCCCGTTGTCTCACTTGTCAGCAGGTGAAGGCAGAGCATCGCCGACCACCTGACTTTTGCAGCCTATGCCGATCGCAGAGTGGCAGTGGGATTTCATTTCCATGGACTTCATTTCTGGGCTGCCGAAGACGAGGAAGGGACATGATTCCATTTGGGTGATCGTCGACCGTCTGACGAAGTCGGCACACTTCCTACCGATCAGAGTTACGAACTCTGCAGACGAGCTGGCTAGACTGTACATCAGAGAGATTGTGCGTCTGCATGGAGTTTCGTTGGAGATCGTGTCAGACAGAGACACGCGGTTCACTTCTATTTTCTGGACTCGCATTCAGGAGTATATGGGTGTGAAGTTGAAATTTAGTACTACCTTCCACCCACAGACAGACGGACAGACAGAGCGGGTGAACCAGATCTTAGAGGACATTTTGCGAGCTTGTGCATTGGACTTCAAGGACAGTTGGGATGATTGTCTTGCATATGCGGAGTTTGCTTACAACAATAGCTTTCAGGTGAGTATTGGTATGGCACCTTACGAGGCGCTGTATGGGCGACCTTGTCGCGCACCGCATTGCTGGGTTGAGGTCGGTGAGCGTATCTTGATTGACCCAGAGTTGGTGCAGGCGACGTCAGAGAAGATAGATATCATTAGGCGTCGGCTTCTCGTAGCACAGAGCAGACAGAAGAGTTATGCTGATACAAGACGGAGGCCACTAGAGTTCACAGTTGGGGATCATGTGTTCTTGCGAGTTTCCCCTATGAAGGGAGTCCTTCGGTTCGGGAAGAAGGGGAAGCTAGCACCGTGATTTATTGGTCCATTCCAGATCCTCGATCGTGTGGGAGCAGTGGCTTACAGATTGGCTTTACCCACGCCTCTCGCGAGCGTTCACAACGTATTTCATGTTTCCATGCTGAAGAAGTACGTTGCTGATCCTTCCCATATCATCAGATGGGAGCAGGTGCAGTTAGGAGAGGATGTTACTTATATCCTGCGATCGACACGTATCTTAGACAGGAAGGAGCAGGTACTGCGTAGCAAGGTGATTCCCCTTGTGAAGGTATTGTGGACGCATCACTCTGAGGAGGAGGCTACTTGGGAGACAAGTCGAGATAAGAAAGAACTACCCACAGCTTCTCGAGGAGTACGAAAAGGTATAAATTTCGAGGAAAAAATTATTTGTTAAGGGGGGTAGATTGTAACGCCCGTGAAAAATCCATACTTGGGCTCAAGTACCAACTCGACCCGAAATTGCGTAGAATTAATTCCTATGGAAATTAAGCGTAAGTTAGCTAGCGCAATGCTAGAGTAGCTGGGAAATAGTCCCTGATCACTTTAAATACGTTCTACAAGGCCCAAATCGAGTAGAACCAATGACTCTATAATACTCTATAACCTCGGATCAAACTCTAAGCAGGTTTGTTCTCTGGACCATTTTGAAAATCTGTATTGGATCTAGACCGCACGTCGAAAGTTCGATACCTTCCTATCTTAGACCATTAGAACCGCCTTGCTGGACTTGACAATCATTTTGAAAATCAAGTCCAACTGATAATCACAGGCTATTACATTGAGCCCGGACTGAAGAGAGTGCGAATGGGGACAGAATTGGAATTTTAAATTCAAATCTGGCACACGACTTGACGCGTCAGTATTAAGCATTCTGACCGTCAGAATTCAGCCAGATTACACCCTCGGATCAGGAAAAATTTCTATTTCATATCATGAGACTTTCAGCCCTGATCTACGTGCGGTGACCGCTGAACTGAAACTGGTCCACCACACGCGATCTGCGAACCCTGTCGGACTGAAAACTTAATACGTGCTAGATCTGGTACGCATGAGCTTAAGTCTGATCGCATTCGGCCAGGGGACCACCAGAAAGCATCTTTTGGACCGAAACAGCCCCGAATTGGATATGCACTAAGTGAATCTTGTACCGGAGCCTATTTTCAGCATTTTTGGGCTTATAAAAGGGGTTAAAACCCTCACTCCTCTCTCCCATCCGAATTTGAGAGAAACCCTAATTTGAGAGAGAGAAAAGGTGGGAGTTTGTGAGAGAGAGTAGAAGAGATTTTTCCCGTCTTCGTGCCACCTGTTGCACGTGCTGTAGCAACACCTCCTGATCACCAAGCCTGTGATTCTTCCACGTTTTCAGGTATTAAACAACCCTAGAAGTTGCTGATTTAAGGTTTACTAGGATTCGTAGCATGTTAGCTAACGTAACTCGTAAAACAGGTTCTCTTATCTCCATAGACGAAGCGTATACGCTCCGTTTGAAACGACACATCCATAAGAGATAAGGTGAGGATTTTAGACACTTTGATTGACAGTTTCCAACGCTTTCAATGTCATTTAATAGTAGATTATGGACGGCATTGCCGTTTGACATGTACAACATGCTATCCGTTTTCCGTTTCGTAAATTAACGAAGAATATGAGATTAAGGGCATTTTAGTCATTTGTAGGAAGTACTAATTACACTCATATTTTGCTGATGTGATTGACATGGTTTGTTGTCACATTAGAAAGTTTGGAATACGTGCATAATTATTTTGGCGAAGAGATTCGCCAAATTGCGCACTTCGGGTCGACATACTATATGTAGACTTAAGTGTGTAGTGTATGTGTTTGTATAAATGCTTGTATTAGTATGTATTGAATTAAATGATGTTATGAATTAGTTTGAGACTGATTTCTCAATTAATATGCTGACGTAAATGATTTCCTACATGTAAACTATGTACATGATTCCATTATATGCATAAAATGTACGTGCTTGGAGATTTGCCTAAGTTGTATGTTATAACATGTGTTAACATGCTCACATGATTGTATTTCAATTCCAATACTCCTACATAAATTGCTGATGTGAATTCATATGTGTTTGGGACTATACTTAATCCAGGCAGTCGGTAACTAAGCGAATTCGTGGTTGGCTGGTCTTGGCCACGAACGACGCGTCGATGAACGCGAGTCATGTTTGGAGTTGGCGGCAGTGGTTAGGCCACGCGAAGTGTTTTACGCACTTCATGTCGTTCGACTTGAGATGCGATCGCGCTAGTCGAGCCCGTCAAGTAACCCGACTGGCCGATGTATGTTCACCCTGTATGAGTCATAACTGCTTGAACCTAGGGTACTGAACTTACCATTGTAAACCCTGTTAACCATGGTACCTTGATCCACGAAGACTCATGAGCCGGACATGGTGGTATGGGACACCGTGGTCGAGCTGTCGGCCTACGCTGGGGCCACAAACCTCCCCGTAGTGATCAGTGAGCACCTAGTCTCGTGAGCAGATTATGGTGGTATGAGACACTATATTCTTGCTGTCGGCCTACACTGATCAGGCGACGAGTCCTTTGTAGTGACCGCGAGCGTATTCTGAGTCTACGGGAGGCGACGACCCTTCCATAGCAGTAGTGTACAGTAGGCCTGTATTGATAAGGTGATGGGGGAGCAGTGCAATGAGTGCGAGCAACAGCCCTGACAGCCCTTGCAGCGACCTACGAAATATACATCGTATGAGATTGCTAGGAGTGATGACCCTTGACAGGATCTGTGTTGGGATTGATACAAGGGAAGTACCTTAGTTTCCCAATCCTGCTGTTTGAATGGACTAATAACAACTCGGAAATCATATCACCATACCATTGCATATGCCTGGAAGATGTGGAGCACTTGAGGGTCGATTGCATGCCGCGGTCGTAAGATGGTGCTGTATGAGGGAGATCGTCGGTGAGGGCATACATCACGTAATGCCATCTTGCATTAACAACAGTATTAAGATTGTCTGATTACTGCTTTACTATTATCGCATGATTGATTTGTGAACATGCTAATCTTTGCTCTATGATTCCACTGAGTTGATCACTCACTCCCACGTTACGGGATGGTGTTTGCAACACCCACCAGACCCTGTTGTAGATGCAGATGATGCTGAGATCCAGGAGGCAAAGCCAGACTTCGACGAAGACCAGGACGAGTTCTCGTACATGCAGTATCATGATGACTTTGCTTAGGCGACCTGGGTTGACGGGACTTCAGTGGGACTATTTTGAACATTTTATTTTGTTCATGTATATGTATATGAGACTCAGAGATGTATTCATACTTTAGAGACAGATGAGATCTACTTTGTTTTTCCTTACAGTGATATATATATTGTTTAGTCTTTCGCTTGCTTTTATCACTCGATCTGGAGTATGAATTGCAGTTTTGGTAGACTTTTACTCATGTGAATGCTTTAAATCAGACAACATTGAATCATAATCATTTTTGTTGCATAAGTGACGGTCTGAAACTCGGGAGTTGAGTTTATACACGACCCCCGATTTTCAGGGTGTTACTCCTCCACAATGGTTGGATAGTGCTAATTTACATAGATAATGTTTGGATGTGCTGATTTACCTGGAAAATGTTTGGACAGTGCTGATCATCAATAGTGGGCCATGTGCCCCATGGAATGATAGTGTACAGTGATACACATGTTACACCTACAACTATTGAAAAGATTTTCGTGTGGTCCAATCCCACTTGAGGACCATTGGTGTGGCCCATCCATGAGGCCCATCACGATGCATATTTAAGGCCCATGTGATAGGGCCCACCTGCCTTGTATTTAAGGCCCATGTGATAGGGCCCACCTACCTTGTATTTATGGCCCATATGATGGGGCCCACCTGCTTGAATCTGAGACCCATAGGCAAGGCCCAATGTGATGTATTCGAGGCTCATGGGCACGACCCATTGTGATGTATTCGAGGCCCATAGGCAAGGCCCATTATGATGTATTCGATGCCCAGGGCGAGGCCATTGCAATGTATTCGAGGCCCATTGTGACGTATTCGAGGCCCATAGGCCACATGAATCCCTTATGTGGGCCACTCCTTGGGAGCAATGTTGGTTAAATGTCTACATTAATGGGCAGTGATGGTTAAATGCCTTCATTGTGACCTTCCCTTAGGCCTTATTAGGCCCATTCTCATCATTCTTTAAGTGGGTTGACCCTAGTCATTGGGCCCCATTTGCATGATCCATCTATTCTCATTGGGCTATCCCAAGATGTTGGGCCCCCATTGGTTGTTAATAGGATTACTTCTTTAATTTTGGAGTCTATCTAGGACTCATTTGGGCTCCCTAGGACATCTAGCGGGCCATGCAATAATTTGGTAAAGGAACCCTTTCTAGATCCCTAGGATTGTGGGTAGGTTGATTAGGCCCAACCTTAATATAAGGGGGAGTACATCATCATCATCATATAATATGCTTAGTATAGCTCCACAATCTATGCCTATACGCATCATATGTATGTTTGATGTGAGAAGTGATTGATAATAGCACATACCATTGGGCAGACCATTATGGGACTCCCTAATGGGGGAGTTGCTCACATGAGCGCGCGATACACACAGGATTGCTGCACGACTGGATAGTGTGATTCATGTATCTCGCATTGTATGACATGACTATTGTACACCCTAGTGACATCAGGGTCGTAGCCTCCATAGGAGTATAGTGGTTGGCAGGATTAGACACCGAAAATCTTGTTCTACATGAGGTAATATAGATGTTCGTGGGTAAACTTTCTTAAACCCTTGTAGTATTAGGAGGTTGCTCCAACATCTAAACTGAGTGGATGCATGAGCATCAAATGTCGAATACTAGAAGTTCACACTTTTCACTGTATAGTGGTTGGTTGAAAGGGGGTGCGGCCTTACCCGCCCGAGAGGAGGGGGCAAAGCTAGGCTGAGTTTGACCAGATCGAGGAATGGGTCCGCTATCGACGAGTGGAGGCCAATATTGGCAAGCAGATAGTGAGGTCTCTTCCACTTACCTCGTTGGGCGCGATGGGGTGGCAATCTGATTTGGAGTGTACTAAATCACAGTGATATTCCTGAGTTGAGTTGTATTAATATGTGGACTCAGATGAGTATTGCTATGCTTAAGTTGCATCTCGCATCGCATGGCCTTGGTATGGCCGACATTATTCAAGCCTTGCATCGTATAGCCATGATATGACTAATGGTATTTATGAATTCATCAACATATTCCACATTACTCTAATATTACATAATTGTATTACTACATTGCACACACACTTTCACCACCCTCTAAGATTTTTGTAAACTTAAAAAAGATCGTCGTCATGCCCAAACTCAGAAACCGGGCTCATAAAATTCCTGATCGTATAATCCGGGGCTGACAGCTTCCGTAGTACCCCATTTTCTGCTCACGGCACCCTTATACCAGGTTCCGATCTTGGGATGCTATAAGGAGGATTTCTAATATCCATTTGATTCGTAATGAGTATAATATAAGCATAACCCACGAACAATAACCACAAGAACAACATCACAAAATCCACTATGATAAAAAAAACTTTGAGTACAAGGCATATGAAAGGAGAAATACAATATACAAAAAGTAACAAAAACTCTAGAAGCTCAGCTGCATACTCCAACTGCGGTAAGACTATGGCTACGTCCTAGCGTCACCTGCACGCATCAATCATGCATAAGCTTATAGAAATCTTAGAGGGTGGTGTAAGTGTATGCGTAATATAAACGTGCTCAGAATGCAAGGTCAGGGAAATGCGAAATCATCCTGATAAGTACATGAATGCAATCAGCTGTACTGAGGCTATGCAGTGCAAGATATTAATCTTATCGGTCATGCCAAGACCATGCAATGCAAGATACAGTTCAAGCATGCTAATCCTCATCAAATAACAATATAGTTCTCATTCAGGATAATCATCAGGGTCTAGTACACTCCAAATGGCACTGCCGCCTGGCCAATAGTCTGTCAATGCCTATCCGGCATGTCGATAGCGGACCCATTCACGAGCCGGTCAAACTCAGCCTAGTATTGCCCCCTACCCTCGAGCGAGTAAGGCCACACCCCTTTCCAATCGACCATGACACAGTGGAAGATGCGGCTTCCTGGTATTCGGCCCTCGTGACCTCATATATCCACTCGGTCTCGACGTTGGAGTCATCCTCTACTACCATCGGGTTTAGAAAATTTCACCCAGGGACATCTATGGCGCCCATATGCTAGAACCAAATATTTTCGGTATCCAATCAAGCCATCCATGATGTATCTGTGGAGGCTATTGCCCTGATGTCGCTAGGGTATACAGTAACTACAATCACACAATACAAGTGTATGAATCACTCTACCAGTCATCCAATAGTCCTAAGTGTACCATGCGCTCATGTAGTGCAACTCCGCCTATCAGGGAGCCCATAAACAGTTCGCCCGAAGGCAGATGCTATAATCAGTCACTTCCCATATCAATCATACATATGATGCGTATGATAATGAATCATGGATCTATACTAAACATGTATATAGAGATGGACTCTGTATATAACGGAGATGGGCCAAGACGGCCTACTTACTACAAGTATAGCTTATTAGTGGGCCTTAGGGAGAGTGACAGTGCGGACATTTAACCAACGTCATCCTTACAATGTGGGCATCTAACCATCATTGTTCACAAGGAATTACTTGCTATAAACATCATTATATTCCATGGAGGGATCACACATTGCAATGGACCTAGTTACACCCAATTAGGCTTAAGTACATCAATTGGGCCGTATCATATGGGCCTTACATTCATCAAGTGGATCACCTCAATGAGCCTCACCAATGGGCCTTAGGTACTTTGCAATGCGTCATAACCCATGGGCCTTGCATACATCACCATGGCCTCACGATATGGGCCTTATATATATTAAGGTAGGCCTTAACAACGGGCCGCAAATACCTCAAGATGGACCTCTCAAATGGGCCCATATATATTGAAGTGGGCCTCAACAATGGGCTTATAAGCACATCATGATCGCATAAACACATGAGCCTATATATATCAAAGTGGGCGTCGACAATGGGCCACAAATGCATTAAGATGGGCCTAATCACATGTCAAGATGGGACTAAATACATCAGCCCATATATACCGAAGTGGGCCTCATGTGAGGCTCACCATAATGTTTATTTTCCTCCCAATCTAGGGCCCAATATAATGTATATTTTCCATCCAAACTGTTCATAGGGTCACATGGGCCTAGGACCCACTGTAATGTTTTATTTGCAATCCAATCTATTTATAAGGTCATGTGGACCAGGGTAGGGCCCACTGTAATATTTATTTTCCACCCAATCTATTCATAAGGTCACCTGGACCTTGGGCCCATTGTGATATTTATTTATCATTCAACCTGTTTATATGGTCGCACGGACCAGGGAGCCACTGTACTATTTATTAGCCATCCAAACCTGTTCATAAGGTCACGTGGGACCAGGGGCCCACTGTAATGGACAGTGTGGACACAATATATACATCTAGGTGGGGCCGTGCACACACATCACGGTGGGGCCAGCACACATCATGGTGGGACTGCACACACGTCACGGTGAGGCCGTGCACACCCATCACGGTGGGGCCGTCAGATGGGCCCACTAGAATGTTTATTTGCCACCCAACCGTTCATTGGGTCACACAGTCAGGGGCCCACAGTGATGCGGTCCACCAATCTAGACCACCCATTATGTGAGTATCACCTGGCTGAGGGTCTAGACCAAGATTCAGCCACATTCAAAATTCAGGTAGGCCCCACCAAGTGTTTTTATATGATTTAAGCATGTCTTCACATGATTTAGATGGTATGGCCCACATGAGTTCCGTTTACGGCTGATTTTTTTGGGACACCCCATAGATAAGGGGATCTATCAAATGCCTGGTGCTGATGTTCGAAACGCATCACGGTGGGGCCCATAGCTGGGGCCGTGAGCCCCAGCCAAACCGTCCGCCCTCACCAACCGCAGGCGCTGCCTGCGTCGTGTGTCAGGGGCAGCTGCTGCTTTGTTTTTAAAAAAAAAAATCACAAAATCTGTGGTTTTTCCCATGTGGGGCCCATATATGAAAAATCCAACCCGTTCATTAGATTCTACGGCCTCTGATCGATCAAATTAGACCAATATGCGACCTGTTTTTGACGAATAGAAGAATCCAGGTGGATTTTAATGATAACACCACTATTTCCTAAGGTATGGCCTGCTTGATTATCAGATTGGCCTCATATTTTGACTCAACATCTAAAATGAGTCCGGGAATGGAATGGACGGCGTGGATTAGACACATACATTAATGTGGGGCCTTCATGAGTGGCTCAACCCAAAAACCATTTTTTTTGTTACTGACATTAATACATTCCCATGTGAGTATATGCACTCCAAGTTACCCACCAGCACATCGAGCATCCAAGGACGCTGGACGGCATAGATAAATATATCATTGTGGTGGATCCCACCTGAACGTGGCCGACACATTAAGGTGGGTCCCACATGAACGTGGCCCACTTGATCAAACCGATGTTTGTGTTTTCCTTTGATCAAGTACGTCCAAACGGACGGCCATGTAGACCACTCGGTGGACGGCCTAGATAGAATGCATGCTTCATGGGGGGCCACACACACATATTAGGTGGGCCATCAATAAGGAAAAGGGAAGAGAGAGAGAGAGGTAGAGAGATCGGCATAGTGGAGGGGCTCCGCCACTATGGACCCCTCATATGACTACAACACATACATTAGAATGGGTCCCATCACAAGTGGGCCATCAACTTGAAAATCAACAGTAAATCACCCACCTCTAGGTCTCCTTCTTGCTCCCCTAGACTTCTTAGCTCCTTACCTATAAGTTTGATGGAGGTAGATGATGGATCAACGGTTGAGATGAGAGATGAGAGAGTAGGGAAAGTGGGCCACACTTGGCATTTGGGAGAGGGAGAGAACTTGGACGTGTGAAGCTCTTTTGCTTGAGATTTTTTTGAGAATGAATGAGAGAGAGGGAAGTGATGGGTGAAAAGGTGATGGAGTGATGTGGTGGTTTGGTGGAGTGATGGGTGAAGGGATGTAAGAGTTGACTTTGAGCTTGCTTGTGTAAGAGGAAGGTATGGGTTATTATACTTGACTTGATGTATGATGTGTACTTGATTGATGGGATTGATTGATTGATTGATGGGACATGTTGTTGAGATTCTCTCGAAGTTTGCAACGCGCGATGTTTTCTTCAACTTGAACGTGGGCTTACATCTTCTACCCTAGGTATCGAGTCGGTGCGCGAGTCGCGGCGTTAGAACCGCGGCGATGGCGCGGTCGCTAAGGTATAGGTTTCAGGTCGAGTCATCTCTGATATGCGGGACTCGGCTTAAGTTCTTGCATAAACGTCGAATACAGGTCAAGGATTGCCAAACGGAAGGACCATGGAGGCTAACGGAACGGTACGAACTAGGACACGGGTCTTACAACTCTTCCCTCCAAATAAAAATTTTATCCTCAAAATTTGCATACTCATCGTAAGAAAACATAACTCATAATAGAAGGGAAAAATAAGGCATCGTCATATAAAATCGTAGACAGTATACATGATACAATGTATGATCAATCATCAAAGAGATGGGGATGACGCTCTCGAATATCAGCCTCGCGATCCCAAGATGCCTCATCAACAGAATGATGACCCTACTAAACCTTCACCAAGGGGATGACCTTAGTCCGGAGGACCTGCTCCTTGCGATCAAGGATACAAACTGCCTGCTCAATGTAACTACGTCTGACCCACACTTCCTTAACATAGAGACGTGGAAAAAGTTGTGGATGCCAGATAACTCAGATGGTAAGGCAAACCGATAGGCCACAGCGCCAACGTTCCCAGTGATCTCGAAATGTCCTATGAATCTCATGGCAAGCTTGCCCTTCGCTCCAAACCAAACTACGCCCTTTATGGGCTAGACCTTGAGATACACTCTATCTGCTTTGAGCTTGAAATTCCATGGGACGACGCCGGCCATCAGCAAAACTCTTCTACCTGCTTTGAGCTGTGCGCATCCTCTACCTGATGATATCGATAGCCTCAGATGTCTTCTGCACAAGCTCGGGACCTAGGAGATGTCGCTCTCCAACCTCGATCCAATAACTCAGAGATCTGCACGGTCTGCCATACAATGCCTCAAAAGGAGCCATGCCAATGGTCGCCTGATAGTTGTTGATGTATGCGAACTTGGCTAATCGTAGATGCTCATCCCAGCTACCCCTGAAATCGATCGCGCAGGCCCGAAGCATATCCTCAAGTATCTAATTAACCCCCTCAGTCTGGCCATCGGTCTGCGGATGATACGCGGTACTAAGCTACAGATCAATGCCCATGGCTCTCTGAAAGCTCCTCCAAAATTGAGACGTGAACCTCGGGTCTCGGTCAGAAACGATTGAGACTGGAACGCAGTGCAGTCTCACTATCTCCTCAAAAAATAGCCTGGCGAGTCGATCTGTATGCCAAGTCTCACGGATCATAAGAAAATGCACCGACTTCGTTAGACGGTCCACAATAACCCAGACAGCATCATGACCGCGCTGAGTCCTCGACAAACCCATGATAAAATCAGTAGATACATGCTCCCACTTCCACATTGGGATGCTCAACGGCTGTAACAAACCAGGTGGTTTCTAATGATCGGCCTTGACACGCTGGCATGTGTCACACTCAGCCACAAAACTGGCGATCTGGCATTTCATCCCTGCCTAAAAATAATGTCTCCTCATATCCTGATACATCTTCGTCGAACCAGGGTGGATAAAAAACCACGATCGATGTGCCTCAGTCATAAGATCTCTACGCAACTAAGGAATATCCGGGACACATAATCGGCCTCTGAAGTGAAGTCCACCATCAGAACCAATCTGCCAATCTGTCTGGCTTTCAAATGTTGCCTCTGCTCGGTAATCCTATAATGACTCATCAATCTGCTGAGCCTCGATCACCCTTGCGACAAGAGAGAGTTGAATCGACAGGCTCGATAGCTGAACGATAGAAGACTGCAAACCAAAATTGAAGTCGTACTCTGTTATATCCTCGAGCATCCTCCACTCTTGAATCATCATATGTACCACTAGGCCTCGTGACTGACAGCTGAGGGCATCCACCACCACGTTTGCCTTACCTAGGTGGTATTGGAGGTCAAAATCATAGTCTTTCAAAAGCTCCATCCAGTGTCTCTGTCTCATGTTCAGCTTGGACTAAGAGAATAGATACTTCGGAGAAGAGCTCGAACCTAACCTCATAGAGATAATGGCTCTACACCTTCAGTGCAAAGACAACAGCTGCTAGCTCCAAATCATGCGTGGGGTAGTTCAGCTCATGGACCTTGAGCTGACGAGATGCGAAGGCTACAGGTCTACCGTGCTGTATCAGGACAACACCCAATCCAATACGTGATGCATCAGTAAATACAACAAATCCATCACTCCCAGAGGGAAGAGTGGGAACAGGAGTGAATGTCAGACAGTCCTTCAACTCCACGAATGCCCGCTCACATGCATCAGTCCAAACAAAGTCTACGCCCTTCCGAGTCAACCTGGTCATCGGGGCAGCAATACGAGAGAAGCCCTTAATGAAACATCGATAATAGCCCACCAAGCCAAGGAAACTGCGGATCTCAGACGCAGTCATGGGCTGACCTCACTTACGCACTGCCTCAACCTTCGAGGGGTCCACTGCGACACCCTCCCTCGTCACCACATGACCGAGGAATCTCACCTCCTCCTGCCAAAACTCACACTTCTCCAGCTTCGCATATAGCTGGTGAGCACGAAGGGTCTGCAATGCAATCTCCAGATACTGCATGTGGTCCTCACGGATCCTCGAATATATCAGAATTCCATCGATGAACACCACAACAAACTGATCAAGATACGGACGAAAGACCTCGTTCAGCAACTGCATGAAGACCACGGGTGCATTGGTCAGTCCGAAGGACATGACCTGAAACTCAAAATGACCATAACACGTCCTGAAAGCTATCTTCGGGATATCCTCCTCTCGGACACGAATCTGATGATAACTGGAATGCAGGTCAATCTTCGAAAAGAATTGTGCACCCTGCAGCTGGTCAAACAAATCATCTATCCTCAGGAGTGGGTACTTATTCTTAATCGTGACCCGGTTGAGCTCGTGATAGTCTACGCAGAGCCTCAACGAGCCATCCTTCTTCCTGACGAAGAGTACCGGTGCTCCCCAAGGTGAACTGCTCGGATGAATAAATCCCAACTCACGCAACTCGTCTAACTGTCGCTGCAGCTCAAGCAACTTCATCAGTGTCATACTATACGGGGCCTTCGAGATAGGCGCGGTACCAGGCACAAGATCAATCTGAAACTCAATATGACGGCATGGCGGCAATCTCACAATCGGGGATGTTATAGACAACCGGCAACTGATCAATACAAGCGACGATAAGCTCCTCAACGGCGCATGACATCAAGCATGACAACGGCTCTCCTCTGGGCTCGATGATGAACTGGAACTACGGCAAGCCTGGTATGCAGAACTTGATTGTCCTCGCGGAACAATCCAAGATGGCGTAGTACTCAGCAAGCCAATCCATGTCCAAAATAACATTGAAGTCTGACATCGGCAGCACATACAAGTCAGCGGGTAAAAAGATATCACCAACTAGAACAGGGCAAAATGAACAAAAATAGCCCAATACTGAGGTCTTCCTTACGGGCGTCGATACAGTCAATCCCTCACTAGAAAACTCTGTTTGCAATCCAGTCGATCGGCAGAAATCCTCAGACATAAATGAGTGCGAAGCACCGGAATCAAACAGTACATGTGCGATGCATGAAGAGACTGGAAGCATACCCTCTACGACTCTTCCAGATGACTGCGGGTCCTGCTGAGCCGCATAGAATCTAGCCTGAGATGGCTGAGGAGGTGCCTGTCCCCTCGGAGGGTGCTGCTGCTGATGTCGTTGAGGCGCTCGAAACTGCTGCCTCGGTTGCTGAGGTCTTGGAGGCTAGTGCTGATGCTACTGCTGAGGGGGCCTCGGTGGTGGGATCTGTTGTCGCTGCTGCTGTGGAGGCTACTGATGAGGTCGCTGCTGCACTGGAGGCTATTGTGGCCCTCTTGACTGCTGCAGATGAGGGCATGAGCACTCAGATAGGCGGTGCCCTGTCCCACCACATCCAAAATAAACCCCTGTAAACGGCTGCTGGGGTAGCGCTGGAGGTGCTGCTGGGGCTGCTGGTGCTCTAGCAGGTGGGTGACTCCTGTACCTCTGTGGTCGCCGATGCTGCTGGGAGCTACCGGAGGGGGCCTGCCTCTTCTGACCCCTCCTTTGATCTCGGTCGGCCTGCGTGCCAGCCCACTCAGTCTCATAAATCTGAGCTCTCCGCACTACTGCCTGAAAAGTCAGAAGCTCATGACCTCAAAGGCCGTAACGTAAGCCGTTCTCAAAACGGCGGGCCTTCCACCCCTCATCGTCAACCATATATGGCACAAACCTCAATAGCGCCATAAAACGAGCCGCGTACTGCTCCACGGTCATGTCTTCCTGCACCAGAGTCTCAAACTCTAATGCTCTCTGACGATGGATATGGTCAGGAAAGTACTGCTCCTCAAATCGATCAATAAAGTCCTCCCATGTCCAGACGTAATCAGGTCCTGCAACGCGGGTAACAGAGGTCCACCAGTGCTCTGCCTCACCCTGAAAAAGGAATACTGCTAACCAGACTAGCTGCTCGGTCGTACATGACATAGTAACGAAGATGTTCTCCACATCGGAGCACCACCTCTCGGCTACAGTCGGATCTGGCTCGCTCTGGAAACGCGGAGGATTAAGCTGTCGGAACTCCTGTAGTAAGGCGCTCGCGCGCTCCTACTCTGCCTGAGCTGGTGAAACAACTGGGCGTCTGCCCTGTCCCTGGAGTGCGGCTGTCACATCTTGTAACATCTGCTGTAACTGAGAGGTACTCACAGGCACAGTCGGCTCCGCATCGGCCTCAGGTGGAGGAATGTCATCCTCAGGCAGGGAAGCAGGGATCTCAGGTAGTGGAACGGAAGGCGCAGGTGGTAGCGCCGGAGCCTCAGGTGGTGGATTGGGGTGTGCTCGGGTCGCCGTCCTGGGCTGCATGTCCTATATGAAAGAACAATAACACCAATCAACCTTAAGAATCGCACGTTGGGGAACTAAATCGTAAGGTTGCACGCTCTGAACCTAATCGTCCTAAACTCATACCAAACATGTGATGTTGTTCTCGATTATTCACAAGTTATGCTCTGATACAAACTTCTATCACGCCCAAAACTCTGAAACTGGGCTCATAAAATTCCCGATCGCCAAATTCGGCGCTGACAGCCTCCGTATTACCCCATTTTCGGCTTTCGGCACCCATATACCAGTTTGTGATCCTGGGATGCTATAAGGAGGATTTCTAATATCCATTTGATTCGTAATGAGTATAATATAAGCATAATCCATGAATAATAACCATAAGAACACCATCACAAAATCCACTATGATAAAAAAAACTTTGAGTACAAGGTGTATGAAAGGAGAAATACAATATACAAAAAGTAACAAAAACTCCAGAAGCTCGGCTGCACACTCCAACTGCGGTAAGACTACGGCTACATCCTGGCGTCACCTGCACACATCAATCGTGCATAAGCTTATAGAAAGCTTAGAGGGTGGTGTAAGTGTGTGCATAATATAAGCGTGCTTAGAATGCAAGGTCAGGGCAATGCGAAATTATGCTGATAAGTACATGAATGCAATCAGCCATACCAAGGCTATGCAGTGCAAGATATGAATGTTATCAGTCATGCCAAACCATGCAATGCAAGATGCAGTTCAAGCATGTCAATCCTCATCATATATCAGTACAGTTCTCATTCAGGATAATCACTGGGGTCTAGTACACTCCAAATGGCACTACCGCTCTCCAAGCCGCACAGTCCAAGTGAGCGTAAGAAACCTCACTATCCGCCTGAACAATAGTCTGTCAATGCCTATCCGGCATGTCGATAGCGGACCAATTCACGAGCTAGTCAAAATCAGCCTAGTATTGCCTCCTACCCTTAGGCGAGTAAGGCCACACCCCTTTCCAACTGACCACGACACAGTAGGAGATGCGGCCTCTTGGTATTCATCCCTCGTGTGCTCATATATCCACTCAGTCTCAACGTTGGAGTCATCCTCTGGTACCATCAGGTTTAGGGAATTTCATCCAGGGACATCTATGGCACCCATATACTAGAACCAAATATTTTCGGTATTCAATCCAGCCATCCACAATGTATCTATGGAGACTATTGCCCTGATGTCACTAGGGCATACAGTAACTACAATCACACAATGCAAGTGTATAAATCACTCTACCAATCATGCAACAGTCCTGAGTGTACCATGCGCTCATGTAGTGCAACTCCGCCTATTAGGGAGCCCATAAACAGTTCGCCCGAAGGCATATGTTATGATCAGTCACTTCCCATATCAATCATACATATGATGCGTATGATAATGAATCATGGATCTATACTAAACATGTATATAGAGATGGACTCTGTGTATAACGGAGATGGGCCTAGATTGCCTACTTACTACAAGTATAGCTTATTAGTGGGCCTTAGGGAGAGTGACAGTGCAGACATTTAACCGACGTCATCCTTACAATGTGGGCATCTAACCATTATTGTTCACAAGGCATTACTTGCTATGAACATCATTATATGCCATGGAGGGATCACGCATTACAATGGACCTAGTTACACCTAATTGGGCCTTAAGTACATCAATTGGGCTGTATCATATGGGCCTTACATTCATCAAGTGGATCACCTCAATGAGCCTCACTAATGAGCCTTAAGTACTTTGCAATGGGTCATAACCCATGGGCCTTGCATACATCACCATGGCCTCACGATATGGGCCTTATATATATTAAGGTAAGCCTTAACAACGGGCCGCAAATACCTCAAGATGGACCTCTCAAATGGGCCCATATATATTGAAGTGGGCCTCAACAATGGGCCTATAAGCACATCATGATGGCATAAACATATGAGCCTATATATATCAAAGTGGGCCTCGACAATGGGTCACAAATACATTAAGATGGGCCTAATCACATGTCAAGATGGGCCTAAATACATCAGCCCATATATACCGAAGTGGGCCTCATGTGAGGCTCGCCATAATGTTTATTCTCCTCCCAATCTAGGGCCCAATATAATGTATATTTTCATCCAAACTGTTCATAAGGTCACATGGGCCTAGGACCCACTGTAATGTTTTATTTGCAATCCAATCTATTTATAAGGTCACGTGGACCAGGGTAGGGCCCACTGTAATATTTATTTGCCACCCAATCTATTCATAAGGTCACCTGGACCTTGGGCCCATTGTGATATTTATTTATCATCCAACTTGTTTATATGGTCGCACGGACCAGGGAGCCACTGTACTGTTTATTAGCTATCCAAACCTGTTCATAAGGTCACGTCGGACTAGGGGCCCACTGTAATGGACGGCGTGGATACAATATATACATCTAGGTGGGGCCATGCACAACATCACGGTGGGGCCAGCACACATCATGGTGGGACTGCACACACGTCACGGTGAGGCCGTGCACACCCATCACGGTGGGGCCGTCAGATGGGCCCACTGGAATGTTTATTTTCCACCCAACCGTTCATTGGGTCACACAGTCAAGGGCCCACAGTGATGCAGTCCACCAATCTAGACCACCCATTATGTGAGTATCACCTGGCTGAGGGTCTAGACCAAGTTTTAGCCACATTCAAAATTCAGGTAGGCCTCACCAAGTGTTTTTATATGATTTAAGCATGTCTTCACATGATTTAGATGGTATGGCCCACCTGAGTTCCGTTTACAGCTGATTTTTCTGGGACACC
This sequence comes from Magnolia kwangsiensis, assembly GCA_037074715.1. NCBI lineage: Eukaryota > Viridiplantae > Streptophyta > Magnoliopsida > Magnoliales > Magnoliaceae > Magnolia > Magnolia kwangsiensis. The sequence goes on from CM073579.1 coordinate 81,044,102, forward strand.
CCATAGATAAGGGGACCCATCAAATGCATGGTGCTGATGTTCGAAACGCATCACGGTGGGGCCCACAGCTGGGGCCATGAGCCCCAGCCAAACCATCCGCCCTCGCCAACCGCAGGCGCTGCCTGCGTCGTGTGTCAGGGGCAGCTGCTGCTTTGTTTTTTTAAAAAAAATAAAATCACAAAATCTGTGGTTTTTCCCATGTGGGGCCCATATATGAAAAATCCAACCCGTTCATTAGATTCTACGTCCTCTGATCGATCAAATTAGACCAATATGCGACCTGTTTTTTACGAATAGAAGAATCCAGGTGGATTTTAACGATAATACCACTATTTCCTATGGTATGGCCTGCTTGATTATCAGATTGGCCTCATATTTTGACTCAACGTCTAAAATGAGTGCAGGAATGGAATGGACGGCGTGGATTAGACACATACATTAATGTGGGGCCTTCATGAGTGGCTCAACCCAAAAACCATTTTTTTTTGTTGACGTTAGTACATTCCCATGTGAGTACATGCACTCCAAGTTACTCACCAACACGTCCAGCGTCCAAGGACGCTGAACGGCATAGATAAACATATTATTGTGGTGGGTCTCACCTGAATGTGGCCCACACATCAAGGTGGGTCCCACATGAACGTGGCCCACTTGATCAAACCGATGTTTGTGTTTTCCTTTGATCAAGCACGTTCAAACGGACGGCCATGTAGACCACTCAGTGGATGGCCTAGATAGAATGCATGCTTCATGGGGGGCCACACACACATATTAGGTGGGCCATCAACAAGGAAAAGGGAAGAGAGAGAGAGAGATAGAGAGATCGGCATAGTGGAGGGGCCCCGCCACTATGGGCCCCTCATATGACTACAACACATACATTAGATTGGGTCCCATCATAAGTGGGCCATCAACTTGAAAATCAATAGTAAATCACCCACCTCTAGGCCTCCTTCTTGCTCCCCTAGCCTTCTTAGCTACTTATCTATAAGTTTAATGGAGGTAGATGATGGATCAACGGTTGAGATGGGAGATGAGAGAGTAGGGAAAGTGGGCCACACTTGGCATTTGGGCGAGGGAGAGAGCTTGGACGTGTGAAGCTCTTTTGCTTGGGATTTTTTTGAGAATGAATGAGAGAGAGGGAAGTGATGGGTGAAAAGGTGATGAGGTGATGTGGTGGTTGGGTGGAGTGATGGGTGAAGGGATGTAAGAGTTGACTTTGAGCTTGCTTGTGTAAGAGGAAGGTATGGGTTATTATACTTGACTTGATGTGTGATGTGTACTTAATTGATGGGATTGATTGATTGATTGATGGGACATGTTGTTGAGATTCTCTCGAAGTTTGCAACGCGTGGTGTTTTCTTCGAATTGAACGTGGGCCTACATCTTCTACCCTGGGTATCGGGTCAGTGTGCGAGTCACGGCGTTAGAACCGCACGATGGTGCGGTCGCTAAGGTATAGGTTTCGGGTCGAGTCGTCTCTGATATGCGGGACTCAGCTTAGGTTCATGCGTAAACATCGAATACAGGTCGAGGATTACCGAATTTTGACCGGAAAGACCGTGGAGGCCAATGGAACGGTATGGACTAGGACACGGGTCTTATAACCATTACGTGTAGGTGATGTTGGACCATAGCAGCGTTGGGGCAGGAGCGCATAGTATATCATCTTGGAGCTTTTTTTCGATCATCATTATATTTCCCTTTATGCGTAATGTACTTATAAGTTTTTGATCATAGTAGAAATGTGATGGAGTTTTTGGTTGTTATTTGTGAGTTTTGCCTTTGGTTATGTTTATTACGAATCAAATTCATATTGAAAATCCTCCTCGTAAGATACTAGGATCGAAAACCTGACGTATGAGTGTTGGGAGCTGAAAGCTGGGTACTACGGAGGATATCGGCGATCGAGAATTTTGTGAGCCCAAATTTTGAGTTTGGGACGTGATACTACTCCACATGGATTAGAATCGAAACCTTTAAATAAGTCGATTACTCCATTCCCCCAGTGGTTGATTGCACCAAAACCTTTAACCAACTCATAGGATATTTTGGAGGTGTTGAAACAAGTGAAGGTTAATATCCCTCTTTCGGATGTTGTATAAAAAATTCCTTCATATGCCAAATTTCTGAAAGACCTATGCATAACTAAGAGGCGACAAAGTATCAAAAAGAAAATTTTTCTGACTGAAAAGGTGAGTGTCATCCTCAAGTAAAGTATGCCACAAAAGTATAAAGATCCAGGTAACCCAAATATCACTTGTATAATTAGGAATCACCAAATTGAGGACACATTTCTTGACTTGGGGGTAAGCATAAATCTGATCCCTTACTCGATCTACAAACAACTAGGTCTAGGTGAATTAAAACTAACCTGGACCACATTACAACTTGCTGATCGCTCAGTCCATGTACCGAGGGGGATGATTGAGGATGTGTTAGTCCAAGTTGATAAATTCTACTATCCAGTAGATTTCATCATCCTGGATACTCACCCCATCACATACATGAGCACTCAAATCCCTGTCATACTTGGCCCTCGTTCCTTACTACATCTAATGCTATCATCTATTGTAGGAATGAAGTCATGAATTTGTCTTTTAGAAATATGACATTGGAGCGCAATATCTTTTTCAACATGAGAAGACAAGAAGAGGATGAGGATGAGGCCCACGACATTAATGTGATAGACTCTTTCATGAAAAATAGAACTTTGATGACCTTATCCTCTGACCTTCTAGAGATATGCTTGGCCCACTCCCCTGATTTAAATGATGGCATGATTAGGGAGATGGAAACCTTGCTTGATGTTACGCTGGTACCTAAAGTTAATTGGTGGAGGCCACAATTTGAAGAATTTCTCCAAATCAATGTTGTGCCTCTACCATCTAACCTCAAAGCACTGAAGCTTGACCTAAAACCTTTGCCCTCTAATCTCAAATATATCTATTTAAGTCAAGATGAGACATACCCGGTAGTGATTTCTTCGCATCTTGAACAAGAACAAGTGAGTATGCTTATCTCTACTCTCAATAAGCATAAAGGAGCCCTTGGATGGTCCATTGCGGACCTCAAGGGAATTGACCCTTTGATTTGTACTCACTGCATTCATTTTGAAGAAAATGTGAAGACCTCCCGACAACTATAACGTAGATTAAATCCAAACATGAAGGAAGTGGTTAAGGTCGAAGTACTTAAGTTATTGGATGTTGGTATTATATACCCCATATCGATAGCCAATGGGTAAGTCCAACTCAGATGGTTCCTAAGAAGTCTGGAATCACCATCGTAGTCAATGTCAATAATGAACTTGTGTCAACTAGAGTTACTACTGGTTGGAGAATATGTATTGACTACAGGAAATTGAATACTGTCACGAGGAAGGACCACTTTAATTTGCTCTTCATTGATCACATTTTGGAAAGGCTAGCTGGTCACTCTTACTATTACTTACTTAATGGATATTCAGTACAATCAGATAGAGATAGCCCTTGAAGATCAAGAGACGATAACGTTCACATGTCCTTATGGCACCTTTTCTTACCGAAGAACTGTATAATGCCCCAGCCACTTTTCAGCGATGTATATTAAGTATTTTCTCTGACATGGTGGGGAAATATTTAAAGGTCTTCATGGGAGCATTTCTTTTGAGATTATGTGTGATGCGTCTGACTATGTTATTGGGGTGGTGTTACGCTAGAGAAAAGAAAAGAAGCCCTAAGTTATTCACTATGCAAGTAGAACTTTAAATCCCACCCAAGTGAATTACTCTACTACGGAGAAGGAACTCTTGGCTATAGTTTTCACTTTGGACAAATTTAGGTCCTACTTGATTGGATCCAAGATCGTTATTTACATTGATCATGCGGCGCTCAAGTACCTTCTTTTAAAGAATGATGCTAAGCCCCGCTTGATAAGATGGATTCTCCTACTCTAGGAATTTAATTTAGAAATACGAGATGAAAAGGGAGTAGAAAACGTAGTGGCTAGCCATCTTTCCAAACTTAACCTCCCTGATTCCCTTAAAATGATACCTATAAATGACATGTTCCCTGATGAATAACTGTTTAAACTCTCCCAATTATCTTGGTTTGCTGATATTGCTAATTATCTTGCTAGAGGTTTCACGCCGACACATTAGAATGCACAAGATAAAAAAAATTCTTCACCGAGGTTGGTAAATTCTTCCAAGATGACCCATATTTATTCAAATATTTCTCAGATCAAATTCTAAGGAGATTTGTGTCAAAAAATGAACATCAAAGTGTCATCTCCTTCTATCACTCTCAGGCTTGTGGTGGTCACTTTTCTGCTAAAAAGACCACGAGAAAAATTTTGTAGTGTGGTTTTTATTGGCCACTACGTTCAAGGACACTCATGAGTTCTGTAAAGCTTGTGAGCGTTGTCAGAAATTGGGAGCATTGTCTCGTCGAAATATGATGCCGCTAAACCCCATTTTGATGATTGAAGTAATTGATTGCTAAGGCATCAATTTCATTAAGCCATTCCCCCAATCCTTTGGGAATTTATACATTTTGCTAGCAGTAGACTATATCACTAAATGGGTCGAAGTGATCCCTTGCTTGAGCAATGACCATCAAACGGTCATTAAATTCTTAAAAGAAAACATCCTTTTCCAGTTCGAAATGCCTCAGGCCATCATTAGTGATGGAGGTTTACACTTTTATAATAGACCATTTGCAAACTTAATGTACAAATATGACATCTCTCATAAGGTGAGCACTCCACACCACTCGCAAAGAAGTGGGCAAGCTGAGATTTTCAATAAGAAAATTAAACACATTCTAGAAAAGATGGTTAACCCTGATTGCAAGGATTGGTCAATTCACTTGATCGATGCCTTATGGGCCTACCGTACTACCTTTAAAACCCCAATTGAAATATCTCTCTTTAGACTTGTCTATGGAAAAGCCTACCACTTGCCTATAGAATTATAACATAAAGTTTACTAGGCTATTAAAAATCTGAACTTTAACCTGGACAATGCTTGCTCGTTGCCCAAACTTCAATTGAACAAACTCGATGAAATTCGGAATGACGATTACGAAAATTCAAGAATTTACAAGGACAAAATGAAGGGTTTCCATGACAGGAACATCTTTTAGAAATCATTTTTAACCAATCAAAAAGTCCTTCTAGACAATTCTCGATTACACCTTTTGTTGGGTAAACTCAAATCTCATTGAACGGGCCCTTTCACTGTTACTAATGTCTATGCTCATGGGGCCGTCGAGATTCAAAATCTAAAGAATGACAATGTTTTCAAAGTAAATGGACATGTTTTAAAGCCATTTATTGAGAAAGTTAATTCAAAGGACATGTCCATACCTCTGATTGATCGTATTTACCAAGATTAACCTCCTAGTTTGATGGAGGTGTAGTTAGGTTTATTGCTTTCTTAGAATTTAGGACTAGGATAGTTTGCTTTTCGCTTATCTAGTATTCGTGCTAACCCATCTTCGTATTAAGAAGTTTGGAAAAGTTACAATTTATCTTCTTTGGGTACTACCTTTCCATCACTTATCCATTATTTTCGTTGTCTCATTTATATCGCATGATTATATCTTTTACATTCAGGACAATGTAGATTTTAGGTTGGGGGTGAAAATTAGGTAAACTAATCAGTATTTTCTTAGTTTTTAAGCAAGAATTTTGATAATTTTTAATTTTTTAAATTTAAAATATTTTTGAAAAATGATAATTTATGCATGTACAGAATGTTTTGAGTATGATGATAAGATAAAGATTGAATTTTGAATTATTGGAGTTTGATCAACTAAGTAGCCTATCACTTATAGTTCTTGCATTCAATTGATTAAGAGGAAGTTTGAATATCATGTTGATCTAAATCACATGACACATTCAATTTGTTTTCTGTGAATTATGTTAGAATTTCTAATGTTTAGTATGTGGATCATTGATAGATGTTGAGAACTCAATCTGGAGAATTTTATCTACCTTAAAAGATGAAAAGAACCAGCTAAAAAATAGTGAGATCGATAAAAAGGTCATGTATAATGAAAAGACTGGAAAAAGTTTGAAAAAGAATGAAAAATTTTAAAAAGAATCTGAAAAGAATGAATAAAAAAAAAAGTGTCCGTCGATATAAAATCAAAAACTAGAAAAAGAAGAAGGGGATAAGTTCGAAATCGGTACTTGAGTTTTTAACTACTCTTAATATGATGAACATGGCTAACATTATGAAATAATAGTATTCTCATGGGAAGTAATTTGATTTTCACTGAGCACATTGAAATACGTGATATAAGAATTTATGCTCTGGAGAAATTGATAAAGAACCTAGTAGATTGACTGCTTATATGATTCAGCTCAAGGTTTTCAAAATCTCACTTCTTCATCTTAATTCTACTCATTCATATTCGATTGCACAAAAGATTGTTTTCTAAAAAAGGTTTGACCATTGAGAATTAAGGTTTACTTCATGCATGTTTTGTTCGGGACTAGCAAAATGCTGGTTAGGGAGTGTGTTGAGTTGTCAAATATTACATATTCTCTCATATTTATATCTTGGTTTTATGATCATGATAATGCTTAATGGTATATTTATGCATAATTGTGTTGCAAGGTGAATCCAAGAGCTTGGATTGAAAAGAATACTGAAAGCATAGATTTAGTGCTCAAGAATGACCAAGGCAAAGGAGGGATCTTAGGAGACCAAGGGTGAAGAGTTCACATGCCAAAGATCCAATAAAACTAAGTATAAAAGCTAAAGAAAAGACTTGAAAGATCGCAGAATCTGTAGCAGAAAACAAATAGGTTCGGTCCGATCGAACCCATGTTCGGTCCGACCAAACTTGCACAAAATAGTCTAGCAACAAACGATGGAATTCAAAAGCTAATTCGGTTCGACCAATAGACAATTCGGTCCAACCGAAACCCAATTTGGTCAAACCGAAGGTAAAATTTGGTGCAACCGAAAGTGCACAAAAAACTTCAGCGCTTAAATTTAGTCTGACCGAACCAATCTCAGCCCGACTGAAATTAGGCAACTACTGAAATAGAACCCTTTCCAAATTCAGACTCAACTTTGGATTCGACATCGGTCCGACCGAAGTCATCTTCGGTCCGACCAAAGTGTAATGCGGAAGAGCTGCGGATTGCATAATTCAAGTCGGTTTGTAGAAATTCAAAGTTAGTGCGTAAGGTAGAGCTTCACAAGTATAAATAGGAGTCTCTAGGACATTCTTAGGCATCTTCTAAGGTTTAAGGAGTGGAGCAAAAGGGTAGATAGCCATCGTCAAGAGTTTTTCTTCTTTCTTAGTTGTTTTTATATTTTCTTTAAGAGTTCTTAGTTCAATCATGTTTATGGTTGGTTAAATCTCTTAGCTGGGGCTAAGAGATGAAGCTTGTAATGTTATTGAGATGTTTACTTTGCTTTGATTCATGTTCATGTTGAACTTCATCGATTTCTAGTTGATTTTAAAGAATATTTTTAGTTTTTAATGGTTTGTTGTGACTCAAATTACAATAGACGCTGCGATAGCTTTGAGTAACTTCTTTTCCTATTTGAGATTGTGGGATTGGTAAATCTTGTTATTTGTCATCGTCTCCAGGGCATGGTTGGGTGACAAAATCCCTTCCAAATCGTCACAATCCTTTTGCATTGAGGCTAGATCAATGAGAAGTTTGGAGATTTAACCATCTCTCTTTTCAATTGGATAAGATAGGACTCTGATTCCAATTGGATCTCTTGAATCGAGTAAGGTAGCATCTCAATTGTTACAAGTGGATCCTTGGCACCATAGTTCCCACCTTTAAATTTATAAATTTCAATTACATCCTTCACAATTACTCTTTCCAAATATTTAGACTTAGTTTTAAATCTTCTTCTAGTCCTACTTCTAGTTATTTCAGAAATGTATGAGATTAGTTCTTGTGGATTCGACCTCGGTCTCACCAAGATTATTACTAAATCACGATCTTACACTTGGGGTTGTGAACACATTACCTAAATCAATAATCGGCACTGGTTAGCATGCATTCATCTACGTATTATACAAATCATTAATCGACACTAATTAGCATGCATTTATCCATTCATAGTATAAATCAATAATTGTGATATGGGGTTCGATAAACTGTAACGTCTCGAAAAAATCCGTACAAAGACTCGAGTACCACCTCGATCAGAAATCACTTAGGATTAATTCCTTTAGAAATTAAGCGTAAGTTAACTAAATCTATGTTAGATTAGCTGTGAAATTAGCACTGTTCACTTTAAATACGTTCTGCAAGACCCAAAACTTGTGGAATCGTTGACGCTATAATGTCCTGAAACCTAGGATCAAACTCTAAACTCGTTTGCTCTCAGGAACCCTTCGAAACTTTGTATTAGATCTAGACCGCGAGTCGGAAGTCTGATATCTACAATCTCAGACCATTATGACCGCTTGGTTGGACTTGACAATTGTTTCAAAAATTAAGCCCAACTAACGTCCAGACACTATTGTACTGAGTCCGGAGCAAGGAGTGTGAGAAAGAGTGAAATTCTTTAAAAATTAAATGGGATTTAAATAAATCTGGCACGTGACGCTTGTGGGTTAAGTATAAGCATTCAGACCGCCAGAATCTGACCCAAATACACCCTCGGATCAGGAAACATTTTCCACTCAGGTCAGTGTACTTGTAATCCCTGATCGAGTCTCAGTGACCGCTGAACTGAAACTGGTCCGCCACATGCGATTTGAAAACCCGATCGAACTGAAAACTGAATGTGATCAAGATCCAACATCCATGAGCTTAAGTCCGACCGCATTCAGCCAGGGGACCTCCAGAAGCGCCCTTTTGGATCGGGAAAGACCCGATTTGGTTATAGCCCAAGTATACCTTTGTTCCAAGTCTATATAGGTGACTTTCTAACCTATTTACAGACCTTAAACCCTCTCACTTCCCTCCCATACGAATTTTCTAAAACCCTAGAGAAGAGAGGAGAGAAAGGAGAGAGATTCTGTAAGAGTTGTGGGGAAAGCTTCCTGTCACTCGAACCTGCTACCAAGCGTGCTTAGCTATTGTATTCCAGTCACTCTCCCGGTGATTCTGATGCCATTCTAGGTAAGGAAACCCTAACCTCAACCTGTTTTAGGGATTCTAGCAATACAAGTAGCGAAGTAGCTGACCTATCTTGTGAATTAGGTCGTCGTATCGACGTTGACGAAGCGTAGACTTTCTATTCGAATCGATACGCGTCTACGGCGAAAGGTGAGGATTCTAGATGCTTAGGTTAACTGTTTTTAAAGCTTTCAATGTCGTTTAATAGTAGATTATCGATAAGAACGCCGTTTGACATGTAGAACATGCTGTCTGTTTTCCATTTCGATTACGTACGAAGAATATGAGATTTACGGTATTTTAGGTGTTTGTAGGAAATACTGTATACGTCCGTATTTTGCTGAAATGATTGCCATGTGTATTTGTCGTGTTATTATATTAGTTAGACGTGTATGATCTGTTTGGCGAAGAGATTTGCCCTAATGCACACTTTGGATCGACATACGCTATGTAGACAAATGTGTGTAGACTAAGTGTTTGTATAAATGTTTGTATTAGTACGTATTGAGTAAATGTTGTTGTAGATTAGTTTTGAGATTGGATTCTCAATTAATATGATGATGCACATGATTTCCTCCATGTTTGTTATATGAATTGATTTCCTTATATATATGAAATGCTTGTGTTTAGCTGATTTACTTATGTTGTATGTTATAACATGTTGTTAATATACTTGGATTGATTGTGTTTCATTTCTGTCATTCTCACATGATCACTGATGTAGATTACAAGTGCTTGGGGCTATATCCTAGTCCAGGTAGTCAGTAACAGATTCGAAATCGTGGTCGAATTCTATTCACCACGAAAGATGCGTCGACGAATGCGAGTCTTGCTTTGGGTTGACGGCAGTGGTTAGGCCACACGAGGTGTTTTATGTGCTTCATGTCGTTCAGCTTGAGGTGCGCTTATACTAGTCGAGCTCGTCAAGTAACCCGACTGACCATTGTATATTCACCTTGTATTGGTCATAACTGCTTGAACCTAAGGTACTGAACCTATCAGAGATAACCCTGATAACCATGGTACCTTGGTCCATTAAGACTCATGAGCCGGGCATGGTGGTATGGGACACCGTGGTCTAGCTATCGGCCTACGCTGGGGCCATAAACCTCCCCGTAGTGACCAGTGAGCACCTTAGACTCGTGAGTTGATTGTGGTGGTATGAGACACTACATTCGAGCTGTCGGCCTACTTTTATTGGTGACGAGCCCTTTGTAGTGACCTCGAGCATATTCTAAGTCTACGTGAGGTGACGACCCTTCCGTAGTAACAAGAGTACAACTAGGCCTGTATTGATAAGGTGATGGGGGAGTGGTGCAACGGGTGCGAGCAACAGCCCTGACAGCCCTTACAGCGACCTAGAAATATACCATCATATGAGATTACTAGGAGTGACGACCCTAGACAGGATCTGTGATTGGGATTGAAATAAGGGAAGTACCTTAGTTTCTCAATACTGCTGTATGAAAGGACTAATAACAACTCGGTAATCATATTCATATCACACTGCATGTGCTTGGAAGATGTGGAGCACTTAGGAAAGAAAGCATGCCGCGGACGTAAGATGGTGTCGCATGAGGGAGTATGTCGGTGAGGGCATCCATCATGTCATTTCATTCTTGCATTAACAACAGTATCTAGGAATGTCTGATTGTTTGCTTTACTATTATTGCGTGATTGATTTGATAACATGTTAATCTTTTCTCTATGATTCCACTAAGTTGATCACTCACTCCCACGTTATGGGATGGTGTTTGCAACACCTACCAGACTCTGTCTTAGATGCAGGTTGTGAGGTGATTCAGGAGCTGGAGCCGGACTACTTCGAGGACCAGGACGAGTTCTCATACATGTAGTTCTCTGACGGCTTCGCATAGGTGGCCTGGATCGGAGGGATTCTGCTAGTTGAACTATTATACGACATTTCATTTTTGGTTTGATATATGTATATGTGACTCAGAGATGTATTCATACTTTGGAGACAGTTTGAGATTATTTTATTTTTCATACAGTGATATATATATTCTTCAGTCTTCCGCTTGCGTTTTATCACTGGATCTAGAGTATGAATTGCAGTTTTGGTATAATCTCACTCATGTTAATGCACTAACTCAGACAACATTAAATCATCAGCATGTTTGTTGCATAAGTGATGGTCTGGAACTCGGGAGTCGGGTTTCTACATGACCCCCGATTTTTAGGGTGTTACATAAACGGTAGCCTAAAGCACCTTGGACTAGTGCGTCGGGTTTCGAGCTTGCTCCTAGGGCTGCGGTCATGCAGATTTGCTTCCCGGCATCTTGTTGTAAGATGGATGGCTCGTAAGACTTCATGCATTCGATTATCAAGGAAAATCTTCATAAAAAGGGTTTGCTATTTACCTCAAATCGTTGTCAAGGAGATTTCAGCAATGTGGCGTGATGCGGATGCATTGCCGGCTAGTCGCGACGGGGGTGGTTCTTCCACACTAGATCCTCTACCTCACTTTATCCCTTTCTTCTCCTCTCTCTCTCTCTCTCTCTCTCTCTCTCTCTCTCTCTCTCCCTTTCTTGCAATAGAAATTCGTATGGAAGTGAGAGGGTGAAAATGGGGGCTATTTATAGTACCAGAATATGCACAAAAAGCCCCGGTGACCCTTTTTCCAATAAACTTGCCTTGGGGGAGGTTGTTTTCGATCTACAGGGTCCTTTCAAGGGCCTACTGACTCATCCATGTCAGGGAAGAGGTGCCCCACTATAGGAACTATGTTTAGATACAATCGGGCGGCAATCGAATGCTCCAATTAGTTGTGGGGGCCTCATTTGCGATGGACAGTTATTGATGATTGATCAGGGCCATGACTATACAGATGTGTGTAGGGAAATATCATTAACTCACACATTGAGTTTGGTTAAAACCCAACAGTTAGAAAGTCACAACTTCACAAAAGATTAGAGAGCCCAATTCACTTAAATTTCAGGTTTCTACATAGGGCATTTACACATCTCATGCACCTGGCCTTCAGTCCAAGTTGAATGATTCTAAACACTATCCCGGCTCAACATCTATGATGGACGTTAAGCCTGATAAGAGGGTAATTATTTTATAGTTTCGAGTTTGGTGACCCACTAATGAGAGGTATAGAGCTTATTCGGATAATCAGTGCATTTCTAGAATGAATTGTGTAACGAGATTTCTCATACACGATGAATGAGGTTTAGATTAGCTATATGCATAGTGTGACATATTTACAATTAACGAAAATGATGATTCAGCTCTAATCACTCTAATCAAGGACCATAATTTAACTATACTCAAAGTTATCCGAATTAGTAAACTATACCAAAAAATAGATAATTTAATTAAATAGGATGATTCTTATTATGATTATTCACTTAAATTTCAGGTTTCTGCATAGGGCATTTGCACATCTCATGCACCCGGCCTTCGGTCTAAGTTGAATAATTCTAAACACTATCCCAGCTCGACATCTATGATGGACATCAAGCTCGATAAGAGGGTAATTATTTTATAGTTTCGAGTCTGGTGACCCACTAATGAGCGGTATAAAGCTTATTCAGATAATCAACGCATTTCTGGAATGAATTGTGTAATGAGATTTCTCATACATGATGAATGAAGTTTGGATTAGCTATATGCATAGTATAACATATCTACAATTAGCGAAAATGATTATTCGACTCTAATCACTCTAATCAAGGACCATAATTTAACTATACTCAAAGTTATCTGAATTAGTAAACTATACCAAAAAATAGATAATTTAATTAAATAGGATGATTCCTATTATGATTATAAACAATTCCTAAGAAGACATTAAGTACAGAATTCTACGATGAAAAAGATATGCGCGGCACATCGACAATGTGTAGTTATAGAAATTTTCAGTTTAAATACATATATTTCAAATAATATTATTGGTACTTTTAGTTAATAAATTATTTTTAGTATTTGTATAATAATTCATCATCAAGTATACTTTAGCCTCACCAAATTTCATCTCATTTTGAGTTATATAAAAATTCTAAAAATTCTGGGAGTACCAGTTGCCTGAAACCAATGATTTTGGTACAGTTTCCAAAAAATCCTAAACTTAACATTTTTTTTTAATTATTTTTTCCATGAAACTAGACTCATCAACCTTCAATCTAGATTTTGAATCACCTCAATCGGATTGTAGAAAAATAAATATGAATTTTTAAAGTCAATGCACTGAAACTGTCAAAATCCGAACATGTAGAATATTGTTGAATAGAGTTACTTAGTTGCACCGAGTCCCACTCGGTACAACGGATTTCGTGCGACTGAACCCTGCTGTCCAGATTTTCTCAGTTGCTCGATGTTTACTTTGTGCAACCGAGCAGTGTTGTCCTAGTTTGCTCGGTGCAACCGAACCGTGCGGTCCATATTCTTCAATTTTCTCAAATTTCACTCAATCAGGTGATTTTGGTGGATCTAAGGTCACTCATTTTGGTCCTAAATACGTGCGAATATACACACAGACTAGCACTCAAGTCGATATATCAAATGTACTACCCTGTGACATCCAATTCCCAATTGGAAAAAATCTGGGGCGTTACAATAAGGGTCGTCACCCAAACATAAATGTGGTGAAGTCATAATATCAATTCCATTTATGATGTAGTATGCCTTCATAAGTTCTCAATGGTAACTAGGGGGAGGTTTGTCACCCCAGCGTAGGCTAATAGCTCAGACGCGGTATCCCATACCACCATGCCTGACTCATGACTCTTGTAGATCATATCACTAATGGTTATAAGTAAACTCATTCAATGGGAATGAGATCTCCTAGATTTACTTTTTCGTTGTCATACATTATGAACATATATGATCAGTCGATTATTAAACTAATTTGATTAACTTGGGGGACTTCGGACGCAATCGACATTGGATGCAAGCACCCCGCGTAATCTAGCTACTGACAGTCGTCCTCACTTTTTGCACCTATATTAATACCCCATAAATTTGCCACACTAATTTTCAACTTCAACCTCCATTCTCTATAAAAGAGTAGGGGTTCTCTTACACTTATACTTTTGCTGCATTTAGAAATTTTTAAAATTTTAAGAGGGAGTGGGGCCAGGGTGTGGTGCACCATCATACCTAGAGGGAGTGGACCACTCATCATCATCCAACCATCCATCCATTTAAGGTGAGTCTACGCCCCCTCCTCCCATCCTCGTCTTCCTCCTCTTTCTTTCTTCCTTTTGTATTTTCTTGATGTATGCAGGGCCCACTAGTATGAGCTCCTGTGTGCATGTATGACTGGCCATGGTGGTCAGTAAGGTGGCCCACGTCAGTATGGTCCACCAAGATGAACATTATATCCATACCTTTCACATGTAATCCCCTCTTTTATCTGGATAACAACTTGTAAAATTTGTATAAAATCAACCATGTTAAAACTTATACTAAAACTTGGAAGTAATATGTATCACACTATAAGGTAACTCTGGATCAAATCTTGTTGCTATCCGACAGTCCAATCTCCCATAACATCAATTTTACTTGGTTATTATCTAGTAATGCACAGATGGTCCCAATTTGTCAAAAACAGACCCATTTTTATCCCTTTAATGAAGCCAATAGAAACATATATTTCATTGGCTTTGTAGTAAATCTAAGTAGCTTTCCAAGGGTATATAATATGCCTCAATTGGAGTTCGGATGACTGATATCTTGGCCTCATACGAAAATGTATCTGAGGACTTGTTGTGGCTACATATTGTGTGGGCCATATACATGATTCCAATGGTCAGATCTATTTGATACTTTCCATTAACTTACTTGAGTTAGTTAATAATCATAAGTATGGTCTCTATAGTCAGATTGTTTCTTAATAGAATTTAAGAAATTTTAGATCGACATGTATGTCTGTAAGGGTAAATCTTGAATTATTGTGTGTGATGGATCCAAGACCCTATATGATTGGAAACCTATATATACTCTAAATGATGTATTCTTAAACTATCTATTGGCTCATATTTTTCAACAGAGAACTTGATCAACACATTTCATGTGCTACTTAATGTGTATGTTGTATGTATGTTATCCATAACAATAATCCTCTTATTGTGGACCCACTTGGCGGTGGGACCACTCGTGATATATGTGTTTTATTAGTTCATTCAATCTATACAACCATGTTCATTGATGTATGTTTCTTATCTATGCTTTGCCAGCATGTGGGCTCTACTTGCCATTGAAGCTATTTCATTTCCTTTGCACCTTTTCTGTTTGCTGAAAAATTTCTGAGTACCTAAACTATGTTGCATATAGGCCTCTTTGACACCTTATGATAGGCTTCACACTCTATAATTAAGGGTCCCACTATAGAGGATGTTTAATTTATGTATCATTGGGCTGGAATGTCCCACCATTTTATCGGGAATGACCCCCAAGTGTTTGGAAAGTGGACCCAAAGTTATGACAAATCCTATTGCAGAGAACTGTCTAACTATTTTTATATTTTGGACCAACTTTGGGCCTCTTTAGTGGACCTCACCCATGTACAAGATATGTGCGGGCCACCACTTGGAAAATTTAAAATATACTAATTAATATAGAAATAATATTTTACTTGGTCCAAAGTAGGCCCTACAGAATCAAGGAGTGGATCCCGAGATGGGGTCAAGCATGATTGTGTGGAAAATTCTGTCAAGAAAATTGAAATAGCTATGTTTGTCCTTGCACCAAAAATTATGTGTGCATACCAAGGTCAACCGATGGCACATCGAAAGGTGGCCCCATGTAATCGTGGGACATACTCAAAATTGGGCCAAACTATTTCTGCACTGTATTTCCTACATAGTTTATCCAAGTACTCATGTTTGGGTCATCATCGTAAATTGTATACATTAAAACAATGAAGTCTACCTTATAATTTTTAAAGCCCATACATATAACTATCATATAGACCTTTTCCTTCATCAAAAGTGGGCCCGATGTGATCTTAAATCTAACAGAAAGGGCCAAAAACTAACCTTGCACCAAAAATCTGTTTGATAGAAGTTTCATGTGGGGCCACATCTATGGGATCCACCACATTCCCAAAGAATTTAATAGAGTATCTAATCCCTAGAAATGAATTATTTAAATTCAGGACATGAATCCTTAGGTAGTGGACCCAAAATCTTGAGTAGGCCTTTTTACTTGTGGGTTGTATCTTTGTTTAGTAAGGCTCACCTTGTGTGTGTCATAAAATGATTGTTGTTCAACCTTGTGATTTGAGTGGTAGACAACCCTTGCTGTCCATCCATCTCTCTTAGGCTATATATGGCCTCGAGCCTTCCAAACGAAGGAAACTTTAAGGCCCAAGTGGGCCCAATACTAAGAGAAATGTTTGGGAGTGGCAAGACCAACTTTGTGACCCTTCTTAGGCCTATTAGGTAGGCCAATTGCCTAGTAGGTAGCATGCCTTGAGCACTACTACTAGTTAATTGGGCCACACTTAATGGGGCCCATTTGGATTAAATAAGTTGTAATAGATGAGCCTTCTTATTTTACTTGTGAATGAGGTTTGTGAGCCCAACATGATGTGGAATTTGTATAATATTGGCATGTGGGACTAATATTTGGGATTGTAATTTACCTCTTAGTAGATGTTGGATATGTGGGACCCAGTTGTGTATGGGATCTACCTTGGAGGCATATATACATGTATGCTTTCTTTGGTGTGGGACCGTTTTCCACTACCAAACTAAACTTAAACCTAAGTGGGCCGTACCATAAGAATGTTGGACTAATGAAGAGCCCGTTAATACTTGTTGTAAAATGTGGGGCATAATCTTGTGTTGAGTATGCAACGCTCAGCTAGTGGGGCCCACTTAGTTGTAGAATTAGATTCACATCATTGAAAATCCTAGTGATTATAGTAGTGTTAACTTGATGGTAGATAAGTAATATGAATGATGAGCAGGATGTTGTTTATATTTAACATAATGTGATTGTGGATGGATTAGTTATGGTAGCATCCATACTATAAATGATATGATAATGAATGCACATGGTGATGGTCATGGTAGCGACGTACATATCACCACCATGCTCTATTTGATATTGGGAACCTAATAGATGATGTTGATTTCCAAGTGATAATGATGCATGTATTGATGGTCGTGATGATAACATGGATAAGATAAACACGTTTTACTTGATGCCTGGATGATGATAAATAAATGATGTTGGTGAATGTAAGGATAACCTTAAGCATGATGAAGGATAAACACCTACTAATTAAGGCATATATGATATGATAGTGTTGGATGATGGTCATGATATTGATGGTGCATGTGAACTCTTGTATGCTACGCAGTTCATGCACATATACGTTAAAATGCACATGCTTGCATGATATAGGTTATGATGATGAGTTTGACGTTGAATGATGTATATGATAATGATGATACTTACGGGTGCACCTTATGTACGTGTATGCTACGCGAGCCTTATCCACCTTTTTTCTTCTTTTTTTTTAATATTTTTTTTTAATATTTTTTTTATTTTTATACACATGCACATACCCCACACACTCACACGGGTGAAATTTCACCACCTACGGGCACTTGAACCCCTGACCAGGAGTTGGAACTCCTGAGAGTCTACCACCTGGGCAAGAGTAAGGACCTTATCCATGTATTTGTTTAGTAATCACAAAAGGTGTAAGGCCTTAGTGTGATATTGAGGACAATTAAATGTATGGGTATTCACACCATATTGATTATTCTTGGGTTGAGTTTAGTGCCTCGGGCGTTCGAAAGCCCATTTGTCCATGAAACTTGTGATATAATCTGGTTACAAATAATTGTTGGATGAGAGTTAAGTGGACCCACCCGTGTAGTCAAGGAAATAATGCTAGATCATTTGTCACATAGACATAGATAATGGGAAAACACACATATAAGCCTCATCTAAAACTTCCATATACGCCCCATACAAGTTTCCAACTGTGGTCATTCAATCCCCACTTCTTTAGTGTGCCCCACCTGATCTCTAAATCTTTATCATTTTTGGGTTCTTGCCGTAAAATGAGCTAGAAAAATAAATAGGCGGCATCGATAAGGCAAATACATCACGGTGGGCCCCAAAGAGCTTGCGCTACGTCGTACCAAAGGGACACGGTTGTCCCGAGTGCCGCAGGTAATCCGCTTCTCACCAAACACGGCTCGCTCTCGTGGATTTCGCGCGGTTAGTTTATATACGGTGTGGTTAGTTTATATACGGTACTGCTCTGAATCTTTCTACAGTAATAACGAGCTGCGGCCCATTGTTAGGAAAATCCATGACCCCTTCTATCACAATGTGTGTGGGTTCCTTAGAAACCATCTCCTTGAAACTCTTAAGCTTTCTGTTTGTGGGCTAATGAGAGATTTTTATGCACATAAATACTGGAAAGGTAAAAATATAGGTTTCTGAGATCTTCTAATGTTGCCCAAAAACAAAAATGATGATCCATTGTAATTATAAACGGATCAATGTTTCGGATTACTGAAATATAGGCTTCACTAATCAAAATTAAAATCGTTTGTAATGTCCAAATATGCATTGCAGATCATCATACTCTCCTCCCATAAGATCATTTGGCATGGAAACAGATTGCGTGCTGAGTAAACTCTGTGCGGCCCACCGGAATTTATATATTTTAACAACTCTATTCATCCATTTTATCAGATAAATTTAGGACCTAATCCTAAAATTGTACGATATCCAAAGCTTAAGCGGGCCACGCCACATAAAAAAGTGTTATTTGAACATCTACCCTTGAAATCTTCATTGGGCCAGTAGTTTTGGATCAAGCTGATATTTATTTTTCCCTTCGTCTTCCATTTTTGTTTGATCCTATGAACAGGTTGGATGGCAAAAAGAAATCATTGTGGGCCCTAGGAAGGTTCCAACGGTTGACATCATCATTCCCACTGTTTCCTGTGGTGTGGTCCACTTGAGCTTTGGATATGCTTCGATTTTGGGTTTATGCCCTAAAATAATCTGAAAAAGCGAATGGACGGCGTGGATAAGAAGCGTACAGCCATGGTGAGTCCACAGAGTTTACTCAGTATGCAATCTGCTTCTATGTTCCATGCAATCAGACGTATTGATCTTTCTTTATTTCGGGACGGTAACCGTTGGAGATAGGGTCATTTTGCAATGATCCAGACCACGTCATTTTGCAATGATCCAGACCATTTACATGATGGTCCTTAACGTGGATGGGTGACAAGTACCAAAAAAAAAAAAAAAGAAGTCAAGAACGGAAGTTGTTAACAAAGGCATAACAGATTAATGGTTAAAAGAGACGGTCCATATTTAAAGGAAATGTGTTAAATGGTCAAAGAATTGAAATTTCTAATTCAAGATTTATCCTTTTGGTCATCTCTCATCAGGAGGTGGAGTTCCATCCATCCTTTTTCCAGCTCATCTTCGGGCATGGCATGAGCCTGAAATTAAAGTATACTTAAAACTCAAGTGGACAACACCAAAAGAAAAAAGCTAGAATTGAACGCCTAGGAAGTAGATATTTATGTTATCCCTTTATCCGTATCCGTGTGACCGTATGAACAGGGATTGCGTACTGAGTTACTCCGCATGCCGTTATCGTATCGAGTAAACTTAGTTGGGCCCACCGTGAATGCATGTGGTTTATCCACGCCGTCCATTCATTTTTCCATATCATTTTATGGGTTCAAACCAAAATTGATGCATATACAAACCACAAGTGGACCATACCACTGGAAAAAGTGGAAGGATTGATTTCAACCGTTGAAAACTTTCTAAGGTCCCTAGTGATGTTTATTTGTCATTCAACCTGTTCATAATATCAAAAGACATGGATGAAGGGAAAACACAAATATCAGCTTGATCTAAAACTTTTGTTGTCCCTAAGAATATTTCAATGGCGGATGTTCAATTCACACTGTTTCTGGTGGTGTGGTCCATTTGAGGTTTAGATATACTCCATTTTTGGCATAGACAACTAAAATTATGTGTTAAAAGAGATGGACGGAGTGGACATAATGCATGAATGACACTCTGGCCCACAGAGTTTACTCAGTACGCAATCCGCTTCCTATGAACAGATTGAAAGACGAATAAACATCACTGGTTACTAGGAAGATTTCAACGGCGGATCTCGTTATTCTCACTATTTTCTACGGTGTCGTCCATTTCGCTTGAAATTTACTTAAATTTTAGTACGATGCCTTAAAAATAACTGATAAAAGGGATGAATGGTGTGGATAAGACATATATCCCATAGTAAGCCTCGTAGATTTTACTTACGTACTGAGTACTGAGTTATAACGCAATCCACGTCCCTCCCATCCACAAGCAAGTAGAGTCCTCCCCATCCACACACAGCCCACGTGCGAATCTGGCGTATGTTTTTTCTTACATTGTGGCCCACCTCAAGAGTGAAACTGCCATAGTTTTCAGGTAGAGGACCTAATCAAGGTGGCCTACTTGATGGAGATCACGGACCTCGCACACATATGCCATATTAGCGCGTGTGCTTGCGATTGGATGGGGCGGCGCTATGGATCGCGTGTGGAATTGGCAAACCTCGAAGAAAAAATTTATAAAGAGATTCTCTCCTGGTTGCATCTTAACTTGGACGGTCCAATCGATCGATCTGAACTGTACATTAAGTATAGAAAACATTTCATGAGCTACCGTCCCATGTCTTAACTTGGACGGGCCTTATTATCTTTAGCCATTAATTTTTCAAGACATGGGATAAGAAATTTTGATTGTTTTAGAATCGTAAGTAATCATTATCTACCTGCACGCGGATGTTTCGTCGAGCGCACAGCACCGACCTGGGTACTGTGTGCTGCTGAAAAATCTCTGTGAGCCCACCATGATGTACGTGTTTTGTCCACACTTAACAACAGGTTAGGGTGGAAACTCTTACCCGGGTGGTAGACTCCTAGGAGTTTCAACACCGGGTCGAGGGTTCGAGTACCCATGGTGGTGAAATCCCACAGTGTGCGTGTGTGGGGTGTGTGTGCGTGTAGCGTGAGTGTGTGGGGGTGTGTGTGCGTGTGTAAAAAAAAACAAAAACAAAAAAAAAAAGGGTGGAAAATAAACATTACAGAATGCCGTAGGAAGTTTTTATGGTGGGTGATTAATCACCACCTTTTCTTAGGTGTGGTCCAACTGAGATTTGGATTTCTTTCATTTTTGGGACCATGTGCTAACATGAGCTGAAAAAATAGATAGACGGTATGGATAAATCATATACATCATGATGGGACCGTGTGGATCAGGTGTTGCCGGGGTGGAAGTTGCCCCTAACGTGAGGCCCACATTGATGATGTGTTGTATATCCCCCGCCATCCATCTCTTTTTCTAGGCTATTTTAAGATATAGCCACAAACATTAGTCAGATCCAAATCTCAGGTGGACCACACAACATGAAATAGTGGTGATTGGATGGCCAC
Source organism: Magnolia kwangsiensis (assembly GCA_037074715.1). Lineage (NCBI taxonomy): Eukaryota > Viridiplantae > Streptophyta > Magnoliopsida > Magnoliales > Magnoliaceae > Magnolia > Magnolia kwangsiensis. The sequence goes on from CM073579.1 coordinate 81,065,647, forward strand.
TATTAAAAACTTCCTACGGCCCATCCTAAGCAAATTTATCCCATCCCAAGCAAATTTATAATGTTTATTTTTAATCCAACCCGTTGACGAGGTCAAACAGACATTCATCGTTGATAAGGTCAATCAGATCTGGACGAAGGGAAAATACAAGTATCGGATTGATCCAAAACTTTTGTGTCCTGCAAAAGAACTTTTAATATTCATTCAGCACTTTTTCCAGTGGTGTGGTCCACTAGAGATTTGAATCTTCTTAATTTGGAATAACATTGTAAAATGAGCTACAAAATCACATAGACGGTGTAGATATAGAATAAATTCATCACGGTTGGCTCCAAACAGTAAGGGTAACACCCACTAAAGTGATCCGTTTCCCATGGTACTTAAGTCGGTTCTGTGTCATCAACGCCGCACTCCGAAGAGAAATTGATCACCGTGAACCCCACCTTTTAACTACCGTCTTTGCTGAGCCATCTCAAATTTACATTCCCAGTCTAACCTCTCACGTACGGACAAACTAATTGAGGACGAAAATTCCCCTTGCCTTGAAAAGCAGCTGTATTTTAGTTTTCAGTGAGTCTGTCCATACGTGAAAGGTTTGGACTGGGAAAATAAGTTTGGGGGCGTTTGAAAAAGACGCTGGGCAAAAAGTGGCATTACAGTGGTCAATTTCTCCAATCCGAACCTGAGCAAATATGACGCGGATTTCCTGTGAAACGCTTTCGCACGGAGTTCCCACGCGCTGGAAACTTAGGTTGGGCCCACCGTAATGTTTGTGAGAAATCCACTCCATTCATCCGTCTTGTGAGGTCATTCTAGAAAAGGGACAAAAATTATGCGGGATCCAAGATCAACTGGGCGGCACTAAAGGAATAGGTGGGTAGGGAAATTCTTACCGTTGAAATATCCCTGGGTCATAAGTGATTCTTGGAAAACAAATATTATCCTGATTTAAAAATTCTTTGGCCACACAAATAGCTTAACTCTGGACGTTCGATCCTCACATTTTGGGCCCAGTTGAGTATTTGATCTGATTCATTTTTGTTCTCATTTATTAAAATGATCTCACAAAACGGATGAACGGTATGGATTTCATCAAGGTGGCTCCAATTAGGTTCTCAGGGCATGAACTTCCTCCTAGGGGCTTACAGAGGAAATTTAAATCCGCGTCCAACAAACATAGATGGGTAAAATTGTTGATTGGATTTATTTTTCGTATATATATATATATGATTGGGAGCGTTCGTGTCAAAGGACATTGATCAAATGGTTAATATTTGATACTCAGTGTAATGTACGCATGATAGGCCATGAAACGTGCGTTGGACCTAATGACCCGTCCAGATATTTGGATGGGAATGTGTTTCAATGGGAGTAGAGCACTATAACTTACACAATAATAGCACTTGAGCATTTATCAATTATAAAATGCCCAAATCCTTCCATCTGCAATCTCCTCTTCCCTTCCTCGTTCGGCACACCTCCGTCTGCTCTTCTTCAAGATCAGGTCAGTTTCTTCTCTTATGAACGCTGAGTTATTTGATATACTCTGGTACAGTATGACAGCCATACGCATATCTAGACCGTGCAAATAGTGGGACTCACGTAGATGGGCATGCACCAAAATAAATCTGATTCTCCCAAAGCTTCGATTCTCTGATTAGCATTTGTTAATTGAATCCACAACATTCTCTATTTCATTTCAGTCATCCGCTATGTGCCGGTCAATCGGTCAGTTTGGATAATCTTTCCCGATTTTTTTCTTTTTTAATCTTGACCGATCACCTATTGAAGGAAGAGTATGATTTTTCCAATCTGGGAAAGTTTTGGTGTGTGACTGTCTACAGTTGGCTTACAGTATCGGCTGTGGGCCCCACTTGCACTACTTTTACAAACTAATGGCTTCGTACAACCTTTAGGAACTGATTCCGTCATAACCGAGTTCGGTCAGTCATTAGCGTGGGGCCCACCTTGATGTACGTGTTATATATCATGACATTCATCCTTTTTTCACCCGATGTTGCCCAAAACTGAAGCGGATCCAAATTTCAGGTAGACCACAGATTGGACCGCTACCATTAAAAGCATCTTGTGGGTCCCCTACCATTAAAAGCATCTTGTGGGTCACAGACGTTCTGGATGAAGCTGATACTTGTGTTTTCCTTTCATTTAGGTCTGTTTGAACTTATCATCACAAAACTTCTGGATGAAGCTGATATTTGTGTTTTCCTTTCATTTAGGTCCGTTTGAATTTATCAACAGGTTAGATGGCAAATAAAAATTATGGTGGGCCATGGGAAGTTTTTAATGGTATATATTCAATTACCACTGTTTTTCTGGTGGTATGGTCCTCCTGAGATTTGGATCTGCTTCAGTTTTGGGCACACATCTTAAAATGAGATACAATGAGATACAAAAACGTGGATATACAACACATACATCCCACTCTCATAAATGGCTTGGGTCTGCACGGGGTCTAGTCAACTAGATGGGTAAGCGTTTGGTATAAGTGAAATAAATAGCATATTCAGCTTGGATTGACCCATACCGGACAAGAAATGACAGTATATGACTGTATATGCTTATGTGCTATTAGGGCTAGGTTGTACATAGCCTTACGGCCTGTTTGGTAACGCTGAAAATTTTGACTTAATGCGGAATTGGAAAGCAATTGGTGAAAGCGCTCGGTGTATTTTGGCTGAATTTTTTCAGCAATGCAGGTTTAGCTTAATGGTGAATGGAGAATGCGCTCCATGTATTTTTTTATTTTTATTAATTTTATTATTTTTTTTAAATTTCAAAATTGCCCCGCACTCTCTCCTTTGTGTAAAACATAACCCAACTTTTAACATGTGACACTTCTCTAGGCCCAGATTTATGTGTTAGATCAATACCGTCCATCAACTTTTCTATAGCATCCTAGATCATGATCCCAAAAAATGAGGCACATCCAATCCTCAAGTCATCCTAAAAAATGAGGCACATCCAATCCTCAAGTCGACCACACCATAGGAAGCAGTGGGAATGGAATGACTACTGTTAAAACCTTCTTAGGGTCCATTGTGAAGTTTATTTGCCATCTAACCTTTTCATAAGGTCACACAAACCTGAATGAAAGGAAAACACAAAAATCAGCTTGATCAGAGGCTTATGTGGCCCCAAGAAAATTTTAATGGTAGGCACCCAACTCCCATTGTTTCTTGTAGTGTGGCCCACTTAAGCCTTAGATCTAGCTTGTTTTTGGTCATTTTCCCTAAATTGATATGGAAAAATAAATGGACGGTGTGGATAAAACATATACATCATGGTATGCCCCATAGAGCCATTTGTGAGGACTGTCCATCTCTAGCTATACCACTTATTGAGTGGGGGTAAAACCCAATCCCACCCCGATTTGGGGGGAGCGGATCAGGTTGAGTAGCAGACTCGCAACTGAAGTGACGTCACCAAGTTCTGTGGGCCCACCATGATGTATGTGTTGTATCCACACCGTTCATCCATTTGGAGAGATCATTTTAGGGTATTATCCCAAGAATGAGGTAGATCCAAAGCTGGAGTGGACCCCACCATAGAAAATAGTGGGGAGAGTGACATCCACCGTTGAAACCTTCCTAAGGTCTACCATGATATTTATTTGAGATCCACCTGTTCATGTGTTAACACAGCCATGAAAGGTGGGAAGAAATATCAGCTTGATAGAAAACTTTTGTGGCCTTTGGAAGTTTTTAATTGTGGGTGTCACTCTCCCCATTGTTTTCTATGGTAATGTCCACTCAAGGTTTGGATCTGACTCATTCTTTGGATCTGACTCATTCTTTGGATCATGCCCTAATATGATTTCTCCAAATTGATAAACGGTGTGGATACAACATATACATCATGATGGGACCCACAAAACTTGGTGACGTCACTTTAGTAGCGAGTCTCGCTACTTAACCTGACAATAGCTAATCCGTGTCTGATTATGGGCTTTAGCAGATTGTGTGTTGTGCCACATGCCACCTACCTTGGCCCTAACCGTGGGGCCCACCTTGATGTATGTATCCCATATCTACTCTGTTAATCCGTTTTTTCAAATCATTTTGGGGCATTCTACAAAAAATGAAGCAAATCCAATTATCAAGTAGGCCATATCGTAGGAAATAGTGGTGAGTGACCATTAATGGACCAAGAAAGTTCTAGGCCACATGAGATTTGGATCATCCTCATTTTTAGGATTAATCTCTAAAATGATTTGGAAAAATGGATGGGTGGCGTGGATAAAACACATACATTATGATGGGGGCCACACAATACCGTCCAATAGCTAGGGGCTATTGACATCGTTAGTATGCAATCTGGATCCACCGAGGTGGGTGTGACCACGATTGTGAGGCCCACGGTGATGTATGTGGCTATATTCACGCTATCCATCCATATTGAAAGCTCGTTTTTGGGCATGATCCAAAAAATGAAGCAGATCCAAATCTAAGATGGGCCGTAGTACAAGAAAAAGTGGTAAATGACCATTAAAAATGTCTTGCGAGCTACAAAAGCTTTGGATTAAGATGATATTTGTGTGGTCTCTTCATCTAGGTGTTTTTTTTTTTTTTCCTTATAAACATGTTGTTAATAAACATTTTGATTGAATCCATGAAGATTTTAATGGTAGGTATTCAATCATGGTTATTTCATTAGGGCAAATGTATCAAATTAACATATTCCAAACATTTCAGACGTTAGTCAACAAACGGGTATTTCTAAATCCAATACTAGGTTTTCGACTTCAGATTCAGACTTTAGATTCAGATTTCAGATTCAGACTTCCAAATTCAGATTTAACAAACAGGCCCTTAGTGTCCCATTCCATTCTTAAACTGACCATAATGGCAGGTTGGGCCAGTTGAGCCTGACCCTAATTAGATGGGGCAGGTGAGGTTGGATCTGGTGTGCTAGATGAATTCTAAGTAGGATGGGCTGGGTCAGATGGTAATGGGTTGTGTTTGGACAAGCATTCCTAGCCCATTTAGTAAATGGGTTATGCTTAGGCTGACTTCAACTTGGACCGAACTTGATCCATTGCCATCCCTATATGCCAACCGTGACTCGGTTTTTTATTTTATTGAGTCAGGTCAACCTGAGTGGCCAACTTATTTAGTTATTTAAGAAGTCTTTAGTTTAACAATTAGATATTTGAAATAAACATTTATTTATTTTATAAGTGAAAATCTTATATTCATTAAACAACAGTCATTTTATTTCCTGTGTAAGAGAAATGAAAGCATTGAAAAGGCTAAAGATTCTTATTTCCTGTGTGTAAGAGAAATGAAAGCTTTGAAAGGCCTAAAGATTCTTATTTCCTATGTAAGAGAAATGAAAGCATTGAGAGGGCTAAAGATTGCACGTCAGACTCCGCAGTTTTCCTCAGGTGTCAAACAGGTGAGAATGTTTTCTTTTCCCACTTATTTAATAATAATGCATGGGCTGTAAATTTGTTGGGGTTTTTTTTTTTTTTTTTTTTTTTTTTTTTGAATAAGAGGCCAATTAAATCAGCGAGTGACTCAGTTTGAGTCATGCCAATTTATGCGTGTCCCACGGATTGGTGGTCAAACTGTTGATCGGAGGCCCCTCAGTGGATGGACCATATCCCAAATGTCACTCGTTTTGAAAGATCCTAGCCAGATATCCCTTGATTGGCAAGGTGAGCCTATGCTCAGTATATTTTATATCTTGGGCAGGAAGGATGTAAGGATATGAAGGATGTAGAAACTTACAGAGACTGGGCCAGCCTCCCAACTGAGCTCTTAGAACATATCATCGACCGATTGCCCCTGATCGAGTATCTCAGATTTCGTGGCGTCTGCAAGTCATGGCGATCAGCATCTTCCGATTATTCACCCAAAAATCAACCCAAAGCCCATCGCCCTTGGATATTGTTCTTCAGCCCGACTGGTCCCACAAAATGCTTCTTGTATAATGAGCCCTCTGAAAGTTACTATAACATTGAAATCCCAGAGCTACAAAACTCATCCTGCCTGGCCTCAAACCATGGATGGTTGCTCATCCACCATGATGGATCTCTGTTCTTCTTCAATCCCTTCTCTCGAACAAAAGTGGAACTTCCGGAGTTCAAACATTCGCTGATCTCCGATCATGTGGCCACCTTCTCATCACCCCCTACATCCGAAGATTGCATGGTTTTTCTCGTTAGTCGCAGTGACCCAAAAACATTTGAGATAAACACGTGCCGCCGTGGAGAAAATGAGTGGACTACAATATGTTGTTCTCAGAAGCAAAGTAATTTAAATGCCATTATGGGTGCAGTATTCAGTGAAGGGGAGTTCTACTACTTCGATTCGGATAAAAGAGTGGGGACTTACTGTGCTGAAGACAGACTGTTTGACATTTATGAGATCGTAAAACATGGATCTTCATCGAGCCGTTGTCTACCCTTTTATATTTGGAGGAATCATTTTGGCAATATGGCATCAGGTAAATGTATTGGACTGAACATAGAGGATTTATTGATTAAGTTTGGAGAGAAGAGGATTTCGATATCTGTTTGTGGGACAACAATACCGCACCGAAATTCAGAAGTGTGCATTGCGAATGAGCGGATGGAATACGATACGGAAGATGCTAATGAAGAAAACAAACGGCGGTTTATCAATGCAGTATGGATCGATCCACAGTTTATCCAACTCTCTCCAAATTATAGGTGGTCTTCTTAAGAAGCCTTATTGGTTAAAAATTCTTTTATTTTTAAATATTTATTAGAAATTGTTCTTATAAGGTCAACCTTATGGTAGGGTTGAGTTCTATGGGGGCCACCATCATTTTTTTTCAGACATCTAAACCTTGCATCTGATGAGTTCTCTCTAGGTGATGAGTTTTCCCAAAGATTAGGCGTATCCAGAACTCAAGTCAACCACACCATCTGGAACAGTCAAAATCATCTATAAAACATCTAAAATCATTTCATGGGCCCACCTGATTTTTGGGATAGCATGAAATTTGGTTGGTCCCCTCATCCAGGAGGTAGACACACAATGGATGGGTCAGATGCCTGAACCATATCTATGTTGGCTCAATAACAATTAGGAAGCTTTAAATGGGTGGGCGTCCCTCATCTGTTTCCTGTCGTGTGGCCCACTTAAAGTCATGATCAGACTGGACTTTGGGCTTTAGGCCCGAAAATGTGGGGATGCATCTGATGGAAGGGGTGGATGTCTAACAGATCATGGTAGGGTCCGCATAGCTTAACCTCACAATAACCTTACAGTAACATTGACATTATGGGAACATTTTTCCTTTTTCAGTTAGGATTTTAGTTCATCTTTGATCTGCATTGATGGAGGTTAGATAGTGTTTTTACAGAACTGACACTGAATTTCGTTTTCGATTATATGCCTCTTTTTTTTTTATTTTTTATTTTTTTATTTTATGCCTGGCAGGCAATAATTACAGTTAGGCCCTGTTTGTTTTGGTGTAAAAATACTGGTAAACTATAGTAGAAGCATAACAATGAGATAATAATGAGATGGGCACCTATTTGAAAAATTGGTCTATATCATTTTGAATGTTGTGCAAAAAGTGACCTCCCAAAAGTGAAAACTTTGAAGATCCACACTGTCCATTCATTTTCTCAGATCATTTAAGGGCATGAGCCCATAAAATGAGGAAGATCCAAAGCTCAAGTGGGCCACACCACAGAAAATAGTAGTTTCAACTATGGGCATCATTATTCCCACTGCTTCCTTTGGTGTGGTCTAGTTGAGCGTTGGATATGCATCATTTTTTGGCTCATGTCCTAAAATGAATGGACAACATGGATAAAACACATACATCATGGTGGGGACCACAGATTTTTTGCCACGTAGACCTAGTAAAGACACTATGCAAATCTAGTGACCTTTTACTGATCAAATCTTGCCAGAGCTAATTATTACTCATTTACCTTCCTTTACTAGTATTTATGTGGAACCCAATAGCCTTTTAAAATGTCTTGAACTCATTTTTGGGTGTAATCTAAATCCATTAGCATACCACAAGAACTGTGGGAAATTCGAACTCAATTGTGACTCAGAAAATTTCCATAACTCACTATCATAAAATCAAGGAAGAGAGTCATAAGAGAAATCCTCCTCAATCCATGAAGACGTTGTTTTTAGCTCTAGAAGCATTGGTCGCAGTCTTATGCTGCATTTTGAGGTTTACTGAGGCTGTGTTGGGATTCACTCTTGTATTTATTTGCTATAGTTAAATTAATTTGGAAATCACTGAATTGCATTGCCATTACTTTCATTAGTATCCAATCTAACGGGATTCAGGCTTGATAATTCAAATTGCAATAATGTTACTCTTTTAGTTGGACTTGAAAACAATGCAATTGCAGTCCAAGGCTACGTTTGGACTAACAATCCAATTGCATTGCGATCATGCAACTGCCATCAAAATTATCCTAATGGAAAGCATGTGGCCCTCAGAGAAGCTCAAATCATGTCCCCTTATCCAACATGTCGGTCCCAAACTGTGGAAACCAGAAACGTTGGCTGGATGCATTGAGCCATGTGACTCCATGTGTGCGGATTTTCATGTTGGTCTGCTTGCTCTCTTGTGCTTGTCTGCATCTCGTTCTTTGGGTTATCTACTCAGATACTCCAAGCGAATCGATGGAAGCTGAAAATTAGACTTAGGTGTGCAGATTGTGTTGGCCAGCAAGGGGGCTTGATGATGCAAAAGTGTCGCTGTGGGGCTGTGTAATCATCAGTTTCTAACTATTGGACCTCTGGTGATTCTGGTGCTAAACACGGGGAGAGCATGGGCCATTGAAATTTCTGTCCTTCCTCATTTCGTACCTTACAACATTCTTATATGGCCAAGATTGTCTGAGTCATTGTGGTTTTTGGTCCATTATCCATTTATGGACCCTAATAATGAAAGAACAATTAAAAGTTCGCATGATGTGGTTGCATTTGGCTGTGCAACAAAACCTTGGTCAGCATGCATGACTTCGCAAGCCAACCTAGTCTACTTAATGTTTGGGTCATACTTCAATAACCCAATAACTCGACTCGATGTCTAGCTAGGTTGGTTGACTCAAAGACTAGGTCGAGTCATACTGGTATTTTATAACAAAAAATAAAATATTAGGGGATATTAGTAAATATCTATTAAACATAACATGGCAAAAGCTGGCAACAAAATTCATGTTTGGTCAACTGATTTAGTATATTGCTCTTTTGGGAGATGTATAGTGCTCGAATCTCCTCGCCCAAGTCAGTGCAAGTCGCAATGACTTGACTGAGTTCACAAACCAACTCAACAGTCGAGTGCTGCATGAATCTTGTTCTGCCACTCCACTCTATCAAGGGCCAGACATACACTCTAAGCATAAGTTTGAGTTTGATTTTCATCTCTGATTTTCATTTTAACGTGCATGAATCTTGTTCTGCCATTCCACTCTATCAAGGGCCAGACATACTCTTTAAGCACGAGTTTGATTTTCATCTTAACATGGAAGAATTATAATTCCACATCAAAACCATGAAAAGTTGGATTTCTCATTTCTGATTCTAGAGATTCTAGTATCATATACATAGCATCCATCATAGGATGTGAAAGATCCCCAGCTACAAATACCAATCCAAATAGCATGGCATTCCAAGAGACCAAATCCTTGCGTAGAATGTCTCCAAACGCTCGGTTACATCCTTCCATGTCTCCACACTTGGCATACATGTTAATCAACCCATTGCCCACATACATGTAAGAATGATGACCAAAGCGAATTACACAACCATGGACCATTTTACCATGTCCCAAGACTGCTAAGTTAGCACAAGCATGAAGGATGGCACCGAATGTATCATCATCAGGTTTGGGAAGGCTCCTTCTCATGTTAACGAAGAAGCTAAGGGCGAGCTCTCCATGCCTGTTTCTCGCATACCCTCCAATCATCGCAGTCCAAGAAATCATGTTGTTCTCAGGTGCGTGCTGAAATGCGGCAAGAGCTACTTGAACATCTCCATTTTTCATGTGGCCATCTATCATGGCATTCCATGACACTTGGGTTTTAATCTCGATCAAATTAAAGATCTTAACAGCATCCTCGTGAGAAGCTCAGAATCGAGTTATTAGCCTCCGCTGCTGAACTCCATCCAGTTTTAACAATGCACGCATGGATCACACACCCATATAGGAAAATTCGGATGACTCAGCGTATGCATTCACGAGTCTAGCAAATGTCCACAAATCCCCTCCACAACCGCCCATTTGCATCAATTTGAACAAATGCATGCACGAATCGATTTCTCCGTGTTGACTATAGCCTGTCATCAATATATTGTATGCGACTTGATTTTGAACGGGCATTTGGTCAAACGCTCGATGTGCATTCTCAAACTGCCCCGTTTTCACTTAAGAGTACATGAGAGAGCACCATGAAACTTCATTTCGTGTGCCCATATCGTCGAACACTCCGTAAGCATCGGAGGGAGATGAACACTTTCCATACATATCTATAAGTGAATTGCAAACGGGCAAAGAAGATTGAAATCCAAACCTGACAACGAGCGCATGGAATTTCCTTCCACGGCTAAGACTGCCAGCATCAGCCGACACGTGCAAGGCTGCGGTGGAAGAGAGAGCATCAGGATTCATGCCTGCAATTCTCATGTCAGAAAACACAGACAGGGCTTCTTGAGAAAGACCAAGTCGAGAGTAGCCTGTTAGCATTGCATTCCAAGTGATTATATCTCTTTGAGGCATTTAGTTGAACAGTCTCCTTGCTGTGGCTATCATGCTTGATTGTGCAAGAGAATCAATATTTGTTGTGGTGCGAAACAAATCTAGGAGCGGCATTTCGTCGAACATCTGATTTGCTTTGAAATCAAGAGGCTCCACCATGCATTTTAGCAGCTGCAGCTAAGTCAGATTTTGGAACTGGTTTTGATTACTTTTGACTGAGAGATATCAGTTCGGGGATCAGTGAGATGGATGGAAAACTATCCGCTGTCGCGCCGTCTCCGTACGGCATGGCCTTGCAATCCAGACCGTTCATCTGGTAGACGACGCCGTGCATGTGCCACTGGTTCAGTTTCTAAGCGGAAGACTCGCACGGAGCGCAAAGAGCCGCACTGAGTGGCCAATAAATCCTATGTGTGAACCGCCGGGTGGGCCTGATGGATACCTGAACCCGGCTCGACGGACTGGGCATGCATGTAGGTAGGGGTAGAGGTGGGCACCCGATTACTCCATCTGGCTAACCCGACTCATCCGACTCATTTAGATCCAACTCGACCCGAACCGAATGGGAGAGTTGGTCTGAACTGAGTAGGCTTCGCCCCATGCAAACTCAAACCGAGTCGAGACCTAGTAACTTGATCCAAAATCCGACTCTCTAACCCTATCCGCCACACCCTACCTTGACCTGAACCCAAAATCTCTCTCTCCCTCCCTCATCCTCCTCATCTTCCAAGCTCGGCATCTCTCTCTCTCTCTCTCTCTCTCTCTCTCTCTCTCTCTCTCTCTCTCATCCTCATCTTCCAAGCTCGATAACCACCCACCACCATCACCCTCCTCTCTCTCCTCGCCACTCTTTCGGTCTCTCCCTCCCTCATCTCTCAATCCGACTCGGTGCCAACTTGACCCGACTCAGTACTTCTGATTGGATCAGACTCGGTCCGGATCAATCCAGGCTAGACTGGACTTGGATCGAGTCAAGTATGTTGGACTCGGTATCGAGTCGGATCGAGTTTAAATTAGGCCTATTTCAAAAATAGATCAAGTAGAGTCGGGCCTAACTCGGTCTGACTCGACTTGATGTCCAACTCTAGGTCAGGGTATCAATGGGCCATGTGTCACGCCCCAAATTCAAAAATCGGACTCACATGAATCTCGATCATCAAATTCGGTGTCGATAGCCTCCGTAGTACCCCATTCTTGGCTCCTAGCGCTCATACGCTAGGTTCTGATCCTAAGATGCTATAGGAGGATTTTTCAAGGTACATTTATCTCGTAAGAAGCATAACCACAAGTTTACCAAAATCGCAAAGGGAACATCATCATCACATATCCACTAATATAAATAGTTGAATACAATGCTGAAAGAAAAATATATATATCAAAAATCAAAGCTCCAGAAGACAGCTGCATGCTCCAAGCTCAATGTTGCTGCAACTTAAGGCCACCTGTACACATCTATCGTGCATAAGCTTATAAAAAGCTTAAAGGGTGGTGAAAGTGTGTGCACAACATAAGTGCCAAGTATTCAATGCAATACCATAATCATACAATGTCAGAAATATTGGCAAGATCATGAATCATACGATAACAGAGTAAGCGAAATTACTAACAAGACCATGAGTCATACAATATCAGAGTACGCAATACAAATCAACTATGTAAACGAGAAGTCATAGAGAGCCAAAATATCAGATGCTGAGGGTACAATGCAATATGTAAATCCTGCTAAGTCCGTCTAGGCCATATAAGTACAGAAAACATTACAACCCAAAATGTCATATGCTTGCGGCTGTAATATGTGATGCGAATGAAATGACTAAGTAGGAGTGTGAGGTCGGGATGATAGTACGTAGTATCGTAGGCTACGAGGTCTATCACAAGACACTTCTATCCAAACCAGTCTCATACCTACATTTGGATAGTCAGACTCAATATGGTAAACTCCTAATCTCATGTTAGTCATGCGCCGAACTGAAATCCTGGTTATACGAAGGTACACGTAACAAATAGTTACGCACCACCAGCCCATGTAGATAGTGAATGAATGAATGAGTATGCAATTTTGCTCAATAAGTCTACATATCAGTATGATTCCTTTCTAGAAAATATCGGGGTCTATTACATTCCAAATCAGATTGTTGCCCCATAGGTGCAATAAGGTAGGTGGAAAATACCTCACTATCTGCCTGTCAATATCGGGCCCAGCTCATCCATAGCAGACCCATTCCTCGAGCTGGTCAGACTCAGCCTAACATTGCCCCCTCCTCTCGGGCATGTAAGGTCGTACTCCCTTCCAACCAACCACGATATAGTAGGAAACGCGGCCTGATGGTATATGACCCTCATGCGCTCGTGCATCCACTCGGTTTAGACGTTGGAGTAACCTCTGGAACAAAGAGGGTTTATGGACTTTTACCGAGGACATCTATAGCACCCCATACAGAACAAGATTTTCGGTGTCCAATCCTGCAACTAAGATACGCCTGTGGAGGCTACAACCCTAAAGTCGCTAGGGCATACAACAACCATGTCACACAATGCGAAATGCATGAATCACACTATCTAGTCATGCAGTAATCCTGCGCGTATCGCATGCTCATGTAAAGCAACTCCACCTATTAGGGAGCTCATAAACAATCTGCCTGAAAGCATATGCTATGATCAGTCATTTCTCATATCAAGCATACATGTGATACATATGAGCATGAATCATGTAACTATACTAAACATGTTATATGGTGATGAATTTTGTTCATAACGAAGATGGGCCTAGACGGCCCAAACATTACAATATAGGCCTAACAATGGGCCCTAGGGAGAGTTACAATGTAAACATTTAACCATCATTGCTCTTACAATGTGGACGTCAAACCATCATTGCTCCCAAGGCACGACCACTAAGAACATCAATACATACATCATGGTGGAATCTCGCATCGCAACGGGCCTCATGTACATCACACTCGGCCCACACAAAGGCCTCACATACGTCTCATTGGGCCTCATATACCTCAAGTGGGCCGCTCCAATGGGCTAAGCATGCATCAAATGGGCTACATCATATGGGCCTCACCAATGGGCCAAATCAAATGGGTCGAGTCAATTGAGCCAATTTAATGGGTCAATTACAACACAATTCATCTACTTCTAGAGATTAATATAGAGTATCATTAAAAAATGAATCATATCATAAGATCCACCTAACAGTGATGATAATGATTTTCACAGTTAAGAATTTAGGGGGCCCACCATAACATTTATTTCCCATCCATACTGTTCATAAGGTCACAAAGACGTGGATATAGAGGGAAAAATAAATATCACAATGGTCCAGGACCAGGACCCTGTAACCCAAAGGGGTTTTCAATGGTGGACGTTCATCCCACTGTTCTCTGTAGTGTGGTCCACTTGATATTAGATCTGCCTTATTTTTAGTCTTAAGCCTGGAGACAAGCTCACCAAATGGATAGACGGTAGGGATATAACACATGCATCATGGTGGGGCCATACCTGGCATGTCATGCCAGTTGATGGACGGTCAGGATGGATGGACGGTAGATATACAACACATGCATCATGGTGGGGCAGTGTGCACGTCAGATGGATGGATGACAGGGATACAGCACATGCATCATGGTGGGGTCGTACTTGACATGTCACACCAGTTGATGGATGATTAGGATAGATGGACGATAGAGATATAGCACATGCATCATGGTGGGGCTGTGTGCACGTCAGATGGATGGACGACAGAGATACAACATATGCATCATGGTGGGGCCGTGTGCATGTCAGATGGATGGACGACAGAGATACAACACATGCATCATGGTGGGGCTGTGTGTACATCAGATGGATGGACGACATGGTATAGAATGCATGCATCAAAGGTGCCCACCATCCGAGCCTATGGACGGTGTGGATTAAACCCATACATCACGTGTGGTCCACACGTGTGGACCCCTACACCTCATGAGACCCCTGGCCGTCCAGCGACGATGGGTCCCACCAGATAAATGTACAATGTGGGTTTACTCCCACGCACAAAAGCCGACAGAGGGTGGGTCCCATGTAGCAGTGGCCCACCCATTTAATATTGTTAATATATTATATATTATATAATATAATAGTGTGTGTGTGTGTGTGTGTGTGTGTGTGTGTACGGTGGTAGAGGGCTATCCATTCCCACCGTCCAGATCCATCTGGACGGTGAAGATGTCATGATAAAGGTGGGTCCCACGTAGGGCTCACCATCACATATATAATGATATATATTATAATAATATTATCTTATTATATTGTATACAATTTTTTATTTTTTTTGTGTGTTTTGCAGGACAATACACTCTATTGCCAGATCACACTTCTATGGAGGCCATGTTCAGCGTCCAGGGACGCTGGACGGACGGGTACAACACAGGCATCATGGTGGGTCCCACATGGACGTGGCCCACCTGTTTGGATCGATCTAATATTTGTATTTTTCTGTCACGCCCCAAACCCAGAAATCGGATTCATAAGAATCTCAATCGCCGAATTCGGTGCCGACAGCCTCCATAGTACCCCCATTCTTGGCTCCCAACATTCATCTACCAAGTTCCGATCCTGGGATCCTACAAGGAGGATTAATTTTTTTTTTTTAATGTACATTTGTCTCATAAGAAGCATAACCACAAGTATACTCAAATCATAAAGGCAAATCATCATCATATATCCACTAATATAATCATTTGAATACAATGTTGAAAGAAAAAAAATACATATGTCGAAATCAAAGCTCCAGAAGATAGCTGCACGCTTCAAGCTCAACGCTGCTGCAACCTAACGCCACCTGCACGCATCTATTGTGCATAAGCTTATAGAAAGCTTAGAGGGTGGTGAAAGTGTGTAAGGTAAGTGCTAAGTAAGAAATATCAGAGTAATCAGAGTAAGCGGAAGTACTAATAAGTCCATGAGTCATACAATATCAGGGTACACAATGCAAGTTGGTTATGCAAATGAAGAGTCAAATCGAGCCAAATATTAGATGCCGAGGATACAATGTCATAAATCATACAATATCAAAATAAGCAAAAATATACTGACAAGTCTATGAGTGTCATCAGCCGTACCAAAGCTATGCGATGTAAGGCATGAGTACTAATGGCCATATCAATGCAAAAACATGGCAACCCAAAATACTAAGTATTGCAGATGCAATGTAATATGCGGTGCGAATGAAATGACCAAGTTGGAGTGAAGTCGGGATGATAGTACGTATATCGCAGGCTATGGGGTCCATCGCAAGGGACTTCTATCCAAACCAGTCCCATACCTAAATTTGGATAGTCAGACTCAATGTGGTAAACTCCTGATCTCAGGTTAGTCATGTGCCCAACCAAAATCCTGGCCATGCGAAGGTACACAATAATTAGTTGCACACCACCAGCCCGAGTGGATAGTGAATGAAACAAATGCATGAGTATGCAACTCCTACTCAATAAGCCCATATATCAGTATAGTTCCTCTCTAGGAAATCACCAGGGTCTATTACACTTAAAACCAGATTGCAGCCCCATCGCACGCAATAAGGTGAGTGAAAGAGACCTCACTAGCCGCCTGCCAATATCGGGCCCGGCTAGTCGATAGCGGACCCATTCCTTGAGCTGGTCAGACTCATCCTAGCATTGCCCTCTCCTCTTGGGCATGTAAGGCCACACCCCTTCCAACCGACCACGACACAGTGGAAGAGGCAGCCTAACGGTATACGGCCCTCATGCGCTCATGCATCCACTCGGTCTAGACATTGGAGCAACCTCTGGAACCAAGAAGGTTTAGGTACTTTCACCCAGGGATATCTATAGCACCCCATGTAGAACAGATTTTTAGTGTCTCATCTGGCCATCCACGAAATACCTGTGGAGGCTACGACCCTAATGTCGCTAGGACGTACAGTAATCACAACATACAATGCAAGATGCATGAGTCATACAATCCAGTCATGCATCAATCCCGTGCATACCGTGTACTCATGTAAGACTTCTCTGCCTATCAGGGAGGCTCATAACAACCTGTCATAAGGCTTATGCAATGGTCAATCACATCTCATAACAAACATGCAGATGATGCGTATGGGCATGTATTATGATGCTATGCTGTCACATACTCATAATCGGTATCAATAACGGGCATCAACAATCAGCCTCGACAATGTGGACATTTAATCAACATTGCCCCCAATGAATGACCACATAAAGCCAAACATATAATGGGCCTATGGCCTCACACAAAGGTCTAATATACAACACGATGGGCCTTACTCAAGGGCCACATATACGCAACAGGTGGACCCTACTCATAGGCCTAATACATATCACAATGGGCCTTATCCATAGGCCATGAATACATCACAATGGGCCTTATCCATGGGCCTTGAATACACCATAATGGGCCTTACCCATGGGCCATGCATCACGGGCCTAATACGTGTCATAATGGGCCTTAACCACGGGTCACATGTACATCATATAGGTCTTCGACGATCGGTCTTGGCAATCGAAATTGACCTCGACAATCGAGGTTCGCCTCAACAGTCAGAATCGACATTCAGAATCGGCCTCGACAATTGAAACTGGCCTATACAATCAACCTTGACAAATCAGAATCGGCCTCGACAAATCAGAATCGGAGTCATAAACAACAATCGGCATTGACATCGGTAATCGGCCTTGACAATCGAAATCGACAAATTGGCCAAGTCAATCGGAATTGGCAATCGACCGCGACAATCGGAATCGGTAATCGGTCACGATAATCGGCCTCGATTGCTAATCAACAATCAGTTATGATAATTAGAATCAATCGGTAATAAGAATCAGCAAATCGGTTACGTGAATTGGAATCGACAATCGGTCGTGATAATCGGAATCGATCGATAATCAGAATCGGTAAATCGGTCACGTCAATCACATTGATTATCAGCAGACAAACAATACGGGGTCCATAGATGATCAACAAATCAACTATAGTATAAAGATCAGCACTCGACCGTGGTTATATCAAATCCGATAACACGGAGCCATCCATCTACGACGAATAGGGCCCACTTATTTGGGTTAACCCACTAAGGGAATGATGAGAATGAGCCTAACAAGGCCTAAGGAAAGGTCACAATGTGGACATTCAACCATCATTGCCCATCTATGTGGCATCTAACCAACATTGCTCCCAAAGAGTGGCTTACATAGGGCCAAACATATAGTGGGCCCATGGCCTCACACAAGGGTCAAATATACAGTATCATGGGCCTCATACAAGGGTTACATACACATCACTATGGGCGGCACCACATGGGCCTCGAATACATCACCATGAGCCTCGCTCATGGGCCTCATATACATCAGGTGGGTTGCATCAATGAGCCGCACTAATGGGCCACAAGTATATCAAAGTGGGCCTCATCACATAAGCCTCACATGCATCACATTAGTCCTCACACAAGGCCATATGTAACATCATAATGGTCCTCATATATGGGCCGCATGTACATTATAATGGACCATATCCCATGGGCCCCGAACACTTCGTAATGGGCCACAACCCATGAGCCTCTCATACATAATATCGGGCCTTACTATCTGGGCCGGAAATACATCATAATGGGTCACAACCCATGGGCCCTAATACACAATGGGTGGGCCCTACACATGGGCCTAATATACATCACAGGTGGGCCTTAGACATGGGCCTAATATACATCACAGGTGAGCCCTGCACATGGGCCTCGAATACATGACATGTGTGTAAGTGCTATGATTTCATATCCCTTTGGTTGTCAAATTTTGTGGTGCCAAAACCTATATCTATGTCTTGTATATCTTGTGTTTCATGTTTGAAACTATTCTTTACTTTAAGACATCGCATTTCAAGACAAGATCTTAAATGAAGAAGTTTTCAAGTAATGGATGAAGAATTCAAGTATTGAAGTCTTCAAGTTTGCATGTTCAAGATTCAATCAAGTTCAAGTATATTAGAATATTTTGTCAAGTCAAGATCAAGCTCAAAAAGGCCTACTACAAGATTTGTATATTCTCAAGCTTCTCTTAAGGGTCATCTGAGTGTACAGACTTTCAATGTCCATCTCACTTTTAAGGTTTGTTTGACCTTAGATTGACCTTAGGATGGGCTTTACAGTAGGTCATTCTGGATACATAATTTATATATTTCAATATGCTTGCTTGGGGTGTTCTAAGACCAGTCCTAGTGACTTCAAGACCAGTCCTAGCTCTGCTACGACCAGTCTTAAGTTTTGTAGGACCAATCTTAGGTTGTTGAAGATTTTTGAATCTTTTTGGCTGTCCTACGACCAGTCCTGGACATCCTACGACCAGTCCTGTGAGTTCTATGACTCATCCTTCGACCAGTCGTAGCCCTACAACTCAAACTCCAACAACCAAATTGAGGGTCCTACGACCGGTCGTAGGTGACCCACGACCAGTCGTAGGTGGCCCACGACCGGTCGTAAACCTTTCAGGACCGGTCGTGGAACACAAAATCTTATCCCGCGGAAATCTTTGAAAATCTTTGAAGTTACGACCAGTCCTAGGATCCTAAGACCAGTCGTAGACGGGATTTTTTAGGCTATAAATTGAGCACGAACTTCAGAGTTTTAGCAATTCAATTCAACTCTATTCAAGCAATCTTTAGGCTATTCTCTGAGATAAGTTTGTGTTTGTTTTAAGCTACTTTGTGCTTATTTAATATTCCTTTTGCTATCTTGTTTATTATTTGATTTTGATCAACATTCCAATCTTATTAGAAAAGAGAAATTTCTGATATTCCTTCTTCTTGGATTCAAAATCAAATAGAACTAACCCTTTTGATTTAAAATCAATTAGACTTAGAACCATTCTTAGAGTGAGTATTGGACTTTGAACATTGTATCGAACTTCTACTCCGATTGGTTCTACCGGGCTTCTTCAAAAGGTAATTTAGGTATTTTACATTTTTATAATTTAATTTATTTGGTTTTGTTTGAGATTTTTCAGAAAAATCTCATTGTATTGGTTATCTGAGGAGAGCCAGAAAACTCAGATTGTGAGGTTTTTGGATTGTGTAAGCCCGAGATCAAAGACACAATTGTGAAGGTTTTAGGTCAACCTATGAAACCTATTTTAATAGTGCATGCTAATATCCCGTGTGAGGATATTAGGAATGGAGTAACATTCTGTGTGCCTGTTGGATAACAGTTGGTGTACACACAGGCCAACCACCATATATCGTTGTGTTGTGGATGTGCATTATTCTTTCATTCTTTTATTCATTCAGTTTTGTGGTTTGTATTCGTGGATGAATGTTGTAATCTTTTTATTCCGATAAAGTGTGGGGAATGTTGTAATAACTTAGAATTTATTTCTGCAAGTTATTTTGATTTCCTTGTTTTTTATTCCTCATTGGTTTGTGATACAAAGGACGTTCTAGAAATAAGGTTGTCCTACCTTAAACCTTTGATTTTTGGTGTAAGGTTGTCCTTAGAACTGATAAAGTATCATTCTCTTTATTTTAGGCTATTGAGATTACTTTAAATTTAGCATTGTGCTTTATTTATTTTATTATTCCGCTGTTATTAGTTTTATTTGGCATTGCCCTATTCACCCCCCCTCTAGGGCATATAGCTAGGTCCTTTCAATGTGGGCCCTACACATGGGTCTCGTATACATCAAATGGGCCACATATCTGGGCCTCAAATACATCAAATGGGCCTTGCCCATGGGCCTCAGGTTCAAGCAGGTGGGCCCCATCATATGGGCCTTAAATACAAGGCAAGTGGGTCCTATCACATGGGACTCAAATATACATCATGATGGGCCTCATGGATGGGCCGCACCAATGAGCCTCAGGATGGACGATAGAGATACAACACATGCATCATGGTGGGGCCGTACTTGGCGTCTCACGCCAATTGATGGATGGTTAGATGGATGGACAGTAGAGATACAGAACATGCATCATGGTGGGGCCGTGTTCACGTCAGATGGATGGACGACCGAGATATAGCACATGCATCATGGTGGGGTCATGTGTACGTCAGATGGATGGATGACATGGTATAAAATGCATGCATCAAAGGGGCCCACCGTCCCAGCCTACGGGCGGTGTGGATTAAACCCATACATCTCGTGTGGTCCACATGTGTGGACCCCTACACCTCATGAGACCCATGGCCGTCTAACGACGGTGGGTCCACCAGATAGATGGACAGCGTGGGTTTACTCATACACACAAAAGCTGACAGAGGGTGGGTCCCACGTAGTAGTGGCCCACCCATTTAATATTATTAATATATTATATATTATATAATATAATAGTGTGTGTGTGTGTGTGTGTGTGTATATATATATATATACAGTGGCAGAGGGTTGCCCATTCCCACTGTCCAGATCCATTTGGACGGTGAAGAAGTCATGATAAAGGTGGGTCCCACATAGGGTCCATCATCATATATATAATGATATATATTATATTATAATAATATTATCTTATTATATTATAAACATTTTTCTTTCTTTCTTCTTTTTTTTTTTTTTTTAATGTTTTGCAGGACACTACACTCCACTGCCAGATCACACTTCTATGGAGGCCACGTCCAGGACGGATGAGTACAACACAAACATCATGGTAGGTCCCACATGGACGTGGCCCACCTGTTTGGATGGATCTAATATTTGTGTTTTTCCCTTCCGTTCAAGCAACGCGTTGGACGGTGTGGATCCAACACATCCATCAGGTGGGTCCCACGAAGGTGGTTGGCATGGATAAAATATATACTTCGTGGTGGGCCACACACACAAACGCACCATCATCCATAAAAGAGAGAGAAACGATGAGATAGAGGGACATTCCCACTATGGGCCCCTCTTTACATTGCATACATGAATGTGGTTCCCACAACAAGTGGGCCCTAAAATTGAAATAAACGGTGGATCACCCTCATATTGGCCTCCTTCTTGGTCCGATGGAACACCGAACTCCTTGGCTTCAATCTTGATAGAAGATAATGAAGTTTTGATGGTTGAGATGGGAGATAAGAGGGTAGGAAGTGGGCCACATTAGAGCTTCTCTATGAGAGCTTGGGAAGCTCATACGTTGGAGCTTTGTTTGCTTGGGAATAGGTTTGAGAAATGAGAGAGAGAGGGTTGTAAGGAGAGAGAGGGATGGGTGATGGAAAGATGGGGGAGGTGAGTAATGGGTGTGTAAGAGCTTTATTGACTTTTGAGGTAATTTGCGTAAGAGGGGTATGGGTTGCTTTGACTTTAGGGTTGCTTTGGTAAGAGAGTGATGAGATATGTACTTGACATATGAAGTGATTGATGGACATGTTTTAGAGATTTTCTTGGGATTACAATTGCGCAGCATTTTCTCGAACTGAACTCGGGTCCACATCTCCTGGCTCGGGTATCGCCTTGCCACGCGGGACGCGACATTGGAACTGTGGCGTCGCTAGGGTACAAGTCTCGAGTCAAGCCGACTCAGATCTTTGTGATATAACTTAGGATCGTGCGTAACATTGTAGGTCCCCGAAATTTGACCAAGAGGACCGCGGAGTCCTACGGAACGGTATGGGCTAGGTGACGGGTCTTACACTAGGGTTGGGCTTAAAAATATGAATTTCAAATAGGACTGGCCCCTCGGCTCGCCCGAAATAGTTCAAAATCTAGGCCGAGACCTTCCTTAGGCTCGTCTTGGTGACAATATCTAAGTGGCCCCTATCAGACTGGGTAGAGGTGTATAGGCATGGACTTTAACCTTCTTTCATCCACTTATTTATTTATTTGGGCGTGGGGGCATTTACCCTAAAATTTGTGAGAGATGAGATTTTAACTCTACGTATTTAGCACAACATTTTTCAAATGGTATACATATGGATGATGAAAAGTCAATGGGATGCAAACCAAAAATGTCTTCCAAGCCTTACACAAGGAATTTAAGTCTAAAAACTAAAAGCTATGTTGGCCCCAACTTGTTGCATTTATGAAAATTTAATTAGATCACTAATTTTGTGATTAATTTTAAGTATAAGTGAGTATGACTATAAAAAAATCACCTCCGTTTGTGCTATAGGTGGACCATATGATTGAAAACAATGTACACATTAATGCCTACCCTCCAAACCATTTACCTCGGTGTGACCCGCTTGAATAATGTATTGTCTTAATTCTTAGCCCTCGGCTTAAATTTTATCTTGTTTTGTTTATTTTTTGTTTGTTTGTTTGTTTTTTTTTTTTTTTTTTTTTTTTTTGAAATCTAATAGTTGGAGTGGATTTCTTATAATCATCACTGTTGATGCAAAAAACTTGTTCACCCTCGCCGAGCTGCTAGACCATCACACACCTATACATGAAGGAGACAAAGGAGACCCTGGCTTGAGCATGGGACCCTCCGATGCCAAAATCAGGCTAGGAATCTGGGTCAGAGTAGTGGTGATGGGTTTTGGGTGAGAGATTTTGTGTACCTCTTCATGTCAATGGCCCCCCTTACATATAGTGTCCATGGGACGGGGTGGCCTGCCATCTTAGGCACGATCTTAGCCATTCAGGTGAGATGTGCATGAGTGATGGATGTCAACAATTATCCTGTAATCACGTGGTGGATGGCTACATGTGAGTGATGGATGCTGACAGTTACTCTGAATTCGCCCTCATCTTAAGAAGATTATTCACCGAGCCGAGGAGGGAGGCTGTTGTGCACCCCAGTATGTGTTGAGGAGTTTCTTTACAATCCCATACATCATTTGGCATGCCATCGTTGCTCTCCCTAGCTCGGCCATCGAGAGCCCTTAGTGCTGAGCCGAACTGAATCCTTCGTCATTTGCGTCAAGATCGAGCTAAACTATTTGATCGGTTTGCTGATTGTTGTTGTGAAGAGCTCAAAATTTCTACATTGGTCAGAGACTGTCGAACCCTCATTTGTTTGGGATGTTGATCTTTTCGAGAAGAGGGTTATATTTATCACCTTGATGGTTTTCTATTCTCAATGAGCCTGTCACTTCGCTAAGCTGACCACCCCCCCTGAATCCATCCTAACTAAAGGTGTGAAGCCCAACCTTTTTGGATGAGATGTAGGAATGTGTGCTCGTTGGCCTGACCCGACCCTGAAGGTGGTTGGACTGCATTTTCCCATAACAATCACGATGGGCCTTATAAAAATCAATCTATGTTGGAGCTCTCTAAATTGTTTCCCATGGTGTGGCTTATTTGAATCACAGGTTGGCCTGTTTTTTTGCCATGGGCATAACATCATATTACGCATCTAATGTTCAGAGTGAATTTCACATATATATCATGGTGGACCCCACAACAAATTATCATTAGCATCTCTCGCAATTGCTTGAAGAGATTTATCTTTCTTATATTAAAAAAGGAAAAAATTATGGGAGGTGTTGAGGAAAAAATTTGGATCACCCTCTTCCGACCTCCGAGCACCTGCGCAAGAGGAAAACAAAGGAGACCCTGGCTAGAGCAGGGGACCCTCCGATGCCAAAGTCATGTTAGGAATCTAGGTCTGATAGCATAGAGGGGCTTTTAGGTGAGAGATTTTGCGTACTTATTCATATAGGTGGGTCCCTTATTTATAGTGTTCATAAGACAGGGTGGCTCATAATCTTAGGCACGATCTCAGCCATTAGGCGAGATGTGTGCGAATGCTGAATGTTGTCGGTTACCCTAGAATTGTGCGTTAGGCAGTTATTTCATCGTGCGTTACTGGGAGGAGATCTCACACCAAGCTGATCTAGTTGAGCTCTCCTGGTTGAGCGAAGATGATTTGAGCTAAGCTCATCTCAGCTGAGCTCTATCGAACGGCCGAGGAAAACTTGGATCGAGCTTAACAAAACTCGACTTTGTTGTTCAGTCAAAGATGACCTGAGCTGATTCAATCACAACTAAATTAGTCGAAACTATGGTTCGGACCTGATCTCGCATCGGCTCTAGTTGTTATCGGTGGTTCTTTGATCATGTCAAGTTATCCAGTTCTTGGCAAGTATGAGACCAAAAACTTAGACCACATCCTTCTGAGGGCTATGTTTGTGAGAGCAGGTGTTAGCTTTATGCTAATTCTCCTAGGTAAACTGTCCCGGGGACAAACGTTCTTCAGGCTGAGCTGACCTTGAAGGTGGTCAGGCTGAGCCATTCTTGAATATGGCAGGGTCGAGCTGTCCTTGAAGGTGGTCGGATTATATTTTTCCATAACAAAAGCTCCCTACTCCACAAGTTTATAGCACGAGCTCGGGGAGTAAGTTTATATAATGAAGACGAACGGGTGCTCATCACCTCAAGTTTTATTAAATAATCAAGTACTGATTCCGAACTTATTACCTTTTCCTTCTTTTTTCAATTTTTTTATTTTATATCGACGGTCCCTTTTATTTATTCATTCTTTTCAGACTTCTCATTCCTTTCCAGTCTTTTCATCATACATGACCTTTTTGTCAACTCTCTATTTTTTAACTGGTTCTTTTCATGTTTTTATGGTGGATAAAATTCTCAAGACTTAATTCTCAATATCTTTCAATGATATACATATTAACAATAAAAAAAATTCTAGTACTATTCACATAAGGCAAATTGAACGTGTCCAACCAATTCTCGGCTCGGCAAAAAATTCTATCGGAATGGCCTTCAGGATATCTCCTTCAGTTGCAGATGCTAGTTTTGCAAGGCCATTTTCCCACGAAATTTCTGATCTTGGGATCAGGTTGACACTGCATTTTTAAAATTTACTGATCAAATCTTGATCCTCGTTCAGGTATGCAATCATTGTACCTCCTTTTCCTAATATTCTATGGAGATCTGGTTGACGACAAGTTGAGAGTCACACCGGACCTCGATGATCTGTGGCCCCCATGGTGACCGTTAGTCTGATCCCTACCAACAGTGCTTCATGCGGAAATCGAACCTCAACGCATACTAGATGGTCATCAGGTCGGGAATTAGGAGGACAATTCTATCCCCTCCATGCTTAGAATTTGATGACTCGTCTACATACAGTGTCCAGGTGTTTGGGTCTACTTCCTTCATTTGAGTGTTTTCAGTCAGATGGATGAGCTCCACATTGTTCGCTAATTGGCCAGCTTCGCGGGCTTCACCATCTTGGTTGGATCTTCCAATCGGGTTGGGAAATTCTTTGAGCTGTCCGAGATTGCTTTATTCTCCTGGGAAGTTAATTTTGTGATGAAATCTGCCATTTCCTGTCCCTTGATGGCATTTCTGGGCTAATACTTGATGTCTAACTAGATGAGCTCAATTACCCATTTAGTTAACCTTCCCGATACTTCAGGCCTCTGGAGCACTTGGCAGAGAGGCTGGTTGGTCAGGACTGCTATGGTGTGGGCTTGGAAGTAAGGGTGGAGTTGTTGGGATGAAATTATCAGGGCTAAAATGAGTTTATCCATATCTAGGTACTGGGTCTCGGCTAGGACTAGAGCCTTGCTAACATAATACATTGAGCACTGCTTGCGTTCAAATTCTTAGATGAGGGCCGAGCTCACTACTGAAGTGGAGACCGCCAAGTAGAGCAATAGTGGTTGTCCTGCTTTCAGTTTTGATAGTAACAGGGGTAACCCCAAGTATTTCTTTAACTGTTAAAATACCTGCTCACAATTCAGGGTCCACTCTGCCTTCTTCTTACCCTTCAGTTGTTGAAAAAAGGGGAGGCACTTGTCAGTTGCCTTTGAGACAAAGCGATTAAGGGCGGTGATTCTCCCGGTAAGACATTGGACTCCTTCACAGTCCGATGGGATCCCATCTCCAATAGGGCTCTAATCTTATCAGGATTTGCTTCAATCCTTCTCTGGTTGGCTTGAAAGCCAAGGAATTTTCTTGAGCTAACTCTGAATATGCATTTGGTCGGATTTAGCTTCATCTAGTATTTCCTCAGGATTGAGAAAGTCTCGTTGAGGTCGGCCAAGTGGTCAGTGACCTTGATGCTCTTCACCAACATGTCATCGACGTAGACCTCCATGAATTGTCCGATCTGCTGGGCAAACATTTTATTTACCAACCACTGATATGTAGCTCCTACATTCTTCAGCCTAAAAGGCTAACCCTATAGTTGTAGAGGCCTTTGTCTGTGATGAAGGTCGTTTTTCGCTTGTCGGTTGGGTGCATCACTTTAGGTTATATCCCGAGTACGCGTCCATGAAGATCAAGAGCTCGTGTCCTGCCATGCTGTTGACTAGTTGATCAATTCTAGAGAGGGGAAAGTTGTCTTTGGGGCATGCTTTGTTTAGGTTAGAATAGTTGACATAGACTCGCCATTTCCTGTTGGACTTCCTTACTAAGACGATGTTAGCGATCCACTCGGGGTAGTACACCTCTTCGATGAATCTAACGTCCAACAGCTTGCCAACCTCTTCGGTGATTGCGACGTACTACTCTGGATAGAACATCCTTCTTTTCTGCCTGACCGGTCTATAGCTTGGGTCCACATTCAGATTGTGGACCATTACCTCGGGGTCGATGCCCGGTATGTCTTAATGAGACTAAGCGAACCCGTCGCTATTCTTTCGAAGGAAGCTCATCGTTCGCTCGCGGTGGTTGGTAGTTAGCAGTGACCCGACCAGGACTATCCTAGTTGGGTTGGCCTCATCGAGGGGAATGGTTAGGAGATCTTCCATTGGAGAGCCTCTTTTCGAGGAGTCTTCCCTAGGGTCGAACAAGTTGATCATAAGGGTCTGCTTGGGTATTTTTCTCCTCAACGTAGTTGAGAAACATTGCTAGGCCTCATGCTGATGTAACGCCCTGGTTTTCAAAACCTGAGTACATGACTCAAATTTTAAAAACTTAGGAGTTAGCTAATGATAATGGTAATCAATGAGTGAATCAAAGTGCATATAGCGAAAAAAGTAACATAATATATATCTGATCCAACATACGAATAATATTCTGGCCCACTCAGTAGGGGGCCAAATTACATAACCTCAAGTTTCTAAATGTATTGAAATAATAACAAAGGACTATTCCACTGGTTTAACCTAAAATAGGCGGCCGTCTCCTGCTGCAGCTCCTCATCATAGAGCTCCTCCTCGACCGCCACCACCTCCAAATCTGTCGCCTACTCATCAGCTCCTATACCTGCATCAACCTTAGCCTAGATCTTGGCCATTGACTGACCTGATTCTGGCCCAAAATAGAGTCCTGCTATTAGCCTGATCTAGGGCCCAAGTTGAGGCCTGGATGGGAGCTGTTTTTAGCTAGGTGGAAAGCCTATTTACGACTTACATCAAATCTATTTGAGGCCTGGTTTTTGGACTGTTATCAGCAGCCAACATGGCCCATGTGATGCTCGTTTTCAACCCATCTGGGACCTATCTCCAGCTCAAATCAAAGCCCGATGAAGTCCTGGATTTAGCTCAGAACCAAGCCTCTGTTAGGCCTACTGCCAGTCTTCAACACAGCCATTGCTTGGCCTGTTCCTAGCTTAAAACAGGGTCTCAATGCTGCTTGGTTTTGGCCTGATGCACAACCATTGTTGGCCTGGTTATGGCCCAAAATAGATGCACCAGTTGAGTCAGATTTCAGCCCGGAACAAGGCCATTTGTTGGCTCAGTTCTAGTCTAAAACAGAAATCCAAACTTAACTGGTTTCTCAGTCCGTCCCACAACCATTGATTGGCTTAGTCCTGGAGTTATTCTCCAACCTTGTTCTGGGGCTAGATCACAACCATCATTTGGCTAGTTTCCAACCCAAACTAGGCCACTGTTTAGGCCTGTTGTCCGCTTGAACCCAGCCATTGTTTGGCCGGTTTCCAGCCTAGTACAACCATTGTTTCGGCTTGCTCCCTGAGCTTGTTTCAAAAATCTATTGAGAGCTCAAAATAGGGCTCTCAACTAATGCCTCAACCCAGCCCATTTTCAACCTGAGTTACTTCAGCAATTCGCCTAACTTGCGGCCTGAAATAGTGCTACTATTAGACAGTGTCGCAGCTTGAAATGGAGCCATTGTTTGGCTCGACTCCAGCACCCAAACACAACTGTTGCTAGATTGAATCACAGCCATTACTGGGCCTGGTTTCGGTCCAGGAAAATGTTACTTCATCCTAGCTGAAACTACAAGGAGACGGAAAAATGGTCACCTGAGCTACTGCTCTGGAAGAATGCGCGATACTCCCAGCTCTCACTCTCTTTCCACTCTCTCCCTCCTCTCTTCTCTTTCTCCTTGGCGTCAATCTCAAGAGCTACAGTGCTCTTTATAGTAGTGAGAGAGAGGGTTCCCAACGATTGGATTTCCATGCGGACAAGGGATGGCTGCGATCATGCTAGCCCCTATTTTTCCTAGAGAGGACTGTCTCCTCTCTCTTTCTTCATCTATCGGCCCTGCCTAGCCATTTTTGGTAAAAGGGAGAGCATGCCTCCAACTGAAAAATGGATGGATGGGATGGCGCGATCGAACCGATCATGAGCCACCCAAACGATCCAGATTGGTCCTCGCCTCACGAATGCCTCCCACGTGTAATGTGTTGGACGGTTGTAACCCATCTCTCCCGTCTGTTTACGAAGGCTCAAAAGCCTATACATTTTTGTTAAGTCAGGTCCCACATAATTTAAACGGCTCAGATGCCCCTAGAAAGTGGCCTGAGTGGGCCACTTTGGGGTATGAAGATCAATAATTTGAATTCAATTTGGCAGGGGAAATCCGCCATTTCTCTTATTTTGTGAGGAGCTCAGTCAAAGCCAGTTTAACCGAGCCCAAAGTCCTAGTGCATGTCGTGCACACGTGTAAGGGGCGTACATGCACGCTGGTTTGGGGCCCATTATGACCTTGACACTTAATCTACATCATCCAATCGTCTTGTGGGCCAAACACAAGGGTCTCGACCTAGTTTTGGGCGGGGCCGAGGCCCAAGTGGGCTATATTGTACATCTACATCCTCTGTTTGGCCATCATACATGGATCGCAAGGTTAAATTGATCTAAAATCGGGTTTCAACGGTTAATATAGGGTTGTGGTCATGGTGAGGGCTTGATTTGTCACTAGCTAACTTTCAAGTGTTGGTGACAAGTGTGTCATACCAGTACCCATTGATAGAATGGTTTAATTTAGAGTTTTCAGATATCCTCACCTTCTTGACTATTGTAGGGTGTGTTCCGGCTCCTGGGGACCCTGATGGATGGTCTTAATGTCGATCGAAATTCCCCTTGCATACATTGAGTTCAGGTTAATTGATTTATCCATTCTGATCCTGGTTGATGCAGGTTTTAAGAATAGGTAACACCCGTGTACCAGAGGTATGGGGTGTTACAATCTACCCCCTTAAAAGAAAATTTCATCCTCAAAATTGCCTGCGGTGTGCCGCTGAACAGGTGAGGGTACTTTTCTCTAACTTTTGCTTCTCCCTCCCAAGTCACCTCTTCTTCACCATGGTGTGTCCAAAGGACCTTGACTAGAGGTATAGTCTTTGTTCGCAAGACCTGCTCCTTGTGGTCTAAGATATGGGTAGGTTCCTCGGTGTAAGAGGCATTATCTGTTAGCTCGATCTGCTCCCAGCTAACGATGTGCGACTCGTCTAGGGTATACTTCTTTAGCATGGACACGTGAAAGATGTTGTAAATACTAGCCAATGTAGTGGGTAATGCAAGGTGGTATGTTATGGCTCTCATACGATCCAGAACCTCAAAAGGCCGGGCTTCTTCAAAAGGTGATTCAGGTATTTTACATTTTTGTAATTTACTTTCTTTGGTTTTGTTTGAGATTTGCCAAAAAAAATCTCATTGTATTGGTTATCTGAGGAGAGCCAGAAAACTCAGATTGTGGGGTTTTTGGATTGTGTAAGCCCGAGATCAAAGACACAATTATGAAGGTTTTAGGTGAACCTGTGAAACCTATTTTGATAGTGCATGCTAATATCCCCTGTGTGAGGATATTAGGAGTGGAGTAGCATTCTGTGTGGCTGTTGGATAACAGTTGGTGTACACACAGGCCAACCACTATATATCGTTGTGTTATGGATGTGCATTATTCTTTCATTCTTTTATTCATTCAGTTTTGTGGTTTGTATTCATGGATGAATGTTGTAATCTTTTTATTCCAAGCAAGTGTGGAGAATGTTGTAATAACTTAGGATTTATTTATGCAAGTTATTTTAATTTCCTTGCTTTTTATTCCTCATTGGTTTGTGATACAAAGGACGTTCTAGAAATAAGGTTGTCCTACCTTAAACCTTTGATTTTTGGTGTAAGGTTGTCCTTAGAACTGATAAAGTATCATTCTCTTTATTTTAGGCTATTGAGATTACTTTAAATTCAGCATTGTACTTTATTTCTTTTATTATTCCGCTGTTATTAGTTTTATTTGGCATTGCCCTATTCACCCCCCTCTAGGGCATATAGCTAGACCCTTTCAAGTGGTATCAGAGCCTAATAGCTCGTGCTTATTGTTTATTTATTGGATTTATTTTCTGAGCTAACGTTCTAAGCTATATTAAGATGTCAAATTTTGATAGCCTATCAGTCACTAGGCCACCACCCTTTAATGGCACAAACTATGCTTATGGGAAAGCCAGGATGAGGATCTTCCTTAAATCCTTGGATGAAAGTGTGTGGCTGGCCACAGTGAATGAATGGAACCCTCCTATCACTGAAGTAACTAATAGTGATGGTTCAAAATCAATGAAAGTAACGACTTATTCTCTTTAGACCACACTTCAGAAAAGTGAAAGTAGTGCCAATGCAAAAGCACTAAAGGCAATTACTTGTGCATTATCACCAGATGAATTTAAAAGAATCATCTCTTGTGAAAATGCAAAACAAGCATGGGATGTATTAGAAATGACATACGAGGGTACATCTATTGTCAAGAAATCTAAAGTCCAACTCCTCACAACTAAATTTGAAGAAATTCATATGGAGGAGAATGAGATGTTTATGGACTTCTATACTAGATTGAATGATATTGTGAACTCTATGTGGGGTCTTGGTGATAGAATCCCAGAAAGTAAAGTGTGCGCAAAGATACTATGCTCACTTCCTGAACGGTTCAATTCTAAAGTGACCGCGATTCAGGAACTTCGTGATACGGATACCATGAGGGTTGAGGAACTAGTTGGTTTACTTCAAACCTATGAGTTGTCCTTTAAGGCTCCTAAAGGAAAATCAATTGCTCTCAAATCATCTAAAAATGTTTCACAAGAGAGCACTTCGGATTTAGAAAATTTCGAAGATGATATGGCGCTTTTAGCAAAAAAGTTTTACAAAATTTTCAAAAATAAGAAAAAAGTTAATTTTCAAAAGTCAAATGATAAGAGACGATCTAAACCTAGAACTCAAAAATCCTTGAAAGATAGTCAATGTTACAACTGTCAAGAGTATGGGCACTTAGCTAACAAATGTCCTAAAAAGGACAAATCAAAAAAGAAAAGCATGATGGCTACTTGGGATGAATCGTCTGATTCTAAATCCTCTTCTAAATCAGAAGATTCTGAAACCGAGTCGGGCGAAGATGTTAAAGCTCTTATGACTCTAGCCAAGATCACCTTTTCAGATAATGATGAGATATCTAGTGAAGAAAATTTGAATCGTGATTGCGATAATGAAGATGACCTTCAAGATGCTTATAATGCCCTTTATAAGGAGAGTTGTAAAATTGCCGTCAAGCTTAAATTACAAAGAGAAAAATTTTCTAAGCTTAAGGAAGATTATGAGTCTCTTGTTTTAGAAAAGTCTCATATTTTCGATTCTTTTGAAAAAAACAAAAGTGATTTAGATTTCAAAACCTCCAAAATTGAAGATTTGAGATCCGAAAATGAGAAACTCAAAAATGAGGTAGCTTCTCTTTAGAGTTTGAAAGACACATGGAGATATGCCCATGGTGATCCTAAATTGGAAAAATTATTTTTCGGATCAAGAAAATGTGGCGATCGATCCAGGTTGGGCTATGATAAGAATACATCTCCTAAACAAAAAAACATTGCTCCTATATTTGTAAAAGGAGAGTCTTCAATCTCAAAAGAAAAGAATACTTATCAAGGTTTTTTCAAAAATTCAAGGACTTTTCAAAAATCTTAAAGTAGCCATGTCAACTTTAATTTTTAAAACCGAAATCCATTGGCTGAAAAAATAATTGATCTTCTCAAGGAGCTATTAAAGTCTAACTCTATAGGTCTCTCCTATAACTACAGACAGAAAAAGACCATCTATACTCCTAAACCCAAAACAGTTCTGAAATGGGCTCCTAAAGTTGACTGGTTGGTTGCCCACACTACTTTCAAAGCTACAAGCCATTCAAAGTGGTACCTAGATAGTGGTTGCTCCAGGCATATAACAGGTGACAAAGCTTTATTCACTGATCTAAAAGATATGACTGACGGGTCAGTCACATTTGGTGATGGAAGCAATTGCAAGATCATTGGCCAAGGTACGGTTCAGCTTTATAACCTTCCCTAATTTAAGAATGTTTTATATGTTGAGGGCTTAAAACACAACCTATTAAGCATTTCTCAGATATGCGATAACAACCATAGTGTGAAGTTTTCTAATCAAGGTTGTGAGATACTTGATAAAAGGGGTTCTGTTATATTAACTGGTCGTAGAACTTCTGAAAACTGCTACATCGTTAGTGATGCAAGCTCATCTACTCAATCATGTTACATGGTCCATACCGATGAGACTGAATTATGGCATAAACGCCTTGGACATGTACACTATCGGAACTTATTTAGATTGAGCAAAAGAGAACTAATTAGAGGTCTACCCAAATTGCAAAGAGTAGACAAAATATGTGGTGAATGCCAGTTGGGCAAATAGATTAGGAGCTCTCACAAGAAAGTGAACTCTAATACCACATCTAGACCACTCGAGCTTCTCCACATGGATCTTTTTGGACCAACCAGATCGGAGAGTCGAGGAGGCAAAAAATACATCTTGATTATCGTAGATGACTATACCAGATTCACTTGGGTATCATTCTTAAAAGATAAAACTAAAACCCTGGATGAAGTGAAAAAGGTCATCAAACGAATCCAAAATGAGAAAGGTTCTCATGTTAGTAAGATCCGTAGTGATCATGGATCCGAATTCGAAAACAGTAGTTTTGAGAAATTCTGTAGCGAACAAGGAATATCACATAAATTCTCTGCGCCCAAAACACCACAACAAAATGGTATAGTTGAAAGAAAAAACAGAGTGCTTCAGGATATGGCTAATGTTATGTTGACTAGCATGAAGTTCTCTAGAAATCTTTGGGCTGAAGCAGTTAATACCGCATTTATATTATTAATCGGGTTTATACCAGTAAATCTGATAATAAGACTGCTTATGAATTATGGTTTGAAAAGAAACCTACTATCAAATACTTTCGGGTTTTTGGCAGCAGGTGTTATATTTTACGTGATCGTGAAAATTTGAGTAAGTTTGATACGAAGAGTGATGAAGGTATTTTTCTTGGTTATTCTTTGAACAGTCGCGCTTATAAGGTTCTAAATAAGAGAACTGGTGTGATTCAAGAGTCCATCAATGTAGTCATTGATGATCATTTGAATACACCAACTCTGAGTTCAGATGATGATGAAGCTCTTATTATTGACAATCAAGATATCTTATCAAGTCAAAAAGAATCTGAACCAAGGACTGTTAAAGATCATCCAACCAATCAAATACTTGGAAACCCTCTCACTGGAGTTCGTACTCGCAAACAACTTGAGAACATATGTAATTATATTTTTTTTATATCCCAAATAGAACCGGTCAACGTAAAAGAAGCACTTTCGGATAAAAATTGGATTGTTGCTATGCAGGATGAACTTAATCAATTTGTTCGTAATGATGTCTAGTATCTTGTTCCTAGACCTAAAGATAAACACATTATTGGAACAAAATGGATCTTTAAAAATAAGTCTGGTGAGCTTGGAAATATTATACGAAACAAGGCTAGACTGGTTATAGAAGGGTACACTCAAATTGAAGGCATCGATTATGATGAAACTTTTGCTTTAGTCGCTCGCCTTGAATCAATCTGACTTTTTATTTCCATCGCATGCTTTAGAAAATTTAAAATTTATCAGATGGATGTAAAGAGTGCTTTCTTGAATGACAATTTACATGAAGAAGTGTATGTTGAACAACCTTCAGGGTTTGAAGACCCTAAGTTATCTGACCATGTATTTTGTCTCAAAAAGGCTCACTATGGTCTAAAACAAGCGCCCAGGGCATGGTATGAGAAATTGACGAAATTCTTACTTAGTCATAGCTTTCAAGTAGGAAGTGTCGATAAGACGCTCTTTGTTAAGAAGAATAACAATGATATTTTGATGGTTCAAATATATGTTGATGATATTATTTATGGATCAACTTGCTCTAACATGTCTATTGAGTTTGCAGAGTTAATGAAATCAAGGTTCGAAATGAGCATGGTTGGCGAACTTAACTATTTCCTAGGGTTGCAAGTAAAACAACAACCTGATGAAAATTTCATTTCTTAGTCCAAATATGCTTCAAACTTGGTTAAAAGGTTATGATTTGAGAATGGTAAGAACTTTGATACTCCTATGAGTACAACGTTAAGACTCTCAAAAGACTCTACATGCAAAGATATAGATCTTAAACTATATCGTAGTATGATTGTTAGTTTGTTGTATCTTACTGCAAGTAGACCTGATATTTATTAAGTGTTGAAATTTATGCGAGATATCAGTCTAATCCTAAGGAATCACATCTTACTGCTATTAAACGGATTATTAGATATGTCGCAAGTACTATAAATCTGGGTCTATGGTACCCTTTTGATACTAGTGTTCAATTAGCCGAGTACTCAGATGCTGATTGGGCCGGTAATATCGATGATATAAAATCAACCAGTGGTGGTTGTTTTTACATTGAAAATTTCTTAGTTTCTTGGTTCAGCAAGAAGCAAAACTGAATATCGCTCTCCACTGCTAAGGCTGAGTATATTGCAGCTGGATATGTATGTACTCAACTATTTTGGATGAAACGCATGCTAAGCGATTATGGAATTAATCAAGATTCAATGATCTTATATTGTGAGAATTTCAGTGCTATAAATATTTTCAAAAATCTAATCCAGCATTCACGTACTAAGCACATTGACATTAGGTATCATTATATACGTGAGTTGGTTGAAGAAAAAGTTATTTCTTTAGAATATATATCAGCCAAAAATCAACTTGCTGATATATTTACTAAACCGCTCGACAAAAGCAGGTTTAATAAATTGAAATTTGATCTTGGTATGTGCATTTTACATTGAATATTCTTGCTTGCATGTATCATAGTGTATTATATTTCATATTATATTTGTTTAAATTTCATTTTTTTTATATATAAAATATGTATTTTTTGGTCGATACTCGACCGGTCGTGGATGTACACGACCAGTCATGGTACGACCAGTTGTGCACCGTACTCGACCGGTCGTGGTACTTGTGAATATGATATATTTGGGGAAAATCCCCTTCTTCTTCATTTCCACTCCAACCTACGACGAGTCGTGGCTCGACCAGTCATAGGATTTCTTATTTTTCTTCAAGATGAGTCCTATTTCATCATTTTTCTTGAAGATTCATGCTCTCTATACTTTGATTTGATCATTGTATAGCTAGATTTCATCCCTTGTTGGGCTTTTCAAGGGTTTCTTCTCAATTTGCTGATCTAGAGAAAACTCATCCCTTCTTTTATGCATTTCGCTTGTCTTTGTATATCTTCTTGAATATGGATGCTAGAGGGAAAAAGAAAACATCCCGTGGTCCATCTTCATCTAGATCTGCACTGATAAATAAACGGCACCTTCGGTCACCCGAAGATGATTCTCAAGATGTACGAGATTTACGTGTCCGTAAAATTATCGTTGAGCACACCGCTGATCTCAATCACATTACTCCATATGGTATTATCCCTCTCCTTGAATCTGTTGGCTGGACTAACATTTTGCTTTGGGGTGGTCCTGCATACCAGTCCATTGCCCAATCAATGGTAGCATGCATCTCAGAATTTTCTCTTGATAATTTAACATTTTCAATTGATACTAGAGAAGGAAAATTTGAAGTAGACCGTCATTTGATATTAGGTATTATGGATATACCTGTTAATGATGAAGGTATACCGATTCATACTTTATACGACAAACCATCTGAATCAGAGAAACGCATGTTAACAAGAGATTTATGCAAAACTGATGCGCAATGGACACAGAAAGGGAATTCTCTCCCTTCAAAGTATCTGTTACCTATATACAGAGTGTTACATCGTTTCTTCATTTTCAATGTGTATCCTCGGTCCGGTAATAAAATCGAGTTGACTTCTTACATGGTTCGTGTGTTGCATTCTATTGCTTCTGGTACCATGGTCTGTCTTCCTTCTTTAATTTATTATTTTATTATTCAGTTTCGTCTCCATCCGGGTCATAGTGATATTCCGTTCGGTTATCTTATGACTGTTTTAACTAGTCACATGCTTGTCGATAAACCTGTTAATGAGGCACCAATTCATTATCTTATTTTCAACAATTCCAATCTTAATAAGATGAAGTTGGATTTGCTTCCTGGCCAAGTAGATGTAGGTGGTGTTGGTGGTGAAGCCGGAAATGAAGGAAAAGCTGGTGATCTTCCACAACAAGATGTTAATATGGATGAGATTTTTGATGAGATAGAATCTGATTCACAAAATGATCCAGATTATGATCCTTCCGGTTATGATGCACGCCTTCGTACATTGGAGGAGAAGGTGGATAATATGAGTATAGCCCACGATATGCGATTTAAGTACATGCGAAAATATCTTCGCCGCATCAATAGGGGGTTACACCAGATTGGTCCAACTATCCCTGCTCCCTCCTCTGGATCAGATTAGGTGAATTATCTTCTGGATAGTATAACATAACCTTTTTATTTTGGATATGTATTATGGATTATGGTTTGATAACATTGTCTTTTGGATATTGTATTTTGGATTGATAATGGCTTGATGCTTCAGGTTTATATTTTGAAATATGCTTTGTCCTTTCATATCTCTTTCTCATTATCTGCTTATTACTCTCTATGTTCTCTTTCCTTTTATGACTTTCCCTTGTCATTTTGTGACAAAAAGGGAGAGTAGTAAGGTAAAAGGGAGTAGTATGGAAAGGGGGAGTAATTTATTTTTATTTATTTGAATTAATTGATTGAGAAGGATATGTGGATGAAAATATGTTATTGAGAAGGTTCTAAATAAGAGAACTGGTGTGATTCAAGAGTCCATTAATGTGGTCATTGATGATCATTTGAATACACCAGCTCCGAGTTCAGATGATGATGAAGCTCTTATTATTGACAATTAAGATATCTCATCAAGTCAAAAAGAATCTGAACCAAGGACTGTTAAAGATCATCCAACCAATCAAATAATTGGAAACCCTCTCACTGGAGTTCGTACTCGCAAACAACTTGAGAACATATGTAATTGTGTTTGTTTTACATCCCAAATAAAATCGGTCAACGTAAAAGGAGCACTTTCTGACGAAAATTGGATTGTTGCTATGCAGGATGAACTTAATCAATTTGTTCGTAATGATGTATGGTATCTTGTTCCTCGACCTAAAGATAAACACATTATTGAAACAAAATGGATCTTTAAAAATAAGTCTGATGAGCTTGGAAATATTATACGAAACAAGGCTAGACTGGTTGTACAAGGGTACACTCAAATTGAAGGCATCGATTACGATGAAACCTTTGCTCCAGTCGCTCGCCTTGAATCAATAAGGCTTTTTATTTCCATCGCATGCTTTAGAAAATTTAAAATTTATCAGATGGATGTAAAGAGTACTTTCTTGAATGGCGATTTACATGAAGAAGTGTATGTTGAACAACCTTCAGGGTTTGAAGACCCTAAATTGTCTGACCATGTATTTCATCTCAAAAAGGCTCTCTATGGTCTAAAACAAGCGCCCAGGACATGGTATGAGAAATTGACTAAATTCTTACTTAGTCATAGCTTTCAAGTAGGAAGTGTCGATAAGACGCTCTTTATTAAGAAGAATAACAATGATATTTTGATGGTTCAAATATATGTTGATGATATAATTTATGGATCAACTTGCTCTAACATGTCTATTGAGTTTGTAGAGTTAATGAAATCAAGGTTCGAAATGAGCATGGTTGGCGAACTTAACTATTTCATAGGGTTGTAAGTAAAACAACAACCTGATGAATTTTTCATTTCCCAGACCAAATATGCTTCAAACTTGGTTAAAAGGCTTGGATTTGAGAATGGTAAGAACTTTGATACTCCTATGAGTACAACGTTAAGACTCTCAAAAGACTCTATAGGCAAAGATATAGATCCTAAACTATATCGTAGTATGATTGGTAGTTTGTTGTATCTTACTGCAATTAGACCTGATATTACATTAAGTGTTGGAATTTGTGTGAGATATCAGTCTAATCCTAAGGAATCACATCTTACTGTTGTTAAACAAATTATTAGATATGTCGCAAGTACTATAAATTTGGGTCTATGGTACCCTTTTGATACTAGTGTTCAATTAGCCGGGTACTCAGATGCTGATTGGGCCGGTAATATCGATGATAGAAAATCAACTAGTGGTGGTTGTTTTTACATTGGAAATTGCTTAGTTTCTTGGTTTAGCAAGAAGAAAAGCTGAATATCGCTCTCCACTGCTGAGGTTGAGTATATTGCAGCTGGATATGCATGTACTCAACTAGTTTGGATGAAACACATGCTAAGCGATTATGGAATTAATCATG
This sequence comes from Magnolia kwangsiensis, assembly GCA_037074715.1. Classification (NCBI taxonomy): domain Eukaryota; kingdom Viridiplantae; phylum Streptophyta; class Magnoliopsida; order Magnoliales; family Magnoliaceae; genus Magnolia; species Magnolia kwangsiensis. The sequence continues at coordinate 81,105,094 of CM073579.1, forward strand.
ATTCAATGATCTTACATTGTGATAATTCCATTGCTATAAATATTTTCAAAAATCCAATCCAGCATTCACGTACTAAGCACATTGATATTAGGTATCATTACATACGTGAGTTGGTTGAAGAAAAAGTTATTTCTTTGGAATATATATCAACCGAAAATCAACTTGCTGATATATTTACTAAACTGCTCGACAAAAGAAAGTTAATAAACTGAAATTTGATCTTGATATGTGCATTTTACATTGAATATTCTTTCTTGCATGTATCATAGTGTATTATATTTCATATTATATTTGTTTAAATTTCATTTTTTACATAAAATATGTATTTTTTGGTCGATACTCGACCGGTCGTGGATGTACACGACCAGTCATGGTAGACCGGTCGTGCACCGCACTCGACCGGTCGTGGCACTCGTGAACATGATATATTTGGGAAAAATCCCTTTCTTCTTCATTTTCACTCCGACCTACGACGAGTCGTGGCTCCACCAGTCATAGAATTTCTTATTTTTCTACAAGGTGAGTCCTATTTCATCATTTTTCTTGAAGATTCATGCTCTCTATGCTTTGATTTGATCATTGTATAGCTAGATTTCATCTCCTGTTGGGTTTTTCAAGGGTTTCTTCTCAATTTGCTGATCTAGAGAAAACCCATCCCTTCTTTTGTACATTTCGCTTGCTCTTTGTATATCTTCTTGAATATGGATGCTAGACGAAAAAAGAAAACATCCCGTGGTCCATCTTCATCTAGATCTGCACTGATAAATAAACGGCACCTTCGGTCACCCGAAGATGATTCTCAAGATGTACGAGATTTACGTGTCCGTAAAATTATCGTTGAGCACACCGCTGATCTCAATCACATTGCTCCATTTGGTATTATCCCTCTCCTTGAATCTGTTGGCTGGACTAACATTTTGCTTTGGGGTGGTCCTGCATACCAGTCCATTGCCCAATCAATGGTAGCATGCATCTCAGAATTTTCTCTTGATAATTTAACATTTTCAATTGATACTAGAGAAGGAAAATTTGAAGTAGACCGTCATTTGATATCAGGTATTATAGATATACCTGTTAATGATGAAGGTATACCGATTCATACTTTATATGATAAACCATCTGAATCAGAGAAACGCATGTTAACAAGAGATTTATGCAAAATTGATGCGCAATGGACACACAAAGGGAATGCGCTCCCTTCAAAATATCTGTTACCTAGATACAGAGTGTTACATCGTTTCTTCATTTCCAATGTGTATCCTCGGTCCGGTAATAAAATCGAGTTGACTTCTTACATGGTTCGTGTGTTGCATTCTATTGCTTCTGGTACCATGGTCTGTCTTCCTTCTTTAATTTGTTATTTCATTATTCAGTTTCGTCTCCATCCGGGTCATAGTGATATTCCGTTCGGTTATCTTATGACTGTTTTAGCCAGTCATATGCTTGTCGATAAACCTGTTAATGAGGCACCAATTCATCATCTTATTTTCAACAATTCCAATCTTAATAAGATGAAGTTGGATTTGCTTCCTGGCCAAGTAGATGTAGGTGGTGTTGGTGGTGAAGCCGGAAATGAAGGGAAAGCTGGTGATCTTCCACAACAAGATGTTAATATGGATGAGATTTTTGATGAGATAGAATCTGATTCACAAAATGATCCAGATTATGATCCTTCTAGTTATGATGCACGCCTTCGTGTATTGGAGGAGAAGGTTGATAATATGAGTATAGCCCACGATATGCGATTTAAGGACATGCGAAAATATCTTCGCCGCATCAATAGGGGCTTACACCATATTGATCCGACTATCCCTACTCCCTCCTTTGATTCAGATTAGGTGAATTATCTTTTGGATAGTATAACATAACCTTTTTATTTTGGATATGTATTATGGATTATGGTTTGATAACATTATCTTTTGGATATTGTATTTTGGATTGATGATGGCTTGATGCTTCGGGTTTATATTTTGAAATATGCTATGTCCTTTCATATCTCTTTCTCATTATCTGCTTATTACTCTCTATGTTCTCTTTCCTTTTGTGACTTTCCCTTGTCATTTTGTGACAAAAAGGGGGAGTAGTACGGTAAAGAAAGGGAGTAGTATGGAAAGGGGGAGTAATTTATTTGTTTGAATTGATTGATTAAGAAGGATATGTGGATGAGAATATGTTATTGACTGTTTACATGAGCAGTACTTGTATTACTCAGGGGGAGTAGAGTAATTTGTGATTTTATGGCTCATGATTCCTCATTATCTTCTTTGTTATGTGTTTTGTCACAAATTTGACAAAGGGAGAGATTGTAAGTGCTATGATTTCATATCCCTTTGGTTGTCAAATTTTGTGGTGCCAAAACCTATATCTATGTCTTGTATATCTTCTGTTTCATGTTTGAAACTATTCTTTACTTCAAGACATCGCATTTCAAGATAAGAACTTAAATGAAGAAGTTTTCAAGTCATGGATGAAGAATTCAAGTATTGAAGTCTTCAAGTTTGCATGTTTAAGATTCAATCAAGTTCAAGTATATTAGAAGATTTTGTCTAGTTAAGATCAAGTTCACGAAGGCCTACTACATTCTCAAGCTTCTCTTAAGGGTCATCTGAGTGTACAGACTTTCAATGTCCATCTCACTTTTAAGGTTTGTTTGACCTTAGGATGGACTTTACAATAGGTCATTCTGGATACATAATTCATATATTTCAATATGCTAGTTTGGGGTATTCTAAGACCAGTCCTAGGGACTTCAAGACCAGTCCTAGCTCTGCTACGACCAGTCTTAAGTTTTTCAAGACCAGTCCTAGGTTGTTGAAGATTTTTGCATCTTTCTGGCTGTCTTACGACCAGTCTTGGACATCCTACGACCAGTCCTGTGAGTTCTATGACTCATCCTTCGACCAGTCATAGCCCTACGACTCAAACTCCAGTAACCAAATTGAGGGTCCTACGATCGGTCGTAAGTGTCCCACGACCAGTCGTAGGTGGCCCACAATTAGTCGTAGACCTCCTAGGACCGGTCGTGGAACAGCAAAATCGTATCCCACAAAAATCTTTGAAAATCTTTGAAGCTACAACCAGTCCTAGGATCCTAAGACCAGTCGTAGACGGGATTTTTTAGGCTATAAATAGAGCACAAACTTCAAAATTTTAACAATTCAATTCAAATCTATTCAAGTATTCTTTAGGCTATACTCTGAGATAAGTTTATGTTTGTTTTAAGCTACTTTGTGCTTATTTAATATTCCTTTTGCTAGCTTGTTTATTATTTGATTTTGATCTACATTCCAATCTTATTAGAAAAGGAGAATTTCTGATATTCCTTCTTCTTGGAAATCAAATAGAATTAGCCCTTTTGATTTAAAATCAATTAGACTTAGAACCATTCTTAAAGTGAGTATTGGACTTTGAACGTTGAATCGAACTTCTACTCTGATTGGTTCTACCGGGCTTCTTCAAAAGGTGATTCAGGTATTTTACATTTTTGTAATTTACTTTCTTTGGTTTTGTTTGAGATTTGCCAGAAAAATCTCATTGTATTGGTTATCTGAGGAGAGCCAGAAAACTCAGATTGTGGGGTTTTTAGATTGTGTAAGCCCGAGATCAAAGACACAATTATGAAGGTTTTAGGTGAACCTGTGAAACCTATTTTGATAGTGCATGCTAATATCCCCTGTGTGAGGATATTAGGAGTGGAGTAGCATTCTGTGTGGCTGTTGGATAACAGTTGGTGTACACACAAGCGAACCACTATATATTGTTGTGTTGTGGATGTGCATTATTCTTTCATTCTTTTATTCATTCAGTTTTGTGGTTTGTATTCGTGGATGAATGTTGTAATCTTTTTATTCCAAGCAAGTTTGGAGAATGTTGTAATAACTTAGGATTTATTTCTGCAAGTTATTTTAATTTCCTTGCTTTTTATTCCTCATTGGTTTGTGATACAAAGGACGTTCTAGAAATAAGGTTGTCCTACTTTAAACCTTTGCTTTTTGGTGTAAGGTTGTCCTTAGAACTGATAAAGTATCATTCTCTTTATTTTAGGCTATTGAGATTACTTTAAATTCAGCATTGTGCTTTATTTCTTTTATTATTCCGCTGTTATTAGTGTTATTTGACATTGCCCTATTCACCCCCTCTAGGGCATATAGCTAGGCCCTTTTAGTGTGTAATATGAACGTGCTCAGAATGCAATGTCAAAGTAATACCGAATCATGCTGATGGGTATATGAATGCAATCAGCCGTACCAAGGCTATGTGGTACAAGATATGAATGCTATCGGCCATATTAAGACCATGCAATGCGAGATGCAATTGAAGCATGCCAATCCTCATCCAAATCCACATATCAATACAAATCATCACTATAGCATCAAATATCAGTATAGTTCTAATTTTGGATAATCACTGGGGTTTTAGTACACTCTAAATGGCACTACCCCTTTCCCAGGCGCACAGTCCAAGTGAGCGTAAGAAACATCACTATCCACCTGGAAATAGTTTGCCAATACATATCCGTCATGTCAATAATGGATCAATTCATGAGCTGGTCAAACTCAGATTAACAATGCCTCCTACACTCTACCGGGTAAGGCTACACTTCTTTCCAACCAACCATGACACAGTGGGAGACATGGTCTCCTGTATCCACTCGGTCTCGACGTTGGAGTCATCCTTAGGTACCATCGGGTTTAGAAATTTTCACTCAGGGACATCTATGGCGCCCTGATGCTAGAAATAGTATTTTTGGTATCCGATCCTGTCATTAACGATGTGCTTGTGGAGGCCACAGTCCTGATGTCGCTAGGGCATGTAGTAATCATGTTATACAAATGCAAAGTGCATGAATCGCACTACCAATCATATAGCAATCCTGTGCATACTGCGCGCTCATGTAGGGCAACTCCGCCTATTAGGGAGCTCAAAAAAAAATCTACTCGAAGGCATATGCTATGATCAGTCACTCCTCATATCAAGCATACATATGATGCATATGAGCATGAATCATGAAATTATACTAAACATGTTATATGGTGATGGACTCTATTCATAATGAAGATGGGCCTAGATGGCCTACACATTACAAGTATGGGCCTATCAATGGGCCCTAGGGAGAGTTATAATGCGGACATTTAACTATCATTGCTCTTACAATGTGGATGTCAAACCATCATTGCTCCCAAGGCATGGCTGTCAAAAAATATCATTACATACATCATGGTGGGATCTGATATCGCAATGGGCCTCATCACATCACATCACATTCAGCCCACACAAAGGCCTCACATACGTCTCATTGGGCTTCATATACATCAAATGGGCTACTCCAATGGGCCAACATGCATCAAATGGGCCACATCATATGGGCCGCACCAATGGGCCGAATCAAATGGGCCGAATTAAATGGGCCGAATCACATGGGCTGAATCAAATGGGCTGAATCAAATGGGCTGATTCAATGGGCCGAATCACATGGGCCAAGTCGAATGGGCCAATAAATGGGCTGAATCAAATGAGTCAAGCCAAATGAGCCAAGTTGAATGAGCAGATCAAGTGAGCCGATTCCACATGATACTAGATCTGTCTTATTTTCAGTCATAAGCCTTGAGATAAGCTCGCCAGATGAATGGACGGTTGGTTGGATCACATACATCAGAGGTGAGGTCCACATACGTGGCCCACCAGAGATGTGAATCTGCTTCATTTCATTTTTTAAAAAAATCTCAAATCGTGAGACGAGCTCATCAAATAGGATGGATGGTTTGGATGTAACACAAGCATTAGTTGTGGGTCCCACCGTCCAACCATCTGGACATTGTGGATAAGACCCATACACCACAATTTGGTTCAACGTACATCTTCTAGAAGTGGACGGTGTAGATATAAAATGCATACATCCCTATGGGCCCCACACGTGTGCCATGGTGGGGTTCACTGTAAGTGCTGTGGTTTGAACCTTCTTTGGTTGTCAAATTTTGAGTGTCAAAACCTCTATACGTGTCTTGTGTTTATATCTTGTTATATATGCTTGAGACATCTATATTTCGAGACACGACGATGAACTCCTCAAGCTAGTTCAAGCTACATATTTGATGATATTCAAGAACAGTTCAAGTTCACAAAGAGTTCAAGTTCAAGACTCAAAGTTCGTATATTCAAGATCAAGACTCTAGCATAAGATAGGGAACTGAGCACAACTCATACTTACTGATGGTGACTTCAAAGCTTATGAAGTGTTCAAGCTACATCAAGTTGAATTCAAGCTTCATAAAGTTCAACGTGTTTAAGATACATTAAGAAGAACTCAAGCTTCGTAAAGTTCAACGTCTAAATTAATGAAGGTTCAATGTCCTTGGTAAGGTTTGATTGACCTTAGGTTGACCTTTAGTGTAGGTCATTTTGGATACATAATTTATATATTTTCTACAAATGATTTTAGTTTGTTCTAAGACTAGTCCTGGACCTTGTTCGACTAGTCCTGACACTAGTTCGACCAATCCTAAAAAATTCAAGACCAGTCGAAGTTTGTTGCAAATTATCGAATTTTTTCTATTCGGCTACGACTAGTCCTGGAGTCTACTCGACTAGTCGTGGGATGGTCACAACTCGAACTTCGACCAGTCGTGGAGCCACGACTCAAACTCCAGCAACTAAATCATGGGTCGCACGACTAGTCATGTGAGGTCCACGACCAGTCGTGGATGACCTTCGACCAGTCGTGGACTGATCACGACCAGTCATGTAACGGCTTTATCCGATCGCGTCAGAATTTTTAAAAATCTGTTTCTTCTTCGACCAGTCGTGGTGACCCTAGGACCAGTCAAAGATGAATTTCTGCAGCTATAAATAGCACACGAATTTCAGAGTTATTCATCAAAAATTAAGGAAATTAAAAGCTCCACTCTGAGATAAGTTTGTGTCTATTCTTAAGCTATATTGTGCATAATTTTATTTCCTTTTGTTAGTATTTTTCTATTTGATTTGATTATACATTCCAATCTGATTTGAAAAGAGGAAAAATTATTTTCCTTCTTCTGGGAATTAAAATCAAATAGAGTTAGCCCAGTCTGATTTAATTTAAAATCAATTAGAACTTAGAACTATTATAAAGTGAGTATTGGACATTGAACTTTATCATCCGAACATCTACTCCAATTGGTTCTTCCGGGCTGCTGCTACAAGAGGAGAAATCCAGGTATTTTACAATTCTATAAAATTTCCATTCTTTTGGTTTTTGTTCGGAATTTGCCAAAAAAATTCCATTTGTTGGTTATCTGAGGAGAGCCAGAAAACTCATAATAGTGTGGGTTTTTAGATTGTGTAAGCCCAAGTTAAAGACACAATTGTGAAGGTTTTAGGTGAACCTGTGAAACCTATTTTGATAGTGAACACTAATATCCCTGTGTGAGGATATTAGGAGTGGAGTAGCATTCCGTGTGGCTGTTGTAAAACAGTTGGTGTACACACAGGCGAACCACTATAACTCCTTGTCTTGTGGATTGAATGCATTCTTAATTCTTAATCTTTCATCATTCAGTTGTGTGGAATGTACATGTGGATGTGAATGTTGTAACTATTTTCATTTCAAACAAGTGTGGGAAATGTTGTAATAATCTAGAGATTTATTTCAGCATTTTATCTCTTCCTAGACTTTTATTAATCTGTGCTTCAATTTCAGCAATTATTCTAGTAAGGTTGCCCTGCAATTTTTATGGTGCATGGTTGTCCCTAGAATAATCAATTCTTAAGATTGCAATTTATTCCTTGCTATTTTCAGATTGAGTTCTTGATTCAAAAGACGTTCTAGAAATAAGGTTGTCCTACCAAAAGCCTTTGTTTATTATGGTGTAAGGTTATCCTTAGAACCGAATTTGTATCAACCTCTCAATGCTTGTTTATTGAGATTAATTTAATTTCAGCATTATGAATTGATTTATTATTGTAAAGCTATTTCCTTTTTTTATTCCGTTGTATTTAAGTTTAATTTGGCATAGTCCTATTCACCCCCCCCCTTCTAGGACATATATCTTGGCCATTTCAAGTGGTATCAGAGCCTAATAGCTCGTTCTTATTGCTTTTATTTGGATTTATTTCCTAAGCTAACGATCTAAGCTATATAAAAAGATGTCAAATTTTGATAGCCTCTCAGTCACTAGGCCTCCACAATTTGATGGCTCCAACTATGCCTATTGGAAAGCCAGAATGAGGATCTTCGTCAAATCTTTGGATGAGAGTGTGTGGCAAGCCACAGTGACCAAATGGAAACCCCCTACCACTGAAGTAACTGGAACCGACGGTTCAAAAACAATGAGAGTGTCTCCTTATTTCTCATGAACTACACTTCAGAAAAGTGAGAATAGTACCAATGCTAAAGCACTAAATGCTATCACTTGCGCACTATCACTGGATGAATTCAAAAGAATCATATCCCATGATACTACAAAGCAAACCTGGGATATATTAGAAATGACACACGAGGGTACATCAATTGTTAAGAAGTCTAAAGTCCAACTCCTCACAACTAAATTTGAAGAAATTCATATGGAGGAAAATGAAGTGTTTATGGACTTTTACACTAGACTGGATGACATTGTAAACTCAATGTGGGGTCTTGGTGATAAATTCCCAGAAAGCAAAGTATGTGCAAAGACACTATGCTCACTTCCTGAACGGTTCAACTCTAAAGTAACTGTGATCCAGGAACTTCGTGATACGGATAATATGAGGGTAGAAGAACTAGTTAGTTCTTTACAAACCTATGAATTAAATTTTAAAGCTCCTAAAGGTAAATCTATTGTTTTAACATCTTCTAAAGGTATTTCTCAAGAAAACTCGAATTTAAAAAATTCAGAAGATGATATGGCGCTTTTAGCTAAAAATTTTTACAAGATTTTCAAAAGTAAGAAAAGGGTTGATTTCCAAAAGATAAACGAAAAGAAACGATCTAAACCAAAGTCTCGAACTTGGAAATCTTTAAAAGATAATCAATGTTACAACTGCCAAGAATATGGGCATTTAGTAAACAAATGTCCTAAAAAGGACAAACCCAAGAAGAAGGGTATGTTGGCTACTTGGGATGAATCATCTGATTTTGAAACCTCTTCTGAATCAGAAGATTCCGAAATTGAGTCGGGCAATGATGTAAAAGCCCTTATGACTCTAGCCAAGTTCACATTCTCAGATCACGATGATTCAACTAGTGAAGAAAATATGCATAGTGATCATGAAAATGAAGAAGATCTTCAAGATGCTTATAATACCTTATATAAGGAAAGTTGTAAAATTGTTATCAAACTTAAACTTCAAAAAAAAAAGTTTTCTATACTCAAAGAATGTTTTGAGACTCTTGTTTTAGAAAAATCCCAAATTTCAGATTGTCTTGAAAAATCAAAATGTGATTTGAAATTCAAAACCTCCCTGATAGAAGATTTGAAATCTGAAAATGAGAAACTTAAGAATGAAGTATCTTCTCTTCTGAGTTTGAAGGACACATGGAGATATGCCCAAGGTGATCCAAAATTTAAAAAATTATTATCAGGATCAAGAAAATGTGGCGATCGATCCGGGGTGGGCTATGATAAAAATATACCTCCCAAACATAAGGATACTCCTCTCAAATTTGTGAAAGGAGAAGCCTCAAACTCAAAAGATAAAAATAATTATCGAGATTTTTCTAAAAATACAAAAACTTTTCAAAAACCTAAAAGAAGCTATGTCAATTTCAAAAATCAGATCAGAAATATTCTAGCTAAAAAGATAGTGGATTTACTTAAGGAGCTCTTAAAATCTAACTCAATACGTCATTCTTACAACTACAATCAAAAGAAGACCAACTATACTTCTAACCCAAAACTGTTCTGAAATGGGTTCCTAAGGGTGCCTGCTTGGTTGCTCACACTGCTTTCAAAGCAACAAGCCATTCAAAGTGGTACCTAGATAGTGGATGCTCCAGGCATATGACATGAGACAAAGCTTTATTCACTAATTTTAAAGATATGACTGATGGGTCAGTCACATTTGGTGATGGAAGCAATTGCAAGATTATTGGCAAAGGTACGGTTCAACTTTACAACCTTCCTTTATTTAAAAATGTTTTATATGTTGAGGGGCTGAAACACAACCTGTTAAGCATATCTCAAATATGCGATAACAACTATAGTGTGAAAATTTTCAATTAAGGTTGTGAGATCATAAATAGAAAGGGTTCTGTAATATTAACTGGTCGCAGAACTTCTGAAAACTGCTACATAGTAAGTGATGGTAGCTCATCTAACCAAAAGTGCTACATGGTCCATACTAATGAGACAGAACTATGGCATAAACGCCTTAGACATGTGCATTACTAAAATTTATATAGATTGAGCAAAGGAGAACTAATTAGAGGTCTACCTAAGTTATAAAAAGTAGACAAAATATGTGGCAAATGCCAGTACGGTAAACAAACTAGGAGCTCTCACAAAAAAGTGAACTCTAATGCCACATCTAGACCACTCGAGCTTATCCACATGGATCTTATAGGACCAACAAGAACAGAAAGTCGAGGCGGTAAAAAATACATCTTGGTTATCGTAGATGATTATACAAGATACACTTGGGTTTCAGTTTTAAGAGACAAATCAGAAACCCTTGATGAAGTAAAAAAGATCATCAAACATATCCAAACTGAAAAATGTTCTCAGTTAGTAAGATCCGTAGTGATCATGGATCCGAATTTGAAAATAGCAGTTTTGAGAAATTTTATAGCAAACAAGGAATATCACATGAATTTTCTGCGCCCAAAATACCACAACAAAATGGTATTGTGAAAACAAAAAACAGAGTGCTTCAAGAAATGGGAAATGTTATGTTGAATAGCATGAAGCTCCCTAGAAATTTATGGGCTGAAGCAGTAAATACTGCCTGCTACATTATTAACCGTGTTTATACTTGTAAATCAAATAATAAAATGGCTTATGAAATGTGGTTTAACAAGAAACTTACTGTCAAATACTTTTGTGTTTTTGGCAGCAAGTGCTACATTTTGCGTGACCGTGAAAACTTGGTAAAGTTCGACACTAAAAGTGATGAAGGGACCTTTTTAGGATATTCTTTAAACAGTTGTGCTTATCGTATTTTGAACAACAGGACTGACGTGATTCAAGAATCAATCAATGTGGTCATTGATGATCACCTGAATACACCTGCCCCTAGTTCAGACAATGATGAAGTTCTTGTAGTTGAAAAACTAGATACTTCATCAAGTGAAATTAATTCTGAATTAAGGACTGTTAAAGATCATCCAACTACTCAAATTCTTAAAAACCCTCTCACTAGTGTGTGCACTCGTAGACAAATCGAAGACATATGCAATTACTTATGTTTTACATCCCCGATTGAACCGGTAAACGTAAAAGAAGCACTTTCTGATGAAAAATTAGATAGTTGCGATGCAGGAAGAACTTAATCAATTTGTTCATAATGATGTCTGGTATCTTGTTCCTAGACCTACAAATAAACACATTATTGGAACAAAATGGATTTTCAAAAACAAGTCTGATGAACTTGAAAATATTATTCGAAATAAAGCAAGACTAGTTGTACAGGGATACAAACAAATTGAAGGCATCGATTACGATGAAACCTTTGCTCCTGTAGCCCGTCTTGAATCCATCAGACTTTTTATATCCATTGCATGTTTTAAGAAGTTTAGAATTTTTCAAATGGATGTAAAGAGTGCCTTTTTGAATGGTGATTTACATGAAGAGGTATATGTGGAACAACCTCCAGGGTTTGAAGATCCTAAATTTACTAATCATGTATATCGTCTTAAAAAAGCTCTCTATGGTTTGAAACAAGCTCCCAGGGCTTGGTATGAAAAATTGACAAAGTTTTTACTGAGTCACAATTTTCAAATGGGTAGTGTCGATAAGACGCTCTTTGTTAAGAAGCATAACGATGATATTTTAATGGTTCAAATCTATGTTGACGATATTATTTATGGATCAACATGTACTAACATGACTTTGAGTTTGCAGAGTTAATGAAATCAAAATTTGAAATGAGCAAGGTTGGGGAATTAAATTATTTCCTAGGGTTGCAAGTAAAACAATAACCTAATGAAATTTTCATTTCTCAAACCAAGTATGCTTTGAACTTGATTAAGAGGTTCAGATTTGAAAATGGAAGAATTTTGATACACCTATGAGTACAACTCTAAGACTTTCAAAAGACTCTACAGGTAAAGATGTAAATCCTAAGTTATATCTTAGCATGATTGGTAGTTTGCTTTACTTAACCGCAAGTAGACCTGATATTTCTTTAAGTGTTGGAATTTGCGCTAGATATCAGTCTAATCCTAAAGAATCACACTTAACTACTATTAAGCAAATTATTAGATATGTTGCAAGTTTAGTTAATTTGGGTCTTTGGTATCCTTATGATACTAGTGTTCAATTGGCTGGGTATTCAGATGTTGATTGGGCTGGTAATATCGATGACAGAAAATTAACCAGTGGTGGTTGTTTTTACATTGAAAACTGCTTGGTTTCTTAGTTTTACAAGAAGCAAAGTTCCATATCACTCTCAACCACTGAGGCTGAATACATTGCAGCTGGAAATGTATGTACACAGCTGGTTTGGATGAAAAGAATGTTGAGTGATTATGGTATCGCACAAGACTCAATGGTTCTATACTGTGATAACTCCAGTGCGATAAATATTTCAAAAAACCCAATCCAACATTTATGTACTAAGCACATTGACATTAGATTTCATTATATTCGTGAATTAGTGAAAGAAAAAGTAATATCCTTAGAATATATTCCTACTGAGACTCAACTTACTGACATATTCACTAAACTGCTCGACAAAAGCAGGTTTAATAAATTAAAATTTGATCTTGATATGTGCAATTTAAATTGATTGATTATGCATCTCAGTAGTATAGTGTATATATATTAATATATTAATATTTTTTATTTCAAATTTTGTTAAAAAATTATATTTTTTTATGGTACACGACCAGTCGAGGACGTACTCGACCGGTCGAGGACGACCCACGACCAGTCGTGTAGCGCTCTGATGGGTTTATTTTGGGGAAAGTCCTTCATCCTCTTCATTCTAACCTCCTCTCCAATGAGTCAAGCTTCGACCAGTCGAACCCCTGTATTCGATTCCTTCAGGTTAGAGCATTTTTCTTTTTTTTTTTCTTGAAGATTCATTGTCTTTTCTCTTCAATTTCTTGATTATTGTTGTCTATTTCATCTCTTTCTTCAAGATTTTTGGGTTTTCTTCTTCATTTGCTGATCCTAGAAAAACCCATCTTCATTTTCTTGAAATTTCTTGTATTTCTTCAAGAAAATGGACCTTAGAGCTAAAAAGAAGAATCCTATAGGTGCTTCTTCTTCTCGATCTAATGTTATCACCAGAAGGCACCTTAGGGCTACGGAAGATGATCCTTTGTATGTTTGTGATTTGTGTATGCGCAATGTAATTGTAGAAAAGGCCGTTGATTTCAATCATATTGCTCTTTTCAATATTTTTCCTCTCCTTCAGTCTGTAGGATGGAAAAACATTTTACGCTGGGGCGAACCGACATACCAGTCCATAGCGCAGGCCATGGTAGCATGTATTACTGAATTTTCCATTGAACAATTAACTTTCTCTATTGCTACAAGAGAAGGGCCTTTTCATATTGATCGTCATTTAATCTCAGGCCTCATGGATATTTCTGTAAATGATGATGGTATTCATCCTAGCACACTTGCTGAGAAAGTGTCAGAATCTGAGAAACGTATTTTTATTAGAGCATTATGTAACATGGATGCACCATGGAATCGTACTGGGAATGCCCTCGCAACCAGGTATTTGTTGCCCAGATACAGGTTCTTGCATCGTATCTTCACTTCCAATCTATATCCCACTCTAAAAACATGAATGAGTTGACTCTGCTTATGGTTCGCATTTTGTACTCAATCGTTACTGGTGCTAGTATCTGTTTGCCCTCTTTGATTTATTACTCGATCATTCAATTCCGTATTCATCCTGGCCATAGTGATATTCCATTTGGGTATCTCATGAATGTGCTAGCAACCCACATGTTGGTAGCTATGCCTGTTGGAGAGGCTCCTATCCAACACCTTATATTCAACAACTCCAACATAAACAAAATGCAGTTGGATTTGGCTCGAGGATAAGTTGATATTGGTGCGGGTGGAGCTGCTACTGAAGCCGGGAATGATGAAGAGGGTGATGTTCCTCCTCCAGATGATATCAATATGGACGATATTTTTAATGAAATTGATTCTGACTCTGGGAATGATCCAGACTATGAGCCATCTGATTTTGATGCACGTCTGAGTGCATTAGAGGAGAAGCTAGAATAGATGCATGTTGGCCAAAATGCCCAATTCAAAAGTATGCGCAAGTATTTTAGGCGCCTTCAAAAAGGCCTTCATCAAATTGATCCAATCATACCTGCTCCCTCTTCTGGCTCAGATTGAGAATTTTACTCTTTGGTTTGTAATAACTATATGACTTTTCTTTCTCTATATTAATGTGACTGAGTTTTTTTACTTTACTTGATAATGTTTTATGTTATGATATTCTGAGTCCTCTATTAATTATCTTGCTTATTGATTCTTCCTTTGTCATATTTTTGACAAAAAGGGGAAGAATTGTGTGATTAATGATGATAATTGTGTACACATATGATGAATATGATGATTGGTAGGTGTACTTCTCAGGAAGAGTTGTTAAACATATGATATATTATGCCTTAGTTATCTCATGTCAATGACAACCGGTGCATGATTCTTTATTAATTCTTATGATAGTTCTCTTATTGCATTTTGTGCATTGAATATAGGAGTGTGTTTTGTCACAAATTTGACAAAGGGAGAGATTGTAAGTGCTGTGGTTTGAACCCTCTTTGGTTGTCAAATTTTGTGTGTCAAAACCTCTATATGTGTCTTGTGTTGGTATCTTGTTATATATGCTTGAGATATCTATACTTCGAGACACAACGATGAACTCCTCAAGCTAGTTCAAGCTACATATTTGATGATATTCAAGAACAGTTCAAGTTCACAAAGAGTTCAAGTTCAAGACTCAAAGTTCGTATATTCAAGATCAAGACTCTAGCATAAGATAGGGAACTGAGCACAACTCATACTTACTGATGGTGACTTCAAAGCTTATGAAGTGTTCAAGCTACATCAAGTTGAATTCAAGCTTCGTAAAGTTCAACGTGTTCAAGCTACATTAAGAAGAACTCAAGCTTCGTAAAGTTCAACGTCTAAATTAATGAAGGTTCAATGTTCTTGGTAAGGTTTGATTGACCTTAGGTTGACCTTTAGTGTAGGTCATTTTGGATACATAATTCATATATTTTCTACAAATGATTTTGGTCTGTTCTAAGACTAGTCCTAGACCTTATTCGACTAGTCCTGGCACTAGTTCGACCAATCCTAGAAAATTCAAGACCAGTCGAAGTTTGTTGTAAATTATCGAATTTTTTCTGTTCGGCTACGACTAGTCCTGGAGTCTGCTCGACTAGTCATGGGACGGTCACGACTCGACCTTCGACCAGTCGTGGAGCCACGACTCAAACTCCAGCAACTAAATCATAGGTTGCACAACTAGTCGTGTGAGGTCCACGACTAGTCGTGGACGACCTTAGACCAGTCGTGGACTGCTCACAACTAGTCATGTAACGGCTTTATCCGATCGCGCCTGAATTTTTAAAAATCTATTTCTTCTTTGACCAGTCGTGGTGACCCTAGGACCAGTCGAAAATGAATTTCTCCAGCTATAAATAACATACGAATTTCAGAGTTATTCATAAAAAATTAAGGAAATTAAAAGCTCCACTCTGAGATAAGTTTGTGTCTATTCTTAAGCTATATTGTGCATAATTCTATTTCCTTTTGTTAGCATTTTTCTATTTGATTTGATTCTACATTCCAATCTGATTTGAAAAGAGGAAAAATTGTTTTCCTTCTTCTGGGAATTGAAATCAAATAGAGCAAGCCTAGTCTGATTTAATTTAAAATCAATTAGAACTTAGAACCATTATAAAGTGAGTATTGGACATTGAAATTTATCATCCGAACATCTACTCCAATTGGTTCTTCCGGGCTGCTACAAGAGGAGAAATCCAGGTATTTTACAATTCTGTAAATTTTTATTCTTTTGGTTTTTGTTCGGAATTCGCCAAAAAAATTCCATTTGTTGGTTATCTGAGGAGAGTCAGAAAACTCAAAATAGTGTGGGTTTTTGGATTGTGTAAGCCCAAGTTAAAAGACACAATTGTGAAGGTTTTATGTGAGCCTATGAAACCTATTTTGATATTGAATGCTAATATCCCTGTGTGAGGATATTAGGAGTGGAGTAGCATTCTGTGTGGCTATTGTAAAACAGTTGGTGTACACACAAGCGAACCACTATAACTCCTTGTCCTATGGATTGAATGCATTCTTAATTCTTAATCCTTCATCATTAGTTGTATGGAATGTACATGTAGATGTGAATGTTGTAACTATTTTCATTTCAAACAAGTCTGGGGAATGTTGTAATAATCTAGAGATTTATTTCAGCATTTTATCTCTTCCTATACTTTTATTAATCTGTGCTTCCATTTCAGCAATTATTCTAGTAAGGTTGCCCTGCCATTTTTATGGTGCATGGTTGTCCTTAGAATAATCAATTCTTAAGATTACAATTTATTCCTTACTATTTTCAGATTGAGTTCTTGATTCAAAAGACGTTCTAGAAATAAGGTTGTCCTACCAAAAGCCTTTGTTTATTATGGTGTAAGGTTGTCCTTAGAACCGAATTTGTATCAACCTCTCAATGCTTGTTTATTGAGATTGGTTTAATTTTAGCATTGTGAATTGATTTATTATTGTAAGGCTATTTCCTTATTTTATTCCGCTGTATTTAAGTTTAATTTGGCATAGTCCTATTCACCCCCCCTTCTAGGACATATAGCTTGGCCATTTCATCCACGACTAATGGAAGGATGTTTGGGATATAATACGTACCCATGATAGGTCCACCAACTGATGTCAATGCAGAGCTGGTGATGGATGGACGGTGTGGATAAAACCCATACCCTGGGCCCCATGGTACCATCCAGACTCAGCTCAACGGTGCTGATCTTCACACACATTAAAGGGGTGGGTTCCACGCGGGAGTGGCCCACCATATATGATATTAATATAATATAATATATTATATATATGCCATCCAGTCTAGTATCCAGCAACAGGGACGCTGGATGGTTTGGATACTTAATCTGTTTACTATCAAGGTGGGACCATGTGGTGTCCCACCATATATATATATATATGTATATAATACAAAAGGGGTGGGGTGATACATCCAGTGCGTGGGCCTTCCCACCATCCCAACAATGGACGGTGGATCTCTCTTGGAATGTGGTGAGCCACACCGTCTGATGGATGGAGTAAAATTAACACATGTCAATGGGGCCCACTCCAACCCAGGGAGAGAGAGAGAGAGAGAGAGAGAGAGAGAGAGAGAGAGAGAGAGAGAGAGAGAGAGAGAGAGAGAGAGGGAGAGAGAGAGAGAGAGAGAGAGAGAGAGAGAGAAGAAGAAGAAGAAGAAGAAGAAGAAGAAGAAGTAGAAGAAGAAGAAGATACGTGGAGGGGAGGTACCCCGCCACTATTAGGCCCTCCTAAATGCAATGCATACATCAAGTGGGTTCCAAAATAAGTAGGCCCTTAGAAATTGAAATCAACGGTGGATCACCCACCTATTGCACTCCTCCTTGATCCCTTGAACTCTTATGCTCCTTGCCTTCAATTTTGATGGAGGTAGATGATGAATGAAAGGTTAAGATGGGAGATGAGAGAGTGGGAAAGTGGGCCACACTTGGCTTTGGGAGATAGAGAGCTTGGACGTTGAAATTTGTTGCTTGGGAGATTGTTTGAGAAATGAGGGAGAGAGAGGTGTGATGGGATAAAAAGCTGATAGAGTGATGGGTGGAGTGATGGAGTTGTAAGAAAGGGATGGGTGGAGAGAGAAAGTTGAATTTGGAAATGGGAAAGGATGGGTTGCTTATATTTGTGGTATGGTGTGTACTTGGCTTGATTGATTGGTTGATGGGACATGTCATAGAGATTCTCTCAGAATTTGCAATACATAGAATTTTTCCTCGAGACGAATGCAGGCCCACCTCTTCTGGCCTGAGTATCGGATTGGTGCGCAAGTCACGACGTTGGAACAGCAGTGACGATGTGGTCGCAGGGGTATAAGTTTCGAATCGAGTCAACTCTGATATATAGGACTCAGCTTAGGATCACGCGTAAACATCAGATATAGGTCGAGGGTGTAGAAATTCAACTGGGAGGACCGCGAAAGCCTACAGAACTATACGGACTATGATCCGGGCCTTACAACTCTCCCATCTAAGTAAAAATTTTATCCTTGAAATATACATAATCATCGCAACTAGACATAGCTCATAAAGAAAGAGGAAACATAATATCATCATATAAAATCGAAGACAACATAGAAGATATAACATATAATCAATAATCAAAGAGATGGGGGCTCTTGAATCTCAGCCTCATGCTCCCAAGATGCCTCATCAACAGAATAGTGACCCCACTGAACCTTCACCAAGGAAATGACCTTGGTCCGGAGGACTTGCTCATTCTGATCAAGGATACGAACTGACTGCTCAATGTAAGAAGCGTCCTCACGAACCTCCAATGGCTGTCAATCAATAACAGGAACGATGTCTGACCCACACTTCCTCAGTATAGAGACATAGAAAATAATGTGGACGCCAAAAATCTGAGATGGCAAGGCAAGCTGATAGGCCACGGTGCCAATGCGCCCAGTGATCTTAAAAGGTCCTATAATCTCGGGGCAAGCTTTCCTTTCTCTCTAAATCGAAACATGCCCTTCATGGGTGAGACCTTGAGATACACTCTGTCCCCTACTACAAACTCCAAGGGACGATGCTGATGGTCAGCAAAACTCTTCTGTCGGCTCTGAGCTATTCGCATTCTCTGCCTGATGATATCAATAGTCTCTGACGTCTGCTGGACAAGCTCGGGACCTAGGGGACGCCGCTCTTCAACCTTGGTCCAACGACTCAGAGATCTACACAGTTTACCATATAATGCCTCAAAAGGAGTCATGCCAATGGTCGCTTGATAGGTGTTGTTGTATGCGAATTCAGTCAATCGCAGATGCTTATCCCAGCTACCTAAGAAGTCGATCACACAAGCTCTGAGCATATTCTCAAGGATCTGGTTGACCCTCTCAGTTTAGCCATAGGTCTGCGGATGATACGCAGTGCTGAGCTGTAAATCTGTACCCATCGATCTTTAAAAGCTCCCTCAAAACTGAGACGTGAACTTTGGGTCTCGGTATGAAATGATTGAGACAGGAACACCGTGTAGTCTCACGATCTCATCAACAAACAGCTTGGCGAGACAGGCCGAATGCCAAATCTCACGAATCACAAGAAAATGTGTCGACTTTGTCAGACGGTCCACAACAACCCAGATGGTGTTATGACCTCGCTGAGTCCTCGGTAAACCCATGATAAAATCAGTAGATATGTACTCTCACTTTCACATTGGGACGCTTAACGACTGTAATGGACTAGGGAGTCTCTGTTGATCAGCCTTGACATGCTAGCATGTGTCACACTCGGCCACAAAACTGGTGATTTGACGCTTCATCCTCGCTCAAAAATATTCTCTCCTCATATCATGATACATCTTCATCGAGCCAGGGTGGATAGAAAACCGTGATCGTTGTGCCTAGATTATAAGATCTCTGTGCAACTTAGGAATATTTGGGACATACAATCGACCTCTGAAGCAAAGTCCACCATCAAAACCAATATGCCAATCTGTCTAGCTCTCAGATGTTGCCTCTGCTTGGTAATCCTGTAATGACTCATATGTTTGTTGTACCTCGATCACCCTTGCAACAAGAGAGGGTTGAATCGACAGGCTCGATAACTAAACGATAGAAGATTACAGATCAAAATCGAAGTCATACTCTACTATATCATCGAGCATCCTCCACTCCTGAATCATCATATGTGCCACCATGCCTGGTGGCTGACACTGAGGGCATCGGCCACCGCATTCACCTTGCCTGAGTGGTACTGGAGATCAAAATCATAGTCCTTCAAGAGCTCCATCTAATGCCTTTGCCTTATGTTCAGCTCAGACTAAGAGAATAAGTACTTCAAGCTCTTGTGGTTGGAGAAGAGCTCAAACCTAACCCCATAGAGATAGTGTCTCCACACCTCCAGTGTGAAGATGACTTCTTCTAGTTCTAATCATGTGTGGTGTAGTTCAGCTCATGGACCTTGAGCTGGCGAGACACATAAGCCACTAGTCTCCCGTGTTGCATCAAGACAGCACCCAAGCCAATACGCGAAGTATTTGTAAATACAATAAATCCATCACTCATAGAGGGAAGAGTGAGGACAAGAGTGGACGTGAGGCGGTCTTTTAGCTCCATAAAAGCTCTCTCACAGGTGTCACTCCAAATAAACTCTGTGCCCTTCTGAATCAACCTGTTCAACGGAGTTACGATACGGGGGAAGCCCTCAATAAAATGTCAGTAGTAGCCCGCTAAACAAAGAAAACTACGGATCTCAGACGTAGTCGTGGGCTGGCCCCACTAATGCACTACCTCAACCTTCGAGGGATCCACTGCGACACTCTCCCTCGTCACCATGTAACCGAAGAACTTCACCTCCTCCTGCCAAAACTTATACTTCTCCAGCTTCTCATACAGCTGGTGGGCTCGGAGGGTATACAATGCGATCTCCAGATGTTGCATATTCTCCTCATGGGTCCTTGAATATATCAGGATGTGATCGATGAATACTACAACAAACTGATCGAGATACGGACAGAAGACCTCGTTCATCAACTGCATGAAGACTGCGGGTGCATTGGTCAGTCAGAAGGACATGACCTAAAACTTAAAATGACCATAATGCCTCTTGAAAGGAGTCTTTAGGATGTTCTCTGAAAGTGCCCTGGTTTGTCAATTAGCGTGAGTCTTGAGTCAACTAGACAAAGAAGCTCCATAGGAAGATCAATCAACCGTCTGCCTCAACTGGATGTGAGCCCAAACTCGCCATAGGTAATCTTAGCCTCACATCGCACGTCCCAAAACACCAGGTGATTAAAACCCTTAAAGTTGATTAGAATATCATAGGGTTTTTGGGTTAGAAAACCTTTTCAAACTTTAAATTTTTTTTTAAGTTTTCTACCTTTGTCAATTTATCAATAGACTAATCGATGTAATCGAAAAGTGCTGTCGATGTCCTCGAAGTTCACTCGATATTATCGAAATGAGGACAAAAGATGTCCAGCAACAACATATACCTCTGGACGAAATTATTGAATATCAATAGCTGTATCGATATCATTGAAATTAGAATCTCGAGTCTATCGAAGTTGACTCGATAAAATTGACATCATATATTTTGTGTCCAATGTTTTACTGTGGCAAATCATGAAATCTTCGATATATCAAAGTACTCCTCAATATCATCAGAATTCAAATCTTGATGATATCAGAAGCTCTTCGATGATATCGGATTGGACACTCTGTTTTCCAGTAATATTTTCAAGTCATTTTATCTTGGATCGAGGGTCACTCGATAAAATCGATATTTAAATATTGAAGACATCGAGGCCGGGTTGATTGCATCGAGAATGGACATAAATTGTCTAGCAAATTCACTAGTAAAATCCTTATATTTATCGATGTATCGACATTGTTATCGATATCATCGACATTCAAATTCCGATGATATCGAGTGTACCTTGATCATACTTTTGACCTGAATGATTTCAATGGTAAGTCTCTCTCATTTTCAAATGTCGAGGAATTGATCCTCGTGGTGATGAAATCAGAGTTCGAATTGATGACATCAACGCAGGTTTCAATTCCCTCGACCAGCTGGTAAAATTTTTCAGGAGCGTTTGACATTTGAGTTTTTATCATCGAGCGGCTAGTCGATGCAATTGAGAGTATACGCTCGATGATATAGACCCTACTCGTTGATATCGAACTCTGTCATAAATGTGATCATTTTATATCCGTTGGAACCTTTTACCTATTTATAAAGAGCTTGTCTTTAGTTGCTGGTAGAGAAAAAATAGAGAGTGCTTTAGTGTGTTTAACCCTAGATCATATACCCTAAGCCTTCTCTCTCATGGGAGTTCATCCTCCAATCCACCCTCATCATTGACATTCAATAGAGTGGATTAGAGAATGAACTTCCGCATTCAAGGATCTTTCAACTACCACCTTAATGGTAAATCATGAAGCTGGGATGCCTTGAATGCATAGATGATTGGAATCGCTCTATCTCCCTTATAGGAAAATATTTGAGAGTAGATTCTATCATTACCTTGACCCAACCCGTCGTCATGTATTGGTGCATCTTCTGAGTTACGGTTCAAGGAAGCAGAAGATTCTTCATAAAAAAAGAAGGAGATTTCAACAATGTGCTAAATGGGGCTCATCTACTTATTTGTAACTCATTAGAGTCTAGACAACCCTTGTGATCATTCCTTTGTAAGATTGGGTCTAAGGTGTTTCTCACCCCTTGCAAACCCTCGTAGGAGGCCTTCGACAGGAGTGTAAGTGGTGCGTGCTTTGTGTTGACCCTTGCTCTATGGAGAGCATAAATTGTTAGGTCCTTGTAGTAGGTCCTTAGCCAGTGTGCCTAAAAGTGGGTGCTTTGTGTTGACCCTTGCTCGTTGAAGCATAAACCTGTGAGGTTCCTTGAGTGGATCCTTGGCTAGTGTGCCCAAAATTGGGTGCTATGTGTTAACCCTTGCTTGTGGGAGCATAAACTGTTATCCTAAGTGTAGGTTGTACTGGTTAGAGGTGAACCTGATTTAAAACCTTCAGTTTGAGGTGAACCTTTTATGAAACCTCCTTAGTGAAATCTGGTACACTTAAGGGTTGAGTGCATTTGCCGGGAGTGGAGTAGACAAGTAGTAGAACCACTATAAAAATGACTGTGTTTGTGATTGCTATTGTCTTTCATTCCTTATGTGATTATATGCTTTCATATTTGAATATCTAAGATCACATTTCACACACAGTCACATCCAACATAACCTCTGATGCACGTCTTCTTTATCTTTCTAAGTTTTATGATTGGATCCTCTATTTAGCTTGGAAGCTTATACTACTATCTCTGTTGCTGCTGGGGACTCGACGACTGAGGTGGCTGTGGTCGCTGCTATGCTGGAGGCTGTGTAACGCTCTGAAAATCGAGAGTCAAGTAGGTGCTCAACTCCCGAGTTCCAATTCATCACTTATGCAACATAGATAATGATGATTGAATGTTGTTCAGATTAGTGCATTAAACATGAATGAGATTATACCAAAATAGCATATCATACTCCAGAGACAGTTAATTTACACAAGTGGAAGACTGTATTAACTACAGAAACATACATGTAATTGTACGTCTCCTGAGTATGATCATGTTACCAAGTCAGTTAGTGTAATGCCCTAAAAATTGGGGGTCGTGTAGAAACCCGACTCCCGAGTTTCAGACCATCACTTATGCAATAAATATGTTAATGATTCAATGTTATTTGAGTTAGTGCATTAACATGAGTGAGACTATACCAAAACTGCAATTCATACTCCAGATCTAGTGATAAAACGCAAGCGGAAGACTGAAGAATATATATATCACTGTATGAAAAATAAAATAATCTCGAACTGTCTCCAAAGTATGAATACATCTCTGAGTCACATATACATATATCGAATAAAAAACAAATCTCATGTAATAGTCCAACTAGCCAAAATCCCACTGATCCAGGCCACCTATGCGAAGTCGTCAGAAAACTGCATATACGAGAACTCGTCCTGGTCCTCGTAGTAGTCTGGCTCCAGCTCCTGGATCGCCTCACAACCTGCATCTAAGACAGAGTCTGGTAGGTGTTACAAACATCATCCCGTAACGTGGGAGTGAGTGATCAACTCAGTGGAATCATAGAGCAAAGATTAGCATGTTCTCAAATCAATCACGTGATAATAGTAAAGCAAACAATCAGACATTACTAGATACTATTGTTAATGCAAGTATGAAATGACAAGATGGATGCCCTCACCGACATACTCCCTCATGCGACACCATCTTACGTCCGCGGCATGCTTTCTTCCCTCAATGCTCCACATCTTCCAGGCACATGCAGTGCGATGTGGATATGATTACCGAGTTGTTATTAGTCCTTTCATACAGCAGTATTGGGAAACTAAGGTACTTTCCTTATATCAATCCCAACACAGATCCTGTCTAGGGTCGTTACTACTAGTAATCTCATACGATGTTATATTTTTAGGTCACTGCATAGGCTGCGAGGGCTGTTGCTCGCACTTGTTGCACCGCTCCCCCATCACCTTATCAATACAGGCCTAGTTGTACTCTTGTTGTTACGGAAGGGTCATCACCTCACGTAGACTCAGAATACGATCGAGGTCACTACAAAGGGCTCGTCACCAATCAGAGTAGGTCGACAGCTCGAATGTAGTGTCCCATACCACCACAATCGGCTCACAAGTCTACAGTGCTCACTGGTCACTACGGGGAGGTTTGTGGCCCCAGCGTAGGCCGATAGCTTGACCACGGTGTCCCATACCACCATGCCCGGCTCATGAGTCTTAATGGATCAAGGTACCATAGTTATCAGGGTTATCTCTGGTAAGTTCAGTATCCTAGGTTCAAGCAGTTATGACCAATATAAGGTGAACATACAATGGTCAGTCGGGTTGCTTGACGAGCTCGACTAGTACGAGCGCACCTCAAGCTGAAAGATATGAAGTGCATAAAACACCTCGTGTGGCCTAACCAATGCCGCTAACCCAAAGCATGACTCGCGTTCATCGACATGTCCTTCGTGGAAAATAGAAGCCAACCATGAATTTGAATCTATTACCGACTTCCTGGATTAGAGTATAGCCCCAAGCACTTGTAATCAACATCTGTGATCATATGAGAGTAACAAAAATGAAATACAAACAATCCAAGCATGTTAACAACATGTTATAACATACAACATAAGTAAATCAACCAAACACATGTATTCCATATATATAAGGTAATCAATTCAATATAACAACATGGAGGAAATCATGTGCATAATCATTTTAATTGAGAAACCAATCTTAAAACTAGCCTACAACAACATTTACTCAATACATACTAATACAAACATTTATACAAACACTTAGTTTACACACATTAGTCTACATAGCGTATGTCGACCTAAAGTGTGCATTAGGGAGAATCTCTTCTCCAAACAAATCATACACGCATATCTTGTATAATAACACGATAAATAAACATTGCAATCATTTTAGCAAAATACGGACGTATACAGAATTTCCTACAAATGCCTAAAATACCCTAAATCTCATATTCTCCGTACGCAGTCGAAATGGAAAATAGATAGCATGTTCTACATGTCAAACGGTGCTCTTGTCGATAATCTACTATTAAACGACATTGATAGCTTTGAAAATAGTTAATCTAAGCATCTAGAATCCCACCTTTCGCCGTAGAAGCGTAACGAATCGAGTAGAAACTCTACGCTTCGCCAACGTCTGTATGACGACCTATATCACAAGATAAATCAGCTACTTCGCTAATTGTACCGATGGAATCCCTAAAATAGGTTGAGGTTAGGGTTTTCTTACCTAAAATGAAGTCGAAATCACTGGAGGAGTGATTAGAACACGGTGATTAGGTACGTATAGAAGAAGGATCGAGTGTCAGGGACTTTCCCTCACAACTTCCACACAATCTCTCTCTCTTTTCTCTCTTCTCTTTTCTAGGGTTTTAGCAAATGCGTATTGGAGGGGTGTGAGAGGGTTTAAGGTCTTTAAATAGGTTAGAAACTCACCTATTTAGACTTTAAACCATATTATACTTCGGTTATAGCCAAATCGGGTCTCTTCCAATCCAAAAGAACATTTCTGGAGGTCCCCTGACCAAATGCGGTCGGACTTAAGCTCATGGATATTGGATCCTGATCACATTAAGTTTTCAGTCCGACAGTGTTCCCAGATTGCATGTGGCGGACTAGTTTCAGTTCAGTGGTCACAGAGATTCGATCAAGGATTCCAAGTTCACTGACCTGAGTGAGAAATGTTCTCTGATTCGAGGGTGTATTTGGGTCAGATTTCGACGGTCTGAATGCTTATACTTAACCTGTAAGAGAAAGGTGTCAGATTTATTTAAATGACATTTAATTTATAAGGAATTTCACTCTTCCTCACACTCCTTGCTCCAGGCTCAATGAAATAGCCTCAGAACATCAGTTGGGCTTGATTTTTGAAGCGATTGTCAAGTCCAACTAAGCGCTCATAATGGTCTAAGAGTGTAGCTATCGGACTCTCGACGCGCGATCTATATCCAATACAAAGTTTCAAAGGGTTCCTGAGAGTAAATGGGTTTAGAGTTTGATCCTAGGTTTCAAGACGTTATAGCGTCATTGATTCTACAAGTTTTGGGTCTTGCAGAACGTATTTAAAGCGATCAGTGCTAATTTCACAGCTAATCTAACATAGCACTGGTTAACTTATGCTTAATTTCTAAAGGAATTAATCCTAAGTGATTTCTGCCTGAGGTGGTACTCGGGTCTCTGTACGAATTTTTCTGAGACGTTACAGTTAGTTACATGTAAGACTTCAAAATATATAAAATGTGCAAGGTAATCTAATCAGCATCCCAGAAATCCCCGTCGATCAGGACACGGCTCACATGAACCCCCCTGAATACTGCATATATGAAAATACCTCCTCATCATTCTCAAAGTCTGGCTCTGCCTCGCAGACCGCGCCATCATCTGAAACTACAACAGGGTCTGGTTGGTGTTTAAAACACTGTCCCAGAATGTAGGAGTGAGTGATCAACTCAGTGAGGCTATAAACTAAAGGTTAACATGTTATCAATTCAGTGAAGTAATAATGGTAAAACAGTACAATCAAACATCCCTAGGTACTCTGATTAATGAAATAATGGTATGTAGTAATGATGCATGCCCTCGCCTGCACTCCCTCTATGATCTTCATCTCACAGTCGCGGCATGTTAGTCACTTCCCCAGTGCTCTACCTAACGCTAAACGACACATGCAATGCGGTGCATAAGCGTGATTACCAAGTTCTTATTAGTCCTTTACGTACAGTAGGATTGGGAAACTAAGGTACCTCCCTTATATCAATTCCTAAATAATGATCCATTCTAGGGTCATCGGTCCTAGCTATTCTCATATGATGTTGCGGTTTCAGGTCACTATAAAGGCCTCCTCACCTGATCAGTGTAGGCCTAGTTTATATTCTAGTTACTACGGAAAGGCTCGTAACCTCAACACAGTCTCAAAGTATGCTCGAGGTCACTACAAAGGGCTCATCACCTAATCAGTGTAGGCCGACAGCTTGAATACAGTGTCCCATACTACTGTATTTGGCTCATGAGTCTGGATTGCTCACTGGTCACTACGGGTGGGCTCGTCACCCCAGCGTAGGCCGATAGCTCAACCACTGTGTCCTATACCACCATGACCGGCTCATGAGTCTTAGCGGATAGAGGTACTAAAGTTAACATGGTTTCCATTGGTGAGTTTGGTACCTTAGGTTCAAGTAGTAGCGTCCATACATGGTGAACATACATCAGGTCAATCGGGTTATTTAACGAGCTCGACTAGCATGAGTGCACGTTGAATTGATCAACATGAAGTGCGTAAGCACTCCGTGTGGCCTAACCACTGTTGACATCCCAAGCACTGCTCGGATTCATCGAAAACGTCCTGCGTGGCGAAAACTACCTCAGCCACCAAATTAGGGCCTGTTACCGATTGCCTGTACTATAACATAGTCCCAACCACGTTCAATTACAACAAGTAATCATATGAGATTATCAAAGTAGTAATGAATACATAATTCAAATCCTACAATCAATTGAGCATATTATGGAATACAACTTAAACATGAATTTACACGTATGCATTCCATAAATAAAACAGACACTATAATATACGGTACATGGAGAAAATCATACACATAGTTAAGGTAGTTGGGAAACATATCTCAATACCCATATAAATTATAATTTATTAACTAATTACTCATTCAGACATTTTTACAAACACTTACACTACACATTCCAACATACATGACGTGTGTTAGTTATATTATGTATTAGGGCAAATCCTTTCACCGAGGAGTTGTCACGTATACAACAACCATATATCTATGACAATTAATCAGGGCAAGAACAAATATAGGTTC
Organism: Magnolia kwangsiensis; assembly: GCA_037074715.1. NCBI lineage: Eukaryota > Viridiplantae > Streptophyta > Magnoliopsida > Magnoliales > Magnoliaceae > Magnolia > Magnolia kwangsiensis. Next base: position 81,133,409 of record CM073579.1, read on the forward strand.
CAAACTCATACAAACATTTCAACAAACACATGAAATACCCTATATATAACATAGTTCATATATATGTGTAAAGCGAAACAAACATCGCATTTAGCATGTGAAATGGCACCCACGACAGTTATAAATCATTATCTGGCATTGAAAGCCTTGAAAATCATAACCTAAACATATATAGTCTGCACCTTACGTTGATAAACTTGTAATGAACTCAGTTCATACAGTATTTCGTCGTCTACGGCGCAACGGTAACCTACAACATGAAATAAGTTAGCTATTTCATCACTTACGCTATTGAAAACCCTAAAACAGATTAGGGTTAGGTTTTCTTACCCAAGTACATTTTCAGAAATGCCAAAATATCCCTACAGATGTGATAGACAAGCGTGTGGAGTGGTGGAATTAAATCCCAAGAAGAAACGCCAGTACACTCTCTCACTTCCTCTCTCTTTCCTTCTCTTTTCTCTCCTCTCCCCTAGGGTTTCCCAAATTCGTATGAGATGAGGGAAAGAGGGTTTAAGGCCCTTATATAGGCCTAGAACTGATAGGAATGGCCCCAAGGCCAAGGTATACTTAGGTTATGTCCAAAGAGCGACCGTTTCGATCCAACAGAGAACTTCTGGAGGTCCCTTTTCTGCGTGCGGTTGGACTTAAGCTCCCTTACAGTGGATCTAGGTCAAGCTATGATTTCAGTTCGATCGGATTTATAGATTAACCGTACCTTTTCATACTCCTCGAGAATCTGAGGGTAGTTCTTTCAGACTTCAGCTTCAATTTCCCAAGTAGCCTCTTCCTCAGTATGATGCGTCCACAGTACCTTCACAAGTGAGATAACCTTGCTACACAATACTGCTCCTTCCTATCTAGAATACGTGTCAGACGCAGCACATATGTCGCATCCTCACTCAACTGCACTTGCTCCCATATGATAACATGTGAAGGATCAGGAACGTATTTATTCAGCATAGATACAAGAAATACGTTGTGCACACCTTCAAGTGGTGTGGGCAAAGCAAGGTGGTATGCTACCACACTTACTCGATCAAGTATCTGAAATGGGCCAATGAATCTCGGCGTAAGCTTCCCCTTCTTACCAAACTGAAGGACTCCCTTCATGGAAAAACTCTGAGGAACACATGGTCTCCAATCTCAAACTCAAGCGGTCGCCATCTTGTATCGGCGTAGCTCTTCTGCCTGCTTTGTGCTATTAGAAGTTAACTCCTAATAATGTCAATCTTCTCTGAGGTCACCTGAACTAACTTCGGGCCAATCAGACTCTTCCCACTAACCTCTACCCAGTAATGCGATGCTCGATAGGGATGTCCATATAAGGCCTCATAGGGAGCCATGCCAATACTCACCTGAAAACTGTTATTGTAAGCGAACTCTGCATAGGGAAGACGATCATCCTAACTGTCCTTTAAATCATGTACACACGCTCGCAACATGTCCTCCAACACCTAGTTTACCCATTCCATTTGCCCGTCAGTCTATGGGTGGAACGCGGTACTGAACTTTAACTTCACACCCATTGCCTCCTGAATACTAGTCCAGAAGATAAATGTGAATCGTGTGTCTTGGTCCAAAACGATCTCCAGGGAAACTCCATGCAGACGTACAATCTCCTTGATATACAACCTGACTAACTCGTCTGCAGAGTTCGAAACTCTAATAGGGAGAAAATGAGCCTATTTCATCAATCGGTCCACGATCACCCAAATGGAGTCATGTCCCTTCCTCGTCTTCGACAGCCCTGATATGAAATCCATAGAGATGAAATCACACTTCTATTCCGCTATGGGCATGAGTTGAAGCAGTTCAGGAGGTCGGCGATGTTCAGCCTTGACCTGCTGGCATGTGAGGCAACGTGACACATAGTCTGCTATGTGGTCCTTCATGTTGTCCCACCAGTACGATCTCTTCATGTCTCGATATATCTTCGTGTTACCAAGATGCATCGCAAGCTTCGAACTGTGGGTTGCTTCGAGAACCTCCCATCTCAAGTCATGAGTGTTTGGGACACATAGGCGGCCACAGTAACGTAAGCCCCCATCCGTACTAACTCTCCACTTTGAGTCCACGTTTGCACTAACCCGCTCTCTCATCTTCGCCAATAGCTCATCATCTTCCTGAGCCGTAATAATCCTGTTGTCAATGAGGTGTTGTACTCGAATATGTGCGATGCCCTCATACGACTCCTCCACCATGAGTTTCTGCTCAAAGTCTCGCATAAACTCTACCATGTCTCACTCCGCTATCATCAGCGGAGCTGAAAGAAGCAAACCCTATGGTCTTCTTATGGCTCAACGCGTCTGCCATAAGGTTCGCCTTGCCCGGATGATAGGAAACCTCAAACTTGAAGTCCTTCAAGGTTTCCATCCATCTCCACTGCCTCATATTCAGGTCCTGCTGGGTAAATATGTATCTGAGGATCTTATGGTCACAAAAGAGCTCGAACTCCTCTCCATAAAGGTAATGTCTCCAGAGCTTTAGTGCGAAGATGACGGCTACTAACTATAGGTCGTGTGTAGGATAATTCTCCTCATGTTTCCTCAACTATCTCAAGGCATGAGCAATCACCCTATCCTTCTGCATAAGGACACAACCTAGACCAACGTGGGATGCATCGGTGTGTATAGTATACCTAACCCCTTGCTCTGGCAACACCAGTATAGGGGTGGACATTAGTTTATCCTTTAGCTCCTGAAAAGCTGCTTCCGCTTTCTCATTCCAGGCGAACTTCAGGTCCTTCCATGTCAACTGAGACAGCGGTCTGGCATTCTTGGAGAAGTCTTTAATGAATCGTCGATAGTAGCCTGAAAGTCCTAAAAAGCTCCTCACCTCAGTAATTGATCCGGGCTACCCCCATATTGTACTGTGGCTACCATAGCTAAATCCACAGCTATCCCTTCCTTGGACATCACATGTCCCAGGAACTTGACTTCTTCCTTCCAGAAGTCACACTTCTTGTACTGCGCAAACAACTAGTTCTTCTTGAGAGTATCCAAGACTGCTCTCAGGTGCTCCTCGTGATCTTCCCGACTTGTGGAGTATATCAGGATGTCATCTATATATATGATGACGAATTGGAAAAGAAATGGCCTAAACACCCTGTTCATCAAGTCCATGAACACGGCCGATGCATTTGTGAGTCCAAACGACATCACAAGGAACTCGTAATGTCTAAAGCTGGTCTTGAATGTTGTCTTCTGCACGTCCTTTTCCCTGACACGCAACTGATGATATCCCAACTGTAAGTCTATCTTTGAAAAGTATAGTGTCCCTTTCAACTGATCAGACAGATCATCAATCCTGGGTAAGGGATACTTGTTCTTCACAGTCACTTGGTTCAACCTACGATAATCAATACATAATCATAGTGAATCGTATTTCTTCTTCACGAACAACACAGGTGCTCCCCAAGGAGACACACTAGGTCGTATGAAACTGGTCTCTAACAAGCCATCGATCTACTTCCTCAACTCCTCCATCTCACATGGAGGCATGCGATAAGTCGGTAATGAAATAGGTGTCACACTAGGCATAAGATCAATGGTAAAATCAATCTCGCGCCGCGGAGGTAAACTAAGAATCATCGTGAACACATCCTCAAAATCCTGAACTACAGGCGTATCCACAAGCGTCAGACTAGCAATAACCTCCAATAGGGAAGTGTAACAACTTAATCGAGAAGGGTGTTTGACCTGAACAGGAAAAGTAAAAAATCATGCCCTCAGGTCGGTGGGCTGTCACCACCCTAGTCTCACAATCTATCTCTGCCCTCATCTCGGTGAGCCAATCCATTCTTAGAACAACGTTGTAGTGCCATAGTGGGACGATAATCAGGTCAATGCTCACTGTCCTACTACCCAAATCTACTGAGCAAGCATCATAAATTCGGGTAACATCTGAAAAGGTCACTGTAGCAGTAGTGAGTCTCACTCCCTTCGTAGGAGTAGTACCTAACGCCAATCGCTTGACTGTTGTACATAATATGATGGAAGTGGTGGACCCGATGTCTACCAATAAAAAGACTGGAGTACTTTGGACATGAGCCGTGACCTCAAAGGCCATCGATGCTACATTTGCTATCTCGGCTGCTCGCGTTGTCAGCGAATGTACCTGAGCCTGCTGCTGATGGTTCGACTGCAGTACCATAGACCGTTGTGGTGGCCTGAAGGATGGATGTGTTAGAGTCGACCGTAGAGGCGGTGCTGATATGGCCTGAGGGAGCTGGCGATTGATCCTCCGAGGTTGTTAAAATTCACTATCCCTCATCCTGGTTAAATAATTTATCTCTGTGTGGCCAGGTTTCTTGCAGTAGGTACACCACACATCTGGTAGCCTCATCGGAGCAGGCGAAACCATAAGCCACGACAGTGAATCTATACGCGGCCTCTTATTAAAGAACGGTCTACTCGGAAGATCGGGTCGTGGCTTAGGAGCCATAGGCACACGAGTACGGGTCAATCTGTCCTCGTCCTGCTTAGCTCACAGAGACATGCCTACTAGCTCAGTATAGGTGGAAATGCTAACACAACACATCTTCGACTGGATCTCGGGTCGCAGTCCCTCTAAAAATCGCCGCATTCGCATCGGCTAATCTGCTAGTATCAATGGAGTATACTTGCCTAGATCCGTGAATCGGTTCTCGTATTTCATCACCGACATCCCTCCCTGACAGAGGTGAAGGAACTCACTCTCCTTCTTGTGTTGATAAGTGAGGGGATAGTACTTCTCGTGGAAGTGGGTCTCAAATGTGGCCCACGTCCAAACATACCTGACTGCAACGGTGCAGAGAATACTGTCCCACCATAAGTTGGCCTACTCAAACATGAAGTGACCAACTCCACTTGCTCTGCCTCAGCGTAGTGCAACGGCTTAAGCATCTTAGAGATGCGGTCAAGACAATACTCGGCCTCCTCGGGTCTATGAGTACCCATAAAGGTGGGAGGCTGCAAGTGCTAGAATCGCTCAAATGTGCCACTAGCACTCGGGTTCCCAGCAGGGTGCATCGATGATGCAGGTGGAGTCACATCCATACCCTTGGCAAAGACCCCTATGATGGTAACCAAGAACTACTGCTGCTGCTGCTGTTGTATCTGCTGCTGCTACATCAACAGCATCATCAGCTCTAACCTATTAGAAGGCGAAGTAGACTGTGGTGTGCATGGCATTGGGGTAGATGCACTGTTCTGCTCAAGAACCGATGGTGTAACAGGTGGTACCACAAACGGTGCCACAGGCAGTGTCGGAGGTGTCGGCCTAGCAGTGGGGCCAGTAGCCGGCTGAGATACTGGTAAGGTGTAGTGAAACGGACCCAAGCTGGAGTCCACACATCTGTCACTTAGGGGAGGTGCCCCATCAAATGACTCACCCAATGAGAGACGCACTGAGGTCCTTGTGCTCTTAGGCAGCATGCCCTAAATATAACATAGGGTGCAACCCGTGAGATTTAGCATACACGCAATTATCTACACAGCATTCACATCACAGTTTAAAGGAACGTCACACATTTCATTTAACAAAATTATCACAATACATGAGGTGCAGTATTACATGGATTACGACAGAGAATGCATGGGAGCTAACACAAGCAGAGTCCCAAACACTAAAAACATGCTAACTACTTGACCACATTACAAAACCTAATAAGGCTATACAAAACAACAAAGAAGGAAACACACAAAACAACTAAAAGGATGACTACATATAGATCTAGTCATCGGAATCTGGCGATGGTGGAGGTGCACCCTTGTCCTGTACGTAGCACAGGATGGCACTCAAAGTGCGAGACACCTTTTTAAATTTTTATTTCATGAAAACCTCGTTCTCCTCCACTTTGGCTTGGACCTGTGTGATCTCTTGTCATAGGGCAGCCTAGCCCTCTTCCAGCTGAGCCAAGCGGGCTACCTTGGTAGCCCGATCACTATAGTGCTCTCACGTAACAGCAGGAGGAGAACCCTCATCAGTGTCCTGGGCCTTCTCTTCTTCTTTTTTCTCTTCCTCTATCTCATCACCACTTCCCTCTTCACTCTCTCCCTCTAGATCAATACTTTCCTCCCCCTCACTATAAGACTCCTCTCCATACTCGTTGAGTTAGGCTTGACGCCGTCGAGGGCCGATCCCCATGTTGTTAACCGTAGCATCATTTATGAACTGGATCGGTGCAATATCATCCATGTTAAGTCTATAGCCGACCTCTCGAGCAATCTTACATACCAGCCAGCTAAACGAGAGTGAGACGTCGTTCTTGACAGAGCGCATGGTCTGGATTATCTGTAGTAGGGCAAACGTGGGCAGGCACAACTTGTCCCCATGTTCAACCCTGTACAAGAATTCTACCATCAAACGATTGCATTCGGTACGGTTGCCCCACGGTGGATATACATTGTACATGAAAATGTGGTGAAGCAAACAAAAATCATCTGTCAATCTCGTCGCTGGGAGGTAATTGCCTCGCGTCCAGGGAACTAATCGGCCACAAAGGTATCGCGTACGGCGATTTCTTTCTCGTAAACTCTTAAAGAAATTCTCATTGGCGTGCACCTCACCACGTGGAATTCCCATAATCCGGGCCACCACATCCATATTGATTGGGTGCTTCCGCCTCCCTACAAAAATAGTGAACTAGAGAGGCTCCAGCGATGTATCTCGGATATGGGCATAGAAAGCACGAACCGTATTCTCACATGCATGAGACTTGCCTTCGAACATGGGACCCCACCAAAAATCCACCAAGAGGTCCATAATCTGTTGTAGCCCGAATAGCCTCATATCTACGTGAGCTTCAAGTATAACCCTGAAGCCACCAAACCGACCATATTCGAAGCCTATCGGTAGTGCTCTCTTGATTGTTTGGGGATCTAGGTCCTGCTTTGACCTATGCTCTTGGACGGCGCTTGTGATAGCTTGGGCACCCACTCTCCTCTTGGGACGGGTTGGGCGACTAGGTCCGGCTTCGTCCGATGGTGCTCTTCGCTTTCCCATGAGACAAAGTATCGAGGAGAGTGAGAAGATGGTCGCCACGAACTCAAAGAGGGCCATTGGAGTGGAAATAAAAAGAGGAAATAAGATGGGTTGGTGAATTTGGAAATAGATGAGATACAAATCTAGTTTTTGTGTACTTAAAAGGGAGAAATGAAGGGAATGGAAGGTGAGTTTTGAAAAAAATGGTGGAGAGGCACAAGTCTAAAAGGAAATTGAGAAAATGGAAGAATGGAGGAAAAATTTGAGAGGAGAAAATACATTTATGGAGAGAAAAGAAGACTTGGAGTTGTGAAGGAAGAGAAAATAGGGAAAACTGAAAGGTTTTAGGGGACCCCACATGATTTGGTGGGCCCCACACGTGTCTAGGGGTCGGCCCGATGCTAGCCCGCTGTGGCTCGACAGGCCCGGCGGAAACCGACCACGGTCGACTACAGTAGGTGCGGCGCCGCCCTGGTCCTCTGGACCCAGCACGGTACCGCTGTGGTGGGGTGGTAACCACCCCCCTCTCGGGGTGTCGATGGTGTACAGGGTCAACTGTGGGTCCCCCTGAATTGTGCCGATTTGGCCCCGACTTCATTTTGAGTCATTTCGGCTTCTCACTCACGTATATTCATGTATTTTCAGTTTGTTGAGTGTGGGACTTGTGAAAGTTTCATCTAAACCCATCAATTGACCATCTAGAATGGTGTTGGGGTCATTTCACGCGATCAGGAAAGCCCACAGGTCCGATTTCTACAGTTCATTTCGGTCGATTTAGCCTCTTGGCGAAATGGGAAATCGTTAACCTGTTTCTACGTTTCCTCACACCCTCTTACGTCAAATTTACGTTAGCGTATGTTGTGTGACCATAACCCAGGTCCATTTTAATCCAAATCATGCTCTATTACCAACTTGTAACGCCCTGAAAATCAAGGGTCGAGCAGGTGCTCAACTCTCGACTTCTAACGCATCACTTATGCAACATAGATAATGATGATTAATGTTGTTCATATTAATGCATTAAACATGAATGGGATTATACCAAAACAGCATATCATACTCCAGAGACAGTTAATTTACGCAAGCGGAAGACTGTATTTAGTACATAAACATATATGCAATTGTACGTCTCCTGAGTATGATCATGTTACCAAGTCAGTTAGTTACATGTAAGACTTTAAAATATATAAAATGTGTAAGGTAATCCAATCTGCATCCTAGAAATCCCTGTCGATCAGGACACGGCTCACATGAACCCTCCTGAATACTGTATATATGAAAATACCTCCTCATCATCCTCAAAGTCTGGCTTTGCCTTATAGACCGTGCCATCATCTGAAACTACAACAGGGTCTGGTTGGTGTTTAAAAGACCATCCTAGAACGTGGGAGTGAGTGATCAACTCAGTAAGGCTATAAAGCAAAGGTTAATTTCCCACATGTGCACTGACATGTGTAGGAAATTTCCCCTTATCCGATGGTGTAATTGGGTCAGATTTTGACGGTCTGAATCCTTATATTTGGACCAGCAAGTGAATGACTCAGTTTACTTAAGTCGGTTTTATTTCCTAATGATATTCACGTTTCTCACACACTTCGGTCCGGGCTCCAGTAAATAGCTTGGGGTACTATTTGGACTTGATTTCTGAGGTGGTCGTCAAGTCCAACAAGACAGTCATATTCGTATAGCTTTAGAGTAATCAAAAACTCAACGCGCGGTCCAGGTCTGATACAGAGTTTCAATGCACTCCTGAGAGCAACTGGGATTTGAGATGGATCCTAAGTTTCAGGATAATGTAGCGTTAATGATCTTGCAGATTTTGGGTCATATAGATCGTATTTAAAGTGATTAGGGCTAAATTCACAGGTAATATAGTATAGCACTAGTTAATTCTCATTTAAATTCTAAAGGATTTGATCCCTAGTGATTTCTGCCTGAGGTGATACTCGGGTCTTTGTATGGATTTTTTTGGAATGTTACAGGCTGCTATGGCCCTATCCGCTGCTGCAAATGAGGGCGAGGGCACTCATACATACGGTGCCCTGTCCCACCACATCCATAATAAGTCCCTTTATACGGCTGCTAGGGTGACACTAGAGGTGTTGCTAGTGTTGCTGGTGCTCTGGCAGATGGGTGACTTGTGTACCTTTGTGGCTATCAATGCTGCTGGGAGTCACTGGAGGGAGCTTGCCTCTTTCGACTTCTCCTCTGATCTCGATCGCTCTGTGTGCCAACCCACTCAGTCTCATAAATCTGAGCTCTCTGCACTACCGCCTAAAAAGTTGGGAGCTCATGCCTAATAACATAGCCTCGAAGACCGTAACACAAGATGTTCTCGAAACGGTGGGTCTTTCGCCCCTCATCATCAACCAAATAAGGCATGAACATTGATAACAGTATGAAACAAGCTGCATACTGTGCCGTAGACATGTCCCCCTGTACCAGATCTCGAACTCTAAAGCTCTCTGACGACGAATGTGGTCGAGAAAATACTGTTAGTCGAATCGGTGTGCAAAATTCTCCCATGTTCAGATGAAATCTGGCCCTGCAACATGAGTAACGGAGGTCCACTAGTGCTTGGCCTCACCCTGAAGAAGAAATACTGCTAACTGGACCCACTGCTGGGTCGTACATGCCATTGTATCAAAAATCTTCTCCATATTGGAGCGCCATCTCTCGGCTGCATTCAGATCTGGCTCGCCCTGTAAACGCGGGGTATCGATTTGTCAGAACTCTCAAAGAAGAGTGCTCGCTCGCTCCTACTCTCCCTGTGTTGGTGAAACAATCGGGCGCCTGCTCTGTACCTGAAGCGCAGCCGTCACAGCCTACAACATCTGCTATAACTGAGAGGTACTCACGGGTACAGTCGGATCTGCACCGGTCTAAGGTGGAGCAATGACATCCTCAGGATGGGGAGTAGGGATTTGTTGAGGTGGAGCAGGAGTTGTAGGTGGTAAAGCGGGAGTCTCAAGTGGTGGAGCGGGAGTCGCTTGGGTCGCTCTCCTGGGCGGCATGTCCTATAGAAATGAATAAAGGAACCCGTCAATCTTAGAAAACACTCGAAGGCACGTTAGGGGACTAAATCAGAGAGTTAGGCATTCAGAACCTAATTGACCTAAACTCATACTAGATATGTGATGTTGTTCTCAGTTATTCCCAAGTTATGCTCTGATACCAACTTCTGTCATGCCCTAAACTTAGAAAACGGGCTCATAAAATTCTCGATCATCGAATCCGGCGCCGATAACCTCCGTAATACCCCATTCTCGGCTCTCGGCACCCATACACTAGGTTCAGATACTGGGATCCTATAAGGAGGATTTTCAATATGATTTTGATTCAATATAAGCATAACCCACGAACAATAACCATAAGAACACCATCATAAAATCCACTATGATAAAAAAAATTAAAGTACAATGCGTAAGAAGGGAAATATAAGATAGTGATAAAGGAAACTCTTGAAGCTTAACTGCACACTCCTATTGCAGTGAAGCTACAGCTACGTCCTAGCATTACCTGTACGCATCAATCATGCATAAGCTTATAAAAAGCTTAGAGGGTGGTGTAAGTGTGTGCATAATATGAATGTGCTCAGAATGCAATGTCAAAGTAATGAAGAATCAGGCTGATGGCTACATGAATGCAATCAGCCATACCAAGGCTATGCGGTGCAAGATATGAATGTTATTAGCCATATCAACACCATGCAATGCGAGATGCAACTCAAGCATGCCAATCCTCATTTTAATCCACATATCAATATAACTCATCAATAGAGCATCAAATATCAGTATCGTTCTTATTTTGGATAATCACCGGGGTTTAGTACACTCCAAATGACACTGCCCCTTTCCCAAGCACACAGTTTAAGTGAGCGTAAGAAACTTCACTATCCACCTGGCCAATAGTCTGCCAATACCTATCCAGCATGTCCATAGCGAACCCATTCACAAGCTGGTCAAACTTAGCCTAGCAATACCCCTTACGCTCGAGCGCGTAAGGCTACACCCCTTTCCAAGTGACCATGATACAGTGGGAGATGCGGTCTCGTAGTATTTGGCCCGTGTGCGCTCATGTATCGACTCAGTCTTGACGTCGGAGTCATCCTCTGGTACTATCAGGTTTAGTGATTTTCACCTACAGACATCTATGGTGCCCCAATGCTAGAAATAATATTTTTGGTGTCCGATTATGCCATCCTCGATGTGCCTGTGGAAGCCACAGCCCTGATGTTGCTAGAGCGTGCAGTAATCATGTCATACAAATATGAAGTGCATGAATCACACCACCAATCATGCAGTAATCCTGCGCATACTGTGCGCTCATGTTTGGGCAACTCCGCCTATCAGGGAGCCCATAAATAATCTGCCTGAAGGCATATGTTATGATCAGTCACTCCTCATATCAAGCACACATATGATGCATATGAACATGAATCATGGAATTATACTAAACATGTTATATGATGATGGACTCTATTCATAACGAAGATGGCCCTAGAGAGCCTGCACACTACGAGTATGGGACTATTAATGGGCACTAGGGAAGTTATAATGCGAACATTTAACCATCATTGCTCTTACAATATGGACGTCAAACCATCATTGCTCCCAAAGCATGGTCGACAAAAACATCATTACATACATCATAGTGGGATCTCACATCGTAATACGCCTCATCACATCACATTCGGCCCATACAAAGGCCTCACATACATCTCATTAGGCCTCATATACATCAAGTGGGCCGCATCATGTGGGCCACTCCAATGGGCCAACATGCATTAAACGAGCCACATCTTATGGGCCGCACCAATGGGCAGATTCAAATGGGCCGAATCAAATGGGTTGATTCAGTGGGCCAATTCACATGGGCCGAATCAAATAGGCCGATTCAATGGGTCGAATCACATGGGCCGAATCAAATAGGTCGATTCAATGGGTCGAATCACATGGGCCGAATCAAATGGGCCAAATCAAATGGGTCGATTCAATGAGCCAATTCAATGGGCCGAATCACATGGGCCAAGTCGAATGGGTTGATTCAAATGGGCCGAGTTGAATGGGCCGATCAAGTGGGCCGATTCCAATACAACATTCATCCATTGTTAGAGATCATTATAGAACATTAAATAAATGAATTATATACAAAGGATCATTTGGACCATACCATAAATGGCAGTGGTGATAATGATTCCCACAGTTAAAAATTTAGAGGGCCCCCATAACATTCGTTTCCCATTCAAATTGTCCATAAGGTCACAAGGACTAAGACAGGGAGGGGAAAAATAAATTTTATATTGATTCAAAACTTCTATAACCCAAAGGGGTTTTAATGGTAGATGTTTAACACCACTGTTTTTTCAGTGTGGTCCCCATGATACTAGATCTATCTTATTTTCAATCTCAAGCCTTGAGACAAGCTCACCAGATGAATGGACGGTTGGTTGGATCACATACATCAGGGGTGGGATACATACGTGGCCCACCAGAGATGTGAATCTGCTTCATTTCATTTTTTTAAAAAAATCTTAAACCTTGAGAGGAGCTCATCAAATGGGATGGACGGTTTGGATGCTGATCAGCTGTCGGTCCCACCGTCCAGTCATATGGACGGTGTGGATAAGACTCATACACCGTAGTTTAGTTCAACGTACACCGTCCATAAGTGGACGGTGTAGATATAAAATGCATACATACCTATGGGCCCGACACGTGTGCCATGGTGGGGTCCACAACCAATGGAAGGACGTTTAGGATATAATACATACCCATGATCAGGCCCACCAGCTGATGTCAATGCAGAGTTGGTGATGGATGGACGGTGTGGATAAAACCCATACCCTGGGCCCCATGGTACCGTCTAGACTCACCTGGACGGTGTTGATCTTCACACACATTAAAGGGGTGGGTTCCACGTGGGAGTGGCCCACCATATATGATATTAATATAATATAAATATAATATAATAGATTATATATATGCCATCTAATCTAGCATCCACTATTAGTGACGCTAGATGGTTTGGATACTTAACCCGTTTACTATCAAGGTGGGACCACATGGTGAACCACCATATATATATATATATATATATATATATATATATATATATATATATATATAAACACAAAAGGGGAGCGATGATATGTCACGTCTCGAAAAAATTCATACAAAGACCCGAGTACCACCTCAGGCAGAAATCACTAATGACCAACTCTTTTAGAAATTAAATGAGAATTTACTAAGGGCGAAACTAGATTTCCTATGAAATTAGCACTAATCACTTTAAATGTAAACTGCAAGACCTAAAACTAGCAAAATTGCTAACACTACGTTATCGAGAAACTTAGGATCCATCTCAAAACCCAGTTGCTATCGGGAGCATCATGAAACTCTGTACCGGACTTGGACCACGCGTCGAAAGTCTGATTACCCCAAAACTATATAATTATGACTGCCTTACTGGACTTGACAACCACCTCAGAAATCAAGTCCAAATGATATCCCAAAATGCATAACTTGAGCCCGGAGCGAAGTGTGTGTTAAATGCGAATATCTTTCGAAAATGAACTGAAACTTAAGTGAATTGAGTCATTTTCTTGTAGGCCAAATCTAATGATTCAGACCGTCAGAATCTGACCTAATTAAACCCTTTGATCAGGAAATTTTTTTAACACATGTCAGTGTACTTGTGGCCCTGATCGAGTACTGGTGACCGTTGAACTGAAACTGGTCCCCTGCGGCTGATCCACTGATCTGATCGGACCGAGATCTTAACCTAACCTAGATCTAATGTCAGGAAGCTTAAGTTCAACTACATACAGAAAGGGGCCTCCAGATCAGCTCCGTTGGACCGAAATGACTAGTCTTTGGCTATAATCTAAGTATACCATGGCCTTGGGGCCATTCCCATTAATTCTGGGCTTATATAAGGGCCTTAAACCATCTCTCTCCCTTCAAATATGAAATTTCAACCCTAGGAGAGAGAAGAGAGCAAAGAGAGAAGGAAAGAGAGAGAGTCAGAGAGAAAGTTGGAGAGAGTTCCTGGGATTCAATCCCATCACTCCACGTGCCGAATCAATCCGTCAGTATCGCTATCCTGGCGATTTCGACTCCGTTCTTGGGTAAGAAATCCTAACCCTAATCTATTTTGGATATAAAAATAGAGTAAATGGTGAAATAACTAACCTATTTCATGCTATACGTTGTCGTCGTACTGTAGACAAAGACTTAGTGTTTAAACTGAGTTTGTTATGAGTATACCAGTGAAAGGTGTGGACTATAAATGTTTAGGTTATGGTTTTCAAGACTTTTAATATCAATAATGATTTATAACTAACTTGATTGTTGTCACATGTGCATAGATACGACGGTTTTCATATACTATTTATATGTGTAGACTATATTGATTTTAATGCATTCCACGTGTTTATTGAAATGATTGAATGAGTATGGAATTATGATTTATGATTGCCATGTTCATTGACTGAGAATACATGATTGTTGTACGTATGGTGAGCCCTTTGTAAAGGGATTTGCTATAATACCTGTTATAACTACTTTATTACATGCATATGATATGTGTAGCCTAAGTGTTTGATAAAATGCCTAAATGTGAAAACACTTATTTAAATACATGTAATGAGGGTGTTGAGATAGGATTCTCAATTCCCTTAACTATGGTTATAATATCCTTTATATAACCTATCTTACTACTATGCGAGTTAAGGATTAAATGCCTATGTATGGTAATATGTGTAGTATGTGTTTTATCGATTTGCTCAAGTAAAATTTATATTTGATTTGAGTTGTCACATACTATCTTTGGCTACTACATGCGTATACAATTGTCTGGAGTGCGATTAGGGCTACGATGTAGTCCAAGCAATCGATAATGGTTTGTGATCGGTGGCCGAACTGTTTAGCCACAACAGAGACGCCCGATGAATCCGAGTCGTACGTTACTTGTCGGCAGTGGTTAGGCCATACAAAGTGCTTACACATTCTATGTCGATCAACTCGATGTATGATCGTACCAGTCGGGCTTATCAAGTAACCCGGTTGACCTAATGAATGTTCACTATGTATGAACGGTTGTAACACCCTGAAAATTGGGGGTCGTGTCAAAACCTGACTCCCGAGTTCCAGAACATCACTTATGCAACAAATATAATTATGATTCAATGTTGTCTGAGTTAGAGCATTCACATGAGTAAGATTATACCAAAACTGCAATTCATACTCCAGATCCAGTGATAAAATGCAATCGGAAGACTGAAGAATATATATATCACTGTATGGAAAATAAAATAATCCCGAACTGTCTCCAAAGTATGAATACATCTCTAAGTCACATATACATAAATCAAACCAAAATAAAATGTCATATAACTGTCCAACTAGCAAGTCCCGCCGATCCAGGCCACCTACGCGAAGCCGTCAGCAAACTGCATATACGAGAACTCGTCCTAGTCCTCATAAAAGTCTGGCTCTACGTCCTAAATCACCTTGTCACCTGCAACTAAGATAGAGTCTGGTAGGTGTTGCAAACACCGTCCCATAACGTGGGAGTGAGTGATCAACTCAGTGGAATCATAGAGTAAAAATTAGCATGTTATCAAATCAATCACGTGATAATAGTAATGTAAGCAATCAAACATTCCTAGATACTGTTATTAATGCAAGCATGAAATGACATGATGGATGCCCTCACCGACATACTCCCTCATACGGCACCATCTTCCCCCGCGGCATGCTTGTGTTTCTCAGTGCTCCACATCTTCCAGGCACATGCAGTGTGATATGGATAATGATTACCGAGTTGTTATTAGTCCATTTATATAGCAGTATTGGAAAACTAAGGTACCTTCCTTATATCAATCCCAACACAGATCCTGTCTAGGTTCATTACTCCTAGTAATCTTATACGATGTTAAATTTATAGGTCGCTGCAAGGGCTGCCAGGGCTGTTGTCGCTATGGAAGGGTCGTCCTTCCTAATGTAGTGTCATACGATGTTAAATTTATAGGTACCTTCCTAATGTACTCTTGTCGCTATGGAAGGGTCGTCGCCTCCCGTAGACTCAAAATATGCTGAGGTCACTACAAAGGGCTCGTCACCAAGCAGAGTAGGCTGACATCTAGAATGTAGTGTCCCATACCACCACAATCGGCTCACGAGTCAAATGTGCTCACTGGTCACTACGGGGAGGTTTGTGGCCCTAGCGTAGGCCGAAAGCTCGACCACGGTGTCCCATACTACCATTCCTGGCTTATGATTCTTTATGGATCAAGGTACTATGGTTAACAGGGTTTTCAATGGTAAGTTCAGTACCTTAGGTTCAAGCAGTTATGACTCATACAAGGTGAACATACAATGGACAGTCGGGTTACTTGAAGGGCTCGACTAGGATGAGCACATCTCAAGCTGAGCGACATGAAGTGCGTAAGACACTTCGTGTGGCCTAACCACTGCCGCCTGTCCAAAACACGACTCAAAAGAGTATTTCGGGAGGTCCCCTGGCCGAACGCGGTCAGACTTAAGCTCATGGATATCAGATGTTGATCACATCAAGTTTTCAGTCCGGTAGAGTTCCCAGATCGCACGTGGTGGTCCAGTTTCAGTTCAGCGGTCACGGAGACTCGATCGAGGATTCTAAGTACACTGACCTGAGTGAGAAATGTTTCCTGATCCGAGGGTGTATTTGGGTTAGATTCCAATGGTCTGAACGCTTATACTTAACCCGCAAACGAAATGTGCCAGATTCATTTAAATCCCATTTAAATTTTTATGAATTTCACTCTTTCTCACACTCCTTGCTTCAGGCTCAATGAAATAGCCTCAGAACATCAGTTGGGCTTGATTTTCGAAATGATTGTCAAGTCCAGCTAAGTGGTCATAACTGTCTAAGAATGTGGATATCGGACTTTCGACGCGCAGTCTAAATCCAATATAAAATTTCAAAGGGTTCTTGAGAGCAAACGGGTTTAGAGTTTGATCTTAGGTTTCAGGTTATTGTAGCGTCATTGGTTCTACAAGTTTTGGGTCTTGCAGAACGTATTTAAAGCGATCAGGGACAATTTCACAGCTAATCTAACGTAGTGCTAGTTAACTTACGCTTAATTTCTAAAGGAATTAATCCTACGTGATTTCTGATCGAGTTGGTACTCGGGTCTCTGTACGAATTTTTTCGAGGCGTTACAATCTACCCCCCTTAACAATAAATTTTATCCTCAAAATTTGTACCTTTTCGTACTCCTCGAGAAGTTGTGGGTAGTTCTTTCTGATCTCGGCTTCCGTCTCCCAAGTAGCCTCTTCTTCAGAGTGATGCGTCCACAACACCCTCACAAGGGGGATGACCTTGCTACGCAGTACCTGCTCCTTCCTGTCTAGTATACGCGCCGGTCGCAGTATATATGTAACATCCTCACCTAACTGCACCTGCTCCCATCTAATGATATGGGAAGGATCAGGAACGTATTTCTTCAGCATAGAAACATGAAATACATTTTGTATGCTCGCGAGAGGCGTAGGTAAAGCCAATCGATAAGCCACTGCACCCACATGGTCAAGAATCTGGAACGGACCAATGAATTGCGGTGCTAGCTTCCCCTTCTTCCCGAATCGAAGAACTCCCTTCATAGGGAAAACTCGTAAAAATACAGGATCTCCAACCGTGAACTCTAGTGGGCGCCATCTCGTATCAGCATAACTCTTCTGTCTGCTCTGTGCTGTAAGAAGCCGGCGTCTAATAATATCAACCTTCTACGAGGTCTCCTGCACTAACTCTGGGCCAATCAATCTGCGCTCACCAACCTCTGCCCAGCAATGCGGTGCTCGGTAAGGTCGCCCATACAAGGCCTCATAAGGTGCCATACCGATACTCTCCTGAAAACTGTTGTTGTACGCGAACTCTGCATATGCAAGACAATCATCCCAACTGTCTTTGAAATCCAACACCCAAGCCCGCAGCATGTCCTCTAGAATCTGGTTCACCCGCTCTGTCTGTCCATTTGTCTGTGGGAGGAAGGCAGTACTGAACTTCAACTTCACACCCATAGCCTCCTGAATGCGAGTCCAGAAAATAGAAGTAAAGCGCGTGTCTCTGTCCGACACGATCTCTAAAGGAACTCCATGCAGACGCACTATCTCTCTGATATACATCCTAGCTAACTCATTTGAAGAGTTCGTAACTCTGATCGGTAGCAAGTGCGTCGACTTCTTCAGACGGTCAACGATCACCCAAATAGAATCATGTCCCTTCCTCGTCTTCGGCAGTCCCGAAATGAAGTCCATAGAGATAAAATCCCACTTCCACTCAGTTATAGGCATATGCTGAAGGAGTCTAGGAGGTCGGCGATGCTCTACCTTCACCTGCTGGCAAGTGAGATAACGGGACACGAACTCTGCGATGTGGGTCTTCATGCCCTCCCACCAATAGGTCCTCTTCACGTCACGATACATCTATGCCCGGATGCATCGCAAGTCTGGTACTGTGCGCAGCCTCGAGAATCTCTCGTCTCAAGTCGGGGATATCAGGGACGCATAGGCTGCCACGATAACGTAAGCCCCCATCCATTCCAACTCGCCACTCGACGTCTGCATTGTCACTGGCCTGCTCTCCAAGCTCAGTCAGACGCGCATCATCCCGCTGCACCGCGATGACCCTGTCATCAATAAGAGATCGTAGCTGAACATGTGCGATGAATTCAAATGGCTCCTCCACAGTGAGTTTCTGCTCAAAGTCTCACAAAAACTCAATCATGTCCCACTCGGCAACCATCAGCGGAGCTGCAAACTCTATCGCCTTCTTGCAGCTCAACGCGTTAGCCATAAGGTTCACCTTGCCAGGATGGTAGGAAACCTCGAACTTAAAGTCTTTCAAGGTCTCCATCCATCGCCTCTGCCTCATATTCAGGTCCCGCTGCATGAATATGTACTTGAGGCTCTTGTGGTCGCAAAAGAGCTCGAACTCCTCTCCGTAGAGGTAATGTCTCTAGAGCTTCAATGCGAAAATGATGGCTGCCAACTCAAGGTCGTGTGTAGGGTAATTCTCCTCATGCTTCCTTAATTGTCTCGAGGCATACGAAATTACCCTGTCCTTCTGCATAAGGACACAACCTAGGCCAACGCTAGACGCGTCAATGTATATCATATATTTAACCCCTTGCTCTGGTAATATTAGCACAGGGGTGGACGTCAACCTGTCCTTCAGCTCCTGAAAAGCTATCTCTGCCTTTTCGTTCCAGGCGAACTTCACATCCTTCTGTGTCAGCTGAGATAGAGGTCTGGCGATCTTCGAGAAATCTTGAATGAAATGTCGATAGTATCCAGTAAGACCCAAGAAACTCCTCACCTCAGTGACAGAACTAGGCTGCTCCCAGTCCTGAACTGCAGCTACCTTAGCCTGGTCAACTGCCATCCCATCCTTGGACACCACATGTCCTAGAAACTTAACTTCCTGCTTCCAAAAATCACACTTTTTATACTGTGCGAACAACTGATGCTGCCTCAGTGTATCCAGGACCAATCGCAAGTGCTCCTCATGCTCCTCTCGACTCCTGGAGTATACCAAAATGTCGTCTATGAACACAATGACGAATCGATAGAGGAAAGGCTGAAATACCCTGTCCATCAGATCCATGAACACGACTGGTGCATTCGTAAGACCGAACAACATCACAAGGAACTCGTAGTGACCAAAGCTGGTCCTGAAGGCTGTCTTCTACACGTCCTCATCCCTGACGCGCAACTGGTGATACCCTGACTGAAGATCAATCTTTGAGAAGTACTGTGCCCCTCTCAACTGATCAAACAAGTCATCTATCCTCAGTAAGGGATATCTATTCTTCACCATAATCTGGTTTAGCCTGCGATAGTCAATACATATCGCAGTGAACCATCCTTCTTCGTCACAAATAATACCGGTGCTCCCCAAGGAGACACACTCGGCCGAATGAAGCCAACCTCCAACAGATCATCAATCTGTTTTCTCAACTCCTCCATCTCACACGGTGCCATGCGATACATCGGCAGTGAGACAGGCATGGAACCAGGTACCAGATCGATAGTAAAATCGATCTCTCGCTGAGGTGGCAAACCAGGAATCTTCCTGAACAGATCTCCAAAATCACGGACTACTGGCGTGTGCTCAAGTGTCGGGGCATCAACATCCCGCAATAAGGAAGCGTAGCTAAGTACTCGGAAGGAGAGATTTGCCCGCACTGAAAATGAAAAGGGCGTGCCCTACGGCTCGTAGACTGTCACCATACGGGTCTCGCAGTCAATCTCAGCCCTCCCTGCAGTCAACCAATCCATGCCAAGAATGACGTAGAGATAATAGAGAGAGGGGTCGACGACAAGATCAAGAGCCATGGTTCTGCCCCCCAGATCCACCAAACAACCCTCACACATCAGGGTGGCATCAGAAAAAGTCCCATGTGCTGTAAGAACTCGCACCCCATCCATCCGAATAGTCAGTAGCCCAAGGCGCCTGACTATGGAATGCGATATCAAGGAAATCGTGGATCCTGTATCCACCATCACAAGTATAGGAGTACCTCTAATATGGGTGGTGACCTCGAAGGCCAAGGGCTGGACAGCCTCTATCTCGGATGCCTTTGCTGTCAATGCATGTACCCAAGCCTACTGTGAATGGTTCAGCCGCGGTATCATGGGTCGTTGAGGCGGACGGAACTGAGGTGTGGGAGGTCTGAAAGAGGGGTGCGCAGGAGACAACCATAAAGGTGGAGCAGACAATGCCTGTGGGGGAGGATGGTCGATCTTCTGCGGCAGTGAAAACCCGCTGTCTCTCATCCGAGCGAAACAGCTCCCCACAGTGTGGCCCGATCTCCCACAATAAATACACGACACATCGGGGTGCCTCATCAGAAATACTGGTGCTGTAGCCCTAGGAGGAGGGTCGATGCGAGGCCTCTTGCCAACAAATGGCCTGTCCTGCATATCCGGTCGTGGTCTAGCAACCATAGAGCCACGAGATCGTGCCAAGCGATCCATATCCTGCTCTACCCTCATGGACATATGTATCAACTCTGTATAAGAAGGTATGCTGACGCAGCACATCTTCGACTGAATGTCTGGTCGCAAGCCCTCAGAAAATCATTGTATGCGCATCTACTCGTCATCAAGTATCTTCGGGACGTATCTACCCAACTCAGTAAACCGATGCTCATACTCTGTGACTGACATGCCTCCTTGCCTGAGGCGTAAAAACTCGTTCTCCCTCTTGTGCCTGTAAGTCTGGGGATAGTATTTCTCATGAAAATGAAACTCAAATGCTGCTTAAGTCCAGATGTAGCCAGCAGCAACTGTCCGTAATACACTATCCCACCATAAGCTGGCCTCGTACTCGAACATGAACGTAGCCAACTCAACCTGCTCAGACTCTGAGCAGTGAAGCATCCTCAAAATCTTCGACACACGGTTGAGCCAATACTCGACCTCCTCGGGTCTGTGAGAACCTGTAAAAGTAGGAGGCTACAAGCGCTGAAATCGCTCAAGTAGGCCCCGTGAATTAGCAGTATTCCCCGTAGGGTAAGCAGATGGTGCAGGATGAGCCATCTCCTCATCCTAAGCCAAAGTCCCAGCAGCCTCAGCTGGGTGCACAGAAGGCGCACGTGGAGCCTCACTGCCGCCCTGGGCTAAGGCCCCTGCAATCGTAGTTAAAAGCTACTGATGCTGATGGTGCATCATGACCATCAACTGCTCAAACCTATCAGGAGGTGGAGTATGCTGAGGCACATACTGCGTCGAGGAAGACGCACGATACTACTCTCTAACTGGTGGTGTGAAAGATGGCCGTCCGACTGTAGGACCTACAGAAGGCTGAGACTCAGGTGCAGTCTTAGGAATCGAGCCCACAGTAGGATCCATATGCTCATCAGTCTGGGGAGAAACCCGATCCATAGGCTCTCCCAGTGTAAGGCGTGCCGTACTCCGAGTCACTTTAGGTGGCATTCCCTATATTCAAAATAGGGCGCAACCTCGTCAGTTTCAGCAATAGCACAAACACACCACCACACAATCATACACATAATGAGCCGAAGAAACTCCATGCATTTTATTTAATCAAAATTGTCACAATACAAGAGATAAATCTTTACATGCATCATGACAAGAAACACATGAAAAACTAAGTTAGCCAAGGCTACAACTACAACATAAAGTAACTACTAAGCCTTCTCAGGTTCACACACAGAAAGCAGGAAACAAACTAACTACGGCCATCTGAAAACCCAATCACTAGTCCAAGTCTGACGATGAAGGATGAGCACCCTTATCCTGCAGACAACACAGGATGGCCTTCAAGGTGCGAGTCACCTTACCAAATTTTCATTTCATGATGGCCTTGGTATCCTCAAGATCTTGTTTCACCTCGGCCCGGAGTTCTTGGACTTCCCATCGTAAAGTAACCTGACTCTCCTCAAGTCGGGCTATATGAGCATCCCTAGCGGCCCAAGTCATAGTAGGAGGACTCTCATCAGTATCTTGAGCCTCCTCTTCCTTTTCTTCCTGGCTTTCTTCCTCTATTTCTGCTCCAACCTCTTCTTCGCTTTCATCCTCCTCGCTATCATATTCACCCTCACTGTCATCATCAATTGAGCCTCATGCTGCCGAGGCCCTATCTTCATCTGGTTCATGGTAGCCTCATCAATGAAGTGAATGGCACAAGTAACTCTGGCCCAAGTCTGCAAGAAAACTCAAGCGCGATCTTGCATATGAGCCGGCTAAAAGGAAGTGACTCAGACGTCCTTCTCGATTTCGCTATGAGGACGATCTGTCACAACACAAAGGTGGCCATGCACACATTCTCTCCCTGGCCCACTTGGTACAGGAAATCGACCATGAGACGCGTACATTCACTGCGGTTGGTCGACCTGGGATACACATTGAACGTGCAAATGTGTTGCAACAGGAAAAAATCATTCGACATGTAGGACACTAAGAGGCTCTTGTTACACTGCCACAGAACCAAACCACCACATAAGAACCTGGTATGGCGATCTCGCTCACGAACACTCTTCAGATTCTTAGCACTTGGATGTACCTCGCTAAGAGGCACGTTCAAAAGGTGAGCTATCAACCGAACATCGATCGTGGATTCCCGATCTCTATCAAAGGGAATCCTGAACTACAATGGCTCCAACGTAGGGTTCTGGATATGAGCATAGAAGGCACGAACAGTGCTCACGTTCGCACGAGACTGGGCTTCAAAGAGCAGACCTCAGCTGGCAGCTTCGATGCACTCAAATAACAGAAACTCACCAAAGAGTCGCCCATCCACATGCGCCTCAAACAAAACCTTACGCTCAGTATACGCACCATAAGCCAAGTCTGCCAATAGTGCTCGCCCTATGTAAGCATGGGGATCTAAATCCAGCTTCGTATGTAGCTCTCTCCCAACACTTGGACTAGCGGCGGCACTTAAGCTAGCGACGCCACCTCTCGGCTTCCTTGATCGTGAAGGGCGACTAGGCCCAACTTCATCTGCGGTGGTCTTCCTCTTTCCCATGAGAGAGAAGATGGTAGAAAGGGAGAAATGCTAAAATAGCCTCTACAAAAGCCATGAAAAATGGAAGAAATGGAGAGATAGGGCTGACCTAATGAGATAAAATGAATCTAGGCCCTATAGAGGAGTGAATCAGGCCCTCAAAGGCTAGGATTTCAAAGGGAAAAGAACAAGATAGGTAGGAATGGAGGCTCACACGAATTTCAGCCTTCAATGGAGGATGTAAGAGTTCCAAACGATGAGAATGGGGAGAGGAGGGAGCTTGTATGGATGTGAGTGATGGGGTGAAGTCGGTTGTGACTGAAAATGGGAATGGGAGAGGTTTGGAAACGTGATTTGAGAGGGAGGCAGCAAAAATGTGTAGAAAGGAGAGCTTGGGGGACATTTTTGTGAAGGAGATAGGGTTTTAGGGGTGATTTAAGGGACGACCCCTATGCACAGGGGCTACACTAGCCCCCAAATGATGTCGGCCCGAAGCCCAGCCTGATCCAAGCCCATTGTATGGTAAGGCCTCGCCGACCAAAGTCAAATATGGTGAGGCCCGTCCTATGGGGTGTGGTCCCCCTGTCCTGTGGTCCCCAAAAATGTATGGTTCCCCCCATGGATCATGTCAGATTTGTGTGGATAGACCCACTACTCCGTTACGCACCATTTCGGAACACTTTGGGCACTACCTAATGCATATTTGCATTTAGCAATTTTTAACAGCTGGGATTGAGTCCAGAGAGGTCTAGACCCATCCACACACGATCTAGAAGTGGTCCGGGATCATTTCATGCGACCACAGATGCACACAGACTCGATAAAAATGGTCGGTTTGCGTGAACTTTGCCAAGTGGCAAGACTGGGACCCTATGAGTGTTTCTATATTTTTCTCGCACCCACCTAAGTCAAAATGGCGACAGCGTACGTCGCGTGGCTATAACCCAGGTCCAGTTTAATCCAAATCATGCTCTGATACCAACTTGTAACACCCTGAAAATTGGGGGCCGGGTAGAAACCTGACTCCCGAGTTCCAGACCATCACTTATGCAACAAATATGATTATGATTCAATATTGTCTGAGTTAGAGCATTCACATGAGTAAGATTATACCAAAACTGCAATTCATACTCCAGATCTAGTGATAAAATGCAAGTGGAAGACTGAAGAATATATATATATCACTGTATGGAAAATAAAATAATCCCGAACTGTCTCCAAAGTATGAATACATCTCTGAGTCACATATATATAAATCAAATAAAAAAAATATCATATAACTGTCCAATGAGCAAGTCCCGCCGATCCAGGCCACTACACAAAGCCGTCAGTGAACTGCACATACGAGAACTCATCCTGGTCCTTGTAGAAGTCCGGCTCTACGTCCTGAATCACCTCGTCACCTGAAACTAAGACAGAGTCTGGTAGGTGTTGCAAACACCATCCCGTAATGTGGGAGTGAGTGATCAATTCAGTGAAATCATAGAGCAAAGATTAGCATGTTATCAAATCAATCACGTGATAATAGTAATGCAAGTAATCAAACATTCCTAGATACTATTGTTAATGCAAGCATGAAATGATATGATGGATGCCCTCACCGACATACTCCCTCATGTGGCACCATCTTATGCCCGCGGCATGCTTGCGTTCCTCAGTGCTCCACATCTTTCAGGCACATGCAGTGCGATATGGATAATGATTACTGAGTTGTTATTAGTCCATTCATACAACAGTATTGGGAAACTAAGGTACCTTCCTTATATCAATCCCAACACAGATCCTATCTAGGGTCATCACTCCTAGTAATCTCATACGATTTTAAATTTATAGGTCGCTGCAAGGGCTGTCAGGGCTGTTGCTCGCACTCGTTGCACCGCTCCCCCATCACCTTATCAATACAGGCCTAACGTACTCTTGTGGCTACGGAAGGGTCGTCGCCTCCCGTAGACTCAGAATATGCTCGAGGTCACTACAAAGGGCTCATCACCAATCAGAGTAGGCCGACAGCTCGAATGTAGTGTCCCATACCACCATAATCGGCTCACGAGTCAAATGTGCTCACTGGTCACTACGGGGAGGTTTGTGGTCCCAGCGTAAGCCGACAGCTCAACCACGGTGTCCCATACCACCATGCCCGACTCATGAGTCTTTATGGATCAAGGTACCATGGTTAACAGGGTTTTTAATGGTAAGTTCAGTACCCTAGGTTCAAGCAGTTATGACTCATACAAGGTGAACATACAATGGCCAATCGGGTTACTTGACGGGCTCAACTAGTACGAGCACATCTCAAGATGAGCGACATGAAGTGCATAAAACACTTCCTGTGGCCTAACCACTGTCGCCTGCCCAAAACACGACTCGCGTTCATTGATGCGTCCTTCGTGGTAAATAGAAGCCAACCATGAATTCGAAGCATTACCGACTGCCTGGACTAGGATATAGCCCCAAGCATTTGTAAATCAACATCAGCTATCATATGAGAGTAACAGAAATAAAATACAACCTATACAAGCATGTTGTCACATGTTATAACATACAACGTAAGCAAATCAACCAACACATGCATTCCATGTATATAATGAAATCAATTCATATAACCAACATGGTGGAAATCATATACATCAGCATAGTAATTGAGAACTCAATCTCAAACTAATTCACAACACCATTTACTCAATACATACTAATACAAACATTTATACAAACACTTAGTCTACACACTTTAGTCCACATAGCATATGTCGACCCAAAGTGCGCATTAGGGCGAATCTCTTCGCCAAACAGATCATGCACGCATTTCTAATATCATAACATGACAAATATCCATGGCAATCATTTCAGAAAAATATGGACATATTCTGTAGTTTCTACAAATACCTAAAATACTCTAAATCTCATATTTCCCGTACGCAGTCGAAATGGAAAACGGACAGTATGTTCTACATGTCAAACAACGTTCTCATCGATAATCTACTATTAAATGACATTAAAAGCTTTAAAATTAGTCAATCTAAGTGTCTAAAATCCTCACCTTTTGCCTTAGACGTGTATCGATTCGAACAGGAAGTCTACACTTTGTCAATGGCTTTATGGCGACTTAATGCACAAGATACATAAGCTACTTCGCTATTTGAATCGAAAGAATCCTTAAAATAGCTATAGGTTAGGGTTTTCTTACCTAGAAGTGAGTTGGAATCATCGGGAAAGTGATTTGAAGGCGGTGCTTTGGTACGTGCAAAAGCTGGAGCAAACGGCAGGAAGTTCTCTCACAAATTCTCTCACTAACTCTCTCTTTTTCTCTCAACACTTCTAGGGTTTCTTGCAAAATTAGATGGGAGAGATATGAGAGGGTTTAAAGCCCTTATATAGGCTAAAACCTCACCTAAATAGACTTGGGACAAGGGTATACTTGGGTTATAACCAAATCGGGTCTTTTTCGATCCAAAAGAGTGTTTCGGGAGGTCCCCTTGTTGAACGCGGTCGGACTTAAGCTCATGGATACCGGATGTTGATCACATCAAGTTTTCAATCCAGTAGAGTTCCCAGATCGCACGTGGTGGTCCAGTTTCAGTTCAGCGGTCACGGAGACTCGATCAAGGATTCCAAGTACACTGACCTGAGTGAGAAATGTTTCCTGATCCGAGGGTGATTTGGGTCAGATTCCATTGGTCTGAACGCTTATACTTAACCCACAAACGAAACGTGCCAGATTCATTTAAATCCCATTTAAATTTTTATGAATTTCACTCTTTCTCACACTCCCTGCTCCAGGCTCAATGAAATAGCCTCAGAACATCAGTTGGGCTTGATTTTCGAAATGATTGTCAAGTCCAGCTAAGCGGTCATAACGGTCTAAGATTGTGGATATCGGACTTTCGACACGCGGTCTAAATCTAATACAAAATTTTAAAGGGTTCTTGAGAGCAAACAGGTTTAGAGTTTGATCCTAAGTTTTAGGGTATTGTAGCGTCATTGGTTGTACAAGTTTTGGGTCTTGTAGAACGTATTTAAAGTAATCAAGGATAATTTCACAGCTAATCTAACATAGCGCTAGTTAACTTACACTTAATTTCTAAAGGAATTAATCCTACATGATTTCTGATCGAGTTGGTAATCGGGTCTCTGTACGGATTTTTTCAAGGCGTTACAACGGTACTGTTTGAATCTAAGGTACCAACTTACCAGTGTAAAGCCTGTTTAACCTTGGTACCTCGATCCACTAAGACTCATGAGTTGGGCATGGTGGTATGGGACACCGTGGTCGTGCTGTTGGGCTACGCTAGCGTGACAAGCCTCCCCATAGTATCCAGTGAGTAACCAGACTCATGAGTTGAATACAGTGGTATGGGACACTATATTTGAGCTGTTGGCATATGATCAGGTGACGAGCCCGTAGTGACCTCGATTATACACTAGAAACTATGTTGAGGTGATGAGCCTTTCTGTAGTAAACTAGCGTATAAACCAGGCTTACGCTGAGGTGACGAGCCTCTCCGTAACGACCTAAAAATTGCCTATTGTATGTGACTACTAGGATTGATGACCTTAGATAGATCAATGTTTGGGTATACGATATAAAGGGAGGTGCCTTAGCTTCTCAATCCTACTATATAAATAGACCTAATTATGAACTTGGCTAACACGATCATACATTACATATGCTTTGGCGAGGAAGTGCACAGAGGAAGGGATGCATGCCGCGATCGTAAGATGATGTCGCAGAGGGAGTATAAGTGAGAGCATGCATCATTTCGCATATAATCCTCGAATTAATAAGAGTAATTAGGACTTAATTGTTACATTACTTTATTATTACTGCTTGACTGAATTGATAACATGTTAACCTTTACTTCATAGCTCCACTAAGTTGATCACTCACTCCCATGTTCTGGGATGATGTTTTGAACACCAACCAAACCCTATTGTAGATGTAGATTATGACGATGCTTGCGAGACAGAGTCGAACTTTTACGATGATGAGGAGGAGTTCTCCTACATGTAGCTATCAAGCGGGTCTATGTAGACCACGATCTGATCGATGAGGTTACATGGATGCTAATTAGATCCTGTGAGACCCATATCTTAACCCATACCATTCAATAGGCTCCCGTAGTCTTCCCGATCGAATTTCGGTGACTTGTGACATACAAATTTTATTTGCGATGAACCTTAAGTTCAATCATGTAAGCCCAACCTCAATCGACCCGGAGTTAGCGCCATAGCAACCGCCTTGTCGCTGTAGTTCTAATGTCGCGTCTCGTGTGGTAATCCGAGTTGTATATTAAAAGATGTGGGCCATGCTTTATTAAACCTTGATCTCATTTGTGGAACCCACCTATGGCATTGCACGCCACCCTATGCGTGCATGACATCATCATCTTCATAATTTTCTAGCCACCTATAGCTAGTCTAGACCCCTAGCGCCCCTAACAATTAATGACTCTCTTACCTTCATTATGACATGCCATTATTACATCTTTCTCTCTCCTTTATCTCCCTCCCTCTCTCCTTCTTTCCTCATTTTTCATCTCCCCTAGCAACTAGAGGCCATGGACGTCCCAACTCATATCCATGGCTAGCCCTTTCTCACCTTAGATCCCCCATATCCTACCATCAAGAACTCATCTCCACCGTTCAAGGAGCCCCATTGGAGCTTTGGAGCATTAAGGAGAAGTAAGAAGGAAGGTGGGTGTGTTCTATGGTTAGATCCCTCTTCCTCTCTCTCTCTCTCTCTCTCTCTCTCTCTCTCTCTCTCTCTCTCCTCTCTTTATTTTCTTTTTATAATATAATAATGCATATATGGCCCACCAGATCGACAATCTGGACTGCCCAGAATTTTTGGATTTCTAGCAAATAGGGCTCGCCCTGCTGCCCATTTTGGGCCAACTAGGATGGAGGGAAATAACAAATATCGGCTTGGACCGTGTGGACCCCACCATGATTGATGTATTTCATCTATGCCATATGGGCTGGCCATGTCTATGTGGGACCCACCTTGATGTTCTATCCACGCCGTTCCTCCAGCGTTTAGGGACGCTGGACGTGGTTCGTGAAAGTGTGAACAGACCGTGAGGTGTACTCGCAGTAAAATATTTTTTTTTAGACTTTTGGGTAGGCCACTTATATAGACCCCACCTTGATGTATCCGTCTAATCCATGTTGTCCATCCCATTCCCCAGATCATTTTAGGCGTTGAGCCAAAAAAATGAAGTCAAATCGAATCTCTGGCGGGCCATATTGTAGAAAATAGTGACAGTAGTGATATAAATTGATAGGGCCTGCTGTGATGTTTTTGTTCGTCAAAACATATCTAATATGGACTTTTTAGACTCGACTCAAGCCATAAAACCCAACCGGCGGAGTGGATAGCTCTGATGTGGGGCCCACCTGTGAAATACTGGAAAAAAAAACATGCAGTTGATGCTATTGCTGTCAGCATCTAGAGGACACTGTAGCAAACAACGTCATGCTGCTTTGTAACAGGGCAAGGACTGTGGGTCCCAGTAATAGGCCCCACCATGATGGATGTCTAACATCAGCACTGTGCATTTGATGGGTCCCCTTTGGGAAATGGGATTCCCCAAAAATCATCCATTCCTGGAACTCAAGTGATCCACACCACCAAAGAAAACAGATGGAAGTTGAACATCTACCATTGAACCCTTTTTGGGTCCCATAAGTTTTGGATCTATATAAAATTTATATTTCCACTTTATTCAGGTCTCTGTGACCTTAACAACAGATTGGATGAAAATAAATATTACAGTGGGCCCCACATGGGACCCACTAAACGTATGATCTTATCACCATCCATCCATTTATAGACGGGACGTGCAGGAGCTTTGAGTAGCCACTGTGATGTATATGTTTAATCCAAACCATTCACCCACCGTCATGATGCGTGGACAGTGGGGCTTACCTTGACACATGGGACCCACGTGATATATGTGATTTCCATCCAGGCCGTTAGTACAGGGCCTGGACGTTGGTCCTACTAAAAGAGATACACACACACACACACACACACACACACACACACACACACACACACACACACACACACACATATATATATATATATATATGATGTATGTGGTGGGTCCCATGTGGGACTCACCTGCTGGACAGATTGGTAGAGGAACCGCCCACCTAGTTGGTGCATCGACATCTGCTCTGATTATGTAGACCATCCATCTACGTGGACCCCATCAGATGTATGTGTTATATCTGCACACCGTCCATCTATTTCATATCCAAGCCATCTGTCTGATGGACGGTGGACCTGCACACCAGCTATATATCTGTTATATTTACAGCAGCAAGTTCTGCGGCCCACACTATGATGTATCTGTCCACACCGTCTAACTGTCTGGACGGTGAGGAAACCACAAATATCTACTTGGTCCCAAGTTGTGGGCCACATGTACGTGGGTACCCACCTGCGTTGTTTAAGGAGGCAGCTGCTGTATCATACAACAGCTGTATTGACGTCAACAAGGTCCATGGGACCAGCTGATGTGTGAATTGCATCCACTCCATCCATCCATCTAAATGGGACCCACCGTATATCTGCTATATGAAAACCATCCCTCCATTTTATATCCAAACCGTCCATTTTTTTTAGATCTACACTGTCTGTCTGATGGATGGTGGGCCAGCAGCCATGGGCCACACACACACACACACGTAGAAACCACGTGATGTATGAGGTTTATCTCCCCACTGTACATTTGTGGACGAGTAGCAGAACAACTGCTGTGTTGATGCAGTAGGTTGTGGGTCATGTATGATGCATGCGTTGAATCCAAGCCAACCATCTGTTGGGCCCCACTAGTTGTTTTGCTGTTATATTTATGGGTCCCACATGCTGCAGCTGTTGCTCCACGACATTAAGTTTTTTGGGTTTGACACGAGGTACATGTTATATATCCTACACTGTCCACACATATGGGGTCCACCATGATGTAATTATGGAATTTGGGCAATCCAGCAACGCTGGATGTGGTCCACATGGCATAATTATTTTATATCTGACGGTGGGTACCTACCATGATGTACATGTTTTGCCACACCATTCAACTATTTGAGACCCATGTGATGTACCTATTTTATCCTCACTGTCCATACATCAGGTGGACCACATTGCAGAAATAGTGGTGAATTGAACGTCCACCATTGAAACCCTTTTTGGGTCATAGAAGTTTTGGATCTATATGAAAACTGCTTTTCTTCTTAATTCAGGTACTTGTGACCTTACGACCAGATTGGGTGGGAATTAGTGCTATGGTGGGCCCTACCTTGATGATGTGTTGTATTCACGCTATCTGTCCATATGGATGGACCTGTGGTCTGGCTTGATGTATGATTTCATCCACACCGTCTGTGGGATGTGTGGACCCCAGCCATGATGTATGTGTTTCATCCTCTCCATCCATATGCTGGATGGGTGGGGACCACTTTGAGATATGTGTGTATCCAAACCGTTCACCCACCTTGAAGTACTTATTCCATCCACACCGTCCATTTGTCCAGGACGATGGCTCAGATTATGAGGTTATGTTATATCCACCATCCTGGGAAAATTATGGACCCCACTTTAATGTATATCTATGTCATTCATCTGTGCGGCCCGCTTGTGATGAATATATGCGGCCTACCTTGATATATTGGTGGCCCATTCGTTAAGGCCCGCCTTGATGTATGTACGCTATCATCCATTTTTTTAGGGTCGTGGGCCCCATTACCATGTGTGGGGTCCACCTGTTGGTATTTTTGGCCTATGTGCGGGGCCTACCTGCTTGAATCTGAGGCCCATGATTTGTGGCCCACTTGATATATTTGAGGCCCAGATATGTGGCCATTTGGTGTATATGAGACCCATGTGTAGGGCCCGCATGTTGTATATTCGAGGCCCACATCAATGCGGCCCAATTTGATGTATTTAAGGCCCATTGGTGCTGCCCGTTGATGTAGCCCAGTCAATGAGGCCCATTATGATGTGCATTAGGCCCATGAGTCGTGGCCTGTGCGATGTATCTAAGGCCCATGTGCAGGGTCTACTTGTTATGTATGTGGCCCTTGTATGAGGCCCATTGCAATGTATATTAGGCTCTATGTGGGCCATTCCTTGGGGACAATGTTGGTTAAATGTCCACATTGTCGAAGCCAATTGTTGAGGCCAGTTATTGATACTGATTATGAGTATGTAATAGCATAACATCATCATATATGCTCATACGTATCATTTACATGTTTGTTATGAGATGTAGTTGACTATTGCATATGTCATTGAGCAGATTGTTATGAGACTCCCTGATAGGTGGAGGTTATTTCACATGAGTGCACGGTATGCGTAGGATTGATGCATGACTGGATTGTATGACTCATGCATCTTACATTGTGATTACTGTATGCCCTAATAACATCAGGGCTATAGCCTCCACAGGCATATCGTGGATGGCCAGATGGGACACCAAAAATTTATTACTAGCATCGGGCTGCCATAAATGGCCCTAAGTGAAAATCCCTAAACCCTCTTGGTACCAGAGGATGCCCTAACATCTAGACCGAGTGGATACATGAGCGCTCGAGTGTCGAATACCAGGAGACCGCATCTCCCACTGTGTCATGGTCGGTTGGGAGGAGGTGTGGCCTTACTCGCCCGAGTGTAGGGGCATTACTAGGCTGAGTTTGACCAGATTGTGAATGGGTCTGCTATCGACGTGTCCGATAGATATTCACAAACTATTGGCCAGGCGGATAATAAGGTTTCTTATGCTCACTTGGACTGTGCTGCTAGGAGAGGGGCAGTGCCATTTGGAGTGTACTAGACCCCGGTGATGATCCCAGAGATGAACCATACTGATATGTGGACTTATTGAGCACGAGTTGCATATTCATTCATTCATTCATTCATTATTCACTCGGGCCAGTGGTGCATAACTATTTGTTACGTGTACCTTCGCAATGGCCAGGATTTCAGTTGGGGTGCGCGACTAACCTAAGATCAGGAGTTTACCACATCAAGTCTGACTATCCAAATTTAGGTATGAGACTAGTTTGGATAAAAGTCCCTTGTGATGGACCCCATAGCCTGCAATACTATGTACTATCATCCCGACTTCATACTCCAGCATGGTCATTCCATTTGCACTGCATGTTGCATTACATCCGCAGCATATGGTACGGCTGACACTATTTATGTTACTCATCAAGAATGTATATTGCATCGCATCCTCTGCATATGATATTTAGCTCTCTATGATTCCTCATTTACATAGTTGATTTCTATTGTGTATTCTAATATTGTATGACTCATGACTTTGTCAATATTTCTGTTTACTCTGATAATTCATGATCATGTGAGTATTTCTTATTATTCAGACATTGTAGGATTTATGGATTACCAGTATTTTCGTTATTGTATGACTATGGCATTGTATTGAATACTTGACACTTACCTTGCACACACACTTACACCACCCTCTAAGCTTTCTATAAGCTTATGTACTATAAATTCGTGCAGGTGATGTTAGGTTATAGCAGTGTTGAGCTTGGAGTGTACAGTGGTCTTCTGGAGCTTAACTTTCTATTTATGTATTTTCCCTTTCAGTATTATACTCAAATGATTATATTAGTGGATATGTGATAATAATTTTACCTTCATAAATTGGGTAATCTTGTGGTTATGCTTATTATGAGTTAAGTGTACATTGAAAAAAAAATCCTCCTTGTAGGATCCCAGGATCAGAATCTGGCATATGAATGCTAGGAACCGAGAATGGGGTACTACGGATGCTGTCGGCACTGGATTCGACGATCGCGATTCTTGTGAATCCAATTTTCGGGTTTGAGGTGTGACAGACCCCATTACACCTATTGTTTTTGCATTTTTGGAACACCCATTTATATTTATTTTTTACATTTTTTTTAGAGTATATATGTATATACTTAACCTGGTAACATGTTCACACTCTGGAGACCTACCTCAGTTTATATACCTTATATATCTATTGCAGTCTTCCGCTTGTGTAAATTTAACTTTCTCTGGAGTATGATATGCTATTTTGGTATAATGCCACTCATGTTTAAGGCACTAATACAGACAACATTAAATCATCATTCTCTATGTTACATAAGTGATGTGTTGGAACTCAAGAGTTAGGCTCCTACTCGACCCCCGATTTTCAGGGCGTTACAAGTTGGTATCAAAGCATGATTTGGATTAAACTGGACCTGGGTCATGGTAACACGATGCACACTAATGTACTTTGACTTAAGAGGTAGCGACGAAGCATAGAAATGATCGTAGTATTCACAGTTTCGCAGCAAGTTAACTAACCATTGAAGTCGGGGCCAGTACGCATCTGTGATCATGCGTGGTGACCCTAGATCTTTTCCAAACCATCAATCGATGAGTTTAGTCGATGATTTGACACAATCCACACTCGAACAACTTGAAACACGTGAGTATACACGAGATAGGGACCTAAACCGCTTCAAACGACCTAGGGGACCCAAATCACACAAACCGGTGGGACCCAAAGGGTCCCTGCACACATTAGGCACCTCGAGAGGGGGGTGGACACAGCCTAACCATGGAAGAACGACACTGGATCCAGCGGACCGCGGCGGCACCGTGCCAACCGCGGTGCGCTCCCGGGTTGGTCCAGGCCTATCGGGCCGTAACGAGCCGGTGTCGGGCCGACCCTCCAACACTTGTGGGGCCCACTAAACACGTGTGGAGCCACTATAACTCTCCCTTTTTTCTTCATTTCACCCCCACCTAGATCTAAACCCTTCTAAGCTCTCCAAATCACTTGTTCCTCTCTCAAATCCTTCCTCCATTCTCCTATCTCCTTCATTCGGCCTAAGGGAAGCAACTCAGTCCTTCTCTTTGATCACGCAATAAGGATAATCTGTCGCAGGATAAACGTAGGCACACACACCTTCTCTCCCTACCCCACTTGATACAGAAAATCTACCATGAGACGCGTGCATTCACTGCGATTGCTCCACCTGGGATAAATAATGAACGTGCAGATGTGGTGAAGCAGATGAAAATCACCCGACATATGGGTCACTAAGAGGCTCTTGTTACGCTGCCATGCAAGCAAACGACCACATAGAAACCTGGTGCGGTGATCTCTCTTATGAACACTATTCAGATTCCTTACACTTGGATATACCTCTCCAAGTGGCACGTTCAAGAGTCGAGCTATCAACCCAGCATTGATGTGGCTTCCTGATCTCTGTCGAATGGGGTCTTGAACTAAAACGGCTCCAGCGTAGGATCCCGAATATGAGCATAGAAAGCGCGAACAGTACTCATATTTGCCCGAGACTCGCCCTCAAATAGCGACCCCACCCGGCAGGTTCCATATGCTCGAACAACAAATACTCACCAAAGAGTCGCCCATCCACATGCACTTCAAAGAGAACCCTACGGTCCTGATAGACGCCATGAGCCAACTCTGCCAACAACGATCTTGCAAATGGAGCTTAGGGATCTAAATCTTTCTTCGAATGTAATTCTCTCCCCACACTTAGACTCGCTGTAGCTCCTCTAGGCCACCTCGAACGAGCAGGACGACTAGGCTCAACCTCGTCCGCAGGGGCACGCTTCTTGCCCATCAACGAAAGGATGGTGGAAATGGAGAAAAAGGCTATAATAACCTCCATGAAAGCCATGGAAAGAGAAGGAAAATGGAGAAAAAGGCTGACCTAATGGGTTTCCACGGATCTAGGTCTGAAAGAGGAATGTAATGGGTCAAAGAAAGGGAAAATAGAAGAAAGGAAAGATCAAGATAGGTGGGGTTTGGGGCTGGCACGTTATGGAGCTCAAATGAGAGCTTTGGGAGTTCCAATCGAAGAAAAAGGAGAGAGTAGGTGTTGGGTATGGCTGTCAACGATGAAAGGGTGATGGAGTTAACAAAAAACAAATGAAGGAGTGATTAAAACGGAGGTTTGAGAGAGAAAACAGCAACTTCAAAGGAAAGGGAGAGCTTGGGGGGTCACTTTGTGAAGGAAGTAAGGGTTTTAAGATGAAAGGAGTGTCAAACCCTGTACCATAGGGTCCTACTAGGCCCCAAACTCGATCATCTCGGATGACCCAGCCCGCAAGGCTCGCTGACTGGGGAGGCCCTCGCAGACCTCTGGATAAACTAGCGAGGGCTCACCGATTGGGCGAGGTCCTCACCATCCCCTAGGTCCTAAAAAGTTGGGGTCCCACCCTGGAATCCCCTAGAACTTGATCGTTTGGCCCCCTTTTTCGATTTGAGCCGTTTCAGGTCATTTCGGAACTAATCTGATCTCTATTCACTTTTACCAATTTCTAACAGCTGGAATGAGGTGGAATGTGGTCTATACCTGTCAATTGATGGTTCAAACTTAATTTGAACATCGACATGTGTGATCAGGAGTGTGCATGGACTCGATCTCGATGACCATTTTCAGTAAACCTTCACCGAAAGATAAACTGGGATTTCTAGTTCTGTTTCTAGATTGTTCTTGCACCCTCCTACATTATAGTGGTGTCAACGTGTGGTGTATGACCTTAACCCAGGTCTAGTTTAATCTAGATCATGCTCTGATACCAACTTGTAACGCCATGATATTCAGGGGTCGAGCATAACTCAGCTCCTGAGTTCCAAAACATCACTTATGCAACATAATAGATGATGGTTGTATGTTGTCTGTATTACTGCATAAAACATGAAATAGATCAAGACAGATCAATAGACGTAATTCAGGGATATTGAGAAAATGCAAGTGGAAGACTTAAATACATATATAATTCAAAATTAATCCCCAAAATATGCATACTCTTCCCAGGGCAATATATACAACTATGTCTCAGATACATGTATCAAACTAAGCAAAATCATCATATACATATCCTAAAAATCCATATACATATCCTAAAAATCCCCGCTGGTCGGGACGAGGCTCACATGAACCCGCCTGAGAACTAGATGTATGAGAACGCATCCTCATCCTTATCCTCATCAAAGTCTGGCTCTGCCTCGCCAGCATCGCCGTCACCTGTAACTATATAAGAGTCTGGTTAGTATTTAAGCACCATCCGAGAACGTGGGAGTGAGTGATCAACTCAATGGTACTATACAGCAAAGGTTAACATGTCATCAATTCAATCAAGCAGTACTGTACAATCAAACATGTCCTAGATATTCTTGTTAATGTACGAATGTTATGAAGGAATGATGCATGCCCTCACCACAAACTCCTTCTACGATCTTCATCTTATTATCGCGCATGTCAGTCACTTCCTCAGTGCTCTTACACCAACACTGATAGCACATGATATGAGCATGCTTACCAAGTTCTTATTAGTCCTTTTCATACAGTAGGATTGGAAAGCTAAGACACCTCCCTTATATTAATTCCCAACATTGATCCATTCTAGGGTCATCACTCCTAGGGATTCTCAAACGATGTCACGGTTCTAGGTCGCTGCAAGGGCTGTCAGGGCTGTTACACGCAATCGTTACACCACTCACCCATCACCAAATCAATACAGGCCTAATTATATCCTTAATACTGTAACAAGACTCGTCGCCCTCATGCAGTGTCAGGATATACTCGAGGTCACTATAGAGGGCTCGTCACCAATCAATGTAGGCCGACAACAAGAATATAGTGTCCCATACCACCATAATCTGTTGGTCACTACAGGGAATTTTTAGCCCCAACGTAGGCCGACAGCTCGACCACGGTGTCTCATATCACCATGTCCGGCTCATGAGTCTTAGGGGATCACGGTACCATGGTTAACGGGAGTTTCACTAGTAAGCTCGGTGTCTTAGATTCAAATAGTAGCCACCAAACATGGTGAACAAACATCGGTCAATCGGATTGGTTGATAAGATCAACTAGGTCAAGCGCACGTTGAGTTGAACGACATGGAATGCATAAGCACTCCGTGTGGCCAAACCACTGTCAAACATCCCAAGCACGACTTAGATTCGTTAAACTCATCCTACGTGGCAAAAATGACCTCAACCACTATTTGGAGTACGATTACCGATTTCCTAGACTGTATCACAGCCCCACTCACATACAAGCTTAATAACTAGCATGATTCATATCCTACATTCAAATGAACATTCATGATATATAACTGAAACTTAAATGCAGTGCATGGAGGAAATCATACACACATGTAACATGGATAATCTAAGTTACATGATTCATGGAGGAAATCATACACTCAAGTGTTGTGATTGAGATTCATATCTCAACAACCTTAGCAATCACATTTTACTAGCTACAACTCATTTAGGCATTTATACAAACACTTAGATTATACTATTCAACATACATCACGTATGTCGACTCCATTGCATATTAGGGAAAGTCCTTCTGCCAAGGAATTGTCGCATACGTATCAAGCATATAACAACAACAATTAATCATGGCAATCAAAACAGCAGATTCCATACGCATACAGGTATTCTAACATATGCATGAAATAAGCTATTTACAATATAAAGCATCCATATATGGACATCAAAATGAATAGCACATTTGGCATGTGTAATGGCAATCACAATATGAATAAATCATTATCTAACATTGAAAGTCTTGAAAACCATAACCTAAACGTATATAGTCTGCACCTTAAACCAAAAAATGTGTATAAGAGGTGATTCAGACGATAAGTCTTTGTCAATGGCGGATACGCTACCTATAGCATGAAACAGGTTAGCTATAACATCATTTAAACTATTCTAGGTTTAAAAACAGGTTAGGGTTAGCTTAACTTACCCAAAAACAGAATCAGAATCGTCGGAAGAACGATTCAGATATGCAAGTTTGATGTATAGATGGACTAGGAAGAATCCTATGGAGATTTGACAGATTCTCCCACGCTTTCTCTCTCTTTTCTCTCTCTTAAGCAACTAGGGTTTAGGAAATTCGTATGGAATTTGGAATTGGGGGTTTAAGGCCTTTTTATAAGCCTAAACACGACGAAAACAGACTTAAGACCAAGGTATACTTAGGTTATAACCAAATCGGGCCTGTTCCAATCTAACAGAGCACTTTTGGAGGTCTTCTTATCAAATGTGGTCGGACTTAAGCTCACTAGCATCGGATCTTTAGTAAGTTAAGTTTTCAATCCGATCGGGTTTCCAGATCGTCTGTGGTGGAACAGTTTCAATTCAACGGTTACCGGCATTAAATCAGGGCTACAAGTACTTTGACATGTAAGGGCCACTTGTCCTAATCTGAGAGTGAATTTGGGTCAAATTCTAACGGTCAGAACGCTTAAAAATAATGCACAAGTGAAACGTTCAAGATTACTTAAAAATATATTTAATTTTCTAAAGATCTTCATTTTCTTACTCTCTTTACTCCGGGCTCAATAAAATGGTTTCAGGACATCGTTTGGGCTTAATTTTCTAGGTGATTGTCAAGTCCAACTAGGAGGTCGTAATGGTCTAAGTTCATAGCTATCAGGCTTTCGACGTGTGGTATAAATCCAATACAAAATTGCAAAGCATTCCCGTGAGCAACTAGGTTTAGAGTTGGATCCTAGATTTCAGGGTAATATAGCGTCAAGAATTCTCTAGGTTTTGGGTCGTACAGATCGTGTTGAAAGTTATTGGTGCTAATTCCATAAGTAATCTAGTTTAGCGTTAACCCAAACACATTAGATTTCTAAAAGATTTAGTTCTAGTTGATTTCTGTTAGAGGTTGTACTCGGTTCTAAGTACGAATTTTTCTAAGTCGTTACAATCGACCATGTCAAGACCATGCGATGCGGGATGCAACTCAAGCATGCTAATCCTCATCTAAATCCTCATACGGCTCATCAAATATCAATACAGTTTTCATTCTGAATAATCACTAGGGTCTAACACAGTCTACGCCAGCTTGTTGCCCTATCCGAACTCACAATTGGGAGAGTGGAAGAGACCTCACTATCCTCCTGCCAATATCAGGCCCGACTCGTCGATAGTGGACCCATTCCTCAAGCTGGTCAAACTCAACCTAGAAATTACCCCTCACTCAGGCAGGTAAGTTCACACCCTTTTTCAACTGACCACGACACAGTGGGATACGTGGCCTACTAGTATACAGCCCTCGTGTGCTCATATATCCACTCAGTCTAGATGTTAGAGCCATCCTCTGGTACCATCGAGTTTAGAAATTTTCACCCAGGGACATCTATAGCGCCCCGATGCTTAGTAACAATATTTTCGATGTCTAATCTTACCTTCCATATTGTGCCTGTGGAGATCATAGCCCTGATGTCACTAAGGCGTATAGTAATCATGTCACATAAATGCAAAGTGCATGAATCACACTACCAGTCATACAACAATCCTGCGCGTACCACGCGCTCATGAAGGGTACCTCTGCCTCTTAGGGTGCCCATAAACAATTTGTCCAAAGGCATATGATATGACCAGTCACTCCTCATATCAAGCATACATATGATGCGTATGAGTATGAATCATGGAACTATACTAAACATGTTATATGGTGATGGATTCTGTTCATAATGAAGAGGGGCCTAAATGGACTGCACACTACAAGTATGGGCCTATCAATGGACCCTAGGGAGAGTTACAATGCGGACATTTAACCATCATTGCTCTTATAATGTGGATGTCAAACCATCATTGCTCCCACGGCACGGCCGTCAAAACACCATTACATGCATCATGGTGGAATCTCAAATCGCAATGGGCTTCAAATAAATCACATTCGACCCACACAAAGGCCTCATATACGTCTCATTGGGTCTTATATAAATCAAATTAGGTGATCAAATAGGTCGAATCAAATGGCCTGATTTAAATAAGCTGATTCAAATGGGTTGAATCAAATGGGCCGAATCAAATGGACCGATTCAAATGGGTCAAACCCATGGGCCAATACAATTGGGCCGATTCAAATAGGCTAAATCAATGGGCTGAATCAAATAGGTTGATACAAATGGGCCGATTCAAATGGGCTAAATCAATGGGCCAAATCAAATGGGTTGAATCAATGAACCGATACAAATGGGCTGATTCAAATGGGCCCAATCGAATAAGTCGAGTTGAATACACCATACATCCATTGCTAGGGATTATTATAGTGCATAAAAATGAATCATATCGAAAGGATCATCTGGACCATACCACAAATGACAATGGTGATAATGATTTCCACCGTTAAATTCCAATGGCCCACCATAGTTTTTATTTTCCATCCAGTTTACGCATAAGGCCACAAAGATCTAAATATAGAGGAAAAACAAATATTATATTGATTCGAAATTGTTGTGACCCAAAGGGGTTTCAATAGTAGACGTTCAATTCCACTGTTTTCTACAGTATGGTCCACTTAATATTGGATCTATCTTATTTTTAGTCTCATGCCATAAGACTAGATGGCCAGTTGAATGGATGGTTTGGATGTAACACATACCCTAATGGTGGGGTCCATGTTCCTGGGAAGTGGACGGTACTAGCTATAGCACGCCAACATGGTGGGCACCACCATCCGTAAGATGGACTGCGTGGGTGAAACATCCACATCACGTGGGCCACACCGTCCTCAGATGGATGGTGTAAATGAAACACATGCATTGTGGTGGTCCCACGTGCAGGGTGCAGTACAGTGGGCTCCACCTGAACCTGGATCTACCTCATGGCTGTACGCACGTACATCCAGGTGGGGTCCACTGTAGTGTGGCCCACCTAATTTGTTGATGCTCATCACAGTAATAATATAGCTAGTATGAGGTAGCCAGCCAATTCAGTGTCCAGTAAGGTGGGTCCCCCGTGGGATCATCCTCTCATATATAAAAACTATATTATATATATATACATACCTGCATATATATTATATTATATATATACACATACATATATATTATATTTTATATGTATTCTCGCTTTTTTTCTTTTTTCTTTTTTTTTGAAAATAGATAGTCTAGTGTGCTGGACAATTTTTATGGTCAAATACCAGCATCCCTGATGGACGGTGGGGATATATCTCATACCTCAAATAAGGTGAGGCCCACATGGTAACAACCACTAGCCAATCTGTTATCATATGGGTCCCACGTGCAGAACCCACCAGCCCAAGAAAGAGCTAATATTTGTATTTTTTTGTCCAACGAATCTATTAGGTAGGTCCCACAAGGTGGATGACATGGATAAAATATATACTTTGTGGTGGGCCACACACACAAACACACCATCATCCATACAAGAGAGAGAGAGAGAGAGAAACAAAAGATAAAGGGACCCCATCACTATGGGCCCCTCTCTACAATGTATACATCAATGTGGGTCCCACAACAAGTGGGCCCTAAAATTGAAAATCGACAATGGATCACCCACTTATTACAGTTCTCCTTGATCCCTTAGCCTCCTTAGCTCCTTGCCTTCAATGTTGATCAACGTATATGATGGATGAATGGTTGAGATGTGAGAATAGAGGGTGAGCCACACTTGTTATTTTGGGAGAGCTTGGAAAGGCTTAGACATGTGGTATTTTGGGTTGCTTAGGAGTGAAGAGAGGGAATGAGAGAGAGAGAGAGGGAAGTAATGGATTAAAGGGATGGATAGAGTGGTGGTTGTAAGAAAAGAAAATGGAGAGGTATGGGTGTGTTTTAAATTTGAAAAAGAGGGATGGGTGGGGAGAGAGAGAGAGAGAGAGAGAGAGAGAGAGAGAGAGAGAGAGAGAGAGAGAGAGAGTAGACTTAGGAAAAAGGAGGGATGGATGCTTATACTTGAGGTGTGTGGTGTACTTGACTTGATTGATTAATTGATTGATAGGACATGTTGTAGAGATTCTCTCGAAATTTGTAACGAACAACGTTTCTTCGGAATGAACGCGGGGCCATATCTCCTGGCCCAGGTATCAGTTCAGTGCGCGAGTCACGACATTGGAACTGCAACAATGGTGCAGTCGTCAAGATATAAGTTTCGAGTCGAGCTGACTTTAGTATGCAAGACTCGGCTTAGTATTGCACGCAAACGTCAGATTCGGGTTGAGGGTTGCTGGAATTCAATCAGAAGGACCATGAAAGCCTACGAAATGATACAGACTAGGATATGGGTCTTGCAGATCTTCTCAAATTCTAGTCATATATGTTATATTAGAGGTATCTTCATATTTTGGTGCTTGGGATCAAAGTTGATTGGTTTGGATCAAGTTTCTTTATCAATTCTAACACGCCTGCACAAATTACACGTGACAGGAAACAAACCGAGCGCCAACACTTTTTTCCTTAAAAAATGATGTATTTTAAGTAAAAATCCCTAGATTTATACAATAAATAAGGAAGATTGGCCTTACATCCATTGTTTCGATCTATGGGAAGATTCAAAGAAGTGAAGATGAATTTTTCGAAGATCTTGTGTCATAAAGATCAGCTTTGAACAATCTGGCCATGTCAATCTAGGTCAATTTGAATCAAAAGTTTCTTAAGGATAAATCATATCATGGCCTCGAATTATAAAGTGATCTGAATATTGGATCATCCATAACAATCTATGCATATTATTAATGATAATAAACTATGTTGTAGAACAATTTTAACTAACATTTATGGATCCTAGATAATTCAGATTCATTGGTTTTTCCAAACTGGTCATGGAGAAATCATTTGATGGTTTGGACCTAATCTTTGAATTGATTGAATCCATAAAGGTTAAGGAGATTGAGTAAAAACCTTAAAGTTTTTTAAAAATTGGATTGTATAACAAGTCCAACTAACTTTAATCGATCGATCAAAGATAGCTTATCCATTAAACATCCTAAGGTGTTAACCTCATAAGTTGGGGTTGGTGGTATATGCCAGAGCTGTTAGCCTACACCGGGTGATGAACCCCCTATAGTGACCTTTGAGCTTCATTAAACTAGCTGGTTGTAAATGAAATAATAATGGTTAGCCTGATCAT
The DNA here is from genome assembly GCA_037074715.1 of Magnolia kwangsiensis. Taxonomy (NCBI): domain Eukaryota; kingdom Viridiplantae; phylum Streptophyta; class Magnoliopsida; order Magnoliales; family Magnoliaceae; genus Magnolia; species Magnolia kwangsiensis. The sequence continues at coordinate 81,177,823 of CM073579.1, forward strand.
GCATTCATAGCATTTGGGTGATGATGGGTGGTTAATTCTGGATGTTGTAGCACGTGCCTAATAGGATTTAGTTGGGGTATCGTTTCGCTAGCTCCTAGACCATCGACTATCAACCCACCTTCGATAAGTTTGGCACTACGTATGTACTATGTACTTTCGCTGGTGATTGACCACATTGATGAGTTTAGCACTACACATGCACTATGTACTTTTTCTAGTGACCGACCACATTGGTGAGTTTGACACTACACATGTACTATATACTTTCACTAGTGACCGGCCACATTGCATGGGTTTTTGCCCAAAAGCCAACTGGATGAGCATCCCCAGTTGATGTGTACTTATGCATCCATGCATCTAAATGCATGTACTATGTACTTTCACTGGTAACCAGCCACATCGCATGGGTTTTTGCCCAAAAGCCAACTGGATGAGTATCCCCAGTTGATGTGCACTCATGTATCCATGCATTTAAAAAGACTGCATGGCATATTGCTTTGTATGCCTTATTATGTTTTTATAACTATGCTTATCTAATGTGACGGTGTGTAATCTTGTGGGGAATTCACACTGAGCTGGCCACTCATTCATCGAATATATAACCATACAGGTAGAACATGGGGCCTAGATAATATTCATGTTTGTATTGATGAGGAGCAAGGTACCATTGTTGAAGATGCATGATTGTATTGTTAAGAGTTGCTACGCGATTTTATGGCTCAAGATTTATTATAATGTATTTAGTTTCACATGTGATGTTATTTCATTTTGTAATTGTAAGTATTGAGACATTAGTTTGTATAAGTCATTATAGGAAACCTCTTGTGTATTATAAATGAAAATATGTCAATTTCCCTTTTTGTTGATTTGTCCATTTTACGCTAACCTGCTAACTCTAACAAGATATATATATATATATATATATATATATATATATATATATATATATATATATATATATATATATATATATATACACTCGAATTTGACCATCCTTTAAGGTTAACACTCGGGCTTTTGGGAAACGAGTCATATACTCTGGTCCTAAAAACACGTAGTGTTACACTTGCAGTGGGTGGAACCCAACTGACAGCCCTTGATTTCTATTTTTCAAAATCTTTAACCTCCTGCTCAGGTCCCCTAGTCTCCACAAAAGGAGGCACATTCCTGACCTCTGAGGGAGGAATCGATGGTGAATTGCGTTGTAACGGTAGTGTTAGTGGGAATGGAATAGCATTACCGACCGAGCTCCAGTTATGTTGCTGTGTTGGTAGTTGTGTTCATTCCGTCATCATGGCCAACAATCATTGTATAGTGACTGGCCATGAAGAAATTAGTACTTTCAGCATGTTGATGAAACTGCTCTGCCTGAGCTCTCCCATATTCTTGCGGCATTTGGATGCCCATATGAACATCCCTGAGTACCATTGATACTTCATCCAGAAGGATAGGACAAACCATAGATGATCCGGCTTGGTTTCCAGTCAGGTCAGCATTCAGATTAATTTCATTTGAGGTGCCTAAACCTACACATCATTCCTTGAGGGTAATGTGGTTAGCATCCCAGGTTTGTTTCTAGCAATTCTACTGCTTCTTCTCTGCATTTTTAGCAACAGCTAGACTGGTAGCCTAATTAAATAAGGTCCCACTGGGCGTGTTAGAAAATTGTTCGCCACGATTTTTGCAATCCTTCTCCGACGTGGGTGGCATGCAGGCATGCCAAAATTAAGATTGTGGTACCAATTTAAAGCGAATAACAATGACCCCGATCGCCAAAGTAGGCAGACACAGAGTATGACCGAGGTCTGAGGAGATCGGTTGCCTATTCAGCCACTTACTCAAAGTGTAAATTGTAAGTGTTATGTTCTCTAGCTCCTATGATTGTCAAATTTAGTAGTGCCAAAACCTCTTAGAATTTGTATCTTGTTTAGTTCATCTTCAAGTTCAAGATGATCCATACAAGGTGTTTCATTCCAAGATTCAAGCATCACAAGTATAAGAATTCAAGTATAACATCAACTAATAGTTCATGTTTTCAAAGTTTCATCTAAGTCAAGACAATAGTCATTATTTTGGTACTCAAAGCTCAAGGTGAAATACAACTCAAGTACCTCAAGCTCAAGCTTCAAGATATTTTAAGTTCAAGCTTCAAAAGGTTACAAATTCAAGCTTCAAAGTACTTGAAGTTGAAGCTTCAAAATGCTTCAAATTTAAGTTTCATGTTCGTCAAGATAACAAGCTTCATGTTCATCAAGATCAACAATCAACCAAAGAAAAAGATATTTTAATATTCAAACATCGTTTATAAGGTATAAAAGACCTTAGATTGACCATAGGTTAGGTCATTGTTGATTACATACTTTATTGGGTCACTTTATAAGTGTATAAGCTTTTTCTCGACTAGTCGTAAACTATGTTTGACTAGTCCTAGTACTGGCTCGACCAGTCCAAGAAATTCCTCGACCAGTCCAAGGTTTGTTACTTATTTTCAAGATTTTCTATTATTACCTCGACCAGTCCTGGAGACTGCTCAACCAGTCGAGTGAACAGTGCTCGACCAGTCGAGCAGGATCAACTCAAAGTCTAGCAACCAAATTGGGTCCCACATGACCAGTCGTGGATAAGACTCGACCGGTCTTGGAGGCCACTCGACCAGTCGTGGAACAGCCTGATCTTATTGCGTCCAAAATTTAAAATGTTTGTTGGTCCTTCGACCAGTTGAGTGAGCAGTTTCTGCACTTATAAATAGAGCACGATTTTCAGAGTTTGGTATTCAATTCAAGCAAAATCAAGACACCACTCTAAGAGATAAGTTAGTGATATTTTTAAGCTATTTAGTACTCATTTTATATTCTCTTTAATTAGCTTTTTACATTTGATTTTGTATTTTACAATCTAATCTTATTTGAAGAAGGGATTAAAATTTTCCCATTTCTTTGAATCAAAATCAAATCAAGCTAATCCAAGGTGATTAAATCTAAAATTTATTTAGAACTTAGAACCATTTCATAAGTGAGTGTGAACATTGAACATATACATTGAACTTCTACTCTGAATTGATTTTATCGAGCTGCAACAAAGGAGAATATTTAGATAAGTATTTTACTATTTTGTAAATCTATTCTTTTGGTTTATTTGAGATTGTGCCAGAAAAATGTCTTTCTTTTGATTTTTCTGAGGTGATCCAAAAAAACTCAGTATGTGGTTTTTGAATTGTGTAAGCCCACTTAAAAGGCACAATTGTGAGGGTTTTAGGTGAACCTTGAAAAACTTATTTCATAGTGAACGCTAATATCCACTGTGTGAGAATATTAGGAGTGGAGTAGTTGTGTGGTTGTTTTTCTAAACAGTTGGTGTATACACAAACGAACCACTACAACTTCTGGTCTTGTGGTGATTATTTGATTATTTGATTGTGTGGATGTTGTAATGGATAATGTTGTAATCCTTTTTATGCATGTGGGAATGTTGTAATAGCTTAGTTTCTTTCTTTGCTAATTTATTCTTTATTCCTCTATATCAGTTTGAGATTTTGATACACAGACCGTTCTAGGAATCAGGTTGTCCTACCATAAACGATTGGCTTTTGGTGTAAGGTTGTCCTTATAACAACATATGTATCATATGTATCAACCTCTCAATCTTGTACATTTGAGGTTGTATTCATTTCTACTTTGTGGGATTGTTTAAGTGCTATCATTATTTATATTTGTTCAAATTTTGTATTTAAGTTTTAATTTGGCATAGTCCTATTCACCCCCCACCCTTTCTAGGACTCTTAGCTTGGCCTTTTCATAAATAGATCAAGCAATAGTCAGAGGGTGGGGTTTATCCTCTGATAATGGGTTACTTCTTTGCCTTCCGTACAAAATGACTTTTTTCATATAGAGAGGAATAAAAAAATCTTATAATTAACTGCTATCGACTATTGGAAAATGCTTCAATTATAACTACGATTATGAGCTATTGTGTTTATGCTATGAATTATGCTAAGAAATGTAAATTGCAAGTGCAGAAAATATTATGATAAGGAAATTTACCTGATACAGAAAGACAATTATATTACGAAATGTAAATCTGATGAAATGACTTTAAAAGATAATTTGATCTACTGATTTGTTTGGGTTGGTGTGAGATGAGTTTTCAAGCTTCCTTGATCTTCTATTTATGACACTACTCTCTTCTTCTGGAAATTTCCCACGTTCTTGCTCCTGGTGGTCTTCGGACATATATCTGATAATTGTGCGAACTTAACCATTAGCTACTCACTCTTTGGCCACTCAGACTCGGTCGCACCTATGTCGATCGCATTCAACATAATTGACACGTTATGGCCTCCTTTTGAAACATGATCGTACGTATCCATAGAAAATCTTACAACCGTTAAACACACGCATGTACCACTTGCACGTGTTCTATCCTAAATGGTCGAAAATAAAAATTGCCCAAACAGAGTGCAAACAATGGTGACTCCAAGTTAACAAACTTTTTTACTTTTAAGTAAATTTTGTACTTAAATTAAATCCAACCAAAAATCACTATACCAAAATCATCATTTAGGAACGGTTTTAAACCGTTCCTAAATGCTTCAGGAATGGTTTAAAATCATTCCTAAATGAGGCGTCACAAAAAAACAGGAACGGTTCAGAACTATTTTGGGTACCGTTTCAAATTTTAGGGACGGTACTTTAGGATTGGTTTTAAACCATTCCGTTACCAATGGTAAGATTTTAGGAACAAAATTTTAGGAATAATTTTAAACCCTGCTTTTTATTTATTTATTTTTAAAACCTAGAGAAACTTCATTGATGGAGATCTAAAGAGAACATCTATTGCATCCTTTTGCTGAAGCACATCCATCTAAACCTCAACAGTAAGATTACTCTATTTACAAAATATAGAAAAAGAAAAGAAAGCAGCAAAAACCATCCCAACACCAAAACCAAAATTACAAATTTGAAGAAATTCCCAAAAATTCCATTAAATAAGAATTACAAAGTGGGGCCCAAACATTCATCCCAACCCAATCAATCCTTTATGGCCAAGGCTAAGCTTACATGCACCTCTGCAGGCGTAAGAGGACACCTAACCAACACATCATGTGGGCCCCGCTTTGTAGATGATTTAGACCACAAATCAAGCAGGCCACGTGTATGTTGAATGTGAATTGTCATCAATTTCTTTATGAACCATCCAGTCTCTATGCACATGAAGCCCGACTGATGCATGATGAGTTGAGGATGGAACAACGATCGCCTATAGAAGTGCAAGGGCTCAACAAAGTTCCCTTAAAATATACTAGCAATATGGAAAAATAAACAAGAATCAAATGAACACAACGCTGCTTTTTGGTGAGGATTATCAGTAAAAGGTTATTCTCACTCAATCCTTGTATACAAGCATTTAATTCAGGATGACACCCTAAGAAATTGTACTTGAAAATAAACAATCACATTCTATGAATGTATAGGTAACCCAAACAGCCGAGACGTGTTGTTCAGTCTTTGTAACTCAACTCATAGAACTTATTCGATCTAGAGGACTACTGAGATCTCAGAAAAGCTGACATGTCTCAAGAAAAAAAATAAAATTAGCCAATTTAACCAGGTTCATGAAGTTGTGGGTTCAATGAGAAACTTTCTCATGTTCATGGTAACTGAATGGAGTCTTAAAACTTAGGCGAGTTGAAGAACTCAACTTGTAGAAGCTAGGCCCATATTCCTTTCTTTTTTTTTAACTTTTTTTTTTCTACACTTCCTATAGCTTATATTCTTCTTGGAAATTTAAAAATTAAATTAATTAACTCACAAAGTTCCAAGTTGGCTCAGCCTGGTTAAGCAGTTCTATTTTTCAAACCCTTTTAAGCATGGGTATCAACCAAGAATTGTGAGCTACTGAAATACCGTGGAGAGATTAAATCCTTTTTAATCATCCAGTTGCATGCCAAAAGTCTAATAAAACAAATATATATATATATATATATATATATATATATATATATATATATATATATATATATATATATATCTGAGAAATCAACCTTAATTGGGTGTTGGGAGACATGTTTGCAGCTTTGGCATTGTAGCCTCAGCACAATCTTTTTCATAGTTTTCACCTGTAAGATAGATCTAACAAAATGGCATTACAAAGTTTGGGGGCAAAGCAAACTGACTTGGTAGGTGCGCATCAAAAAGTGAGTGTGATAAGTAGGCGTCATGATTCTTTTCACCTTTTACATTGTGAATCCCATTTAAATTGTAAATGGTAAAAACCACAAGCTCGTAAAGTAAAAAATAAATTATCACTACAAATAAAGGGGATACATTATTTTAATACAAGGAACCAAAGTAGGTTCAGTACAAGGTTACAATCCAAGCATCAAACATAAAGCACATAAAGCACAAAAGGATTAAAAATATCAACATGAACCTTACGTTCAGATAGTTCTTGTGGGTCCTTGGATAACCCCAATATCAAATTGTGTTGAACCAGGGTCATATTTGATGGGGATTTTCTCCTCATTGCTGGATTCGATGAAATCCAGCACCGCTACTCGCTGGACAGTTTTTGTCCTATTTCAATATCATCGAAAGACTTTAGATGATATCAAAGGCTGTCATCGAGAGACCTTCGATGACATCGATAATTGTTGGAATTTTTCACCCCTGGTCGCTAGACAGTTTTGGTCCTGTTTCGATATCATCGAAGGACTTTAGATGATATCGAAGGTGGTCTTCGAGAGACCTTCGATATCATCAAAGAGTTATGCAGATGCGATTGTGAAAACACAGATTCTGCGAAAATGGTTTCCTATGTTGATTCTACCTCTTTTTATTCTTATATAAAGGGGTGTATGTAGGATTGAAGTGTATTCCAAGGTATTCTAAGGTTTTCTAAAGGTTTTCTAAGAGGGTTTAGGGCTATCAAAGGTGAGAGAGAGAGAGAGAGAGAAAGAGAGAGAGGAAGCTTGTGGAAGGGAGATTCTGCTTATAGAGGTGATCTACTTCGCAGTCCACATCTTAGTACTTCTACGTCCTCATGATCGGTGAGATCTCTCCATTTTTCTTTTATTCTCTTGTTGTTTAACTACTCTTGCGTGAGTGAAGAAGGTTTGATCCAAGTGGTGTGTGCTTGTGATCGGTTGTAACATTCTGCTTTATAATGGATTGTTGATTTGGACAAGGTCCTGTGGCTTTTACCTCTTTGAGGGTTTTTCATGTAAAATTCCCTAGTGTCGTGTGGTTTATGCTTTGATTTATTTCATTGCTTTATTATCCCATAATTTTGGTTCATTTTGGAAGGCTAGATTCTATGGTTTTGTGCAAGGCCCCCAACAAAGTGGTATCAAAGCTAAGTTCATTGAACAGAGTGGGATCGGTTCTTAATTATGGATGGTGGCTCATCAAGGATGATCAGCCTTAATGATTCCAACTGGACCATATGGAAGGCTAAGATGGAGGACTTGCTTTATTGCAAGGATTTATATTCTCCAATTTTAGGCATATCAGCAAAATATAAGGATATGTTTGATGAGGATTGGAAGAAGATGGACCGGAAGGCGATGGGGTTTATTAGACAATGACTGGATGATTTATGTTCCACCATGTGTCTGCGGAGACCTTAGCCGCTAGCTTATGGCTGAAATTGAAAGGGTTGTATGAAAGGAAGACAATCGGTAATAAAATTTTCCTGATAAGACGACTTGTGAATCTCAAATTCAATGATGGTGGTTCTGTGGCTGAGCACATGAATGAGGTCAGCAATATAGTGAACCAACTCTCTGCTATGAAGATGGTCCTAGATGATAAATTATAGACTTTACTATTTCTTAGTTCATTGCCTGACAGTTGGGAGACATTGGTGGTGTCTCTAAGTAACTCCGCACCAGATGAAAAGGTATCCATGGAATAGGTAACCAGTTGTCTCTTCAATGAGGAAACAAAGAGGAAGTCTCAGGGGTCTACTCAGTAAGAGGCCCTTATGACACAGGAACGAGGGAGAGAAAAGAACAGGAAGGGAAGGAAGGCCTGGGATAAATCAAGAGGCAAGTCGAGTACCAGGAAGGATGTTGAATGCTAGAATTGTGGCAAGAAGGGCCACTACAAGCATGAATGTCATAAGAATAAGAACGATAATAAAGGAAAAGGAAATGAGAAGGAAGATGAATCAGATTCCACTGCGGTCTCTGATATTTTAATTTAAACCAATCTGATTTAAATGATTTTAACTCACAAGTATACGAATCAGATGTAGATGTGATACGTATTACGAGATCGTTCCCATGAGGACTGGTTGTCACAATTTAAAATTTAAGACTCTTCTTAACTAATCCAATAAATATTTAAACTAGTGATTAGATAAACTTAATAAAAATCAATGGAAAAGTAACCAAGAGAAATAGGAAAAATTCAATCAAAGAGAAGACTAGGACTTTCGAATCCACCCCTAATTATCCTAACCCTTGTTTTACTTATTGATTCACCCTATTCAGATTGATATAAATTAAATAAATCACAAACTATGTCCTTGGTCGGGCACACAGAATGTATAATCCTTTAAAGCATATGGATCACATCTTTCTATCCATGGTCAAGCATGGAGAGATGTAGACTCCTATTTCTTCCTCTATAGGAAACCTGTTCATGGTCAGACATAAGCACCTAGTTAAGATTACAAACAACATCCATATCTAGACTTTGGTCGAGCTCATAGAATGGAGAAGCAAGAAAATTACAGTTAAGGACACTAGCGAAAGAAACAAATCAATTAGATTAAAATAAATTCAACATAGACAAGAGTTATTCAAATTAGGGGCTTCATCTCAGCCCTATCTAAGAAAATTAGCTATCCATGAAATTAATTAGGAAAGAAGAAAAAATAAATATGAAAAATATGAACATCTCCCTTCTTCCTTCTCTTCTCTTCCAAGCTCTCCCCCAAGCTCTGGATAATTGCTCCCCACGTCCAAACCTTCTTTTATAGCTGCTGGAGGCGGTAGAATGGTGGAAATCGGATTTAGAAAGCCGTCGAACACATAACAAAAGCCTTTTCACAGCCAAGTTCGGCGCCTTAAAAATCACCACTTTCCTTGCTCAAATTCCAAAGAAACACCATATGTTAGGACTTTCTTGGGTCCTCTACATGATGGACGGTTCAAATCTACCATATGATCACAGATGGTGGGCCACAACCACCTGAAAAAGTCAATTTTCGTGGATGTATGAAACATTTCACACTTTGAATGTTGCGTAGCTCCTTGGGCCCCACAGAAGTGCTTTCAGGAAAATCTACCCCGTCCATTGGATTCAGGACAAAATTTCAGTCAAGAATGGGTGGTTTTGAATGTTCATTGACGCATCCTAGAGAAGAAATCACAAAAAGATCATATTTGAATATTGCAGGGCAGCCCTTTTGTGGCCCCTGTATTGTACACATGTGCTTGCATGAGTGAAAAGTATAAACATGGTTTTGTAGTTCTCGTGCCCCTCTTCGCGGCGGACGGTACAAATCATCCGTATGGATGATAAGTAGGGCCCACAACTGATCGCAAGACGGATGCGTCCGTCCGTTATACGGAGGCTGACGCTGGAAATGGCAATTGCCATTTTTAAAGAAGCACGGGTCAGTGCTTGCACTGACCAACTGGCTTGTCCGGTGCATGGCACATGTACATGTACATGATGTACATTCACCACAGTGTGTGGTCCACTATAATGTTTATGAGAAATCTGCACCATCCATATTGTTTCTCAACTTATTTAAACCGTTAAGAACAATTTTTTAAGGCAATTCCAGATATCAGGTGGACCCCACTTAATTAATTAAGGGGCTGAATTGTCCGTTGGCCCACTTCCTGACATTTTCAATGGCTGAAATTTAATTTGTATGGTTAATTTATGGCCTTCATCCCATGTATAAAGTTTTGAGTCAATCGGATGGCAGGAACCCTGTAATCTTGCATTTTGGACCAATTTCGTGCTTCTTTAACGTAAATGGCCTGATTTCCTCAGATCCTTGGTATATAAATCTGTCAATCTTGGTTCTTTGGAGTCCGTCCCTTGTTCTTGTGACTTCAAAGCGTCAAATCCACACTTTTAACATCATTTTTCAGTCCACACTCCTGATTTCATCCTGTATTGAAAGCACAATTAAAATATGGCATTAAGCATTATCATATATGTAAAATTAGGCAATAATCGGGGTCTGATATGCAATATTCGACCCTCATCAGTCTCTTCAGATGGTGATGTTGAAGTTATTCTTTCAGCAGATCATGATATATGTCTCACAGCTACGAGTCAGGACATCGACTGGATGATAGACTTGGGAGCTTCGTTTCATGCGACTCCACGTAGGGATTTCTTCACAAGCTATAAGTGAAGTGACTATGGGACTGTGAAGATAAGAAATTATGCCATATCGAAGATCGTAGGGGCATGTGATATTGTGTGAAGACTGATATAGGTTGCACATTAGTTCACAGGGATGTGAGTCATATCCCAGACCTTCGCCTCAACTTGATGTCGACGTGAAGGTTGGATGATGATGGCTATGAAAGCCTGTTTGATGGTGGGCGTTGGAAGCTCATTAAGGGTTCATTGATCACAGTTAGAGGAAACAAGTGTTGCACCCTTTACAAGGCAAGTGTCAATGTGTGCAAGGTGGGTTGAATGCAGTAGAAGATTCAGCTATTGACATGTGGCACAAGCGTGTAGGCCACATGAGTAAAAGGGGGCTTTAGCTACTAGCAAGGAAGCGGATCCTTCCAGATATGACAGGTACACCTCTCAAAATCTATCTTGATTGTTTATCAGGGAAACAATATAGAGTTTCATTTGTTCAATCTGTTTCTCATGTTAATAAAGTGCATGTATTAGATTTGGTTTATTCTGATGTTTATGATCTGATGAAGACAAAAACCTTTGTTAGGGCATTATATTTTGTCAATTTTATAGATGATGCATCTAGGAGGGTTTAGGTGTATGCTTTGAAATCCAAGGATGAGGTCTTTAGTGTGTTTAAATTATTTCATGCTATGGTCGAGAGAGAGACAAGTAGATCATTGAAGTACATCCGCACTGACAATGGTGGTGAATACATTAGTGACTTTCATGAGTACTGTAAGTTCGTAGGTATATGGCATAAACAGATGGTTCCTAAGACCCTCCAGCATAATGGTGTAGCTGAGCAAATGAATCATACCATTGTTGAGAGAATCAGATACATGTTACCCCATATGAAATTGCCCAAGACGTTCTAGGGAGAATCAATGCACATGGCGGTGTATTTGATAAACACGTCTCCATCAGCCTCATTGAATGGAGATGTACTTGAGAAGGTGTAGACTAGACAGGATCCATCGTACAGTCATCTCAGGGTGTTTGGATGCAAGGCATCTGTTCACGTACTAAAGGACGAGAGGTCCAAGCTCAATATGAAGATCAGGCAGTGTATGTTCTTGGGGTACGGTGATAAAAAATTTGATTATAGATTGTAGGATTCGACTGAGAGGAAGCTCGTCAAGAGCAGAGATGTGGTTTTCTTTGAAGATCAGTGTATAAAAGACATTGGTAAGTCAGAGAAGAACCAGCCTAGTTCAGGTGAGATAGAGGACATGGATCCAGTTATTCCTCCCATGGTGCCTGATGACAAGGGAGTACAACAAGGTGTAGAGGATAAGGGAGTTCCTTTAGAAGAAGGATTGGGGAAGCAGCCCCCATTTGATTCGTGTAGGGACAAACAACTGTCCAAGAGGTACTCGTCGCCTGAGTACATTATGCTCACTGATGGGAGAGAGCTAGAAGATTATTCTAAGGTCCTAGCTGATGAGCATAAGGGGGAGTGGTTGAAAGCTATACAAGAGGAGATGAAATCCTTGCATAAGAACCACACCTATGATATGGTGAAACTGCCTAAGGGCAAGAAAGCTTTGAGCAACAAGTGGGTGTTCAGAAAGAAAGTTGAGCAGAAGAATTCACAACAAGGTTCAAGGCCAGACTTATGGTGAAAGGATTTGGTCAGAGGAAAGGTATAAACTTCGAGGAGATATTCTCACCAGTGGTGAAGATGACATCATACGGGTGTTGCTTGGGTTGGTAGTGATCATAGATCTGAAGATAAAGTAGTTATATGTTAAAATTGCCTTTCTCTAGGATGACCTAGAAGAAGAGATCTACATGCACCTATTAGAGGGGTTCGAAGTCAAGGGCAAAGAGCATATGGTGTGTAGGCTGAGGAAGAGCTTTATGGGCTGAAACAAGCTCCAAGGCAATGGTATAAGAAGTTCAACTCATTTATATTGAAGCATGGGTATGACAGAACGAAGTTGGACCACTATATGTTCACGTGCAAGTTCTCAGATGGTGATTTCGTAGTTCTGTTGTTATACATTGATGACATGATCATTATGGGAAAAGACATCAAGAAGATCGACAGGCTGAAATAGGAGTTGAAAAAGTCTTTTACGATGAAAGACTTGGGCCCAGCTAAAGAAATCCTAGGAATGAAAATAACCCGTGACAGAAGCAGCAGTAAGCTTTGGCTGTCACAAGAGCGGTATATTGAGAAAGTCTTAAAACAGTTTAATATGAATGCAGCGAAGCTGGTCAGTACTCCACTCGATGGTCACTTTAGATTGAGCGACATGCAGTGTTCTAAGAAGAAGGTAGAGGTGGATGAGATGAAGAAAATACCCTATGCATCAGTTGTAGGAAGTTTAATGTATGTTATGGTGTGTACACGCCCAAATATAGCATATGCGGTTGGTATTGTCAGCCGGTTTCTTGACAATCCTGGTAAAGAGCACTGGGCAGTGGTGAAATGGATACTGTGGTATCTAAGAGGCTCATCTAGGTTGAGCCTATGCTATGGTGATGAAAAACCTGTGTTAGAGGCCTACACAGATGTAGATATGGCAAGCGACATAGACTCTAGGAAGTCTACATCAGGGTTCATGTTCACGTTTGCAGGGGGAGCAGACTCTTGACAGAGCAAGCTACAGAAGGTCATAGCATTGTCGACGATAGAGGCCGAGTACATTACAGTCACAGAGGCTTGTAAAGAAATGTTTTGAATGAAGAGGTTCCTACAGGAACTTAGCCTGAAGCAGGAACAGCACGTGGTCTATTACAATAGCTAAAGTGTTATACACTTGAAAAAGAATCTAAGTCAGTACTCTAAGTCGAAGCACATACAGATTTGGTATCACTGGATCAGGGATACTTTGTGTAACACCCTGAAAATCGGGGGTCGTGTATAAACTCAACTCCCGAGTTCCAGACCGTCACTTATGCAACAAAAATGGTTATGATTCAATGTTGTCTGATTTAAAGCATTCACATGAGTAAAAGTATACCAAAACTGCAATTCATACTTCAGATCCAGTGATAAAAGCAAGCAGAAGACTAAACAATGTATATATCACTGTATGGAAAAACAAAGTAATCTTATCTGTCTCCAAAGTATGACTACATCTCTGAGTCTCATATACATATACATAACAAAAGAATAATATTCAAAAAGGAAAGTCCCACTGATGTCCCCTCGATCCAGGTCGCCTACGGGAAGCCGTCATGATACTGCATATACGAGAACTCATCCTGGTCCTCGTCGATCTCTGGCTCCACCTCCTGGATCTCGTCCTCACCTGCAGCTACAACAGGGTCTGGTGGGTGTTGCAAACACCATCCCGTAACGTGGGAATGAGTGATCAACTCAGTGGAATCATAGAGTAAAGATTAGCATGTTCACAATTCAATCACGCGATAATAGTAAAGCAGTAAATCAGACAATCCTAATACTGTTGTTAATGCAAGATGATATGACGTGATGTATGCCCTCATCGACGATCACCCTCATGCGGCAACATCTTACGACCGCGGCATGCCACACTCCCTAGAGTGCTCCACATCTTCCAGGCACATGCAATGCTATGGTGATATGATTTCCAAGTTGTTATTAGTCCATTCAAACAGCAGGATTGGGAAACTAAGGTACTTCCCTTGTATCAATCCCAACACAGATCCTGTCTAGGGTCGTCACTCCTAGTAATCTCATACGATGTATATTTCGTAGGTCACTGCAAGGGCTGCCAGGGCTGTTGCTCGCACTCGTTGCACCGCTCCCCCATCACCTTATCAATACAGGCCTACTGTACTCTACTGCACGGAAGGGTCGTCGCCTCTCGTGGACTCAGAATACGCTCGCGGTCACTACAAAGGGCTCGTCGCCTGATCAGTGTAGGCCGACAGCTAGAATATAGTGTCCCATACCACCATAATCTGCTCACGAGTCAAGGTGCTCACTGGTCACTACGGGGAGGTTTGTGGCCCCAGCGTAGGCCGACAGCTCGACCACGGTGTCCCATACCACCATGCCCGGCTCATGAGTCTTCGTGGATCAAGTAACCATGGTTAACAGGGTTTACAATGGTAAGTTCAGTACCCTAGGTTCAAGCAGTTATGATACATACAAGGTGAACATACATCGGCCAGTCGGGTTACTTGACGGGCTCGACTAGCGCGATCGCATCTCAAGTCGAACGACATGAAGTGCGTAAAACACTTCGCGTGGCCTAACCACTGCCGCCAACTCTCAACACGAATGACGTTCATCGACGCGTCGTTCGTGGCTATAACCAGTCAGCCACGAATTCGCTCGGTTACCGACTGCCTGGACTAAGTCTAGTCCCACACATCTATGGAATCCTATCAGCACTATACGCAAAGGTATTGGAATTGAAATACATCATGTGAGCATGTTAACACATGTTATAACATTCAACTTAAGCAAATCTTCAAGGCATACTTTCTATGCATGTAATGCAATCATGCATAAGGTAAACATGTAGGAAATCATTTAGGTCAGCATTTTAATCATGAAATCAATCTCAAACTACTACATAACATCATTCAATTCAATACATACTAATACAAGCATTTACACAAACACATACACTACACACTTAAGTCCACATATAGTATGTCGACCCAAAGTGCGCAACTTGGCGAATCTCTTCGTCAAACTGATTATGCAAGCATTCCTAAATCTCTAATGCGGCGATAAACCATGTCAATCACGTCAGCAAAATATGCATGTAGACCGTACTTCCTACAAATGACTAAAATGCCCTAAATCTCATATTCTTCGTTAATTTACGAAACAGGAAACGGAGAGCATGTTGTACATGTCAAACGGCGTTGCCGTCGATAATCTACTATTAAACGACATTGAAAGCGTTGTAAACCGTCAATCAAAGCGTCTAAAATCCTCACCTAGTCTCTTACGGTTGCAGGATTTTGAACGGAGCGTGTACGCTTCGTCTACGGCAGTAGGAGAGCCTGATTTATGGAATACGTTAGCTAACATGTTATGCAACTAAGTAAACCCTAAATCAGCAAGTTTTTGGGGTTATTTTATACCTGAAAAAATGGAGAAATCACCAGCCAGGTGATTGGAAAGAAGTGCTGAAGCAGCAACTGTCAGGGGCTCGGAAGCGGAGAAATTCTCTTCTTCTCTTTCTCTCAAACTCTCTCTCTTTTCCTCCTAGGGTTTGTGATTTTCAGATGGGAAGGAGAAATGAGGGTTTCAACCCCTTTTATAAGCTTGAAATCGCTGAAAATAGGCTCCGGGACGAAGTTTACTTGGTGCCTATCCATTTCGGGGCTGTTTCGGTCCAAAAACTGCTTTCTGGTGGTCCCCTGGTCGATTGCGATCAGACTTAAGCTCATGGGTACCAGATGTACCTCGTATTAAGTTTTCAGTCTGGCAGGGTTCGCAGATCGCACGTGGCGAACCAGTTTCAGTTCAGCGGTCACCGCACGTAGATCAGGACTGAAAGTCTCATGATAATAAATAGAAATTTTTTCTGATCTGAGGGTGTAATCTGGATGAATTCTGACGGTCAGAACGCTTAATACTGATGCGTCAAGTCGTGTGCCAGATTTGAATTTGAAATTCCAAATCCGTCCCTATTCGCGGTCGCTTCAGTCCGGGTTCAACGAAATAGTCTGTGATTATCGGTTTGACTTGATTTTCGAGATGATTGTCAAGTCCAGCTGGGCGGTCCTAACGGTCTAAGATAGGAGGTATCGGACCTTCGACGTGCGGTCTAAATCCAATACAAAAGTTCAATGTGGTCCAGAGGACAAACTCGCTTAGAGTTTGATCCGAGGTTATAGAGTATTGTAGAGTTGTCTGTTCTACTCGATTTGGGTCTTGCAGAACATATTTAAAGTGATCAGGGACTATTTCCCAGCTACTCTAGCGTTGCGCTAGCTAACTTATGCTTAATTTCCATGAAAATTATTTCTACGCGATTTCGGGTCGAGTTGGTACTCGAACCCAAGTACGAATTTTTCACGGGCGTTACAATCTACCCCCCTTAACAAATAATTTCGTCCTCGAAATTTGTACCTGTTCGTACTCCTCGAGAAGCTGTGGGTAGTTCTTTCTGATCTCGACTTCTGTCTCCCAAGTAGCCTCCTCCTCAGTATGATGCGTCCATAGTACCTTCACAAGGGGAATCACCTTGCTACGCAGTACCTGCTCCTTCCTGTCTAAGATGCGTGTCGGTCGCAGGATATAAGTAACATCCTCTCCTAACTGCACCTGCTCCCATCTGATGATATGGGAAGGATCAGCAACGTACTTCTTCAGCATAGAAACATGAAATACGTTGTGGACGCTCGCGAGGGGCGTGGGTAAAGCCAATCGGTAAGCCACTGCTCCCACACGATCGAGGATCTGGAATGGACCAATGAATCGCGGTGCCAGCTTCCCCTTTTTTCCGAACCGAAGGACTCCCTTCATAGGGGAAACTCGCAAAAACACGTGATCCCCGACTGTGAACTCAAGTGGTCTCCGTCTCGTATCGGCGTAGCTCTTCTGTCTGCTCTGCGCTGTAAGAAGCCGACGTCGAATAATATCAATCTTCTCTGACGTCGCCTGCACCAACTCTGGTCCAATCAAGCTACGCTCACCGACCTCTAACCAGCAATGCGGTGCGCGACAAGGTCGCCCATACAGCGCCTCATAAGGTGCCATGCCGATACTCGCCTGGAAGCTATTATTGTACGCAAACTCCGCATATGCAAGACAGTCATCCCAACTGTCCTTGAAGTCCAATGCGCAAGCTCGCAACATGTCCTCCAGGATCTGGTTCACTCGCTCCGTCTGTCCGTCCGTCTGTGGGTGGAAGGTAGTACTGAACTTCAACTTCACACCCATAGCCTCCTGAATGCGAGTCCAGAAAATAGAAGTGAACCGCGTGTCTCTGTCCGACACGATCTCTAACGGAACTCCATGCAGACGCACAATCTCTCGGATGTACAATCTAGCCAGCTCGTCTGCAGAGTTCGTAACTCTGATCGGTAGGAAGTGCGCCGACTTCGTCAATCGGTCGACGATCACCCAAATGGAATCATGCCCCTTCCTCGTCTTCGGCAACCCAGAAATGAAGTCCATGGAAATGAAATCCCACTTCCACTCTGCAATCGGCATAGGCTGCAAAAGTCCAGGTGGTCGGCGATGCTCTGCCTTCACCTGCTGACAAGTGAGACAACGGGACACGAACTCAGCTATGTGGGTCTTCATACCTTCCCACCAATACGTCCTCTTCACATCACGATACATCTTCATGCTGCCTGGATGCATCGCGAGTCTAGTAGCATGCGCAGCCTCGAGAATCTCTCGTCTCAAGTCAGGGACATCTGGGACGCATAGGCGGCCACGGTAACGTAAGCCCCCATCCATACCAACTCGCCAGTCGGCGTCAGTATCATCACTGGCCTGCTCTCGAAGCTCAGTAAGATGCGCGTCGTCCCTCTGCGCCTCGATGACTAGGTCATCGATCTGGGATCGCACCTGTACGTGTGCGATGAACTCAAATGGCTCCTCTACGGTGAGTTTCTGCTCAAAGTCTCACAAAAACTCAACCATATCCCACTCGGCAACCATCAGCGGAGCCGCAAACTCTATCGCCTTCTTGCGGCTCAACGCATCAGCCACAAGGTTCGCCTTCCCAGGATGGTAAGAGACTTCAAACTTGAAATCCTTTAGCGTCTCCATCCATCGCCGCTGCCTCATATTCAAGTCTCGCTGCGTGAATATGTACTTGAGGCTCTTGTGGTCGCAAAAGAGCTCGAACTCCTCTCCGTAGAGGTAATGTCTCCAGAGTCTCAGTGCGAATATAACGGCTGCTAACTCTAGGTCGTGTGTAGGGTAATTCTCCTCGTGCTTCCTTAATTGTCTCGAGGCATACGAAATTACCCTGTCCCTCTGCATAAGGACACAACCCAAACCAACGCTAGACGCGTCAGTGTATATAGTGTATCTAACCCCTTGCTCTGGCAATACTAGCACAGGGGCGGACGTAAGCCTGTCCTTCAGCTCCTGAAAAGCTGACTCCGCCTTATCATTCCAGGCGAACTTCACGTCCTTCCGTGTCAACTGAGATAAGGGTCTCGCGATCTTCGAGAAGTCCTGAATGAAGCGCCGATAGTAACCAGCGAGACCCAAGAAACTCCTCACCTCAGTGACAGAACCAGGCTGCTCCCAGTCCTGCACCGCAGCTACCTTAGACAGGTCAACTGCCATGCCATCCTTGGACACCACGTGTCCCAAAAACTTCACCTCCTGCTTCCAGAAGTCGCACTTCTTATACTGTGCGAACAACTGATGTCGTCTGAGCGTATCAAGGACCAAACGCAAGTGCTCCTCATGCTCCTCTCGACTCCTAGAGTATACCAAAATGTCGTCGAGAGACCTTCAATATCATTGAAGAGTTATGCAGATGCAATTGCGAAAACACAGATTCTCCGGAAGTTGTTTCCTATTTTAATTCTACCTCTTTCTATTCTTATATAAAGGAGTGTATGCAGTATTGGGGTGTATTCTAAGGTATTCTAAGGTTTCCTAAAGGTTTTCTAGGAGGGCTTAGGGCTATTAAAGGTGAGAGAGAGAAAGAGAGAGAGGAAGCTTGTGAAAGGGAGATTCTTCTCATAGAGGTGATCTACTTCGCAGTCCACGTCTCCGCGCTTCTACGTCCACGTGATCGGTGAGTTCTTTATGTTTTTCTTCTATTCTCTTGTTGTTTATCAACTCCTGCATGAGTGAAGAAGGTTTGATCCAAATGGTGTGTGCTTGTGATCGGTTGTAACGTTTTGCTTGATAGTGGATTGTTGATTTGGACAAGGTCCCATGGTTTTTACCTCTTTGAGGGTTTTTCACGTAAAATTCTCTAGTGACGTGTGGTTTATGGTTTGATTTATTTCATTGCTTTATTATCCCATAATTGTAGTTTATTTTGGGAGGCTAGATCCTAAGGTTTTGTGCAAGGCCCCCAACAAAGCCCCAACAATATCTGCATCTCTGATTTGCTTAGATTAGATCAAGTTGCACCCCTAGAGAATCAATGGGTTGGGTTGATCCCATGACCCACAGACCTAGTCCAACTCATACCCAGATCTAGGTCAAATGAATAATCCAGTTAGGATCAGGTCCCTGTTTACAGCTCCAGCAGATAATCATGTATTCTTCTAAAGCACAATGTAGGATATTTTTAAAGAGAGAGTTTGAATCAAATAAGAGTACCCTTACCAATTATTTCTCTAATGAATTATGTTGCAATGATCAAAGCCAGCTACTTGAAGATTCAACAGTATTGCCTGCTCTTAGACCATTATGTACAACTTTAGTTGGCAACATTGGTTTTGTGCTTATGGCATCTCCTAGAAACACCCAAAGGAGCAAATGAGGTAGATGGCATGTGATATCTCTCCCCAAAAGTCTCTACTTTCTGTAATGATGGAAACCACAGAATACTAAATGAAGAATCTTCACTATTACATCATGTAAAGTAAATAAACTGCATCAACATCCCACAAGCCTTTAAAGAAACCATTGAAACAAAACATGAACGCATTATCCCAAACAAAACAACATACTCTAACAAGACTACTACAAGTCTAATCCTTTTCAAGAGTAATTCAGTTTTAACAATGCTGAATTTGTTAAGAAGAAGGATGGAAATCAGGATGGATTCTGAACCAAACAAAATTGTATAAGTTCTACTCCACCCTAGCATCAACAGATGTGCTCCATTGAAAAGCCCATAGCAAGTTGGACAGTATGGAAACACAGAGAATCATAGTGATATGGGAGAGCCTCTTTCTTCTTATTCTTCTTCTTCTTCTCTTTTTAATTTGCAATATGTATGAACCATGAATTAAAAAAACTATATTGCAATGTGGTGGCCACCTGCCATCCATGGTAAATATTAACATTCTTTTCACTACGAAGATTGTTAACACCCAAATTTTTATTGATTGCTGATTTAAATTGCATTTGAACTCCGGGGCGAGTAGCATTACTCAATCCCATTTGATTTGCAACCTCGGCTGAATGAGAAACACCATTTCCCCCTGAGATTCGACAGGCAACCAAAATCATAAGAGTTATGGTCAAAACAAAGATTACAAACCAAAAAAGTTATGTCGTATATAATATGAATGCTAATAACTACATATTTCCTCAATATTCCAGACATTAAGTTAGCATTAATAGAAATTTGCAAGTAAATTGTGTAAATCAAAAGAAGTCAGTAAGTTAAAATCACAGCTTCCACAAGTACAAAAATTTGAATAGGATTTCACAAGGTGCAGGTAAAATAAAAATAAAAAAAATTAAGATAAACAATTGTAGTTCCCAAATAGAACAAATTCAGTAAACATCCTTAATAAAGAAAACACATACCAGAAGATTTTGAGGGTTCACATCCCTACGAAAAACCCCAGGTACACTATGAATATAATCTAGGCCCCTAAAAATTTGGAGAACAACACCAAGTAAAAAAAAAATGAAAGAAGAAAAAGAAAAAGAAAAAGAAACAAAGAAAAGAGGAGAAGGAACAGATAATTAAACGGGCACAGAACCTATTAAATGTAAGAAGGATCTCATACTTGATATGTATAAAGTTGTACCCGATTTAGAATAAAAGAAAAAAAAATCAATCTATATCTGTTAGGTTATTTAGAATTCATAGTGAATCCTATAAATTGTAGATCCAACTTGTCATATTAGTACAACTATAAATTGCAAAGAAAAGATTGAGACTCATATGGCTTTGATTCATTCTGAACCTCCAAAAAAAGATAAAAAGAAAGTTTAAGTATAACAAGAAGAGCTTATAAAAGAAACTAAATTCCACGATGGTTTTGATTTTATATGAACTTCTAAAAAGAAAGAGTGCTATGATGAAAGAAATAAAAAATAAAAATAAATAAATCATTTAGCTATGTATTTGTTGGTACAGGTTGGCAAGTCCAACAACTCAAATGAAGGCTGTTGAAGGTGGCTTTGTTGGAAGGGTATGCAATTTTTTCTTTTTTGGGTGGTGTGGGCTTATTGGAACTCTAGGATCAATGGTAACCCTTAGATTGGAGGTCTTTTAGGGGGAAAAGGACAGACAGAGGAACTTTGATGGATGTTATTTAATTCAATTTCCCTTCTGCAAGAATCATCCAATAGAATGGTTAGGAGTATTTAATCAATATGATTTCCAATCATCCAAAGTAGAGTCACATGTTCCCAAATAAAGATACTTGCAACTTGTAAATGAAAATCTTTCATGATTTCTAATCAAGAAAAAGCCTACAACAACATCTCAACAACGACTCAACATTATGTCCTCTCTAATAGTTTTTGGTCTTCCAAGCCAGGGATGGGATGCTTAGGATAGAATTCACCTTGATTTTAGCACTGAATTTTTGGACCTTGGGAGAAATTGTTGAATGACTAATTCAAATTTTCAAAGTGACGAGTGTTTGCAGAAATGATCACACAATCAACCATGTCAACTCAATGTAGTACACATCAAACCAATTTATGATGAAGTATTTAACCTTTTAGAAAAACCAAAGGAATGAATAGAATAGAAAGCTCACCATATTCAAGATGAAATGTTCGATTGAGAGAAATGGAAATATAAGACCCTAGAAAAAAGATGTCCGTTAGCACGACAGCACCTGCACAAGTCTTTCAAATGAACAGATCGACTTTAGTACAGAAGTTCAAGACAAATTCACCAGAAATCTCACCTAACAACACCTAAATGATAAACGAGACAATATCACGGGTGACAAGGAAGAATTCCTACTTGTACACTTTGCAGCAATGCACTCCATAAGAAATCGATTAAATGAAAACTTGTACATGGTATAAACTATAAGGAACTAAAATAAAGCACTGATGAGACCAATCTATTTGTATCACTGTGAATGCCCTGTGTTGAGTCTACAACACTTTAGAAATAGTATCGAACAGTTTTGACCAACTAACCTGATATATAGATTGCATCAGATAACCACAAAACCTAGCTCTTCCCTCGATCTCGTCTTTCTCATGATAGCTTTGTAGTGAGATGGACCGACCAAATTCTTGCGTATGGTCATCTTTAAGGTGGGGCACCTTATCTGTATAGCTCATCTTTAAGAAAAACTTGGTTTGGAAAATAGTGACGGTTGATACACAAATGACCTTTAAATGAAAATGCCAGATTTCTCAAAATAATATAAATAGAATCATCAATGTGAATGGATAGCATACTCTATTGGATGGAAGAAGCATAAAAAATTCAGTGTGTGTAGTTCTTGGATTTTGTTAAGATCATATGCATATGGTTGATTAACAATAATCTACATATGGAATGAGACAACAAAATTCAAATATAAAGGAATTCTTCTGCTGTATGATTTTTCGGCTCAAGTGTAATTACCATGTAAATGGGTAATAATTATTTACCTAGGTAATTACCACATCTTTCCCAATGGAGATGTGACAACTTACCTTTTTAACACGTTAATCGAGAAATTTACAACATCAATATGTGGCCTATCGTGATGTATGTTACTTATCCACACCGCTCATTTGTTATGCCAGCCAAATTTATGGCATGAACAAAAAAATGAGGCAGATCTAAAGGTCAACTGGACCACACCACAAGAAATAACGGGAATCGAACGCCTACCATTAAAATCCTCTTAGGGCCCTTAGAAGTTTTAGATCAAGCAGATATTTGTGTTTTCCTCTTATCCATGCCTGTATGACCCTATGAACGGGTTAGATGATGAAAAAACCTCAATGTGGGCCCAATGAAGAAAAATAACTTTCAATGGTGGATGAATTAAGGCCATTGTTTCCTTTAATCTGGGCCATTTGAGTGTTGGATTTGCCTCATTTTTCGATTCATGCTCCAAAATGTTCTAATAAAATAGATGGACGGTATGGATATATCATATACATTACGGTAGGGTCCACATATTTAAGTCAAAATTTTTTGTTTCAATTTTTGAGGTGGAATTACTCTCATATTTTCAAACATGGTGAAAAAGTAATAATTACTTATTTACCGCGTGATTTACGTGTATCTTGGAAAATCAAATAGGCCTTAAAGGAAAGCCAAAAACAGACTGACAAAAAGTGCAATGTAATCAACTAACCCAAACAAACTAATGTAACTGCTAATTTACTTGCTAAAACTAAATAGCGAAGAGGCTTTCCTAGATGACTCTAACTGCTTCTGTCTTCCCACCCCAAGAGTACTACAAGTTGAGCTACAGAGAAAGGATATTAATCTAGCCATACACACAGTTGAGCTAAGAGATACATTACCTAGCAGAGATTACCAAGAGAAATAGGCAAATGGGTTTTCTGGAACCATAGGTTGTTTGTCATGGATGAGTCTCAAATGTCATCCAATGCCCCCCCTGTAAATGCTCCTACTATAATCAAAATTGTTGTCATTGACATTTGATCTATATCCATTTCTTACTAGTCCATTAGGAGGTGTTGTGTATAAAGAAAAAAATTTATAAAGGAAATTAAGAAACAGGACTAGACGGTACTCAGTAGCAAGTGGAATGAGTCTGAAGCAACGGAATCACCTTCTAGAAAATTAGGAGAGATTGATCTGATGTGTGCTGAAAACCTACAAGGTGTCAAAAATCGAGCTACTTGTTGGTAATTTTTAGTATTCTTAAGTTGCATTGGCAGTGATCCTAGGCTAGGAGGCAAGTTTGACGCATGCGTAATCGGAGCAGTGGCCGTGTTTTTAGAGGGCTTGTCTTGCCCAGATATCTATACAAGTTCAAACATGGTGAGGAAGGTGAATCCCAAGTCCCCAATCATAGAAACATGTTCCAAGCATTGCAGAATCCTTATAAAAACCAAGTAGGATGTTATAATGACTAATGACTATGGCCATTCGACTTTGAAGAGAATCTGTGGTAGAGAACTAAAAGCAAGAGATTTAGAAGGAATGAACAAACAAACACGCACCGCAAATTTTAGTGTTCTATTGTAAAGAGAGATGAGGCTAGAGAAAAGCCCGACAACATAATCTGCGATATCTTTGGATTCATATTCTGCAAATGTAAAGCCCTTAGGACGGCTAGTTTCCCTATCTCGAGGTATATACAAGTCTACAATTTAGCCTGCTTAAACTAGAATCTCATACAAGACTCTATCATTCACCTTCTCATCAAAGTTACCTATCAGCAGTATAATTAAATAGATATTAGAAAGTGTTGCACAAAGTGTAGTCCAAGGAACCCGCATGGTCCAGAAGAGCAGATACTAATAATCTCATGAAGGGCATGGAAACAACACAACATAAAAAAGTTGTTTTCTTTTTTCTTTTCTATTTTGATCAGTACAACAAAAAAAAAAAGAAGGAAGAAGAAGAAGTTAAAATAGCATAATGATAATCACAAAGAATGTATATGGACACAAGACGGCTTCAAAGAATCAACATTGCTTAGAAGAGGAAAAACATCAGGAAATGCAGGCTCAAATCTAGTACACCTTGCACGAAACCTTGTCACAGGAATCATAGAAGAAGCTGATTATCAAGTGATTGGGACAGAAATAGAATAAAGAATAGCATAACACATTAGCAAAGATATAAAAATGGGACCAAAATGTAAACGAGAGACTTCACAAAATTACGGATAGAAGAGGCCCAATTGTGATAACCAACCTTAGATTAATCACAAAGAGAAAAGTGCATCTAAGACTCTAGAGAGCTAATTACTGAAATGCAATGAACAACCAAATGGTATTAGTGAATATTCTCTTTCTAATGTTTCATTACTATAACATCATCGATTTGGAAAAATTAAAAATATTTCCTTACAAAACTTATAAATAGTAACTATAGTATTAAAAGAAGAAGAAATGGAATGATGAATTAACCATATTCAACCTAGCAATGTTAATGGGGCTTGAGTTGAAATATGGTTAAGATCAGTCTAGTTGTGAAATTTCTACCAAAACCTCTCCTTCTTAGAAAGCTTGAGATCTTGAGGCTGGAAACATATATTTTGATCACACGAGTCTTGAGGAGGCTCACTAGAGTGGGGAAAAATGCTAAACTGGAGGTTCAGAGGCTTAAAAATTAGCAAGAATGAAGGCGAGTAGGAACAGCAATAGAAACTAGGCTTCAATACAAATTGACAGCCAAGAGATTCTCAAAGCAATCTATGTCATTACCATGTTCTATTATTCAAAATAATGGGAAAATCAATCCATAGCCATTTGAAAACCGAAACAAACCATGACGCCTAGATTAGATAATAGGGTAAAATAATAATCTTTAGCCATTTGGAAACCAGCCAATTGTGCCAAAATTATTCACATTATTACAAAAGGCACAATATGTTGGGGGCCTTGCACAAAAGCTTAGGATCCAGCCTCCTAAAACAAACTAGAATTATGGGATAATAAAGTAATGAAATAAATCAAAGCATAAACCACACCACACAAGAGATTTTTACATTGAAAACCCTCAAATAAGTAAAAATCATGGGACCTCATCCAGATCAACAATCCACTATGGAATAAAACGTTATAACCTTCTTCACTCACACAGGAGTGGATAAACAATAGGAGAATAAAAGAAAAATAGAGAGATCTCACCGATCATGAGAACGTAGAAGCGTTGAGATGTCAAGTGCATAGTAGATCACATCTACAAGCATAACCTCCCTTCCACAAGCTTCCTCTCTCTCTCTCTCTCACCTTTGATAGCCCTAAACCCTTTAGTAAACCCTTGCAAAGCTTTAGAAAATCCTCTTGCATTACCTAGAAAGGCCCTAGGAACTCCTATTTATAGTTTAGGAAACTCCTTTTCGTACCTCTTGCGAAACTGCCTCAAATTTTCATAGTTTGCACAAGATCCGGACTCAAAGCTACTTAACCTCAATTGGTCGAGCAGTGTCCTCGTCCAATCGAGTGGCCCACTCGACCAGTCAAGCACCTCCCTTGACCGGTCGAGTATCACAAAAAAAATAAACCGAAAGTCCCTGGACTTTGAGTCGAGTCAGGGCTCGACTGGTCGAGCACCTCTCTCGACCAATCGAGTGAGGCTCACGATCGGTCAAGCCTAGGAGGAAATCCCATCAAAACTCTCCCTTTCTGACCCAGGAGGGATTCACCTTCTTCAAGTCCGTCAGGTTTTTACAAACTTCAAACTTGCTCTTGAGCAAAGCCTTGGTCATCATGTCTAACCCATTATCGTCCGTGTGGACCTTCTTAAGCTATAACATCTTTTGGTCCAAAGTATATCTGATCCAGTGATACCAAATATCTATGTGCTTTGACTTAGATGCTGACTTAGATTCTTGCTCAAGTATATAACACTTTGACTATCGCAATAGAGCATGTGTTACTTCATGCTAAGTTCTTGTGGAAACCTTTTTATCCAAAGTATCTTTTTACATGCCTCTGTGACTGCAATATACTCGGCCTCTATGGTCGAAAATGCTATGACCTTCTGTAGCTTACTCTTCTAAGAAACCGCTCCCCCAACGAATATGAACATGAACCCAGATGTCTACTTCCTAGAGTCTATGTCGCCTGCCATATATGCATTTATGTAGCCCTCTAACACAGGTTTGACGTCACCATAGCATAGGCTCAACCTGGATAAGCCTCTTAGATACCGCAGTATTCATTTCACCGCTACTCAATGCTCTTTGCTAGAATTGGTAAGATATCGGCTAACAACACCAACCGCATAGTTATATCTGGGTGTGTACATGCCATAGCATACATCAAACTTTCCAACTCCTATTTTATCACAAACGACTTTCCCAACTCCTATTTTTGCCTGTCGATCTTCTTAATGTTATTTTCCATGATGAGTATATCATCAACGTATAACAGCAGAACTAAGAAATCACCATTTAAGAACTTGCATGTGAACACATAGTGGTCTGACTCTATTCTGTCATACCCACGCTTTAACATAAATGAGTTGAACTTCTTGTACCATTGTCGTAGAGATTGTTTTAGCCCATACAAGCTCTTCCTAAGCCTACATACCATATGCTATTTGCCCTTGACTTCAAACCCCTCTGGTTGGTGCATATAGATCTCTTCTTCCAGGCCACCATAGAGGAAGGCGGTTTTAACATCTAACTGCTCTATCTCCTGATCCATGCTTACCGCCAACCCAAGCAACACCAGTATGGATGTCATCTTCACCGCTGGTGAGAATATCTCCTCGAAGTCTATGCCTTTCCTCTAACCAAACTCTTTCACCACAAGTCTGGACTTGAATTCTTCTATTCAACCTTCTTTCTAAACACCCACTTGTTGATAAAAGCTTTCTTGCCCTTAAGAAATTTCACCATATTATAGGTGTGGTTCTTATGCAAGGATTCCATCTCCTCTCGTATAGCTTTCAACCAATCTCCCTCATGCTCGTCGGCTAGGGCCTCAGAATTATTTTTTTGGCTCTCCCCTATCAATCAACATAATGTACTCATGCAGCGAGTACCTCTTGGATAGCTGCCTGTCCCTAGATGACCACGTCACCTGTGGCTCAATTGGTGGATCAAGTGGAGGTTGCTCCCTTGGTCCATCTTCTGAAGGAACTTCCTTCTCCTCTACACCTTGCTGTACTCCCCCGTCATTAGGTACCACGGGAGGAATAATCGAATTCATGTCCTCTAACTCACCTAAACTAGGTTGGTTCTTCTCTGGCTTACCAATGTCTTTTATACATTGATCTTCAAAGAAAAATACATCTCTACTCCTGACGAGCTTCTTTTCGGTCGGATCCCACGATCTATAACCGAACTTTTTATCACCGTATCCCAATAATATACACTGCCTGATCTTCATATCGAGCTTAGACCTCTCGTCCTTTAGTACGTGAACAGATGCCCTGCATCTAAACACCATGAGATGACTATACAATAGATCTTGTCAAGCCCATGCCTTCTCAAGTATTTCTCCATTCAACGTGGCTGATGGAGACTGTTTATCAAATAAACTGTCATGTGTATTGCTTCTCCCCAGAACATTTTGGATAACTTCACATGGGATAACATGCATCTGATTCTCTCTATAATGGTGTGATTCATTCGCTCAACTACACCATTATGCTAGGGGGTCTTGGGAATCATCTGTTCATGTTGTATACTCAGAGACTTACAATACTCATGGAAGTCACCAATGTATTCACCACTATTGTTAGTGCGGATGCACTTCAATGATCTATTTGTCTCTCTCTTGACCATAACATGAAACAATTTAAACACATAAAAGACATCGTCCTTAGATTTCAAAGCATAAACCTGAACCCTCCTAGATGCATCATTTATAAAAAGTAACAAAATATAATTCCCCACTCAAGGTTTTTGTCCTTATAGGACCACAAACATTAGAATAAACCAAATCTAATGTATGGACTTTATTAACATGAGAAGAAGTTTTAACAAATGAAATTCTATATTGTTTCCCTGATAAACAATCAATATAAGTTTTGAGAGGTAAACCTGTCACATCTGGAAGGAGTCGCTTCCTCGCTAGTACTTGAAGCCCTTTTTCACTCATGTGACCTACACACTTGTGCCACATGTCAATAGTTGAATCTTCCACCATGTTCAACCACCCTTGCATACACTGATACTTTTCTTATAATGGGTGTAAGACTTCTTTTCTCTGGCTGCGATTAATGAACCCTTGATGAGCTTCTAGCGCCCACCAGAAAATCGACTTTCATAGTTATCATCATCCAACCTTCCCGTTGACATCAAGTTGAGGTGAAGGTTTGGAATATGCCTCACATCCCTGAGAACTAATGTGCAGTCCACCTTAGTCTTCACACAAATATCACCGACCACTATGATCTTCGATACGCCAAAATTTTTCATCTTCACTGTCCCAAAGTCACCTGACTTATAGCTTGTGAAGAAGTCCTTGCGTGGAGTCGCATGAAAAGAGGCTCCTGAGTCTATCACCCAGTTGGTGTCCTAACTCGTAGCGTGAGATAAATATTATGATATGCTGAAAGAATAACTACAACGTCACCATCTGAAGCGACCGCAGTGGAATCTGATTCATCTTCTGTTACACCTCAAACTCGAAAATCAGGGTCACAAAATTTCTGACTACCGAATCTAGTGCTAATAGCCTCCGTAGTACTCCATTCTCGGCTCGCAGCGTCCATACGGCAGGTTCCAATCCTAGGACCCTATAAGGAGAATTTTCCAACGTACATTTGTCTCATAAGAAGTATAACCACAAGTATACCCAAATCACAAAAGCAACGTCATCATCACATATCCACTAATATAAACATTTGAATGGAATGCTGAAAGGGAAATACATATATGGAAAATCAAAGCTCCAGAAGACAGTTGCACGCTCCAACCTTGACGCTGCTACATACTAATAACACCTACACGCATCTATCATGCATAAGCTTATAGAAAGTTTAGAGGGTGTTGTAAGTGTGTGAGCAGTATATGTGTGCTCAGAATGTAAAATTAGAGTAAACGGAGATACTGATAAGTCCATAAACTATAAAATATCAGAGTAAGAAGAAATACTAACAAGTCCATAAAAATATTATCAACCTCATCCAAGATATACGATAAAAAGAAATAGTAAGCCAATGTCATATACTGAGAAAGTAATGTAAATTGGCTATATAATGCAAAAACATAATGAACCAGATATTAAAAATTGAGGATGCAATACAATATGCAATTCGGATGAGCTACGAATACCATCAGCCTCATCTAGGTCATATAAATGTAGAAACATAACAACCCAAAATGCCATATGTTGAGGATGTAATGCAATATGCAATATGTGGTGCGAATGAAATGACTAAGCTACAATGTGAAGTCAGGATGATAGTATGTGGTATTGCAGGTTATGGGGCCTATCACAAGGGGCATCTATCCAAACCAGTCTCATACCTAAATTTAGATAGATAGGCGCAATGTGGTAAGATCTTGACCTCAGTCGCTCACCCCAACCGAAATCCTGGCCATTGTAAAGGTACACGTAACAAATAGTTGCGCACCACCAGCTCGAATGGATAATAAATAAATGAATGAATGAATGAGTATACAAATCCTACTCCACAAATCACTATTGTACATCTCTGGGATCATCATCGGGGTCTAGTATACTCTACCCTAGCTTGTCGCCCCATTAAGTGAACAATACAACTAGGTAAGTGGAAGAGACCTCACTACCCACCTACCAATATCGACCCAGCTCGTTGATAGCAGACCTATTTAGGAGCTGGTCAGACTCAGCCTATCTATGCCTACTTCCTTAGGCGGGTAACGCCACACCCCCTCCTAACCGACCATGACATAATGGTATACGACCTTCATGCACTCATATATATCCACTCGGTCTCGACGTCGGGGCATCCTCTGGTACCAAGAGGGTTTAAGGATTTTTACTCAGGGCCATCTATGGCAGCCCATTGCTAATAATATATTTTCGATGTCCCATCTGGCTATCCACGATATGCCTGTGGAAGCTACGACCCTGATGTCGTTAGGGCGTACAATAATCACAACACACAATGCAAGATGCATGAGTTATACAATCTAGTCATGCATCAATCTAGCGCATACCATACGCTTATGTGAGATAACCTTCGCCTATCAGGGATTCTCATAACAACCTACCAAATGACATATGCAATGGTCAACTAAAGCTCATAACAAACATGCAGATGATACGTATGCGCATG
The DNA here is from genome assembly GCA_037074715.1 of Magnolia kwangsiensis. Classification (NCBI taxonomy): domain Eukaryota; kingdom Viridiplantae; phylum Streptophyta; class Magnoliopsida; order Magnoliales; family Magnoliaceae; genus Magnolia; species Magnolia kwangsiensis. Next base: position 81,208,886 of record CM073579.1, read on the forward strand.
TATCGTGATGCTATGTTATCACATACTCATAATCGGTATCAATAACCAGCATCAACAATCGGCCTCGACAATGTGGACATTTAACTAACATTGCCCTCAAGGAATGGCCCACATAGAGCCTAACATATAGTGGACTCATGGCCTCACACAAGGGCCTAATATACAACATCATGGGACTCACTCAAGAGCTTAATGCACATCACGATGGGCCTCTCACATGGGCCTAATATTATAACGCCCTGGAAAAATCCGTACTTGGACTCGAGTACCAACTCGACCAGAAATCGCGTAGGATTAATTCCTTTAGAAAATAAGAGTAAGTTAGCTAGCGCAACGCTAGAGTAACTGGGAAATAGTCCCTGATCACTTTAAATACGTTCTACAAGACCCAAAGTGAGTAGAACCAATGATGCTATAATACTCTAAAACCTCGGATCAAACTTTAAGCCGGTTTGTCCTCTGGACCCCTTTGAAACTTTGTATTGGATCTAGACCGCGCGTCGAAAGTTCGATACCTACAATCTTAGACCGTTAGAACCGCCTTATTGGACTTGACAATCATTTCGAAAATCAAGTCCAACCGACATTCGCAGGCTATTTCATTGAGCTTGGACTGAAGAGAGTGAGAATAGGGTTAGATTTGGAATTTGAAATTCAAATCTGGCACACGACTTGACGCATCAGTATTAAGCGTTCTGACCGTTAGAATTCAGCTAAATTACACCCTCGGATCAGGAAAAATTTCTATTTTATATCATAAGACTTGCAGACCTGATCTACGTGCGGTGACCGCTGAACTGAAACTGGACCGCCACGTGCGATCTACGGACACTACTAGTCTGAAAATGGGATGTGAGCGACATCCGACAGGTATGAACTTAAGTTCAATCACGTTCGGCCACGGGACCACCAGAAATGTCCTTTTGGACCGAAACAGCCCCGATTTGGATATACCTTAAGTATACCTTGACCTAAAGCCTATTTTGGGCATGTTTGGGCTTATAAAAGGGCTTGAAACCCTCACTCCTCTCTCCCATTCGAATTTAGAAAAAGCCCTAGGTTGAGAGAGAGAAAAGGTGAGAGATTGTGAGAGAGAGAGGAAGGGAATTTCCTGCCGCTTGTGCTACCTGTTGCACGTGATTAAGCAACACGTTCCAATCACTTGGCCGGTGATTTCTCCACATTTCTATGTAATAAAATACCCTAAATAGGTTCTGATCTAGTGTTCTTTCATTTCCATAGCATGTTAACTTATGGATCTTGCAAATTAGGTTGCCTATTCACCGTAGAAGAAGCGTATACGCTCCGTTCGAATTGATACGCTTCTAGGAGAAAAGGTGAGGATTTTAGATACTTTGATTGACTGTTTCCAACGCTTTCAATGTCGTTTAATAGTATATTATTGACGGCAACGCCGTTTGACATGTACAACGTGCTGTCCGTTTCCTGTTTCGTAAGCAGACGAAGAATATGAGATTTAGGGCATTTTAGTCATTTGTAAGAAATACTGTTTTCATCCATAATTTTCTGATGTGATTAACATGACTTCTTGTCGCATTAGAATATTAGGAATACGTGCATAATTAGTCTGGTAAAGAGATTCGCCTAAATGCGCACTTTGAGTCGACATTCTATATGTAGACTTAAGTGTGTAGTGTAAGTGTTTTTATAAATGTTTGTATTAGTATGTATTGAATTAAATGGTGTTATGAATTAGTTTGAGATTGATTTCTCAATTAATATGCTGATGTAAATGATTTCCTACATGTTAGCTATATGTATGATTTCATTGTATGTATGAAATGCATGTGCTTTATGATTTACTTAAGTTGTATGTTATGACATGCGTTAACATGCTCACATGGTTGTATTTCATTTCCAATACCCTTACATGATTTGCTGATGTGGATTCATATTTGTTTGGGACTATACCTAGTCCAGGCAGTCGGTAACCGAGAAAGTTCGTGGTTGGCTTATTTTCGCCACGAATGACGCGTCGATGAACGCGAGCCGTGTTCTGGAGTTGGCAGGAGTGGTTAGGCCACACGAGGTATTTTATGCACTTCATGTCGTTTGACTTGAGATGCGCTCGTGCTAGTCGAGCCCGTCAAGTAACCCGACTAGCCGTTGAATGTTCACCTTGTATGAGTCATAACTGCTTGAACCTATGGTACTGAACTTACCATTGTAAACCCTGTCAACCATGGTACCTTGATCCATAAAGACTCATGAGCCGGGCATGGTGGTATGGGACACCGTGGTCGAGCTGTCGGCCTACGCTGGGGCCACAAACCTTCCCGTAGTGACTAGTGAGCACCTATGTCTCGTGAGCAGATTATGGTGGTATGGGACACTATATTCTTGCTGTCGGCCTACACTGATCAGGCGACGAGTGCTTTATAGTGACCGCGAGGGTATTCTGAGTCTACGGGAGGCGACGACCCTTCCATAGCAGTGAGAGTACAGTAGGCCTGTATTGATAAGGTGATGGGGGAGCGGTGCAACGAGTGCGAACAACAGCCCTGGCAGCCCTTGCAGCGACCTACAAAATATACATCGTATGAGATTAATAGGAGTGATGACCCTAGACAGGATCTGTGTTAGGATTGATATAAGGAAAGTACCTTAGTTTCTCAATATTGCTGTATGAAAAGGACTAATAATAACTTGGTAATCATATCACCATTACATTGCATGTGCCTGGAAGATGTGGAGCACTGTGGGACGATTGCATGCCACGGGCGTAAGATGGTGCCGTATGAGGGAGAACATCGGTGAGGGCATCCATCATGTCATGTCATATTGCATTAACAACAGTATTAGGATTGTTTGATTTACTGCCTTACTATTATCGCATGATTGATTTGAGAACATGCTAATCTTTGCTCTATTATTCCACTGAGTTAGCTACTCACTCCCACGTTACGGGATGGTGTTTGCAATACCCATCAGACCCTGTTTTAGATGCAGGTGAGGCTGTGATTCAAGAGGCAGAGCCAGACTCTGATGAGGACCAGGACGAGTTCTCATACACGCAGTACCACGACGGCTTTACTTAGGTGGCTTGGATTGATGGGACTTCTCAGTGGGACTCTTTTTGACATTTTAATTTTGCTTATTTACATGTATATGAGACTCAGAGATGTATTCATACTTTAGAGACAGTCGAGATCTACTTTGTTTTACCATACAGTGATATATGTATTCTTTAGTCTTCCGCTTGCTTTTATCACTGAATCTGGAGTATGAATTGCAATTTTGGCATACTTTTACTCATGTGAATGCTTTAACTCAGACAACATTGAATCATAATCATTTTTGTTGCATAAGTGACGGTCTGGAACTCAGGAGTTAAGTTTATACAAGACCCCCGATTTTCAGGGTGTTACAAATATACATCACAATGGGCTCCATCGCCTGGCCTTCAAAAGCATCACAATGGGCCTCATCACATAGACCTCATATTCATCATATTAAGCCTTAAACACGAGCTAAATACACATCACAATGGGCCTTAAATATGGGCCACATATACATCACATTGGGCCTCAAACACAGGATGCATATACATCACATTAGGCCTCAAACACAGGCTGAATACACATTACAATGGGCCTCAACTACGGGCCATATATACATCACATTGGGCCACGACAATTGGCCTCGGCAATCAAAATTGGCCTATATAATCGACCTCACAATCAGAATTGACCTTAACAATCGAAATCGGCCTCACAATCGAAATCAGCCTTGACAATCGAAATTAGCCTTAAAAATCAGAATCAACCTTGATAATTTAACTCGGCCTCGACAATCAGAATCAGAATCGGCCTTGACAATTGGAATCAGACTCATCAATCGGAATCGACTTTATCAATCTAACTCGGCCTCAACAATCAGAATCGACCTCGATAATCGAACTCAGCCTTGACAATCAGAATCGGCCTCGTCAATCGGACTCAACCTCGACAATCGGCATCAATGCTCAGCATTGACATTTACCACCGATAATCAACATCGATAATTGGCACCGATGATCAGCATCGATAATCGACACCGAGAACTAGCATATATCAATAAGGCTAGGTCCATAGATGTACAACCAATCAACCACAACATAAAGATCAACCCTCGATCGTGGTTATATCAAATCCGATAGCACGGAGCCATCCGTCTATGGTGAATGGGGCCCACTTAACTGGGTTAACCCACTAAGAGAATGATGAGAACGGGCCTAACAAATCCTAAAGGAAGGTCACAATGAGGACATTCAACCATCATTGCCCATCAATGTGGATATTTAACTGAAGGAGTGGTCCACATAAAGTCATATGTATAGTGGGCCCATGACCCCACACAAGGGCCTAACATGCATCGTCATGGGCCTCACTCATGGGCCATATATGCATCACATTGGACCATGCCCATGGGCCTCGAATGCATCACAATGGGCCTCGCCCATGGGCCTTGAATACATCATAATGGGACTCACCCATGGACCTTGAATACATCACAATGGGCCTCATCACTGGGCCTCATATGTTAAGTGGGCCACATCGCATGGGCTGTATTATATGGGCCGCACCAACAGACTTCATGTATATCAAATAAGCCGCACCGATGGGTCTCATGTATATCAAACTAAGCCCACCCTTATGTATTTTGAGATCCGACCTATCCATAAGTTAACATAGAGATAAATGACGTGAAAACAAAATATCAGCTTAATTGGAACCTACTGTGGCCCTTAAAAGTTTGAATGGTGGATGTCGTTGTCCACTATTTAAATGGTGGGGTCCACTTGAACTTTAGATCTGACCCATTCTTTTACTCATGCCATAAAAATGATATCTCAAATGGTTGGACGGTTGGATACAACATATGTATCATGGTAGGCCCCATCGTCCAAACAGTGGACGATTTAGATAAAGCACATACATCATTGGGGCCCATGCCACAGGGATAAAACACATACATCTGGAGTGGGTCCCACTATCAGAACAGCTTGGATGTACACGTACATCACGTGAGACCTACAAAACTTGCTTATGTTAAGAGAGTAGCTACATAGCTGTTATACGTGCAACTGCTTTTAAAAAGGTAAAGTTGGATCCCACGTAGGGACCACCTTCATATGTAATGTGTGTGTGTGTGTAATATAATATATTAATATTATATTATATAATAACATGCTGCTTTTGCTGCTTTAAATAGGAAAAGGTGGGTCCCACATAGGGCCCACCACAACATTTAATATAAAATATTATATTACATTATAATATAATATATCATATTATATATTATATTAATATAATATAATATATTAATATTATATGTAATATATTGACAACATCCAGGCTGTCCAGGGCATGGACGGACGCATATATCAAAGGTAGCCCCACACGTGGGGTGGGTCCCACCGTCCAGGGATGGTGGATGCCTCACGCATCACGTTGTGCCCCATCTAAATGGGTGGACGACGTGGGTGGGTCCCACGGATCCCACTGTCCGTTCACACCTCACTGTTAGCCACCCCCACTGTCAGTCACACCTCACTATTGAAATGAGGTATCTTTCACTCAGTCTACCACTAGAGCTATGGATCTGGGTGGATAAATACATCAATGAGGGCCTATAACGCCCTGAACTTTTCAATACCGAGTATTGAAAGTTCTCAAGCGTTACCTTAAGGTTAAACTATCATGTACATGGGTACAGTACCAATCTATCTAACCTAGCCTTACATCCTTACCCTGACGCTAACATAACTATTGGGAATTACCTTCATTTAATAGATTTAACCATCTGACAGTTGATTTCAAGATAAGACCATCCATCACGTGATTTGACGTAAGTACTTTCTCATGAATGAAACGACGAATAACTCTCTATCCGTGATGATTAGATATACATTATTTTGTAAGAATCACTTAGAAATGTTCCTATAACCATGAGGAGCCATTAGATTTCCCAAAACTCACAGATCGGTAATAATTACGAAAATGTCATTGACCTAGACCCTTGAATTCTAGATCACATAATTCCCACAATCCATTCCATGTGAAATTTTATACTAGTCGTAATTGTCATAAATTAACCATACAAATCGAATTTCAACCCTTAGATCGTAATAAATTAGCTACTTGATCTCTACATTCATTCATGCATTTATCAGATCAAGATTCTGATCCGTTCATCTTGTTCATCACCTATGAATATGCTTAACCCATCATCAGAACTATGATATGAGAAACTGATACACGTGTTTTACCCCTAATCACCCTAGAAACCCACGTTATGTCCATCCGTTTATTAAATAGACCGTACATTCACCTACATACATAGTCAGAGTGTTAACCACTAAGTCCTCTTATTTTTAGCAAGTCACACGACCATCTGTTATGTTTGGATCCGCCAAACAGGCCACTGAACATCATGGTAAGTAGATCATTATGAAGATCTTAGGGTCTAGGTCCAAACCACCCTGTAACTTATCAATCAGAGTTATATAAATATTGTTTTCAGAGTGCGAAGTGTGTTACCCACTAAACAAGCATCTCGACCATCCTTGATAGATTAGGACCCAAATTTAACTGGTGCTCTCGAGAAATAAGGATAGTTGATAAAGTTTTACTTCTTTTGGATAGTGCAGTACGGAGGATCGGAAGACAGAAGATACTGTAAGAGTGAAGGGAAAATTTGTACAAACTACGTCATAAGGAGGTTTGGATTAAATGGTGAATGCCACCCCATGCATCGGAGGATTGTGTGGCCCACGCGGAGAGAGTTTTTGACTCAATCTTGGGGCCATGGGCCACCACGACGTGTAGAAAGTGGTGAATGACATGGATTCCCTGGAAGATCATCATAAGTGGACCCCACCTAAACCCATTAACTAATCAAGATTGGCACTTTCCCGCACGCTGTAACAACTGGCGAACCAGGTGCAATGATGGGTTTATTCCATCTTTCTACTCCATAAGTGGGCCACTTGATCAATAGATCAATCTCAAAGTTAGGCTCATAGGCCAACATGTAATGTCAAATCTAATAAAGGGATTGGATCCTCTAGGAAACTACATTAGTGGACCCCACCCGATCACGAACAATCGGTCAAAACAGAAATCTAGCTGCTGTGGCAACATTGAAATCATGACCTGCAATCTCTTCATGTTGCGCCTTCTTAAGTAACCCATCAGCTCCAACCAGAGTTGTCCAAATCTCAAAGAAAGGGGTTCCGATCTCTCCTTAAACGTCCGAAAGAGAAGGAAAGAGAGACCTTCCATAGTTCCACCAGTTTTACAGCAGTTTCGCCATCTTTCATGCAACCATACGGAAGTTGTATCCTTTGTGGAACACATCCAAGAAACTCACTCTCAAAATAGATCGGACGAGACCAAGAAGATCTAGACAACAAATCCCGACCATCCAAGTGAACCGATCTAGTGGAGAATGGCCAAAATAGAATCTACTATTAAAATAGGGACCATCAAGTCAATCGAGTATAGGAAACGGAAGCCAGACTAGGAGATCTGGATGGAATTAGGAGTGTTCGTGTAACAGTCCGTCAACACAGAAACCCATCCCAATGAAAGTTTTGGGCCAAAAAGCAACGATAGAAACATGGTTTCCAATCCACACACAAGCCATGCGCGAGCTTGTGCAAAATAGAACGCGGAAAGACATCTCCTGCTCAAGCCAGGATGTGTCTTCGCATGGGATGAAACCTATAAAATCCTACCCTGGGAAGGGAAGAGGAACGCTTAGTTTCACGCAGGAAGGAGAGATAGAAAGAAAGGAAAAAAAATGGAAGAGATCAGCCAATTTCCAGGAAAACTAAGAAGAGATCATCCAATTGCCGAGATTCATCAAGTTACTGAATTATGAAGGTAGGCCAGCAATACCCCTCCTGAATTCCCTTTTATTCTTCCCTTCCAACCGGTAAATCCAAAACACCCTGGTCTAAGTAAGAGTCAACTTAACTGGGGAGGTTTGAGTATAGGTTCGAGTCAACACAAGTTAAAGTTTAGCTTCTTAATTTCATACCATCACGACAATAGCACATCAGCCTAAGATAAAGATTTAACACTACATCATGTAACCACTTTCAAACTATGCGCACCAAAGGTGAGGGTTGTATCCTTTAAGCTTATACTGATTTAAGTTATTATATTTCTCCTGCCTTTTCATGCCTTTTCATACTTTTAATGATGTGAATTAGCTTGTCTTTCAATGATGTGAATTATCTTGCCTTTTCATACCTCTAATAATATGAATCATCCTGCTTCTCTTATTTATATGTTTTTAGGAATTATTCTATCAATTGATTCGGTTATTATCATTATCATTATTAGCCCTGCTGGGATTATGATATTATGTCAATTATAAGGGATTTCTTTGAATTTATGTGAGGCCATGGATACAAGCCTGCCCCTGCCTTATCAATTTATTAAGTTGGCCTTGCCACTCATTTTTTTATTTGAGTTGGCCATTGTCACTCTTCATATTATAGAGTTGACCACTGTCACTCTTTTCTTATTATATTAGTCATTGCTACTTTTGTTGAGTAGACCATTGTCACTCTTCTTTTTATTATGTTGGCCTCGTGCTATCTATCTTTACGACTTAGGCATGTGTCTTGCCATTCTAGAACCTCCATAATTCAGTTAATATTCTGTAAGACCCGTATCTTGGTTCGTACCATTCCGTAGACTTCCGCGGTCTTACCAGTAGAATTCCGTCAACCTTTGATCCTTAACCGATATCGACGCGCGACCCTGATTCATATGCCGTCAACCTATATCGACTCAACCCAAGACCAATACCCTAGTGACCACGCCGTCGCTGCGGTTCCGATACCACGACTTGCGCGCCGAAGCGATACCCTGGTCAAGACATGTGGGCTAACGTTCGGTGTGAGAAAAATGTCGCGCGTTGCGAAACTCAAGAGAATCTCTACGATATGTCACATCAATCACATCAATCCATCACATGTCAAGTACATGTCAAGTACACATCACTTTCACCCCTTTTTCCAAGCAAGCCACAAAAGTCTTCCATGCCCATACCTCTCTTACACAAAAGGCCTCAAAAGTCAAGGATTTCTTACACCTCCCATACCTCTCTTACACAAAAGGCCACAAATATCAAGACTTTCTTACACAACCATCATTCATCCATTCATCCATCTCTCTCTACAACACTCTCTCTCTTTCTCATTTTCTCATCTCATTCTCTTAAGCAAAAACCCCTCCTACGTATGAGCCTCTCCCTCTCTTCCTAAACTCCAAGTGTGGCCCACCTCTTCACCCCATGATCTCCCCATCCTAACCTTCCATTCCCCATCTCCTCTATTGAAATCCAAGCTAAGGCGCTAAGGAACCCCTAGGAGCAAGAATATCGGACGGTGGGTGTTAATAGTGGTTATTTTTCCTATTTTTAAGGTGGGCCAAGTGAGGCCAGCCGATTAATGGTTTGGATCTCGCTTGGGACCCTAAATTGTGGCCGATGGCCTACTTAATCGTCATGATCATTCCATGATGGGGCCATTCTCCATGGACCCCATCATGATGTTTATTTCTTAGAAAAGGTCATTTAGACCGTCCATATTGGTGGGAAAAGGATCCCCACCGTTGATTTTAAATTTTGATGGTCTCATGTGTTAAAGGACCCACTTGATTGTATGATCCATTACAAGGGAGGGCCCATAATGTCAGGGTCCCTCCATCACAAGCGTGTCCCACTTTCCTCTCTCTCTCTCCCTCTCATTTTTGTTTATTTTTCTTGAATGATGATGAGGTCATGTGGCCCACTTGAATGAGCCCCACATGACATATGTATTTTATCCAAGCCCTCCATGAGTGGGGCCCATCTTAGATGCACCACCCACCTTGTAATGGCCCACCTAAACATAAAAAAAATAATTATATTAGCTTGATTTACAATCTTTTGGTGTGGTCCACTAATATAGGCCCCACCTTGATGCAAGTATGAAATCCAAGCCGTCCATCCTCTTACCCATCTCTCGAAATGTTCTTTTGGATCGAAAAGACCCGATTTGGTTATAACCCAAGTATACCTTGGTTCGAAGTCTAAATGAGTGAGTTTCTAACCTATTTAAGGGCCTTAAACCCTCTCATATCTCTTCCATCCGAATTTGCAATAAACCCTAGAAAGAGAAGAGAGAGAGTGAGAGATTGTGAGAGAGTTATGGGAGAAACTTCCTGCCACTTGCTACAACTTCTGCACGTGTTTAATCACCGCATTCAAATCACTTTCCGGTAATTCCAACTCATTTCTAGGTAAGAAAACCCTAACCACTACCTGTTTTAGGGATTACATAGATACAAATAGCGAAGTAGCTGATTCATCTTGTGATATAGGTCGACATATCGTCGTTGACGAAGCGTAGACTTTCTATTCGAATTAATACACATGTAATACCCCAGATTTTGGCCAATTTGGGATTTGACGTCCTTAGGCAGTGGGTCAATTAAAACACCTGGAAAATTGCTCAGAACCCAATTCCATAGCCAAAGAAACCACTTAGGATTAATTCCTTTAGAAACTAAGCATAAGTTAGCTAGCGCAACGTTGGAGTAGCTGGGAAACAGTCCCTGATCACTTTAAATATGTTCTACAAGACCCAAATCGAGTAGAACCAATGACTCTATAATACTCTATAACCTCGGACCAAACTCTAAGCAGGTTTGTTCTCTGGACCACTTTGAAATTTGTATTGGATCTAGACCGCGCGTCGAAAGTCCGATACCTTCTATCTTAGACCGTTAGAACCGCCTAGCTGGACTTGACACTCATTTCAAAAATCAAGTCAAACCGATAATCACAGGCTATTTTATTGAGCCCGGGCCGAAGAGAGTGCGAATAGGGACAGGATTGGAATTTCAAATTCAAATCTGGCACACGACTTGACGTGTCAGTATTAAGCATTCTGGCCATCAGAATTCAGCCAAATTACACCCTTGGATCAGGAGAAATTTCTATTTTATATCATGAGACTTTCAGCCCTGATCTTCGTGCGGTGACCGCTGAACTGAAACTGGTCCACCACGTGCGATCTGCGGACCTAGCCGGACTGAAAACTTAATACGTGCTAGATCTGGTATGCGTGAGCTTAAGTCCGACCGCATTTGGCCAGGGGACCACCAGAAAGCATCTTTTGTACCGAAACAGCCCCGAATTGGACATACCTCAAGTATACCTTGACCTGGAGCCTATTTTGGGCACTTTTAAGCTTATAAAAAGGGTTGAAACCCTCACTCCTCTCTCCCATCCAAATTTGTAAAAATCCCTAGATTGGGAGAGAGAAAAGGTGAGAGTTTGTGAGAGAGAGTAGGAGAGAATTTCTTGCTGCTCGTGCCACCTGCTGCAAGTGCCTAAGCAACACACTCCAATCACCTGGCCTGTGATTTCTCTGCATTTTCAGGTAAGGAATAACCCTAGAAGTTGCTGATTTGGGATTCTTTCCATTCCATAGCATGCAAACTGATAGAACTCGTGAATCAGGTTCTCTATTTGCCGTAGACGAAGCATATACGCTCCGTTCGAATTTACACATCCATAAGAGACAAGGTGCGGATATTAGACGCTTTGATTGACTGTTTTCAAAGCTTTCAATGTCATTTAATAGTAGATTATTGACGACAATGCCGTTTGACATGTACAACATGCTGTCCGTTTCCTGTTTCGTAAATCAACAAAGAATATGAGATTTAGGGCATTTTAGTCATTTGTAGGAAGTACTGTTTTCATTCATATTTTGTTGATGTGATTGACATGAATTGTTGTCGCATTAGAATGTTAGGAATGCGTGCATAATTAGTTTTGCGAAGAGATTCGCCTAAATGTGCATTTCAGGTCGACATACTATATGTAGACTCAAGTGTGTAGTGTAAGTGTTTGTATAAATGCTTGTATTAGTATATATTGAATTAAAGGGTGTTATGAATTAATTTGAGATTGATTTCTTAATTAATATGCTGATGTAAATGATTCCCTACATGTTAGCCATATGTACGATTTCACTATATGTATGAAATGCATATGCTTGATGTTGCACTTAAGTGGTATGCTATAACATGTACTTGATGATTTCCTTATGATTTAGTTTGAGATTGAATTCTCAATTAATAGGCTAATGGAGAGGATTTCCTATATGTTGGCAATATGCATAATTTCATTATATGTGTGAAAGACTTGTGTAGGATGATTTACTTAAGTTGTACGTTATAACATGTGTTAACATGCTCACATGGTTGTATTCCATTTCCATTACTCTTACGTGAATGCTGATGTGATTCCATGATTGTTTGGGACTACACTTAGTCCAGGCAGTCGGTAACCGAGCGAATTCGTGGTTGGCTTATCTTGGCCACGAACGACGCGTCGATGAACGCGAGCCGTGTTTTGGAGTTGGCGGCAGTGGTTAGGCCACGTGAAGTGTTTTACGCACTTCATGTCGTTCGACTTGAGATGCAATCGTGCTAGTCGAGCCCATCAAGTAACCCGACTGGCCGATGTATGTTCACCCTGCATGAGTCATAACTGCTTGAACCTAGGGTACTGAACTTACCATTGTAAACCTTGTTAACCATGGTACCTTGATCCATAAAGACTCATGAGCCGGGCATGGTGGTATGGGACACCGTGGTCGAGCTGTCGGCCTACGCTGGGGCCACAAACCTCTCCGTAGTGACCAGTGAGCACCTAGACTCGTGAGCAGATTATGGTGGTATGGGACACTATATTCTTACTGTCGGTCTACATTGATAAGGTGATGGGGGAGCGGTGCAACGAGTGCAAGCAACAGCCCTGGCAGCCCTTTGTAGTGACCGCGAGCATGTTCTGAGTCTACGGGAGGCGATGACCCTTCAGTAGCAGTAGAGTACAGTAGGCCTGTATTGATAAGGTGATGGGGGAGCGGAGCAACGAGTGCGTGCAACAGCCCTGGCAGCCCTTGCAGCGACCTACAAAATATACATCGTATGAGATTAATAGGAGTGACGACCCTAGACAGGATCTGTGTTAGGATTGATATAAGGAAAGTACCTTAGTTTCCCAATCCTGCTGTTTGAATGGACTAATAATAACTCAGAAATCATATCATCCATATCATTGCATGTGCCTGGAAGATGTGGAGCACTTAAGGGTCGATTGCATGCCGCGGTCGTAAGATGTTGTCGTATGAGGGAGATCGTCAGTGAGGGCATACATCACGTCATGACATAATTGCATTAACAACAGTATTAGGAATGTTTGAATTACTGCTTTACTATTATCGTATGATTGATTTGATAACATGTTAATCTTTGCTCTTTTATCCCACTGAGTTGATCACTCACTCCCACGTTACGGGATGGTGTTTCCGGACACCCACCAGTCCCTTTTTGTGATTGCAGATGATGGCGCGGCCTACGAAGTGGAGCTGGACCTGATGATGATGAGGAGGATTCCTCCTTCATGTGTGTTCTGATTAACGGGATTATAGGGAGGTTGATTAGATACCTTGACACTTGTCATTTTATATTTATAGCACACTCATGTATATTCGTTTTGTTTATTTTTGGAGTATACATGTATGTATATAACCTGATAACATATTCACACTCTGGAGACATACAACAGTTTATATATGCTATACCTACTATCACAGTCTTCCGCTTGTTAATTTAATTGTCTCTGGAGTATGATATGCTGTTCTAGCTTAATCTCACTCATGTTTAATACATTATCACAGACAACATTCAATCATACACATCTATGTTGCATAAATAACATTTTGGAACTCGGGAGTTGGGTTTTTGCTCGACCCCCCGATTTTCAGGGTGTTACAACACATCTACGGCGAAAGGTGAGGATTTTAGACTCTTAGATTGACTGATTTCAAAGCTTTCAATGTGATTTAATAGTAGATTATCGACGAGAGTGCTGTTTGACATGTAGAACATGCTGTTCGTTTTTCATTTCGTATAAGTACGGAAAATATGAGATTTAGGGTATATTAAGTATTTGTAGGAAATACTGTATGCGTCTGTATTCTACAAAAATGATTGTCATGTTTATTTGTCGTGTTATGATATTAGATATGCGTGTATGATTTATTTGGCGAAGAGACTCGCCCTAGTGCGCACTTTGGGTCGACATACGCTATGTAGACTAAAGTGTGTAGATTAAGTGTTTGTATAAATGTTTGTATTAGTATGTATTGAGTGAATGTTGTGGTAGATTAGTGTTGAGATTGAATTCTCAATCAATATGATGATATACATGATTTCCTCCATGTTGTTATTGAATTGATTTCCTTTTATGTATGGAATACATGTGTTTTGGTTGATTTGCTTACGTTGTATGTTATAACATGTTACTAACATGCTTGGATTGTTTGTATTTCATTTCTATTACTCTCATATGTTTGCTGATGTAAACTGCAAGTGCTTGGGGCTATAACCTAGTCCAGGTAGTCGATAATGGATTGAATTCGTGGTTGGCTTACATTTGCCACGAAGGACGCGTCGATGAACGCGAGTCATGTTTTGGATTGGCGACAGTGGTTAGGCCACACGAGGTGTTTTATGCACTTCATATCGTTCAGCTTGAGGTGCGCTCGTACTAGTCGAGCTCGTCAAGTAACCCAATTGACCGTTGATTGTTCACCTTGTATGAGTCATAACTGCTTGAACCTAGGGTACTGAACTTACCAGTGGAACCCCTGATAACCATGGTACCTTGATCCATAAAGACTCATGAGCCGGGCATGGTGGTATGGGACACCGTGGTCGAGCTGTCCACGTACGCTGGGGCCACAAACCTCCCCGTAGTGACCAGTGAGCACCTTAGACTCGTGAATCGATTGTGGTGGTATGGGACACTACATTCGAGCTGTCGGCCTACTCTGATTGGTGACGAGCCCTTTGTAGTGACCTCGAGTGTATTCTGAGTCTACGGGATGCGACGACCCTTCCGTAGCAACGAGAGTACACTAGGCATGTATTGATAAGGTGATGGGGGAGCGGTGCAACGAGTGCGAGCAACAGCCCTGACAGCCCTTGCAGTGACCTATAAATATAACATCGTATGAGATTACTAGGAGTGACGACCCTAGAAAGGATCTGTGTTGGGATTGATATAAGGAAGGTACCTTAGTTTCCCAATACTGCTGTATGAAAGGACTAATAATAACTTGATAATCATATCCACATCGCACTGCATGTGCCTGGAAGATGTGAAGCACTGATGGAAGAAATCATGCCGTGGACGTAAGATGGTGTTGCATGCGGGAGTATGTCGGTAAGGGCATCCATCATGTCATTTCATACTTGCATTAACAACAGTATCTAGGAATGTCTGATTGATTGCTTTACTATTAACGCGTGATTGATTTGATAACATGCTAATCTTTGCTCTATGATTCCACTGAGTTGATCACTCACTCCCACGTTACGGGACGGTGTTTGCAACACCTACCAGACTCTGTTTTAGATGTAGGTTGTGAGGAGATCCAGGAGATGGAGTGGGACTTTTACGAGGACTAGGACGAGTTCTCGTATATGCAGTTCTCTGACGACTTCGCGTAAGTGGCCTGGATCGGGGGGACTTGCTAGTTGGACCATATGACATTTTGATTTTTGGTTTATTATATGTATTTGTGACTCAGAGATGTATTCATACTTTGGAGACAGTTCGAGATTATTTTATTTTCCATACAGTGATATATATATTCTTCAGTCTTCCGCTTGCATTTTATCACTGGATCTGGAGTATGAATTGCAGTTTTGGTATAATCTTACTCATGTAAGTGCTCTAACTCAGACAACATTGAATCATAATCATATTTGTTGCATAAGTGATGGTCTGGAACTCGGGAGTCAAGTTTCTACAGGATCCCCGATTTTCAGGGTGTTATAGGTTGGTATCAGAGCATGATTTAGATTTAAACCGGACTTGGGTTATGGCCACGCGACGTACGCTATTGCCCCTTTAACTTAGGTGGGTGCGAGAAAAATATAGAAACACTCTTAGGGTCCCAGTCTTGCCAGTTGGTAAAGTTCATGCGAATCGATCATTTTGATCGAGTCCGTGTGCATCCGTGATCGCATGAAACGACCCCGGACCACTTCTAGTTCATGTGTGGATGGGTCTAGACCTCTCTAGACTCAATCCTAGTAGTTAAAAATCACTAAATGTGAATATACATCAGACAGTACCCGAAATGACCCGAAATAGCTCAAAATAGAGTCGTGGGCCAACCCACGCTTATCTAGGATGATCTAGGGTGGGACACACATATTTTTGGGCACCCCAGGGTAGGAGGACCTCGTCCAAATGGTGAGGCCTTGCCAATTATCACAGTGACCGGCGAGGTCCTCGTCGAGTCGGCAAGGCCTCGCCATACAGTGGGCCCCACTCGGGCCAGGCGTCGGGCCGACGGTGTTTTGGGGTTAGGGTACCTCCCCTAGATGTGGGCTGTCCCTTAAAACCATTCCAAAGACCTACCTCCTTCACAAAACCCCCTCCCAAGCTCTCCCTTCCCCACATTTTTGCTGCCTCCCCTTTCAAAACCCATTTCCAATCACCCCCACCGTCGATTTCTACCTCAACCCACACCCTTCTATCGTTCATAGCCATACACGCTCCCCTCTCTCTCCATTTTCATTCGTTTGGAGCTCTTACATCTCCCATTGGAAGCTCAAATCGTGTGAGCCTCCATCCCAAACTATTGTGCTTTTTTCCCTTTGAAATCCTAGCCTTTGGGAGCCTATTTCACTCCTCTATAGGGCCTAGATTCGTTCCAGCCCACTAGGTCAGTCATTTCTCCTCATTTTCTCCATTTTCCATGGCTTTTCTAGAGGCTATTTTAGCCTTTTTCTCCTTTTCCACCATCCTCTCTTATGGGAAAGAGGAAGACCGCCGCTGATGAAGCTAGGCCTAGTCGCCCTTCGCATTTAAGGAAGGCAAGAGGTGGCACCGCTAGTTCAAGCGCCGTCACAAGTCCAAGTGCCGCTCGTGAGTTTCAGACGAAGCGGGATCTCGATCCCCGATCTCCTGCTGGAAGGACTTGGTTGGCGCAATAACCTCATGGGGTTTATGAGGGCCGACGGGTCCTTTTTAAAGATCAGGTGGATGGGCGACTCTTTGGAGAATATCAGTTGTTCGAGCTCCTAGAACAAGTACACTGGGGTCCGCTGTTTGATGCTAGACAACGCGCCAATTCAACCACGGTCCGGGCCTTCTTTGCCAACATTCATGAGGCTATGCTGGAGCCCTTACAGTTTCAGGTCTTATGTGGAGTAGATCTATGGGCCACAGTTGATGTCAGGTTGATATCTCGGCTTCTGAATGTGCCCCTTGGCGATGTGCATCCAAGCACTAAGAATCTGAATAGCATGCGTGAAAAGGATCATCGCACATGTGCCCTGTGTGGCCGAATGGTTGAGTGGCAGCCAAACCGGAGTCTTCTTGCGTCCCATATGTCAGACGACTTTCGTTTCCTCCACCACATTTTCACATTCAACGTCTACCCCAGGTGGAGTCACCGTAGTGAATGTACGCGCCTCATGGTGGACTTCTTGTATCTGGTGGGGCAGAGAGCAAACCCGTGCGTGCCTTCGTTCGTGTTGCGACAGATAGTTCAAGTTGTTTGCTCGAGGAGGACTGAGTCACTCCCATACAGCCGACTCATATGCATGATTGCGCGCGAGTTTGGTTATGGCCTTGGTGGGGAGATGCCGGTGCCAGTTCATCATATTAATGAAGCTACCCTCAATCAGATGGAAATCGGGCCACGACAACGCCAAGCTCGACTTGAGGAGAGCGAAGATGAGTCTGAAAGTGAAGAAGAAGAGAGTGAAGAAGAAGCCGGGGCTGAGATCCGAGAAGAGGAACAAGAAGAGGAAGAACCAGAGGCCCAGAGCACAAATGAGAGCTCCTCTCCTGCGGTGCCAGGGCAGGCTTCTGGTCAGGCTCCATGGGATGCTCGCATGGCTCGCCTGGAGGAGGATCATCTGCCCTACATCAGGGCCAGGTTTCATTACTACAAGACATCACAGACCTGCGGGGTTTTATGAAGAGCAAGTTCAAAAAGATGACCCTCACCTTGAAATCTATCTTGTATTGCTTGCAGGATAAGGGTGCCCCTCCTCCATCACCTGACTCAGACTAGTGATTAGCTTTCAGGCGTTTGTTGGTCGTAGTTAGTTTGTTTCCTGCTTTCTGTGTGTGAGCCTGAGAATGCTTAGTAGTTAGCTTATGTTGCAGTTGTAGCTTTGACTACCTTAGTTTCCCATGTGTTTCTTGTCATGATGCATGGAAGGATATATCTCTTGTATTGTGACAAATTTTGATTTAATGAAATGCATGGAGTTCTTCGGCTTGTTATGTGAATGATTGTGTAGTGGTGTTTGTGCTATTGCTGAAACTGACAAGGTTACGCCCTATTTTGAATATAGGGAATGCCACCTAAGATGACTCGGAGTACAACACGACTTACAGTGGGTGAGCCTATGAATCGGGTTCCTCCCCAGAGTGATGAGCATATAGATCCTGCTGTGGGCCCGATTCCTGAGACTGCACCTGAGTCTCAGCCTTCTGCAGGTCCTACAGTCAGACCACCACCTTTCACACCACCAGTTAGAGAGCAGTATCGTGCATCTTCTTTGACGCAGTTTGTGCCTCAGCCTGCTCCACCTCTTGACAGGTTTAAGCAGTTGATGATCATGATGCACCAACAGCATCAGTAGCTTTTGACGACTATTGCAGGGGCCTTAGCCCAGGGTGGGAGTGCGACTCCACCTACACCATCTGTGCATCCAGCTGAGGATGCTGGGACTTCAGCTCAGGATGAGGATATGGCTCATCCTGCACCACTTTCTTACCCTACGGGGAACACTGCTGATACACGGGGCCTACTTGAGTGATTTTAGCGCTTGCGGCCTCCTACTTTTACGGGTTCTCACAGACCCGAGGAGGCTGAGTATTGGCTAGACCGTGTTTCGAAGATTCTGAGGATGCTGCACTGCTCGGAGTCTGAGCAAGTTAAGTTGGCCACGTTTATGTTCGAGCGAGAGGCCAGCTTATGGTGGGATAGCGTATTACGGACGGTTGCTGCTGGCTACATCTGGACTTGGGCAGCATTCAAGTTCCGTTTCCATGAGAAATACTATTCCTAGACCTACAGGAACGAGAGGGAGAATGAGTTTTTATGCCTCATGCAGGGAGGCATGACAGTTACAGAGTATAAGCATCGGTTTACAGAGTTGGGAAGATACGTCCCGACGATACTTGCTGATGAGCAGATGCGCATACACGATTTTCTGAGGGCTTGCGACCTGATATTCGGTCGAAGATGTGC
The DNA here is from genome assembly GCA_037074715.1 of Magnolia kwangsiensis. NCBI lineage: Eukaryota > Viridiplantae > Streptophyta > Magnoliopsida > Magnoliales > Magnoliaceae > Magnolia > Magnolia kwangsiensis. The sequence continues at coordinate 81,228,252 of CM073579.1, forward strand.
TGCGTCAACATACCCTCCTATGCAGAGCTGATACATATGTCCATGAGGGCAGAGCAGGATGTTGATCGACTTGCACGATCTCGTGGCCTTGTGGTTGCTAGGCCACGACCAGATACGCAGGATGGGCCATTTCTTGGCAAGAGGCCTCGCATCGACCCTCCTCCTAAGGCTACAGCGCCAGTACTTCCGATGAGGCACCCCGGTGTGACATGTGCCTACTGTGGGAGGCCAGGCCACACTGCAGAGAGTTGCTTTGCTCGGATGAGGGATAGCGAGTTTTCACCGCCACAGAAGATCTATCGTCCTTGCCCACCGACATTATCTGTTCCACCCTTACGGTCGGCTCCTGCCATCCTTGTTTCAGACCTCCAGTGCCTCAGTTCTGGCCGCCTCAACGGCCCATGATACCGCGGCTGAACCGTCCACATCAGGCTCGGGTACATGCATTGACAGGAGAGGCATCCGAGAAAGAGACTATCCAGCCCTTGGCCTTCGAGGTCATCGCCCACATTGGAGGTATTCTTATACTTATGATGGTGGATACAAGATCCATGATTTCATTGATATCGCATTGCGTAGTCAAGCGCCTTGGGCTACCAACTATTCGGATGGATGGGGTGCGAGTTCTTACAGCGAACGGGACCTTTTCTGATGCCACCATGATGTGTGAGGGTTATTTGGTGGATCTAGGGGGTAGGACGATGGCTCTTGACCTTGTCATCGACCCCTCTCTCTATTATCTCGACGTCATTCTTGGCATGGATTGGCTGACTGCAGGGAGGGGCGAGATTGACTGCGAGACCCGTATGGTGACAATCTACGAGCCAGAGGGCACGCCCTTTTCATTTTTAGTGCAGGTTAATCTCTCCTTCCGAATATTTGGCTACGCTTCCTTATTGCGGGACATTGATGCCCCGATACTTGATCACACGCTAGTTGTCCGTGATTTTGGAGATCTATTCAGGAAGATTCCTGGTTTGCCACCTCAGCGAGAGATCAATTTTACTATCGACTTGGTATCTGGTTCGACTCTCGTCTCACTGCCGACGTATCGCATGACTCTGTGTGAGATGGAGGAGTTGAGGAAACAGATTGATATTCTGTTGGAGGTTGGCTTCATTTGGCCGAGTGTGTCTCCTTGGGGAGCACCGGTACTATTTGTGATGAAGAAGGATGGTTTGCTGCGATTATGTATTGACTATCGCAGGCTAAACTAGATTACGGTGAAGAATAGATATCCCTTGCCCAGGATAGATGACTTGTTTGATCAGCTAAGAGGAGCGCAGTACTTCTCAAAGATTGATCTACAGTCAGGGTATCACCAGTTGTGCGTCAGGGATGAGGACGTGTAAAAGACAGCTTTCATGACCAGCTTTGGCCACTACGAGTTCCTCGTGATGTCGTTTGGTCTTACGAAAGCACCAGCCGTGTTCATGGATCTGATGAACAGAGTATTTCGGCCTTTCCTCTATTGATTTGTCATTGTGTTTATAGACGACATTTTGGTATATTCCAGGAGTCGAGAGGAGCATGAGGAGCTCTTGCGATTGGTCCTGGATACATCGAGACAACACTAGTTGTTCGCACAATATAAGAAGTGTGACTTCTGAAAGGAGGAAGTCAAGTTCCTGGGACATGTGGTGTCCAAGGATGGGATGGCAGTGGACCTTGCTAAGGTAGCCGCGGTGTAAGACTAGGAGCAGCCTAGTTCTGTCACTGAGGTGAGGAGTTTCCTAGGTTTGGCAGGTTACTATCGACGTTTTATTCGAGATTTCTCGAAGATAGCCTGACCTCTATCTCAGTTGACACGAAAAAATGTGAAGTTCGCCTAGAATGAAAAGGTGAAAACAGCTTTTCAGGAGCTGAAGGACAAGCTTACATCCGTCCTTGTGCTAGTATTGCCAGAGCAAAGGGTTAAATACATGAAATACACTGACGCATTTAGCGTTGGTCTAGGTTGTGTCCTTATGCAGAAGGACAGGGTAATTTCGTATGCCTCGAGACAATTAAGGAAGCACGAGGAGAATTACCCTGCACATGACCTTGAGTTGGTAGCCGTTATTTTCGCATTGAAGCTCTGGAGACATTACCTCTACAAAGAGGAGTTTGAGCTCTTTTGCGACCACAAGAGCCTCAAGTACATATTCACACAGCAGGACCTGAATATGAGGCAGCAACGATAGATGGAGACTTTGAAGGACTTTAAGTTTGAAGTTTTCTACCATCCGGGCAAGGCGAACCTTGTGGCTGATGCGTTGAGCCGCAAGAAGGCGATAGAGTTTGCGGCTCCGCTGATGGTTGCCGAGTGGGACATGGTTGAGTTTTTGAGAGACTTTGAGCAGAAACTTACCGTGGAGGAGCCATTTGAGCTCATCGCATGTGTTCAGGTGCGACCTCTTATCGATGACAGAGTCATCGAGGCACAGAGGGATGATGTGCGTCTGACTGAGCTTCGAGAGCAAGCAAGTGATGATGGAGATGTCGAGTGGAAAATTGGAATGGATGAGGGCTTACGTTACCGTGGCCGCCTATGCGTCCCAGATATTCCCAACTTGAGACGAGAGATTCTCGAGGCTGCGCACAGTTCCAGACTTGCGATGCATCCGGGCAGCATAAAGATTTATCGCGACGTGAAGAGGACCTATTAGTGGGATGGTATGAAGACCCACATTGCAGAGTTCGTGTCCCGTTGTCTCACTTGCCAGCAGGTGAAGGCAGAGCATTGCAGACCTCCTGGTCTCCTTCAGCCTATGCTCATAGCTGAGTGGAAGTGGGACTTTATTTCTATGGACTTCATTTCAGGACTACCGAAGACTAGGAAGGGACATGATTCTATTTTGGTGATCGTCGACCATCTGACGAAGTCGGCGCACTTCCTATCGATCAGAGTTACGAACTCTGCAGACGAGTTAGCCAGGCTGTATATCAGAGAGATAGTGCATCTGCATGGAGTTCCTTTAGAGATCGTGTTGGACAGAGACACGCGTGTTACTTCTATTTTCTGAACTCGTATCCAGAAAGATATGGGTGTGAAGTTGAAGTTCAGAACTGCCTTCCACCCACAGACAGACGAACAGATAGAGCGGGTGAACCATATTCTAGAGGAAACGTTGCGAGCTTGCGTGTTGGATTTTAAGGACAGTTGGGACGATTGTCTTCCATATGCAGAGTTCGCGTACAACAACAGTTTTCAGACGAGTATCGGTATGGAACCTTACGAACCCTTATATGGGCGACCTTGCCGAGCACCGCATTGTTGGGCAGAGGTTGGTGAGCGCAGATTGATTGGCCCAGAGATAGTGCAGGCGACCTCGGAGAAGATTGATATCATCAGACGCCGGCTTCTTACAGCGCAGAGCAGACAGAAGAGTTATGCCGATACGAGACGGCGCCGGCTAGAGTTAGCGGTTGGAGATCACGTGTTTTTGAGAGTTTTTCCTATGAAGGGAGTCCTTCGGTTCGGGAAGAAGGGAAAACTATCACCGCGATTCATTGGCCCATTACAGATTCTTGATTGTGTGGGTGCAGTGGCTAATCTTCTGGCTTTGCCCACGCCTCTCGTGAGAGTACACAACGTATTTCATGTTTCTATGCTGAAGAAATACGTTCCTGATCCTTCCCATATCATTAGATGGGAGAAGGTGCAGTTAGGTGAGGATGTGACATATACACTGCGACCGGCGTGTATACTAGACAGGAAGGAGCAGGTACTGCGTAATAAGGTCATCCCCCTTGTGAAGGTGTTGTGCATGCATCACTCTTAAGAAGAGGCAGCATGGGAGACGAAAGCCGAGATCAGAAAGAACTACCCATAGCTTCTCGAGGAGTACGAAAAGGTACAAATTTCGAGGACAAAATTTATTGTTAAGGGGGATAGATTGTAACGCCTCGAAAAAATCCGTATAGAGATCCAAGTACCAACTAGATCAGAAATAACTTAGGATTAATTCCTTTAGAAATTAAGCGTAAGTTAACTAGCGCTATGCTAGATTAGCTGTGAAATTGTCCCTGATCGCTTTAAATACGTTCTGCAAGACCCAAAACTTGTAGAAGCAATGACGCTATAATACCCTAAAACCTAGGATCAAACTCTAAACCAGTTTGCTCTCAGGAACCCTTTGAAACTTTGTATTGAATCTAGACCACGTGTCGTGAGTCCAATATCTACAATCTCAGACCATTAGGACCGCTTAGCTGGACTTGACAATCATTTTGAAAATCAAGCCCAACCGATGTTCTGAGGCTATTTCATTGAGCCTGGAGCAAGGAGTGTGAGAAAGAGTTAAATTCATAAAAATTTAAATGTCAATTAAATGAATCTGGCACGTTTCTCTTGCGGGTTCAGTATAAGCATTCAGACCGTCGGAATCTGATCCAAATACACCCTCGAATCAGGGAACATTTCTCACTCAGGTCAGTGTACTTGGAATCTTCGATCGAGTCTCCATGACCGCTGAACTGAAACTGGTCCACCACGTGCGATCTGAGAACACTACCAGACTGAAAACTTAATGTGATCAACATCCGGCATCCATGAGCTTAAGTCCGACCGCATTCGGCCAGGGGACCTCCCGAAATGTTCTTTTGGATCGGAAAAGACCCGATTTGGTTATAACCCAAGTATACCTTGGTTCCAAGTCTAAATGGGTGAGTTTCTAACCTATTTAAGGGCCTTAAACCCTCTCATATCTCTCCCATCCGAATTTATAATAAACCCTAGAAAGAGAAGAGAGAGAAAGTGAGAGATTGTGAGAGAGTTGTGGGAGAAACTTCCTGCCACTTGCTACAGCTTCTGCACGTGTTTAATCACCACATTCAAATCACTTTCCTGGTGATTCCAACTCATTTCAAGGTAAGAAAACCCTAACCACTACCTGTTTTAGGGATTCCATAGATACAAATAGCAAAGTAGCTAATTCATCTTGTGATATAGGTCGACATATCGCCGTTGATAAAGCGTAGACTTTCTATTCGAATCAATACGCGTCTACGGCGAAAGGTGAGGATTTTAGACACTTAGATTGACTGATTTCAAAGCTTTCAATGTTGTTTAATAGTAGATTATCGATGAGAGCGCCGTTTGACATGTAGAACATGCTGGTTCGTTTTTCATTTCGTATAAGTATGAAAAATATGAGATTTAGGGTATTTTAGGTATTTGTAGGAAATACTGTATACGTCTGTATTTTGTAAAAATGATTGTCATGTTTATTTGTCGTGTTATGATATTAGATATGCGTGTATGATCTTTTTGGCGAAGAGATTCGCCCTAGTGCGGACTTTAGGTCGACATACGCTATGTAGACTAAAGTGTGTAGATTAAGTGTTTGTATAAATGTTTGTATTAGTATGTATTGAGTGAATGTTGTGGTAGATTAGTCTTGAGATTGAATTCTCAATCAATATGATGATATACATGATTTCCTCCATGTTGTTATTGAATTGATTTCCTTATATGTATGGAATACATGTGTTTTGGTTGATTTGCTTACGTTGTATGTTATAACATGTTGCTAACATGCTTGGATTGTTTGTATTTCATTTCTATTACTCTCATATGTTCGTTGATGTAAACTGCAAGTGCTTGGGGCTATAACCTAGTCCATGCAGTCAGTAATGGATTGAATTCGTGGTTGGTTTCCATTTGCCATGAAGGACGCGTCGATGAATGCGAGTCGTGTTTTGGGTTGGCGGCAGTGGTTAGACTATACGAGATTTTTTATGCACTTCATGTCGTTCAGCTTGAGGTGCACTCATACTAGTCGAGCTCGTCAAGTAACCCGATTGACCGTTGATTGTTCACCTTGTATGAGTTATAACTGCTTGAACCTACGGTACTGAACTTACCAGTGGAACCCCTGATAACCATGGTACCTTGATCCATAAAGACTCATGAGCTAGGCATGGTGGTATGGGACACTGTGGTCGAGCTGTCGGCCTACGCTGGGGCCACAAATCTCCCCGTAGTGACCAGTGAGTACCTTAGACTCGTGAGCCGATTGTGGTGGTATGGGACACTACATTCGTGCTGTCGGCCTACTCTGATTGGTGATGAGCCCTTTGTAGTGACCTCGAGCGTATTCTGAGTCTACGGGAGGCGACGACCCTTCCATAGCAACAAGAGTACATTAGGCCTGTATTGATAAGATGATGGGGGAGCGGTGCAATGAGTGCAAGCAACAACCCTGATAGCCCTTGCAGCGACCTATATAGGATCTGTGTTTGGATTGATATAAGGAAGGTACCTTAGTTTTCCAATACTACTGTATGAAAGGACTAATAATAACTCGATAATCATTTTCACATCACACTGCATGTGCCTCGAAGATGTGGAGCACTGAGAGAAGAAAGCATGCCGCGGACGTAAGATGGTGTCGCATGAGGGAGTATGTCGGTGAGGGTATCCATCATGTCATTTCATGCTTGTATTAACAATAGTATTTTGGAATGTCTGATTGCCTGCTTACTATTATCGTGTGATTAATTTGATAACATGCTAATCTTTGCTCTATGATTCCACTGAGTTGATCACTCACTCCCACGTTACGGGACTGTGTTTGCAACACCTACCAGACTCTGTCTTAGATGCAGGTTGTGAGGAGATCCAGGAGCCGGAGCCGGACCAGGACGAGTTCTCGTATATGCAGTTCGCTGACGGCTTTACGTAGGTGGCCTGGATCGGTGGGACTTGCTAGTTGGACCATATGACATTTTGATTTTTGGTTTATTATATGTATTTGTGACTCAGAGATATATTCATACTTTGGAGATAGTTCGAGATTATTTTATTTTTCATACAGTGATATATATATTCTTCAGTCTTTCGCTTGCATTTTATCATTGGATCTGGAGTATGAATTGCAGTTTTGGTATAATCTTACTCATGTAAATGCTCTAACTCAGACAACATTGAATCATAATAATATTTTTTGCATAAGTGATAGTCTGGAACTTAGGAGTCGGGTTTCTACACGACCCCCGATTTTTAGGGTGTTACATGGTGGTATGAAATTACCTTTGTAATTTTGTTGGACTATTTTGAGCTCTTTTGGTAACACCAAAGGTGCTATTCGGAGGCACATATCTCTTACTAACTATAGACAGATTTTCCTGTTTTAATTCCTTGTTCATTTAATCATTTATCAACTTGGAACTTGCTAAAGCCAAGACTAAAGGGAAGAAAATATAAACTCAGAATTGGCTTTGAATTGATGACCTAAGTAGTTTGTCATATTTGGGTTGGGATCATCTATTTGCAAGGTGAAGATCGTAGAAGCGATTCTTTATCTTCAATGTAGCTTTGGTACTTTCTTATCCAATTGCATCGACGGTCTTCATTTGCCAAGAACTCATCCGACTACTTGACACAACTAGTCACATAATTGACAAACAAGTGTATAAAGGTGGGTTCACTTTCAATCTCCCCATTTGTCAATTACATGATAAAAACAACTTAACCTATGACCGTGTCATGGTCCATACCAATGACATACCAAAACAATAAAAGATTACATATCAAAAGTGAAATTTACAACTCAAGACTTGACATATAAAACAAAATCATAATGCTCCCCCTTAATGTCTACCAAGAATAACTTGCAACAAGGGAAAAACTAATTTTTGTAGAAAATAAACATTGTTTTGGTGGGTAGGTTTCTTCCCCCCCTTTTTGTCAGTTATTGGCAAAGGATTTACCAGAAAGCAATCCAATAACATAGAGATGATAATCCAGAAGGTAAGAGAATAGAGCAGATAACTCATATAATGATATAGGCATAAAGACCATCTATTAATAAATGTTAAGAATGAAAAGAGGTACATAGGAAATACTGTTGAAACAGTTAAGTTTGGTAGCAAATCCTCCAGCTAATGTCAAGGGAGAGCAAGGGAAAAATTAGTGCAAAAACAAACTGTTTAGAGTTCGGGTTTTTTTATTTTGACAAGAAACGAAATGTGTTTTGGATGGAAAACTTTCATTCAAAACATGGAGGATAATCACTTTGTTCATTCATTTTGAATTCTTTACATCCTTTTCTCCTTTGATTCCAAATAGAATATGCATGAATATTATAGTAACATAAGAATTTAGCCTTCATACTATATATAAATACAAGAAAATATTAAACATAATATTGAGTACTATCTCAGAAGCTATTGTGCAATGCTAGGAGTCATTTTGCACTATTAGAAATCATTGTGCACTAGCAGAGGTCGTTGTGTGCAAGCAGAGGTCGTTGTGCGCTGCAGAGGTCATTTGTGTAGCAACTTGTTATGCGACGGCCTCTGTTGTGCGTCGGACTCCGTTGCGCTTTGGAGCACCCCTTTGTGCGCTGGCCTCCGATGTGTGTCAATACCATTGTGTGCTAGTGGTGTTGTGCGCCGCACAACACCCTTCCCGCACATTAGCTTCGGACTTTACCTTCTCTTCTTTCTCTTCCCACTTTTGTTCTGGCTATGCTCGATTGCTCATGACCCCACCAGAGGGGTCAAGGGGTATTTATAACCTTCCCACACGTGTGAGTCATGCCACGTAAGCTTCGTGCGACCTCACTTTGTGCGGCTCTTGCTGTGCGCCAATCATTGTGCGGAGTCTGTTGTGCTCCAACTGTTGTGCAGATTTTATTGTGCTCTAACCATTGTGCAGATTTTGTTGTGTGCTCCAACTATCTGTGCACAGGGCCCATTTCCGCACAATACTATCTTTTTCCACACAATAATGCCATTTACCCGCACAATACTTATCTTTACCCACTTTACTTATTTTTATGCTCCAACAGATGCCCCTGTATTTTCTTTTGAAACCTTTAAAAAAATAAAATGCAGGATCAATCTCTAAAAAGAAAAATACTATTCCGCTTTCCTCCTATTGTGCAATTATTTCCTCCATTGTGCATAAATTTATTTACACACAATCATTTATCGCACAACAAGTAGTGCACCACCATTTGCGCACAATCAGTTGCGCACACCTAGTCACGCACAATCAATTAGCGCACACCTAGTCAGGCACAATCAACCGTGAACATCTATAAATACTAAAGTCTGCTTCATTTGTGCCATCAGTCTCCACTGCTCTACTCCGTACTTGTGCGATTTTACACATCCTTTATGCGATATCCTTGTTGTGCGCCACACAACGGTTATTTTGCACATAGATTATTCCCTGCTTAATCAGAATCCCCTACATTCTAGGTAGCACTCCATCCCTACGCACAATGATCTGCGCACAATGATCGGCGCCCAGTGATCTGCGCACAGTGATCCACGCACAATGATCTGCGCACAGTGATCTGCGCATAATGATCTGCACACAGTGGACTATACTCAGTTGTTTTACGCATAGTGACTATTCTGTACATCTTTTGCATATTCTTCCTCCCTGCATCTCTTTTCTTCACTCAATAATCCTTCTTCCTAACTCTAATCTTTTGTTAACTCTTAATCAGAATCTCTAGATGGCGAGCTCTAAAAGACCATTTGCTTCCTCAAGTGCTGCTGGCAGATCTGAACCACAACCCAATGAAACTCAAAACCCTAAAAGGCCTCATTCTGGTGGAAATTACAGTTCCTTTTTTAAGGAACCAGCACCTATCATTGTGAATTTTGTCGACCGCATTCCACTCCTGTCCAAAAATATCCGCACGACGATCGTCATAAAAGAAATAAAGAGTCCTCCCCTCTCGGGACAAGAATCAGACTGGGAAGAATGGCTAAAATATACCACCAACTATTGCACCGATATTACTCGTCTCCCAGATGCAGAGGCTTCTCCTCCCTCAACTGTTCCCCCACGAACCAGAGCGAGACACCCAAATGAAGTTTTCCAGGAGAGAATTCGAGAACACAACCGAAGACGCTTTCAAAATGCGTGGGACTCAGTAAAATTAGCTACGGAGCTAATTAAATTTCATAATCTGTATAAAGACGAGACCATTACTCTCCCTCTACAGCTTCAACGTCACCGTTCAATTCTCGAAAGTGAACCCAGAGGCTTCATGACTCAAAACAGGTTCCTCTATACATCCAATTGGGTTATCAAAGAGCCACACATCCTTGAGGGCTACCTTTTAGATAAAGGTTTAACTTAGAAGACCGGTCAAGTGAGATACATGCGTTTTCTTGCACCGTGCCATGATCCCCATTCTTTGTATCCTACTCATTTCTTTGAGACCATTCAACAACGCTTCCGCTGCCATGACTCTTTATGGGGTAAGGAAGAATTCAAAACACGGGGCCTCTGGACAACCCGTCCATACTATAGTGCCTGGACCAAAGCAATTTTAACAAAGTACGAGAATGCTCTACGTACCGCCCAAATTTACGATGCTATAGAAGCCACTTCTGAAATTTTTTTAAAAGACACGATAATTTATAAAGGCTTCTTGAAGTACTGGTTCTCAGTTACAAACTCTTTCCATCTTCCAATAGGAGAAGTGAGAATTACATTATGGGATCTTAACAGAATGGTCGGCTTTCCCATCTCAGGATCTTTCCTCGACGAATATGTTCCTTCAAATCTGGAGTTTGCTTATATTAGATCTGATAGAGTACCCAAAATTACAGCATCGACTATTGGGCTTTTCCACGAGACATCTTACTTTACTGATGTCCACAAGATCTCTCCTCTTCAGTGGCTGGCACATTTTTCTCGTTACTTGGTATAAGCATTTTAACTTTTCTCCTTTCTTCTCAAATAATACTTATTCTATAAATCAAAACTTGCTCACTGATTTTCCTTTACTTTCAGGTTCTCTAGTAGTCACTACGCTGAATTAGAAGCCAATAGTAAGAAAATAAAGGGCCCAGCTAATTTTACTGCTGACATTGAACTAGCTGCTTTCCTGGCCTACTGGTTGAGCTTTGTTGTGCTCCCTAATTTAAAATTTTCAGATTCAATACGACCAACCTTATTTGTGGCAGCAGGGGTAATGACAGAAGGAAGAAAGAAATATTCCTTAGCCCCTCCAGTCTGATGCTCACTATACAGGGCTTTTGGTCATACCGCGACGCAATGCTGAAGCCCGGCGATAGGAATTACACCTGCTTTTGCACCATGGCATTATTTCTCTGGATGGCTCAGCATTTATTTTCCTTGGACGTATAACGACCCAGAGAAAGTTTACGTTCATCCAAATCGTTTACCTCTGTGGTACTTTTTGAATAGGAAAATGATAAAGAAGAGCTATGAATGGATAACCGACAAAATTGATAGCACCGAATCTATCGATTTCTTCCCTTTTTACGTAGATTATCAAGCCGAAAACAAATACGTGGTAAATACCAATGACTTGCAGCCTCTCAAAAGGACTTTCTTTCTCTGCATCTGCGTTGTAATCTTCCATTGAGAGAGGGACTAGAATTCTGGCGAGAACCATATTATCCGAATTGGTTTGCTAGATACTTCGGCTATGATCAAACCGTACCCACAGCAAGTGATGAAGTCACCCGCACCATGAGGAGCTATGAAGTTGGTCCTTATAACTGGTCCATAATATGGAAGCAACTCCTGTCCAGAAATTTTGGTTCTTGGTTCGTGCTTCCTGGATACAATCACAAAGTAATAGCTTCATATTCTTGGATGCGATGGTGGAGTCAGCAATATCATCTAGTACTCAATTATTTTCCAGTAGATCGACCTGTCTGGATTCCTCCCCCTCATCTGAGGAACTATAGACCAAAACAAGGAATTAAATACTTCTATGAAATGGATCATGCCGCCACTCCAGGAAAATTTTGCTGTAAAATTTCTGTTGAAGAATCCATTAGAGAATTGAAACCCCCAAACACTTTAGAGGGTTGGATTGCCTTCGGTTCTCCTCTGGATTTGTTAAGTCAAGAAGAAAGATCAGCTGTTCTCGCCAATGAATGTGAAGCAGCAGGTAATACTCTGCCTTCTCCTACTCCAGAAGGGGAAAATCAGCCTACGCATTCTACTCCTGTCGTTCATCCTGTTATGGACCCTTCTACAACCTCGCAGCCTATTGATCGTGCAAATGCTTCAGTTACTCCTGTTGTAGACCTTACAGAAGCAACAACTCATTCTACCGTAGTAACAACCCCTCCAGCTTTACGCCAAATCATTATTACCATGTCTCCTATGACTTGCTCTCGTACCAAATTGTTGTCTCCCGAAGTTTCGGTGCAACCAGCCCCTTCTCCTTCTCAATGTACACGTCTTTTTCCTGTGAAGACTGTCTATAAAGGGAAGGAGCCCATATCTGATGAAGACAACTTCGGTTCATCGAAATATTCAGCTAATACACTGAGCGAAGATACATCCTCTCCTACAAGTCTCACTGATGAAGTAAGTGCTTTACTGAATGCAGATACTGATGTTGAAGTAGATGTTGGAGGGGGTAATGATACTGGGGTTAGATCCCCTCTCCTTGAGGTTCCACCCACTCAACCCGACACCTCTCAACCCCTTTTGGAGGCTTCACTGGATAACGAGGAGCAACTTGATTACGAAGAATATGGCGGTACTCTTAGTAGAAACATCTTCCTTTCTTTTGATGCTTCGTATTCACCCCGCATTATAGAAACTGCCGATGTGGTAGCTCATACCACGTTAACTTCAAAAGATGTAGAGATTCATCTATCAGAGACTCAAGCAATAACAGGAAATATAATTCCTCTTCCTGGTCCAAAAGAGTCTAGACCATCAATCCATCAGTTATCTGATGCTTCTACTCGAGCCACCAATTCCCCTATCATACGTCCTCCTTTTATTCAACCGGTGGCTCGAAGCTTAAAATTTCTTCCTGATCCAACTGACATTCCAACGCCAAGTACTCTGAACTTAAGCACTGTGGGAACTCAAGAACTTTCTTTTAATGCCATCCCAACTACCGCAGTTCCTAGCTCTATTGCTCCTGCAACTCACTCGGCATCAGTTACTCTCACCCCCACCCCTAGTATATATATTTTTTCATTTTCAAATCCTCACAATGGATATAGATTCTCATTTTAAGCTTATACTTCTCTATCTATCTTTTAGTTTCAGTCGCTCCAGCACCTAGCGGATCTAAAGGATCTAATTAGTGGCTGCGGCTTTTGACAAATTTTCTCTTAAAAAGGTGCCCCCTCTTATGTTGGGACTTTTCAAGCATGTAATTTCTATTATTGTCAGTACTTTTAAAGATCTGAGCCAATGGACCTTTTTGGATGGTGCCATAGCAGTTCTTGCTCCCGCCGCTCGCTTGGCACGTATCGATGTTCAAGGTCTTTATACTGCTTTGTCACAATTTTTTGATTCCACGAAGACTTTAGAGGTAGCATGGAATATGGTTGTGGCTCCTGAAATTCTGGATCTCCAGTGGGAATTGATATTTCTTAAAGAGAAGCTCTCTAAAGCAGACAGTACCCTTGCTAACCATAATACTGTTAATCAGTCACTCCAAGAGAAATTAGAGGTTTCAGAAGGAAACAAAGAAAACATTACCACTCAAATTGCCTTTCTTGAAAAAGAAATTTTATCACTCAAGAGTCAATGGGAGGTGAAAATTTTGGCTGCCTGTCAGATCTAAGCAGAACTTGAAGCAAATGCTCAATTAATCAATACCATACAAGCTGACCGGCTAAAAGATGCAGAGGCTGCTACTTCTTTTGCATCTGAATTGACCGGCGTTCCTGATAAGCTAACTTGATCCTTGAAGCCAAGCGTGTAACTGCTGTATTACAATCTCAATTGACAGAAGAATTGCAATAATACTTGGAAGTTTTGAACCTAACTGAAGATTTATGAATTTCATTTTATAAACTTTGCATGTAAATATTCTTTTGAAATCATGTTATATAATCAACTTTACACCATTTTATTATTGCAGATCTACATCATAGATTATCCTATGCATGCTTGTTTATTTCGATATAATACTTTATTGCAGTATTTTTAACAGACTATCGTATGTTATGATTGTTCGCGCGGGATCCTCCTATATGATTTTACTTTGATAGGCGATGCTATATTTCAGTCTAGTTAGATAATAAATAACACACAGTTTAAGCTCTTGAGTAGTTGGAGCGATTATGGCCGTAAATGGGATTTATGCACTGGGATGGCCACAGTAACTCTTCAGAGTTCACAGGACTTTGCCAGGCTACCTTAAGTACCCAATCCAAGGATGTCGGTCCATTAATGAGTAAGTTTTTATATCCTTTCTCATGAGTTAATACCGAAATCAAACCGATGATCTGGGGCCCCCCTTTTTTTTGAATTGAGGATATTTTCTTCCTCATTCATAACACCGTCGGAGAGCTCACAAACTGCATTGGTCTTATGTATAATTCACTGCCGTCAACTTTATGTGATTGACTATATATAGTTCACCATATCGTCCATCCTGCTAAATCGATAATTGATATTTTCACCATTACTGAAAATGTTCTAAGAATGTCCATATTCTGTTTTAAATGATGAATCAAGTTAGTGATGATAGCAATCGTCGATAAAAATGAGCAGTAAGTATTTCGTTATAACGAGCATTTCGTGATGACAGCTTGTGATATATGGACGCTTGAGATAATCATCGATATCACTTTATTGATATATAGTTGATGATGTATAGTTGATGATATATAGTTGATGATGATTAACAATAATCATCGATATTAGTTGCAATCATCGACGCTTGAGATAAGCATCAACAACAGTGATCATTAGTGCTTCTGATATATATACTTTGATAACTCGCGTCTTTTATTCTTTCACATGAAGGAGAGTACATGACTTCATCTTTCGCAGTTCTTTTGCTTGTGAAAATAGAATATAGGGCCATGGGCCATGCCTGTAAAGGCTATTTCATCCTTTAATTTTTTCATCTGTAATCCCCCCCCCCCCCCCCCCCTCTTTAATATAGAAAATCATTTTAATATTCTTCTAAATTAAAAGGTCTCTTCACTGTTAAGGATAATACTTTTTGAGGAAGCGAGCATTGACCGGTGTACCGATGCCTCATCTGTCTTGGTCTGTCACCCTATATGCCCCATTAGAGTAAACTTAAGTTATTATATACGAACCATCCCATTTAGGATCAAACTTTCCCCCTGTTCTTCTAGTGACCATTATCAGTCTTTTCAACATTAAAACCAAATCCCCTTTTCTGAAGGATCGGTGTTTAACCTTCTTATCAAAGGCTGCAAAAACTCTGGCTTGATATAACTGTAGCCACTGTTGAGCTTCCAGTCTCCTCTCATCAAGCATATCTAACTCTTTGAGTCGTATTTTTGCATTTTCATCATCCGTGATTGATTGATGCACTGCTACTCTCAGTGAAGCTACTT
This sequence comes from Magnolia kwangsiensis, assembly GCA_037074715.1. NCBI lineage: Eukaryota > Viridiplantae > Streptophyta > Magnoliopsida > Magnoliales > Magnoliaceae > Magnolia > Magnolia kwangsiensis. Next base: position 81,243,534 of record CM073579.1, read on the forward strand.
GTACCTCGATTGGTATAACTGCTTCCACGCCATAAACTAACGAATATGGAGTAAATTGTGTCATTGTATGATGCATTGTTCTGTAGGCCCGCAGAGCCTCTTGCATTTTTTCATCCCAGTCACGCTTATTCTCACTCACCGTCTTCTTCAAAATTTTTACAATCGTCTTGTTAAACGCTTCAGCCAAACCATTGGCTGGTGGGTAGTAAGGGGTTGAGAAAGACTAATGAATGCCAAACTTTTGGCATAACTTCTCTACTCCTCTATTCTTGAAAGGAATACCGTTGTCTGTAATGATTCTTTTTGGGATACCATGGCAATATATTATCGCATGCCGGATGAAATTAACCACATCTTTCTCTTTAACATTCCGTAGTGCAATTGCTTCCATCCATTTGGAGAAATAATTCATCGCTACTAAGATGTACTACTTCCCCCTAGACGATAATGGATTTATAGGCCCAATAACATCGAGGCCCCGTGTAGAAAAAGGTCAAGAAGTAATCGACTGATGAAGATCTTTAGGAGAAATATACATAATATCCCCATGGATCTGGCACTCATGACATCGCTTCACATAATCGATCGCATCTTTAAACATTGTTGGCCAATAATACCCCATCCGATGCACTCGGTGAAACAATTTCCTCCCAGCTTGATGTCCAATCGATTCGTCAGCATACTCCACAACGAACCTTGTCGAAGTAAAGTAGAAGACTGTGTTCTTTTGAGTGATTACCATTTGCTGAGATAATTATAGTATTCTTCTTGCTTCTTTTGTATATTCCTGAAAGAATATAATAGATTAGTGTTTATATTAACTTATAACCTATTTTGGAGATAAAAGGTAGGATGTCCCCAGTGGAGTCGCCATTTTGTTTCGACAAGAAACGAAATGTGTTTTGGATGGGAAACTTTCATTCAAAACATAGAGGATAATCGCTTTGTTCATTCATTCTGAATTCTTTACATACTTTTCTCCTTTGATTCCAAATAGAATATGCGTGAATATTATAGTAACATAAGAATTTAGCCTTCATACTCTATACACATACATGAAAATATTAAACATAATGTTGAGTACTATCTTAGAAGCCATTGTGCAATGCTAGGAGTCATTTTGCACTATTAGAAATCATTGTGCACTAGCAGAGGTCGTTGTGTGCAAGCAGAGGTCGTTGTGCGCTGCAGAGGTCGTTTGTGTAGCCACTTGTTGTGCGATGGCCTCTGTTGTGCGTCGGACTCCATTGCACGTTGGAGCACCCCTTTGTGCGCTGGCATCCGATGTGTGTCAATACCATTGTGCACTAGTGGTGTTGTACGCCGCACAACACCCTTCCCGCACATTAGCTGGGGACTTTACCTTCTCTTCTTTCTCTTCCCACTTTTGTTCTGGCTGTGATCAATTGCTCATGACCCCACTAGAGGGGTCAAGGGGTATTTATAACCCTCCCACACGTGTGAGTCATGCCACATAAGCTTCATGTGACCTCACTTTGTGCGGCTCTTTCTGTGCGATCATTATGCAGATTCTGTTGTGCTCTAACCATTGTGCGGATTTTGTTGTGCTCTAACCATTGTGCGGATTTTGTTGTGCGCTCCAACTGTCTGTGCACAGGGCCCATTTCCACACAATACTATCTTTTTTCGCACAAGAATGTCATTTACCCGCACAACACTTATCTTTACCCACTTTCCTTATTTTTATGCTCCAACATTTTTTAATTGTGTAAGCCCACATAGAAAGACACAATTGTAAGGTTTTGAGTGAACCTGTAAAAACCTATCTTGATAGTAAATGCTAATATCCCCTGTGTGAGGATATTAGGAGTGGAGTAGCATTTTGTGTGGTTGTTATTAAACAGTTGGTGAACACACAGGCAAACCACTATAATCCCTTGTGTCTCATGGTTGAATGGTTTATATTTCATATCTTTTATTATTCATTTGTGGGATGTATATGGGGATGTGAATGTTGTAATCATTTATTTCAAGCATTGTAGGAATGTTGTAATAATTTAGTAATTATTTCTTTCGATTCCTTTATTTGCATTCTTATTTGTTCTAGCAAGGTTGCCCTGTCATTTCTATGGTGCATGGTTGTCCTTAGAACAATATATAATTGATTACAGTTTATTCTGCTGTACAGTTTACATTTAATTTTCTTTTCCTCTTCGATTTGAGTTTTGATACAAAGACCTTTCTAGAAATAAGGTTGTCCTACCATAAACTCTGGTTTTTGGTGTAAGGTTGTCCTTAAAATAATATTTGTATCAACATCTCAAGATCTAAATTTTGAGGTTACTTTATATTCTTTACATTCCTGTATTGGGATTGGTTTACTTTAATTGCTGGCTATCGTATTTGTTTAATTTCCGTTGTTAAAAGTTTTATTTGGCATTGTCCTATTCACCCCCCCCCCCCCCCCCCCCCCCCCCCCCGCCCTCTAGGACTTATAGCTAGGCCTTTTCAAGTGGTATCAGAGTCTAATAGCTCTTTTTTCTTAATTCTTGGATTTATTTCCTGAGCTAACTATTTAAGCTATTCAAGATGTCAAATTTTGATAGTGTATCAGTCACTAGGCCACCACCCTTTGATGGCTCCAACTATGCTTATTGGAAATCCAGGATGAGAATATTCTTAAAATCCATGGATGAAAGTGTGTGGCTGGCCACTATGAATGGTTGGAACCCTCCTACTACTAAAGTAACTGGAGTTGATGGTTCAAAATCTATGAGAATAACACCTTATTTCTCGTGGACCACACTATAGAAAAGTCAGATTAGTGCAAATGCTAAAGCACTAAATGCAATCACTTGCGCACTATTACTAGATGAATTCAAAATAATTATCTCCTATGATTCTGCAAAGCAAGCTTGGGATATATTAGAAATGACACATGAGGGTACCTCAATTATCAAGAAATTGAAAGTTCAACTCCTTTCAACTAAATTTGAAGAAATTCATATGGAGGAAAATGAAACATTTATGAACTTTTATACTCGATTAAATGACAATGTAAACTCTACGTGGGGTCTTAGTGATAGAATCCCAGAAAGTAAAGTGTGTGCAAAAATACTACGCTCACTTCCTGAACAGTTCAACTCTAAAGTAACCGCGATCCAGGAACTTCGTGATACGGATAATATGAGGGTTGAGGAGTTAGTTGGTTCTTTACAAACCTACGAGTTAGCTTTTAAAGCACCAAAAGGAAAATCAATTGCTCTTAAAACTTCTAAAACCAATTTTTAAGAAAATTCTGTTGTAGATAACTCTGAAGATGATATGGCTCTTTTGACAAAAAAGTTTTATAAAATCTTCAAAAGTAAAAAGAGAGTTGATTTTCAAAAAGGTAATGATAAGAAAAGATCAAAATCAAAATCTAAAACTTAAAAATCTTGAAAGATAGTAATGTTACAACTGCTAAGAATATGGGCATTTGGCTAATAAGTGTCCTAAAAAGGACAAATCTAAGAAGAAGGGTATGTTGGCTACGTGGAATGAATCCTCTTCTAAATCTGAAGATTCTAAAATTGAGTCGGGCAATGAAGTGAAAGCCCTTATGACTCTAGCCAAATTTACATTTTTCAGACAATGATTCAATAAGTGAAGAAAATCTGAATAGTGAATGTGAAAATGAAGATGATCTTCAAGATGCCTATAATGCCCTATACAAGGAGAGTTGTAAAATTACGGTAAAACTGAAACTTCAAAAAGAGAAATTTTCTAAACTCAAAGAAATTTATGAATCTCTTGTGTTAAAAAAGTCCCATATTTCAGACTATTTTGAAAAGACAAAATGCGATTTGGATTTTAAGATTGCCCAAGTTGAAACTCTTAAGTCTGAAAATGACCAATTAAAACATGAAGTCTCTTCTTTCTAGAGTTTAAAGGAAACTTGAAAATATGCACAAGGTAATTCTAAATTAGAAAAACTCTTATCAAGATCGAGAAAATGTGGTGATCGATCTAGTTTAGGTTATGATAAGAATGTTTCTCCTAAAATGAAGAATGCACCTCCTAAGTTTGTAAAAGGAGAGACATTAAACTCAAAAGGAAAAGAACAAGTGTTTTCTAAAGATCCTAAGTCTGTTCAAAAACCTAAAGGAAATTATTTCAACTATAGGATGCATAACCAAAACCCTTTGGCTGAAAAGATAGTTGATTTACTTAAGGAGCTTCTAAAGTCTAACTCAATAGGTCCTACTTATAATTCTTACAATCGGAAGAAAACTAACTATCCACCCAAATCCAAAATGGTTATGAAATGGATTCCAAAGGTCACTTGCTTGGTTGCCCACACTTCATTTAAAGCTACAAGCCATTCAAAGTGGTACCTAGATAGTGGATGCTCCAGGCATATGACAGGTGACAAGGCCTTATTCACCGATCTAAAAGATATGACTAATGGTTCAGTCAAATTTTGTGATGGCAGTAACTGCAAAATTATGAGCCAAGGTACGGTTCAACTCTATAACCTTCCATTATTTAGGAATGTCTTATATGTTGAAGGACTAAAACATAATTTGCTAAGCATATCTCAAATATGCGATAATAACCATAGTGTGCGATTTTCTAATCAAAGTTGTGAGATTCTAAATAATAAGGGTTCAGTAATACTAACTGGACATAGAACGTCTAAAAAATGCTATATTGTTAGTGAATCTAGCTCATCTAATCAAACATGTTACATGGTCCATACAGAGAAGACTGAATTATGACACAAACGTCTTGGACATATACACTATCGAAACTTATTTAGATTGAGCAAAAAGGAACTTATAAGAGGTCTACCCAAACCTCAAAAATTAGATAAGATATGTGGTGAATGCCAGTTTGGCAAGCAAACACGGAACTCACACAAAAAGGTGAATTCCAATACCACATCAAGACCACTCGAACTTTTGCACATGGATCTGATAGGAACTACTAGAACAGAGAGTTGAGGTGGCAGAAGGTATATCTTGGTAATATAGATGACTTTACTAGATATACATGGGTAGTCTTCTTAAGGGACAAATCAGAAACCCTTGAAGAAGTAAGAAAAGTTCTTAAAAGGATATAAATTGAAAAAGGTTCTCAAATCAGTAAGATTCATAGTGATCATGGATCTAAATTTGAGAATAACGGTTTTGAGAAGTTCTGTAGCGACCAAGGGATATTACATGAATTTTCAGTGCCCAAAACTCCACAATAAAATGAGATAGTGGAAAGAAAAAATAGAGTGCTACAAGAAATGGCTAATGTCATGTTGAATAGCATGAAGCTCTCTAAGAATCTTTGGGCTGAAGCAGTCAATACATCTTGCTATATTATTAACCGAGTTTACGTTACTAAAGGTAATAATAAAATGGCTTATGAAATGTGGTTCGATAAAAGGCCTACTGTCAAATACTTTCAGGTTTTTGGCAGTAAGTGCTATATTTTACGAGATCGTGAAAATCTGGGAAAATTTGATACGAAAAGTGATGAAGGGATCTTTCTAGGGTATTCTTTAAATAGTCGTGCTTATAGGGTTCTGAACAAAAGGACCAGTGTGATTCAAGATTCTATCAATGTGGTCATTGATGATCACTTAAACACACTAGTCTCAAGTTTAGATAATGATGAAGTTTTTGTAGTTGATAAACCTGATACTTCATCTAATCAAACTGATTCTGAACTAAGGACTGTTAAAGATCATCCAACTACTCAAATTCTTAGAAACCCTTTCACTGGTGTTCGTACTCATAGACAACTTAAGGATATGTCACTCCCCACACTCGAAAACCGGGCTCACAAAATTCCCAATCGCCGAATCCGGCGCCGACATTCTCCGTAGAACCCCATTCTCGGCTCCTAGCTCCCATTCACCAGGTTCCGATCCTGGGATGCTACGAGGAGGATTTTCAATGTCAGTTTGATTCGTAATAAGCATAACCAAAGGCATAACCCACAAACAACAACCAAGAACTCCATTACATTTCCACTATGATCAAAAACTTTACAAGTATAATGAGCATAAAGGGAAATACAATGGTAAAGAACAAAAACTCCAAAACACCCTGCAACGTGCTCCTGCCTCAGCACTGCTGCGAACCAACGTCACCTGCACGCAACGGTCGTGCATAAGCTTACAGAAAGCTTAGAGGGTGGTGAAAGTGTGTTCGTAAGGTAGTAATATGAACATGAAATGTCAGAGTGATGCGGAATATACGGATGGAACCATAATATCATGAGCCGTACCAAGGCTTATGCGATGCAAGACATGAATGGTATCGGTCATCCCAAGGCCATGCGATGTGCAATGCAACTCAAGCATACGGATCCTCATCTATGTCCATACATCAATACGGCTCAAATATGGGATATCACCGGGGTCTAGTACACTCTAAGCCAGATTGCCGCCACATCGCGCGCAATAAGGTAAGTGGAAAAGACCTCACTATCCGTCTGCCAATATCGGGCATGACTCGTCGATAGCGGACTCATTCCTCGAGCTGGTCAAACTCAGCCTAGCATTGCCCTCTACTCTCGGGAGGGTAAGGCCGCACCCCCTTCCAACCGACCACGACACAGTGGAGAGCGTAACCGTCTGGTAATCGACACTCAACACTCATCTACCCACTCGGTCTAGACGTTGGAGAAACCTCTTGATACCATAAGGGTTTAGGGACTTTCACCCAGGGATATCTATAGTACCCCATGTAGAATAAGATTTTCAGTATCCAATCCTACCAACCACGATACATCTGTGGAAGTTACGACCCCGATGTCGCTAGGGCATACAATTTTCATGTCATACAAATGCGATATGCATAATTCACGCTATCCAGTCATGCATCAAATCCTGCGCATATCGTGCGCTCATGTAGGGCAACACCGCCTAACCGGGAGCCCATAAACAACCTGCCCGAAGGCAAATGCTATGATCAGACAATTGTCACGTCAAGCATACATATGATGCGTATGATCATGAGTCATGGAACTGTACTAAACATGTTATAATAAAATGAACTATCTTATAATGCAGATGGACCTGGACGGCCTATACACAATAAGTACGGCCCAGTAATGGGCCCTAAGGAGAGTCGTAATGTGGACATCCAACCAGCATCACACTCGCAATGTGGACGTCAAACCAACATTGCTTCCAAGGCACGATCTTTGTAAACATTGGTACTTAGCCTGTAATAGATTTACACATTGCAATGGACCGTAGGTTGTTCCCATTGGACCTTACATATATATCAAATGGGTCATATCTTATGGGCCTTTTATTCATCAGATGGGCCACATAGATGGGCCACACCAATGGGTCTTATGTGCATTGCAATGGGTCAAAACCCGCGGGCCTAGGATTTGCATCAAATGGGCTTAGTCTCATGAGTCTAATATGTGACCAATGGGTCACACCAATTGGGTCCCACATGTAGATTCAAGTGGGCCTCAACCCATAGACCTAACATGAGTCAAATGGGCCTAAACCCCTAGGCCTTAATCAAATAAAATGGGCCTAACTCATGGGTCTCAAATAAATCCAATGGGCCTAATCCCATTGACCCTTTTTATAATCAAATGGGTTTAGTCCCATGGGCCCTACAATGTATCAAATGGCCTAGTCTCATGGCCTTAGAACATATCAATTGGGCCTAAACCCATAGGCCTTAAATATTAAGTGAGCCTAAGCCCATAGGCTTTACAAAATATTTATTTCCATCCAAACTATTCATAGGGACACATGGCCTAGGGCCCATTATAATTTTTTTGTTTGCAATCCATTATGTTCAAAAGGTCATACGGACCTTGGGCCCACATATATAATATGTATAGCAATATACATACATCATAACTACAACATCAATTCATACATTAAGGGCTGTTGCACCAACTCTTTAATCATTAAAACGGAACTGAGGTGGGTCCCATGTAGGGCCTGCCACTATATTCATATTATAGAATATACATTATAAACTATATAACATATGTAAATATATATAATGGTGGGTCCCACAGAAATCACTACGGGCAGCTCGCAGTGGGCCCCAACATCAAAGGCAGGTGGACGGCGTGTGTAAAACACATGCAACAGGGCCCCACCGTCGGCTGGACAGTGGGTGAAACAATACATCATGGTGAGTCTCACCGTCCACGGGCTGTGGACGGTGTGAGTGAAATACATACATTACTGTGGGTCCCACAAATGTGGCCCACCGTAATATTTATTTGAAATCCAACCCATTCATAAGGTCACTCAGACCTGGATGAAGGGAAAACATAAATTTCAGCTTGATCCAATACTTCTGTGGGCCCCAAAAACTTTTCAATGGTAGAATTCAATTCACACTGTTTCACATGGTGTGGGCCACCTGAGTTTTGGATCAGTTTCATTTTTGGAGAGGGCCCACCTGATGATGGGACCCGCCTCATGAACCGATTGGATGACAAACAAGCATTACGGTGGGGCCCACGGCTGGAGCGTGGGTCCCTGCAGGATGCCGCCGCCCGCCTACACCGCTGCACGCAGCAGCGTGCAGCGCTGCAATGTCAGGGAGGCAGAGGGTAAGCCTCCTTCAAAAAAAAATGGGAAAACCTGTTTTTCGATGGTTTTTTCACGCGTGGGGCCCACTAAAATGAAGTTCGCCTCGGCCATTGCGATCAATGGCCCGTAACAATCGAAATGAGTCCGAAGTTCAAATTTTTATTTGCTTAGGAAGTGAAATAAAATACGAAAATGATGTTTGAATGGTGAGGATGCGATTTTTGACGCTATGGCCCACCAGGTCTTCCAATCAGCCCCAAACTCCTACCCAACGGCTGAAATACTGTAGGTAAGTGGATGGATGGCTTGGATTGTCTAAATGCATCACAGTGGGGCTTAAGCAAGTGGACCACCAAAAGTTCCTCTTCTTCTTTCCCTTTTTCTCTTTTTCCTTTGAAACGTCCAGCGTCCCAGATGCTGGACGGTCTTGGTCCCTTAAAGGAAATGCAATGTGGTGGGCCCTGATGGAGTGGGCCACCACGGATGAGTGATATGGGTACAATGTATATGGTGGACCCCACTTGAATACATCTTGAAAAAAATAATGTCAAGGTGGGATCCATTCAAGTGGGCCACACAATCATATAGCATAAAAATAAAATAAAATAAAATAAAAGAAATAAAAGAGAGAGAGAGAGAGATAGAGAGTGGGACACGCCTTGTGATGGAGGGCTCCGCCACTATAAGCCCTCCTTTGAATGAAATCATACAATAAACGGATCCCTTTGAACATGGGACCATCAAAAATGTAAATCAACGGTGGAGATCCATTCCCCACCGACATGGACGGTCTAGATGACCTTTCAAAATGAAATAAACATCATGATGGGGTCCATGGAGAATGGCCCCATCATGGAATGATCATGATGATCCAAGTGGTCCATCGGCCACATCTTATGGTCCCAAGTGAGATCCACACCATGGATCGGTGGGCCTCACTTGGCCCATCATAAAAATAAAGAGAAACTACCCTATAGAGGCACCCACCATCCGATCTTCTCGCTCCTAGGGGTTCCTTGGCACCTTAGCTTCAACTTCAATGGATGAGATGAAGAATGGAGGGTTGAGATGAGAGATTTTGGGATGAAGAGGTGGGCCACTTGGAGCTTAGGAGAGTTTGCAAAACTCCATACGTATGGAGCTTGGAAGTTTTCTTGGAGATTTGAAATGAGAAAGAGAGAAAGAGAGAGTTGTAAAGGGAGAGAGAGAGAGTGATGGATGGATGTGGTGAGTGATGGTTGTGTAAGAAAATATTGACTTTTGTGACTTTTTGTGTAAGAGAGGTATGGGTGGTGAAGACTTTTGTGGCTTTTTGTGTAAGAGAGGTATGGTTTTGGGAGACTTTTGTGGTTTCTTGGGAAAATGGAATAAAGTGATGTGTACTTGACATGTGATGGCTTGATGGATTGATTGATTGATGGGATTGATGTGATTGATGTGACACATCGTAGAGATTCCCTTGGATTTCGCAACGTGCGGCGTTTTCTCGCACCGAACGTTGGCCCACATCTCTTGACCAAGGTATCGCCTCGGCGCGCGAGTCGCAGCATCGGAACCGCAACGACGGCGCGGTCGCTATGGTATTGGTCTCGGGTTGAGTCGACTCGGGTTGTCGGCATATGAATCAGGGTCGCGCGTCGATATCGGTTAAGGGTCGAAGGTTGCCAGAATTCGACCGGTAAGACCGCGGAAGTCTACGGAAAGGTACGGACCAAGATACGGGTCTTACAGGATATATGTAATTACGTATGTTTCACATCCCAGATAGAACCATCTAGCGTAAAAGAAGCCCTTATTGATGAAAACTGGATTATTGCGATGCAAGAAGAACTTAACCAATTCGTACGAAATGATGTTTGGTATCTCGTACCCAGACCCAAAGATAAACACATCATTGGAACAAAATGAATTTTTAAAAATAAGTCTGATGAGCTTGGAAATATAATTAGGAACAAGGCTAGGCTAGTGGTACAAGGTTACACTCAAATTGAAGGTATTAATTTTGATGAAACCTTTGCACCAGCAGCACCTCTCGAATTAATCAGACTATTTATATTCATTGCATGTTTTAGAAAAATCAAGATTTATCAAATGGATGTGAAAAGTGCTTTCTTAAATGGTGATTTGCATGAGGAAGTCTATGTTGAACAACCGATGGGTTTTGAAGATCCCAAAAATGTTGATCATGTGTATCGCCTTAAAAAGGCACTTTACAGATTAAAACAAGCTCCCAGGGCATGGTATGAGAAACTAACAAAGTTTCTGTTAAGCCATAATTTTTAAATGGGATCTGTTGATTAAACTCTGTTTGTTAAAAAACATAATGATCATATTTTACTGGTATAGATTTATGTTCATGATATCATTTATGGATCTACCTGTACTGATATGACTACTGATTTTGCAGATTTGATGAAGTCAGGGTTTGAAATGAGCATAGTTGGGGAATTGAATTATTTCTTAGGGTTGCAAGTAAAGCAACAACCTGATGAAATATTTATTTCTCAAACTAAATATACATTGAAACTCTCAAAAGATTCTAAAAGTAAAAATGTTGATCCGAAATTATATCGGAGTATGATTGGTAGCCTATTATATTTATCTGCTAGTAGACCTGATATCGCACTAAGTGTTGGTATTTGCGCTAGATATCAATCTGATCCTAAAAAATTGAATTTGATCACTGTCAAGCGAATTATTCGATATGTCGCAAGTACTTTGAATCTCGGTCTCTGGTATCCACATGAGACTAGTGTTCAACTAGCTGGGTACTCGGATGCTGATTGGGCTGGTAATCTAGATGATAGAAAATTAACCAGTGGTGATTGCTTTTATATCGAAAACTATTTAGTTTATTGGTTTAGCAAGAAACAAAGTTCTGTATCACTTTCAACAGCTGAAGCTGAATACATCACAGCTGGTAATGCGTGTACGCAGCTTGTTCGGATGAATCAAAAGTTAAGTGATAATGGAATTAAACAACATTCTATATTATTATACTGTGATAATTCCAGTGCCATAAATATTTCAAAAAATCCTATTCAGTATTCTCGTACTAAGCACATTGACATTAGATTTCATTATATCTGAGAGTTAGTAGAAGAAAAGGTTATATCTTTGGAATATATACCTACCGAGAATCAACGTGCTAGTATTTTCACTAAACCTCTCAATAAAAGCAGGTTTAACCAAATAAAATTTGATCTTGGCATGTGCATTTTAAGATGATAATTTATGCCTTTTTGTATTATATTGTATATTCTTGCTAGTTTAGACTTTAATTTTTGCAATTAATACTAAAAAATTGTGTAAAACTTAATGGAATACTGCATTTTTGGCCGGTACTCGACTGGTCATGAATATACATGACCAGTCATGGTTTGACCAGTCGTGTACATCCACGACCACTCGTGAATCTTGTGAATGCCTTTTATTTAGGGAAAATCCATCATCTTCTTCATTTCTATTTCACGCTCCAAGGGGCCGAACCTCGACTAGTCGAAGCCAACTTCCAAAATTCCCATGGTTAGTGCTCCATTTTCATTTCTTCTTGTAGTTTTATGTTTAGATTACTTCCATTTCTCTCTTGAAGTGATTTATTTCAAATTTCATTGAGATTTGGGATTTTTCTTTTGAAAAATCTGATTTGAGAAAACCCACTTCTCAATCGTTTGCAACTCTTTAATTCTTTGAAATCCTTATTGCAAATGGCTTATAGGGAAAGAAAAATAACTTCTCGTGGTCCATCTTCTTCCAGATCGGCTACTATCACTAAGCATCATCTTAGGGCTCCCGAGGATGATCCATCCTTTGTTCGGGACATCCAATTGCGTAATGTTATTTTTGAACATCTTGTTGATGTTAATCATACTGCTCCTTTTGATATCCTTCCTATGCTCCAAGCTGTAGGTTGGGATAACTTATTGCATTGGAGTGGGCCTGCATACCGGTCCATTGACCAATCCATGTTTGCTTGCATATCTGATTTTTCATTGAAAAATCTAACATTTAGAATTGCCACAAGAGAAGGACTATTTGATGTAGATCGTCACTTGATTTCAGCTCTTATGGAAATTCCTGTGAATGATGAGGGAGTTCCCATTCATACACTATCTAAAAAACCCTCATAGACTGAAAAACGTATGCTAACAAAGGACTTATGCAATTTGGATGCTCAATGGACACATAAAGGAAATGCGCTCCCCTCAAGATTTCTGTTACCCAAATACAGCGTGCTTCATAGGATCTTTGTGTCATATTTATATCCTCGTTCGGGTAATAAAACTGAGTTAACGGCATTCATGGTTCGTGTTCTTCATAATATTGTCATAGGTGCAAATATTTTCTTACCATCCTTGATTTGTCACTCTATCATTCAGTTTTGACTCCATATTGGTCATAGTGATATCCCTTTTGGTTATTTGATGACTATTTTAGCCACCCATATGTTAATCAACATGTCGGTTGGTGAAGCCCCTATCCATCATTTGATATTTAACAACTCTAATATCAATAAGATGAAGCTGAAATTTCTTCCTGGCCAAAGAGATGGTGTTGATACAGCTAAAGCTGAACATGGGGAAGAACCTGGTGATCTTCCTCTTGATGATATTAATATGGATGATATTTTTAAAGAAATTGAATCTGACTCTGCAAATGATCCAAATTATGAGCCTTTTGTCTTTGATGCTCGACTGAGTGCATTGGAGGAGAAAGTTAAAAATATAAATGTTAGGATGGAAAACATGTCTGTTGCCCATGATTTTCAATTCAAGTATATGCGCAAGTATCTGAAGCACTTGAATAAGGGCATGCATAAACTTGATCCTTCCATACCTACTCCTTCATCTGGTTAGATTAGTTCATTTTCTATTTGCTAGTCTTTAATAACTATATTTCTATTATGGTC